>JAFFSR010000072.1:202500-1402500 GCA_017163975.1 Anastatus disparis
GTCGACCCAAGCTAAGCCACGTGGTCAGCCTGGTCCGTCCAGACCTAAGGTGAGTCCGAAACAAGAAGGTATCGTCATAAGGGTTACTGAGGGACGATCGTATGCTGACGTTCTGGGCAAACTCCGTCAGGACATAAAGCCGGAAGTAAGATATGCGATGATCCTAGGTATGCGACCTACCAAAAGAGGAGATTTGGTGATACAAATCTCTGAAGGTACCAGAAAGGATGAGTTCATCCACCAGGTTGAAGAAGTCGTCAGCGGTTTGGCGACCGTGAACTTGGGCGAACGGAAAAGGACGGTCCAGATGCGTGATCTTGATGAGATGACGACCAAGACTGAAGTGCATGAGGCGCTAAATAAGGTATTGGGTCCCGAAAAACAGGATACCCGCAAGGTTATGCTGTTTGGTCCCAACATAAGCCGATACAAGATGGCTGTTGTGGTTCTCAACAAAGCTGAAGCAGAAACACTTCTAGGTAGGGAGCGCATCCAAATCGGCCTTATTAGTAGCAGGGTCGAGCGAATAATTATAGTTAAGAGATGCCATTAGTGTCTTGCTTATGGACACCAGCAGGACCAGTGTCAGGGGCCCGATAGGTCTGCCTTTTGTTATAAATGCGGAGGAGCTGACGATAAGAGAAGTGCATGCACTAACAACACGTGCTGCTTCTTGTGTCGTCAGGAAAAAGGATTGTCTTTGGATCACATGGCTGGTAGCGGAGCTTGTAAAGTCTTTAGACGGGCTTTGGAGGCTGAACAAAAGAAGAGTTTAGAAGCTAGAAAGAACTCAAGGATGAAGCGAAAACCAGTGACTATAAATGTGACTAGTGCACAGTAGAGTTACACGCGGAAATAAGAAGAAGAAGATGACCTATTTCAGACTGAAGAAACCGGTCTTAGAACAACAACAAGAAAGAAGGAAAGATCTATAAGATCAAAAACCGGCGCCATCCTGGAGTAATGTGATAAACAGATCCTGGGGTGGGGGAACGCCCTAAGAGGTCAAGTTAGAGTATCCCTTCCTCTTTGAATGACTTGTCATCCGAGGGCAAGGGGAATGCGATTTTTAGAGGGTCGCTAGACGTGAACTAGCAACCCCTCACAAACCGTGGTTTTTCTTCCGCCTGTATTTTTTTCCAGGCCCAAGAAACTCCCGGCAGTCTGTTTGCAGATTTTTATCGTCACACTAACTCAAATTAAAGGCAAAAAAAAAAAAATCATTATTATCATTATTATTATTATTGTTAATTTGATTTATTTCATCAACTCAATATTTGAAAATAAAGTTTACCTCCGACGTATTGCCTTTTCCAAATGAAAAATGATGTGTATCCTTTTTCACACCCGAAACCGAGGTGTCGACTATTCTAAATGAACAACGACGTGTATCCTTTTTCATGCCAAAAACCGAGGTGTCGCCTTTTCCAAACGAAAAACTGTGTATCCTTGTTCCGCTAACCCGACGATATCATCATTTATTATATTACTACTATTATATTAATGTGAAGAATTAAGCCTATTTCTTGCCCGTGAATATCATTTGCATAATTGTCACATATATATAAACACAGAAAAATTAATTATAATAGGTGAAGATTGATATGCTGGGCAATTCAGTATGTTAAATCATAAACACATTAGAAATTTAAATCAAATTCCGAAAAATCATACAATTTTTTCAATGCAAAAAACAATATTTTTCCAAAGGCCCAAAAATATTAATCCAGTTCCATTAAATCAAAATTACATACAAATACTTCTCTTCGGAAATCGGCATTTCGGTCACTGGATTTGTATCTACTATTCACAAAATGTTCTTCATGTTTATGATGGTCTAAATAGTAATGGTTCAAATGATGAACAAAAAATCTACATTAATAAACTATTTTCAATTCGTGAAAACTTACGAATATGTTTTGAAAAAGTTCATTTTCAGATTAATCCTTTTGATTGTGGAATTTTTTCAATAGTGTCAATGCAACAGCAATTGTTAATAATTTGTGTCCTCGTGAAATAGAATTTGACATCGAAAAAATACGTGGGCATTTGCTAATTATGTATAAAACAAATTTAATGGCGATGTTTCTATTAGTAAAGAACAATTTATACTAATATCAATTTGTAACTTGGCAGACTGGCCAAATTACTTGTATGTATATTTGTAACGCATATAGACGACAGAAGGGAGCATCCAACTTCTGGCAAGACGGAAAGCAGACCACGCAAGTCAAATATTCATAACTATAACCGAAAATCGTTGGCACGTACGTGCGGATGTGTAAAGCACGTATACTGTGCACTTATATAGATAGCAAGCAGATAGACTCAAGTAGCTGAGCTTGGGTCCGTCAAGGATCGATTGTCTTTCTCTTGTAGCGCGCAGTGTACAGCACGAGAGATGAAGCTGAGCAGAGACAAGGAGGAATGCCATCGCATTATTCCTTCTTTCGCCGACGTCCAGTAAAGAGCGTTACGACTTGCGATATTGCGTATTAGTTTTTTTTGTGCGTTACGAATATCGTGAGCTTGATTGAGCGAAAATAGATAGATTCACTATTCTATAATTTCTTTTATTGTGCTTGGCAAAGCTTCGGGTTGTTGCGAGAGCGGTGCACGATTGGATTTGTATCAATTATTTACAAAATGTAATTCATGTTTATGATGGTTTAAATAGTAATGGATTAAATAATAAATAAAAAATTTACATCAATAAACTATTTCCAATTTGTCAAAACTTATAAATATGTTTTGAAAAAGTTCAATTTCAAATTAATCCTTGTGACTGTGGCATTTTTTCAATAGCGTTTACAACAGCAATCGTTAATAATTTGTGTCCTTGTAGAATAGAATTTGACATCGAAAAAATGCGTGGACATTTGATAACTATGAATGAAACAAATTCAATTGTCATGTTTCCATTAGTAAAGAACAGTTATAATAATATCAATTATAAAGCGATATCCAGAAATCAGCAAATTGTACATCACAAGGAATTGTCAACGATGAAATTAAATTTGCAAAATATAAGTTTTTAATATCTTAAAGAAAAAACGTTAAAGGAATTGGCACTACAACAATTACATTTATTAGATAACATAAAATGTTTAGAGGCAACAAATTATAAACCAAAAACTTATCTACACAAAATTTACCAAAACAGTAATAAAAGAAAATATAAACAAACTAAAGACAAAATTTCAAAAAGTAATTGTAAAAAAATTAAATACAATAACATTAAAGAATTTGAAAATGATATTACACAAGAACCAATCGTGATATTTAAAAATAAATTTAATAATAAAAGATTATGAAAATTACCAGAAGCTTCGATTGAGAAATTGACAAATTTAAATATGACGCAACATAAAAATCAAATGAATTCTAAAAATATTAATGTAATTACGAAACTCAAAAATAATTTCAAGAGGAATAAAAATTTAGAAAAATTATAAAAGTTGCAATTAAAAAATTAAAAATTATTAATATATTGCAACAATAAAGTCAAATTTCTAACTAAAATGAATTTATAAAAAAAACTCAAGAATCCTCAAACAAAAATAAGAATTTAATATATAAAATCATCACAACTATGATAGACGCATTCATGACAGATCGTATTATAAATATAATAAAGATGAAGTTTCGGAAAATAGAAAACAATCTTAATTAAAAAACAAACAAAAAATATTGAAACGTTTAAATAAATCTTATGAAAAAACATTTAAAAAAAAGATGAAAATTTAATTACTCTCGTAAAAAAAAAAATTTAATATAAAAAAAACAAAGATAAATTTAAAACAATAGAAAGTCGAAATGATATAATTATTACCAAATAGCTAAAGATACATTGACCAATAATAATGAAAATTACATCATGGAAAATAATATTGGTGATTTGAATTTTATTTGTGTTTTTTGTGGTGCTAGACATTTTGCATTCAAAATGTCAAACAATAAGAAATTTACATCATGTTGTAAACAAGGAAATATAACATTATAAGAAGACCTAGAATATCCTGAAGAGATTAAGAGATTACTTACGGGAAATTCTATAAGTAATAATTTTAAAAAATGCATAAGATCATATAATAACGCCTCAGCATTCGCTAGTTTTGGTGCAGCATTTTATAAATTATTTGATAAAAGTCCTTAGATCATACGTATTTGTGGACAAATATACCATAATACATATGCATTACATGCAAATGCAAATCAATCAAGAAAGTATGGACAATTATACATATTTGATAACGAAGAAGCAAATAAATGCCGCATAGAAAACGATCTGAATTGTTCTATTGAATTATTGAATACATTAGATTTTATAATTAGGAGAAAAAATCCTTACGCAGCAACTTATAAAATGATGCACGAAGTAGAAATTGAAGAAAATAATCGTTTTATTAAAAAAGGAACTGTACCTATGGATGTTAAAATGCTTATAAGACGAGACGATAAGTTTGATAAGCATCGATATAATGAATCTAAATGTAATAAAGTAGCAGTAGCTTTTGTAGAAAATGAATTACCTATTGTAAGAGACATATATATCTATTCGAAAGCAGAAAAACCAATAAGAATTCTATATATAAGTAAACATGTAGATCTTATGATTATATATTTACTTATATTTATGGGTTCAAATAAAAAATTCAAGATTATATTTCATAAAGAAAAATCAAGATTTTTTAAGAACAGAACTTTATCAAGGCGTAATGGATTTTTTAAATAATAAAAAAACTGAATTATTGATAGTTTAAAAATTGCAATAATGTTTTATATTATCATCAACTTTTAAAGGAAGTCCGCGTTTCTTACATCAAAATTTTCTTGATTCCATGACATTAAATCATTACAAAGGATTCAAAACCAGATTTTTTCATTACTATAACATGCAATCCGAAATAGGAAGGAATCACAAATAATATAGGACAACATGAAGAAGATATAGATGGACCAGATATTGTTGTTGAAGTATTTAATTAAAAATTAAAAAAAAAATTAACAGAGCAAATTACTAAAAAACATATTTTATGAAAATGAATTGCATATTCATACGTAGTAGAATTTTAAAAGAGAGGATTACCGCATGCACATTTGCTAATATTTTTAAGTAAAGATGATAAAATTTACAATAGTGATGACGTTCATGAATTCATCGTAACTGAAATTTCAAATGAAAATGAAATTCCCAGATTATATGGAATAGTTAAACAATTTATGATTCATGGCCCTTGTGAAAATCAGAATAAAAACTCACCTTGTATGGATAATGAATCAAAAAAGTGTATGAAAAATTTATCGAAACAATTTATGAAACTACAATAATGATAAATGGTTATCCTATTTATCGACGAAAAAATAATATAAATAAGATATTACACACATAAAACAAGTGGGCAGGCAATAGATTTGTTGTTCCTTATAACCCGTATTTATAACTAAAGTTTAATAATAGTCATGTCAATATTAAATTATGTTTAATAATAGGAGTTATAAAATACTTATTTAAATACTGCTTCAAAGGACATGATTGTGCATTCATAGAAATGGAAGCAAGTGAAATTAATATTGAAAATAATACTAATTATAAAACGGATGAAACAAATGATTTGGATATGTTTTATGAACAAATTAAACAATATTTGAACACAAGATACGTCTACCCGCTAGAAGCTATGTATCGCATATTGGAATATAATATTAGTGATCTCTTACATACAATTTATAGATAAGCTGTTCATAATGGAAATAAAGAATATGTGTATTTTAAAGTAGGATCCGAACACGAAATCAATAAGAAAAATTTAAATACAACACTAACAGCATAGTTTAAACTTAATAAAAGTGACCCAGAGACACATGATTACTTTTATCATGATATAGCGCAACATTATGTTTTCAATCGAATACATAAAACATGGACAAAAAGAATAAAAACTATGAAACCTATTCTAATCAGAATGTACTCTGTTAATCAATAACAAAGACAAAGATTCTTTTTAAGATTACTTCTGCTTCACGTTAGCTGCAAGATCTTTTGAAAGCTGAAAAACTTTTGACGGAATTACATACCCAACATTCTTTGAAGCAGCAAAAGCAAGAAATTTAGTTGAAATAGATCATAAATGGGATAAAAGTTTAAAAGAATCATGTAAATCTCAATTTTTAAAAGCTCTTTGTCAATTATTTAGTTACATTTGTACATTTCACAATCCAATTTATGCTCGGTAATTATATGAAAAATATAAAATCTATTTTTATCATATTACTAAGAATAAATCAACAAAGAAGGTAAAGACTATGCATAATTAATGATATTTGAACTAATAATGGATTCCAATCAAGTGACTTTTATTCACCTACTTCAGAATACTATATTGAAAATAATGAAATCAAATATAGTACAGAAAATAATGTTAATAATGTTTAGAAAATAACGTATGCAACGGGTTATACTGTTCAACAAATTTTTATTCTGAAACACTGACGTTTCGACTTCACATGTGGAAGTCCTCTTCAAAGTACTAAAAACACAAAAAAAATTAAAAAATTATAACATATGTACCAACCAAATGTTTTTTGGGTTCGCAACGTAAATAAATACCAATCTTACTTTATGTACAATATAAAACAACAAGAAAGTTTAAAAACAACAATCTTTGAGTCAACATTGGTGTAAATATATGTAATAAAATTTTTCACATATCAATATACATTAAAATTCATAAAGGCGATAACACGAAAAAAAACTTTATATAACATTAAGGTCCTATCACGATAACAATTGGGAATATAATAAACTACTTTAAATATTTATAAATATAAGGTTTAAATACAGAACTCAATTTTTGTGTGTCGAATCTTCTAATAACATTGTTTTTATATTTTGTAATAAACACCATTTCTGAAATGAGTCGTTTAAAATCAGAATTTCCTTTATCTAAAATTTTAATACAATTTCTATTGAAATCGAATGTGTGACCTGTCTCTAACATATGAGTATATAATGCTGAAGTGGTTGATTTATTTTTACAATCATTTTCATGTTCACTGATCCGCTTGTTAAGGATTCTACCAGATTGTCCCACATAACATTTGGAGCAACCCAAACAATTTATTTTGTAAATACAATTCAAATTAGACATTCTTCCCACTGGATCCTTTCCATTATCATTTAACAATTTTAATTTGCTTGTTGACCTAAATATTACTTTGTAATTCACTTTTTTAAAAATCTTTTTAACAGGAATTTCAATATTTTTCAAGTAAGTGATATACTTGACCACTTGAACCAGATTGATGATTTTGTTCAATTTACATTGGAACGCCCAATCGACAATAAATTACATTTTTTAAATGTCTCACTATTTTGGGATTAACAAGGAAACATCTTGACGAATTGGTATAGAAAACCAACACATGCTGGCCTATACTTAAATTATTATTCGCATTCCCCAATATCTCAAAAAATTGCCATCATATATTCTTTAGTTGACAATGCCATTAAGTTGTCAAACGTTCGGTTTCATCGGGAAAATTTAGAATACATTTTTTTGATTCTATAAGCCAACAATTACCCTAAAATTTTCATAAAAAAACATATTGCAACTTGTCTAAGATTAATAGAAGGTACTTATAGTGTTAAAAGTTTTGACTCTGATTATAATAAATTTATAGTATTACCTTACTTGAAAAATATTGAAATTCCTGTTAAAAATATTTTTAAAAAAGTGAATTACAAAGTAATATTTAGGTCAACAAGTAAATTAAAATTGTTAAATGATAATGGAAAGGATCTAGTGGAAAGAATGTCTAATTTGAATTGTTTTTACAAAATAGATTGTTTGGGTTGCTCCAAATGTTATGTGGGACAATCTGGTAGAACCCTTAACAAGCGGATCAGTGAACATGAAAATGATTGTAAAAATAAATCAACCACTTCAGCATTATATACTCATATGTTAGAGACAGGTCACACATTCGATTTCAATAGAAATTGTATTAAAATTTTAGATAAAGTAAATTCTGATTTTAAACGACTCATTTCAAAAATGGTGTTTATTACAAAATATAAAAACTATGTAATTAGAAGATTCGACACACAAAAATTGAGTTCTGTATTTAAACCTTATATTTATAAATATTTAAAGTAGTTTATTATATTGCCAATTGTTATCGTGATAGGACCTTAATGTTATATAAAGTTTTTTTTTGTGTTACCGCCTTTATGATTTTTATGTATATTGATATGTGAACAATTTTATTACATATATTTACACCAATGTTGATTCAAAGATTGTTGTTTTTAAACTTTCTTGTTGTTTTATATTGTACATAAAGTAAGATTGGTATTTATTTACGTTGCAAACCCAAAAAACATTTGATTGGTACATATGTTATAATTTTTTAATTTTTTTTATGTTTTTAGTACTTTGAAGAGGACTTCCACATGTAAAGTCGAAACGTCAGTGTTTCAGAATAAAAATTTGTTGAACAGTATAACCCGTTGCATACGTTATTTTCTAAACATTTTCAACTGTTCGTCACCTCAAAACGATGGAATGTTAATAATGCTCAAACGTCTATTTTCGGTACAGTAAAAAAATTCATTGAATACAAACTGCACTGAAAAATATATATGTATATAAATTATATATATATATATATATATATATATATATATATATATATATATAGACAGTTCAGGTAGCAGTGGTAAGAGCTACTTATTAAATGCAGTTATAATTTATCTAAAAATTCATGAAATCAACTGTTTAGTTGTATCATGAACAGGTATAGCGGTTAATTTATTACAAGATGGTGTGACAGTACATACAGCATTTGAATAACCGTTGAACATATCTTAAGACATAATATACAATATTAGTGCAAATAGTGGAATAGGTGAAAAAATGAAAAATATATAAATTGTTATTTGGAATAAAATCACAAAATATGAAAAAGGGAAATCAAGTTATACAAATTTAAAAAGAAATATTGTCAAAGGGCAATCTAATTGATGAAATTTACAGGCATAATATGTATTTTGAAAATTGTGACTATTACGAAAATATTATATTAGCACCGAAAAACGTAGATGTAACAGATATGAATGGAAAAATTTTAACAAAAACAAATGAACCAGTAATAGAGAACTTGAGCATTGACACTGCAAAAGATGTGAATGACGAAAGTTTATACGCAATTTTGCCGGCCAAATTTTAAAATTTTTTAACGCCCAACGGTTTACCTCCACATAGATTAAAATTAGAAAAAGGAGCTATAGTAATGGTTCTAATGAATATTAATATGAATGAAGGACTTTTTAACGCAACCTAATCAACAAAAATTGAACAATCTACCATTATTGCACAAATATTAACAAAAAGTAAAAAAGAGAGCACTATATTCTTACCACGTATGACCTTATCAGCAAATGATGAACTGCCATTCCAGATAACCAGAAAATAATATACTGTAAAACTTGCTTATGCAATGACTATTAATAAGTCACAAGGACAATCAATGAAGAAAGTAGGAGTGTATTTAGCAACACCAATTTTCAGTCATGGGCAGTTATACGTGGCACTTTCGAGGACAACTAATAGAAAAGAATTGAAAAAATTATTAACAGAAAAATCAAGAAAAGTTACAGATGAAATGGTCTATACTAAAAACATCGTTCACAAAGAAATATTATAGAATCACAATACAAAAATTAAATATAATGAATAAGGAAATAAAATCAAACATATTTGAAACTCTAATATAATATTAAATATAAGAAAATTAAAAATTATGAAGTAAAGTTTAGCGCTTTGTGGTTAAAAATCACAGCTGCTATTTTTAATTTTGTGTTATTGAATAAACGCGATTGCTTTTTTAAATACTGTGTGGAAAAAAATGGCTGCTATTGTAGTTGCTGTGATGGGGAAAAACGCTAAAACTACTGTAAGCGCTGTGTAATCGGAAATTCACAACTGCTTTTCAAAGCACTATCTGGTTAAAAAAATGCGACTTCTATTTTAACAGCTAAGGATAAGAAACGCAACAACGATTGTAAGCGCTGTGTGGTTAAAAAAACGTGGCTGCTATTGTAAGCGCTGTGTAATTAAGAATTCACAAATGCTATTTTGAGCGCTCTGTAGTTACCAATTCGTTGCTGCTATTCTGAGCGCTGTGTAGTTAAAAAACTGTAGCTGTTATTGTAAGCCTCGTGTTATTAAGAATTTACAGCTGCTAATTTCTGTGCTGAGACAAAGAGATAAAGACGCGAGAACAGGGACGAAGAGACGGAGGAACGGAAAGGGAGAGACGGAGACGAACAGACAGAGACAGAGAGGCAGTGACAGAGAGATGGAGACGGAGGGAAGGAGACAGAAAATAGTGTCGGAGAGATGAAGACAGACAGATGAAGAGACAGAGACGGAGAGACAGAGACGAAAAGACGAAGACGGAGACAAAGAGATGGTGGCTTAGAGACAGAGAAATGAAGACAGAGAGACGGAGACGGAGGGATGGAGACGTAGACGGAGGGACTGAGACAGACAGATGGAGTCGAAGAAACGAAGGCTTACAGGCGGAGACGAAGACGGAGACGGAGAGACGAAAACAGAGAGGAAGAGACGGTGACGGTAAGACGGGAACAGAAGAATGGAGACGGAGAAACGGAGATAAAGAGACGGCAGCGGAAAGACGAAAACAGAGAGGCAGAGAGTCGGAGAGTCGGTGACGGAAAGATGGAGACGGAGAGACGAAAACAAACAGATGGAGACAGAGAAATGGAGACGAGGAGGCGGAGGCGGAGGGACGACAACAGAAAGACGGAGAGATGGAGACGAAGGGACGGAGTCAGAGAGTCGGGGATAGAGAGACGAAGACGGAGACAGGGAGTTAAAGATTGAGACTATAATAGATAGACAGAGACGGAGAGACGATGGCGAAGAGACGGAGACGGAGAAACGGAAGTAGTATATAGGCTGGTATAGCGAGACATTGATTTTTCCCCTCCCCCCGTCTCGCTCCCCCTAGGTGTCTGAGGGGTGTTATAGCGTACATGGGGTGGTATAGCGTAACCTATATAGAATTTTTCCTCTCCGTCCGTCTCACTTCCTGTGGTGTCTGAGGGGTGCTATAGCGTTCATGGCTTTCTCCCCTCCCTGAGGGGTGTTATAGCGTACGCAGGGTGGTACAGCGCGAAATAAAAATGATATAATTTTACAAGTTGTATAAAATTTTAATGAAAAGTATTAGTATTAAAAAATGAAAAATTTAATTGGAAATAAATAAAAAATATCGGTGTCAGAGATTCATTTATCGATTGTTATTTGCTACGTGTGAAACTTTTGTTGGTCCTGAAAAGGACCGAATGTAAATATATGTAATTTGTAAATTAAAATTTTTTGTATTCTTTTCTTTCGGGGATAGAGTAGTTATTGGTTGAGACTTTTTCAGAATATTGTTTCCAGGTATATGATGGTTGATTTTCCTTCTTTTTCTTTTGATCACCTTGTAGTAAAGGTGTTTTTTCGGTGCTGGAGCTGTTTTGACCCATGGCGTCGAGTGTGTGTTGTACAAATATGATAAGAGATAATGCGTGAAAAGTATTTATTGTAAAAAGTTATTATTTAAATTGTAACCTCTCACTATCCTGAATCTAAAAATGATAGCACAAAGTGCTCATATGCAAGGAAAAGGATAAGGGAAAAAGGTTATTTTAAGCTAGACCGGTTCTTAGTGTAGCGTCATGCTACAACTAGTCCGGGGTCTCTTTGCTTTTATTTTAATTGTAATAATGGCCTCTTATAAGCCAGAAAACTCCAAGACTTATAGTCTTATAAGGAGCCTTTTCCTTAACTTCAATTAGATAAGCATTTGATTAATTAAGCTAGTTATGAGCTATACAAAATCAACTTCAAATAAAAGAAATAATTAGTATTGAAACACTTAACACGAACACGAATAAATTGAAATAAGGTATAATTAAATTATTTTACTATAATAAAACTTTGATTATAACTAGAGAATTATTGTTATAACTGCTACCGGTACGGAGCTGGTGGTTATCCAGCTCCTCGCGGACCTGCAGAATAATCAGAAATAATTAATACAAACAATAAGTATTAAATTTAAAATTAACTTTATTTGAAGAAGGCTGGCCAAAGAGTGCCGTACAAAATTTTAGACGACAACTACATTGCTCCCGCTTGAGCCGCCGTCGCCGCTATCTTCCTCCTCTTTGCTTGATTGGCATTGTTGGGGGAAACTCGCGCTAATTTTAGATCTCGTTTTGCGCGAGACCATCTTTTCCATATAACATCTCGCACACGGAGTCTCTCCTCCTCGAATCCTATATACTGTCTAAAGAGGGGAGAGATCTTCATTACTTATCTATGTTATAATACAGGTACGCTTATATGTGTGCTAAGGTGCGAAACTCTATACGCGTGAATCAGCACACATACAAGCGCGTACATATATCTTATATTAATTTCTATTCTGCGCGTCGATATAACATATAATTGTTACACCGTGCCAACGCTCAAGATGGAAAGAGACATAATATTATTTTATTCCCCAGCGGAAAAAATAAATGAAACACTTGAAATCATTCGAAAAGTTTTAGAAGTAATCAGAAAGAAAATGAGGGAAACTAAAAGAAACAGTAAGAATTGAAATCGGTTGGAGAGACTTTGGTAAAATTGGGACGAGACATTCAAAGTATTCAAGTTTGTTGCCGCTTTTTTCGGTATATTTCATTTATTTTCATTTCTTTTCATTTTTTTACAAAATATCTTAGATTCTTTCCATAATTAAACATTTATTTTCTATAAATATTCAGAATATTTCGGAGTCTCTCGGAAATTTTCGGATGGCTTCAAAATTTTTCAAAATTTCTCAGAAGTTTTCAATTTTTCTTAGAACTTTATGAATTTTTTCATATTTTTCCAGAATCTTTTAGAATATTAATTGAAATAATCAGAATATTTTAGAGTATTTTAATTAATTTCTAATTTTTTCCAAACTTTTCAAATTTTTTCAAAAGTTTTCCCTATTTTTTTGAAGTTTTTGGATTTATTCCAATTATTTAAGTATTTCAATTAGATTATTAAAAAATTTGTAAAGAAATTGTTAGAAATTTTCAGAAACTCTCGAAAACCCTCGGAAATTTTCAGAAATTTTCGGAAAAATTCGAAAACATTCCGAATCTTATCAAAACTTTTTAAATTTTACGAATAATATTAGAAAATAACATTTATTGTTAATAATAATTTGAAATATATACTTAAGAGTCAGCCGTATACCGACACAGTTACCTGTTTTACCAAACCTGTTTAAAATTTATTCTTTATAAAAACTAATAACTCGAGGCAAAAATAAAGAGATAGTTTCGATTGTTATAATAGAAAACAATATTTTCTCTGATAAGAATAATTTAATTCCACCGCTTTATTTTCAAGAAAAGTTGGAATAACTTAAAAATCCCATTATTTGACACTAATTTTTAATTTTCTAAGTTATTCCAACTTTTCTTAAAAACGAAGCGATAAAATTAATTTATCCTAATCAGAGAAAATATTACATTTTATTAAACACATCGAAACCATCTCTTTATTTTTGCCTCTAGTTGCTAATTATGGGGAAAAAGTCAATTTTTTAATTAGAAAAGGACAGAGATACGGCAGCCTCTTAACCTGTTAAATAATTTAATATTTCAGTATTTAAAATTCGACTTAATCAAAAATTTCAAGCTAAAAACTTGATTTTGATCCCACTTAAAAAAGGAATCGAGCTTGAAATTGTAGACTGGGAAATCGTTATTACTCAACTATTTCAACAGACATTTTTTTGTTAAACAAACGTATCACAAAACTATGATCTAGAAAATTATTTTTATTATAAATTAATTTTACAAATAAAGTTTTGTTTATACATACATAAAAAATGAAATTTTTGTTTTTTAACCTAAATTTATGTTTTTTAACGTCTGCAATAGCATATCTGAAAACTTTAACCTCCTCTTTTAAATAAATTTAGAATTTGCTGTGTAATAAATCTTTGTAATAAAACCGAAAGAGATAGAGACAAACTGAAAAAATCGGAATTTGTATAAAATCTAATTTCTTCCATATTTACTTTTAACATTGAATAAAATGAAAAATACCAAAAACTTGTAATAATTTTAAAACAAATTCGAAATGTTCCAATTATTTTATAATTTTACAAAAATTTTCCGTATGTTTGATTTTGTTTCAGTTTTCACAATTCATTACTTATTTCCAAATTTAAAATGAAATAATCTGATTAATTACAAGAGTTTTGGAAATATTCAGAAACAAACTGAATTAGTTTAAGGAAAAATGAAATAAAATGAAACAAACTGAAATTAAATGAAAGAAAACGAGAGAAATGAAAACGAATAGAAAGAAACTGAAACCAAAAGAATGAAACTGAAACAGTTTAAAAAAATTAAAATAAATTTAAAAAAAAACTAAAATGAACCAAAATGATTATGACAGCTGATTTTTCTATATCCACTTAGAAAATGATATAAAATGAAACATTCAGAAAACTTCCAATTTCTGAAACATTTTAAAATGTACCAATTGTTTCGTCCCAATTTCACAGAACTTTCCGTTTCTTTCAGTTTCTTTCAGTTTCTTTCGAAATTTTCAATTACTTCGTTTATTTTTCCGCTGGGGTTCTTTTCCTTTAATACGCAGAGACTGAGATAGAATCATTCTCATTAAATTCTTTTATTTTATTCTTTTCTTTTCATATTCTCTCCATTATCAGCTTTAGAACATTATTCTTAGTATTTTATTACATAATTACGTAGGGTTACAATTGCCCTCCGAAAAAAATCTTTTGCTAATATTTCCATATCATTGAATATTTAAATTTATTATAGTTTCCGGAAAAGAAATGCTCTTACTCTTAACCCGCTTATTTAAATCTATATTATTTTTCTTTTTCATATAACTTTAAGCGTTTTACTTTCTCATTTCCTTTCTTTCTTAATCTAACATATTTTACTTATTGTACTCATCCTTGCCCCCCAAAATAAAATAATTTGCACTACAATTAATGTTTTTAATTGTAAATTAATTTTTTTTTTTTTCAAATTTAATTATTTGTTGTGCAGGTTACTTTATTTTTCTCGCAAAGAGGACAATAACTAATTTTAAATTACAATTAATTCTTAATAATACGCTTTTATTTTTCATACCTTTTTATTTTCTTTTCTTTTAACTTGTTCACCCATACATCAACGTCGGATTCGTCACCGCTCAGGTCGGACCTAGTAGACGGGATCCCTATTCTCTGCAAACGGTGACGATCTAGGGCCGCTTCTTGCGCGTATATATATTTTCTTTTTCCTTTTCTTTCTGGGATGTAAATATCTACTATCTCCTTGTCTACTTTCTCATCCTTAGGCTTTAAGAATATTGTTTTTCGGCCTTCTCGCCCTTCTTAATTTTTCTTCGACTTTTACCCGATCCTGTCTTCATTGTGGCTACTCCAATTTCTTTTTCATTACACTTGGCTGTTGTTGCTATTCCTGCTGCTGATGATAATAAGGCTGTTGCCTGCATATAATTTTTTGATTGCCCTTCCAGCTTTTCTTCGTAATTAATGGCACGATTCAAAGATTCATCTCAAACAACATCCAAGCGCCTTTCTTCAATTAAATCTTCGTCAACTTGAGACGTAGCGTGCCTCATTCCCACATATCTATCTGGGCTTGTACCTGCATGACGGTATAACGTTGGATGGGTCCTAAATGTCTTTTTAATATTTTTAATTACTAACACTCGTGACATTTTTCTTTTCTTTTTTAACTTTTTTATATTATAATATATTTACACTATTTATAATTAATCTAGCTTAAAACTAATAACTATCTATTTACACTATTTTTTTATATTACTATTTCAATTTTTAGTTTTGCCCAAATGCTTTTAGCTGTTAACCGTACGGTTTTAGGATTAGCACTGAAATATTATTTTCCAAAATCATCGAATATCGTTAATTTTAAGTTTCCAAATTTATTGTTTATTTCGATAGGTACCTACATACTCAGTGTGTCCTTTGTTTACATTCGTCTTTCTTACTTTCTTTTCTTTTCTTATATTATATTTAATTCAATTTTGTAATTTTATCAAATAATATTTCAGTGTCTCTTATTTTTAATTTTACAAGTGGTTCGCATTTTCTTTTTTCTTCATTTTTCAATTTTCTTCTTCTTCAAAAAATGGTTTTAGGTTGGACGGGTGAAATTTTCCTCTTTCTTGTTGATTTTTATCTTCTAATAAATATGTATCTTGGTTTATAATACTTTTTATCTTAAAAGGTCCTTCGTATATCTCTAAGAACTTTGTAATTTTTTCGTTTTCTGTATCTGTAACTTTTAAAGCTTTTACTAATACTTTATCTCCTATTTTTAATGTATAGTGATTGTGTTTTATGTTAGTCCTTGCAGCTCGATCTTTGATCCTTTTGTGTATTCTTTTCCTTGCTAAAAATATTTTTCTTTCAAGTGTCATGTCTGACTTTTCTAGCTTAAAATATTTTTCCCATATTCTTGTGGGTTTTTCCCCCATCTGTAATTCCATGGGTGTAAAACCAGTAGTTTCGTGGTATACTTCGTTCATTATCTCTTGAATTTTTGGTGCGTATGTAGACTATGATTTATGGGATTCTTTGATAAATGTCCTGAAAAATCTACCGAGTTCTCTGTGTATTCTCTCAACTATGTTGCTTTGGGGGTGTCACATCGATGAGAATATTATATTTATATCTTCTTCTTGTAGTTTTTTACTCCATTTTTTGGCTGTGTTCCATGATCAGTCATTATTGCACTTGGTTTGCCATACTTTGTGACATAGTCATTAAATATTTTTCTTATTGTAGTAAGTGTATTTGCTTTTTTAATGGGATACATTACTACATATTTTGAAAATACATCTATACACGTTAGAATATATTTTACTCCTCCTACTGACATTGGTAGGGGGCCATAAAAATCTATAGATAATATTTCGTTTTTGTTATTTACTATTATTGGTTGCATATTTGCATGGTATTTTATAGTCAAATGTTTCGTTTTTTGACAGGTTTCGCATGTCTTTATTAAAGCGTAAACCTGTTTATGTAATTTTGGAGCTGTAAAGTCTTCTATAATTAAACTATAAGTTTTGTTTGGTCCTATATGGCCATAGAATTCGTGAATTTCTGTAATAACTATTTTTAATATATTATCAGGTATTATAATTTTTTTTCCTGAGTTCGTTTCTTTGCATAATATCTCGTTTTCATATGAGTAATAATTTTTTATTTTGTTATTTTTTATATTCATTTTTTGCATTATTTTATTGCAGTAATCATCATTTTTCTGTAATGATTTTAAGTGCTTAAATGCTTTTTCTAAATTTTTGCTAATTTTGTTTTTACTTAATTTTGCAATTACTATCTCGTCATCTTCTTTTAGATCAGATATTTGTCTACTGAGAAAGTCTGCAGCAGCATTATTTTTACCAGTAATGTATTCTGGTTTGATATTGTAATCCTGTATGGATAAAGCCCATCGTCTTAACCTGCAACTGTTAAATTTACATTTATTTAAGAATGTAATTGCTTCATGATCCGTTCTTAACGTTATCTCTTTTGCACCTCTTAAATATGTATCTAGCTTATGTATCGACCATACTATCGCTAGTAATTCTTTTTTGGTGGTGAAATAGTTCAATTCAGCACCTTTAAGTGTTCTGCTTATAAAACATATAATGTTTTCCTGATTTTGTTCATCCAACTGTGATGGTATCGCTGCTATAGCATAATTACTTGCATCAGTTGTTAGAATGAATGATTTGCTCATACCTATAAATTTTAAAATCATATTTTCTGTAAAGAGGTCTTTTATATTCTCAAAAGCTTTTTGTTGCCTTGCCCCCCACTCATAGGGTACATCCTTTCTTAACAATCCAATTAATGGTAAGATTTCGTTTGCATATCCTTTAGCAAATTTCGTATAGAAGTTTACGAAACCTAAGAATGCCTGCAGCTCTTTTATATTTCTTGGTGTATGAAAATTCTTAATTGATCTTATTTTTTTGGGGTCCGGCGTGATTCCTTCACTAGTTATGTAATGGCTTAAGAATTCTATTTTTTCTTTTATAAACTTTGATTTCTTAAAGTTAAATGTTACATTATGCTTTTTAGCCTTTTTAAATAATTTTTTGAGATGTTTTATATGTTCATGAAATGTGGTTGATCTTATGTGCAAATCGTCCACGAATGCTAATAAGAATTCATCAAAATCATTTATCACTTCATTTAATCCTCTTAATAATTCTGCGCCGCTTGTTTTTATACCAAAAGCAGCCACATTAAACTCGAAAACCTTATTATCGATTTTAAATGCTGTGAATTTCTTACTGTTCTCAGTTAATTCTATTTGCCAATACGAACTTGTTAGATCTAGACTTGACATGTATTTTTTCTTTTTACATCTTACAAAAATTTCTTCAACTGACGGAGGAGCTTTATAATCATCTATAATATTTTCATTTAATTTACGTGCATCTAAACACAGGCGAACCGATCCATCTTTTTTAATAACTGTTACAACTGAATTTATATAAGGGCTTTCTGACTTTCTAATTATTCCTAATTCCAACATATTTTCAATTTCTTGCAATACCTTTTCTCTATGATTTATTGGTATGGGATAAGGTTTTGAATAAAATGGTGTATCATCAACTAATCTCAACTCATTTTTATACGATTTTATTAACCCTGGTGCTTTACGAAATACTTCTTTATATTTTATAATTAACTTAGTTAATTCTTCTTTTTGATTTTGTGTGATATTTTCACACTCATTAATTTTTTCTTCAATCTCATCATTTGTGAGTATTGAGGTTTTATAATAATTTTCAGAATTGAGAAAATTTTCTTTCTCATCTTCTTTATTGAAGTTATATGATTTTAGGTCATTGCCATTTTCATATACTTCTTGAATTTGCATCGTTTCGTATGCATTTAAATTTAATTTATTTTCTATATATGATAAATTTAAATATTTATCATTAATAACAATAAGTATTTCTTGCATCACAGTATTAATAATCATACGTAACATTTGTTGTGTATCATAGCCAATAATACAATCTTTTATTAATTTAGGTATTATTAAATAAATAATATTAATTTTTTCCTTATTAAATTCAGTCATTATCATTATTTATTTTCTTATTTTTGTTGTTTTTGAGCCTGTAGCTGTTTTAATGCTTTTACCTGTTATCGGTAATGTAGAACAATTTTTTAATCTTTCGAAATTATCAAAGTAAAATTTTTCAGATATACATGTTATCTCGCTACCAGTATCAATT
This sequence comes from Anastatus disparis, assembly GCA_017163975.1. Lineage (NCBI taxonomy): Eukaryota > Metazoa > Arthropoda > Insecta > Hymenoptera > Eupelmidae > Anastatus > Anastatus disparis. The sequence goes on from JAFFSR010000072.1 coordinate 221,901, forward strand.
AGTCCATTTACTGGAATGTCTTGTACATTATTCCTATTTCTGGACATGTTATAATTTTTTCTTCTGTCTCATTTTTATCTGGTTCTATGTCATGTATTAAATCTTCTTTTATTGTTTGCTGCATTGAAGCAATCATATTCTGGGGATTTTCTTTCGTTGCATCCTTACCCCTTTTCTTAGACGTCTTAGGTGCAACCTCTATTGGTTTCCCTGATTATTTTCTTTTTGTTTTTCATTAATATCTATTTTCGTTATGTCTATTTCTTCATGACTTTTCTTTATTGTTTTATTGTCCACTGGTGGTCTGAATTTTTCATATCTTGTTCTTTCTTTGTTATTTCTATTTGCTAATTCTGCTATATTTATAGCTGGTGAATAGAACTGTTTCTTTTGGTTTTGTTTTTGTGAACTTGTTCCTGGTTTATTCCAATGAGAATCATCTGTTGTTTTATTTATATAATTTTGCCTTTGATTATAATTTGTGTTTCCATTTTGTTTTTGACTTTCGTTTTGTTTATAATTTTCATAACTGTTTGTGTTAATTCTACCTCTTTCGTTGTAGTTAACTCTATTATTTGGATTATTGTTTTGATTTTGTTGATATAATGTCCTTACTTGTATTTTCTTTTGTTGTAATTTATCATCGTTATCTAAATCCGTTAGAATTTCAAACAAAGTATTTTTATCTTTCTTTTGAGCAAATTTAACTGCCTGTTTTACATTTCTGTCGAAAAGTTTGCTAATTTTTATTGTTAACTCTTCTTCAGTGTAATTTAATTGAAGCTCTTTGGCAAATCCATACATCTGAGTAGCATAATTTACTTGGCTCAATTTCGTGTTTTCATAGAATTGACCGAATTCTACTTTTCTACTAGTTGTACGTTGTACATCTTCGTTCCAATACCGATCAATAAACAAATTTTTAAAGCCTTGAAAAGTTTGAACGTCATCTTGGTACACGTACCACTATTCATTTGCGTCTTTTTGTAGTACGGTTTGTAGAAGTTGTAATGATTCTCTATCATTTAAGCCTTTTAGTGCTACATAATTTTCAAGTTCATTAATAAATTTCATTGGTCTTTCTGTACTAGAACCTTCATACTTCGGAAGAGGTATTTTAATTTTACTTTGATTTGGCTCATTACTCTGTGCATTTGTACTCCTTCTATCTATTATGACCTTTAATTCATCTATTTTCTCTTCATGTTCTTGGGTTGTTTCATTAATTTTTTGAGTTAAATTATTCTGAACTTCTTCTATTAATCTTTCATTTTCCTTTCTAAGTCTTTTGTTTTCTTCTCTAAGTTCATCATTTTCTATTTTTAATTCCTCTTTATATTTTTCGAAAGAACTGCTGAGATTATTGTTTTCATTTCGTAATTTCTTATAAGCATCTGTGAGAGCCTCAAATTGATCCTTTATTGTTAAGTTTTTAATCTCATCTTTGCTTAGATCAATTTGCATTAATTTATCCCAATCTCCAGAATTATTTAATGAGTTTTCCAAAGTATTATTTTGATCAGATAGGGTTTTTAATTCATCGGTTACGGTTTGCATCCATTCTCTTGATTTCATTGGTATTAGCTGTTGTGTCACTTCTGTTTCCGTAGTTTCTTCAATTTCTTTCATGATAATATCCGATCTTCTTCTTTTGTTCGGCATCTTGAATCTTGATGTATTTAACGCACGCAAATAAAAATATTACGCTTTATTTATTGGATTAAGAAATTGAATTAACTGATTTAGTATTCAAAAAATCTATAATTATATATAGTATTTCGTTCATTTGTTTAAATTAAATAATTCTTCCAAATATACTTTTTAATCAAATTAATAAATAAATTAATTCAATTTGTACAAAGCTTACACGATTATATAATAATTTAAATAATTGATACAAGATAATTTAGAATCACGTATTACGCTTTCATGTATATTATATTTTCAATTATCTGTACTTATTGTAAGATGCTACTGTATAATTCTTTTTCACTTATACGGAAATCCTATAATATGCTCATATTTTTCATTGTAATATTTTAAATTGATTTGGCTTTTCTAATTGTTATTTTAAAATATAAAACGAGTCATTGCCACACAACCCATATTAACGTGATCAAAAAATCGTACAACTTAAACAATTGACTAATAATTTCATGGGATTTCATTATTAAGATTACAATTTATCATTACTTAAAAATTGAAAACTCATGCGAAAATTTTATTGCTTCAAGTTTAGAACCCTTATACTCGCTACAAAATTTTAGGCTGTGCACCACTGCTCATTCTCATATATTTAAATTTTATTTTAAATGTTATATCAAAATTTTATTTCAATCTAATACCTCAAATCAATTTAACATAGTATGGCTATTTGTCCTTTGTTTACTTTTTGTTTTTAATCTTACTACCTCACATTGTTTTGATATACAAACATTGAAATTGGCTCGGAATTTGTCGACTTTTATGTCGTGAAAATTTTAACACGTAATGGAAATAATATTTCAAAATTATATTTCTTTAAATTTTAATTATTTCCCAACCTATTTCATTGTTTTTTTATAATTTTTCGCGCTTTATGTAAGCTTTTCTTTCCTTTTTGTTTTTATTTTTTCTTTATATTTTTAATATATTTTTTTTGCATTTTATATTGTTTTTTTAATTTATATTTGATTATTTTAACATTTTTTCATACAAGAAATTTATTTCTTCTTCTAACTCATGAATATGCTCTATCATAAGTGGCATATTGTGATTAAATCTATGTTTTAATTCTTTTAAACAATTTATTATTTTTTTCTCATTTTCTTTTCCTTTGTTTGCATCTATAGTTAAATAATCTAAATTGTTTTCAAATTCCTCTATTTTAATTTTCATGAATTGTATTTGTTTATTTTGTTTATCAATTTGGCTTTTAACCTTCTTTAAAATATTTTCTAGTTCTTTTTTTTCTATCACCATATATTCTTTTTTTTGGTTATTTTTAACATTACACAGTAATGAATTTTCTACTTTCTTTCTTAATATGTAGCATTTATCATCGTAGTTATTCTGTTTATCTAGCGACTTTCTTATAAAATCGCAAACCTTTACTTTAACCATTACTTGGTTTTATTCTTTTTTTTTTTTTTTTAAAGGAAAAACAATATGAATTTCTTATGCCTAATTTACTTATAATAATATTAAATTTGATATAAATGTAATCTAAACGCTAATTTTTATTTAGAAAAAGAATTATACGGCATCTATTTTGATACTCGCGTTGCTATATGTGCGCCATTTTGTAACGCTCGTACAAGTTAGCTTGATAAAAAAAAAATTTATATTGCATGAAATCTCCAGCTCACGCGTGAGTTGTTCGAGTACGGAGGGCGCCAAATTGTAACCTCTCACTCTCCTAAATCTGAAAATGATAGCACAAAGTGCTCATATGCAAGGAAAAGGATAAGGGAAAAAGGTTATTTTAAGCTAGACCCGTTCTTAGTGTAGCGTCATGCTACAACTAGTCCAGGGTCTCTTTGCTTTTATTTTGATTGTAATAATGGACTCTTATAAGCCAGAAAACTCCAAGACTTATAGTCTTATAAGGAGCTTTTTCCTTATCTTCAATTAGATAAGCATTTGATTAATTAAGCTAGTTATGAGCTATACAAAATCAACTTCAAATAAAAGAAATAATTAGTATTGAAACACTTAACACGAACACACATAAATTGAAATAAGGTATAATTAAATTATTTTACTATAATAAAACTTTGATTATAACTAGAGAATTATTGTTATAACTGCTACCGGTATGGAGCTGTTGGTTATCTAGCTCCTCGCGGACCTGCAAAATAATCAGAAATAATTAATACAAACAATAAGTATTAAATTTAAAATTAACTTTATTTGAAGAAGGCTGGCCAAAGAGTGCCGTACAAAATTTTAGACGACGACTACATTGCTCCCGTTTGAGCCGCCGTCACCGCTATCTTCCTCCTCTTTGCTTGATTAGCATTGTTGGGGGAAACTCGCGCTAATTTTAGATCTTGTTTTGCGCGAAACCATCTTTTCCATATAACATCTCGCACACGGAGTCTCTCCTCCTCGAATCCTATATACTGCCTAAAGAGGGGAGAGATCTTCATTACTTATCTATGTTATGATACAGGTGCGCTTATATGTGTGCTGACGTGCGAAACTCTATACGCGTGAATCAGCATACATACAAGCGCGTACATATATCTTATATTAATTTCTATCCTGCGCATCGGTATAACATATAATTGTTACACCGCGCCAACGCTCAAGATAAAAAGAGACATAATATTATTTTATTCTCTTCGCTTTTAATACAAGCATCGAAACTTGAGAGAGAATCATTCTGATTTTAAATTCATTTTATTTTATTCTTTTTCTTTTCATATTCTCTCTTAAATTATCATGCATTTAGGAACATTATTCTTTAGTATTTTATTACATAATTACGTGGGGCTACAAAATTAATATTTTTATTAGTGTTATCTTTTTTATCATTCCTTTGAAAATGTTCTAATTTTTCTGTTTCTTTTTTATAATACTCTTTGTATCGTTCTTTCTTTATTCCGCTGTCTGTAGAACATAATGAAGCTATCTTATCTGTGCATTGTCCCATGTTTGTATCGAGCAATGTTTATAAAATAAATGAAGGATGATTGGGAAGGGTGGTTGTATTTATAGTAGGAAATAAAGTTATTTGTAGAATTGAGGTGATTTATTTATATTTTAACATACATTTTTCCTATACAGGAATCATTATTTCTCGCAAATCTTTTGCAATCATAGGTAAACTAAATGCTAAAATTTCAGATAAACAAATTTTAAATACAAGCTCTTATAATGATCCGTATCATCTACCATATTCTCCATGACATAATCTTGTAATTCGTTATTGAGAATTGAATAATATTGTTTAAATGATTTATAGTCATTAAGAATCACTTTTGCGTTGTCCAGTCCTTCTTGTCCAAGCTTACTTTTTAAAAAGTCCATTATGTGATTAGTAGTACGATCAACCTTACCGACGCGTTTGCTTAAATCGTTGAGAAGAAGATCTACCAAGACGCTTTGTAGACGAAGACCTTCGAATGCTGACTGTTGCATGACTATACCTGGTGGATGATTAAAAGTTTTTTTCTTTTTGCAAAGCGATTGCTCAGGTGGTTTTTCTTCTTCTTCGGGGTCGTGAATTTCGTTCGGTTGTGGTCTTCCATCAATGCTGATAGATCTGGTGCCGTACGATTTATTGAAATTCAAATCATGATTGGCTAGAAACAACTTAGTTGGTCTTCCGAAATCTTAATAAAGAGAATAAGAATTGTAAAAATAAGCTGTTATGGCGTCAAATTGATCTTTAAGAATATTCCAGCTACGACGATCAAGAGAGACACTTTTGTGTGAGCCACCTGAATAAACTAGTTTGATAACTTCGTGATAATATCCAGCGCTATATTCAAGACCAATACAAATTCTCTTTGAGTTAGACTTATTGAGCGCGTAGGTAATAGATAATAAAAGGTTCGGCAATTCCGGTTTTACTGGCTCACTGAATTCACAACGAGCCATTTTTACGTGTTGCTCTGTCCGAAGCTAAACTCTTACTAAAAATTGGAAAAGAAAATTTCATCCTACCGTGCATACAATAAATCAGAATGTAGTGGGGGTAGATACTTTTATAATAATACCCACGTACCAGCTGCACTTAGGGGCAAAATATATATACAATCGATTATCATATAGGGGGAGGGTAGATAATCTGGTACACATGGACCAGGTGTTTTCTGGAAAATATATACTATTATGGATGAGTAGGATGGGTGGGGGAAATAGAAGGAAGTAAATAATTATAAACATATTTTTATGCACACACAAAATTAAATTTATTAAAATCTATAAATTTCAAAAATTGACATTGATTATACTTAAATCTAAAAGAAACATTTGATTACGATATTATTATGAGTAACTTAACCTAGAAGTCCATGTTTGATCACAAAGGCCTGAGCCTCGAGAACGTTCTCTGGCGAATGTGGTCACCCGCTTACATCTTTTGCGTTTCATTTTATTTAAAATTCTTTTATGAAAATTTTCAGCTATTTTATCATTTTTTTTCGTGTTATTTGAAAAGAAGCTACAAAACGCGCGTAAACTAGCACCACTACACATATAACATAGAAACATAATAGTATACTGGCCGCAACAGGTCGAATTAATGCTTTGCAGTTTCTTGGTGCTCCATCGAAAAACTTTACAGTTTCTTCTGACTCTTTCAAGATGGTGATTTGAGACTAGTGAGAAACCGTAACTATCGAATTACGTTCCGTATCCATTTTTATCGATATGCATGGCCACCTAATGCGAACCAGGTTTGGTATGATCATCGGTATTACACACTATGGCGATTGGTGTCATCATTACATTCGGAATTCAATCTGATGCGTATACGCCAATTGTTTTGGCTTTCAGCCCTTCCAGGACCTTCATTATCTGACTGGTGTTCATTTGTATTATTTCCCTGTGTCAAACTACAATTCCGATCATTATCATCACTCGCGTATTCTATGGTTTTATCGTCGTCGTCATCGTCATCGTCTACTTCGTTGATTCCCGTAAAAGTCACACTCGATCCAAATCTTACGATGCTATTTTTCTTGTAAGCAAGTTTTTGAAGAGAGTCATAGAATAGTTCACAACTTCTTTTAGGCAGATTTTGTTGAGATTCTTGAGGGAGTAGTAAATAAAGCCACTCTCTCAACAGATGTGATCTCTGCATGGCACAGTACTCCTTTTTATAAAGGTTTTCTTGGCAAGCGCGAAAGCAGCATACTTTCTGAAAAGAAAACTGTCTTTGTAAGTCGGTAATGCCTGTGGTAGTGTAATCCTCTATATTTTTAACGTTACGTGCCATAATAGATTCTATGTATCTAGCCTTTTCAGCACCTCTGACGTAAATTCTTACAGCATTTCTTGCTATGTTGTAAAAATGATTTCGTAATTTTCGTAGAATAACATCACCATCGAACCACTGTAAACCGTGTAGACGTCACGTAATCGTTACTAGTTTTTATATCTTTGGGTAAATTATCAAATTCGTATTTATTATCGAAAATTTATTATCTCTATCTCTTAAGCTTTGAATATCTATTACGTAATCCAATTTGTCGAGAACGTGAGTGCGTATGTGCTACAGTAAAGAGTGAGAAGCAACTGAAGCAATGGGGAATGAGCCAAATGGTATTATAATGTTTCTTCCACCATTTTCTCTCTCCACCTTAGGCATTAAAATCCGTTATAATTCGTCTGTTCGAGTCTATTTCTAGTACGTTATCGAATTCAGCGTAAACAATGCAATTGATTGTTTCCCTAAGCGCCTGTTCGAAGCGAACTTCAATACGTAGAGGACCCGAGCGAATGAGATTCCAATGTGATGAAGAATGAGCCGATAAATCAGACGTCAAGTCAAATGCAAAGAGATAGTAACTTTCTGGATAAGAGGTTCGGCTGACATCGATACCCTCGTTGAGAAAATGTATACCAGTACCGAAGAATAGTGTGTGATAAGCGTCTACATAGGGTTTATTATTTCCAGTGTCCTTTGGCTGTAGGGGTTTGCTTGGTATTTGTACTCCATTGACGTAAAGAGAGAGGAAATTGACAGAATGATGTTGAAAGTTGAAAGGATTCAATTGTCGATTGCCGTTGAAGGCTCGGTTACTCACAAAACCTATGATGATCCTTTTAGGTAACTGGCCCAATATAACATTATCAACAGTATCTCCTGAAATTCCGCTGTGCAGAGTGAATGATTTGACTTTCACTCTTGTTATTTGGTATTTTGCAGTAGTTTTGGCCGAAGCATTAGCGTGAGCCAATAGTACGGCTGGACTTATTTTTGCTTGACGGACGATTAGCGTCACTTCTCTGATGCGTACTGAAAATTTTCCTTCATCGGTGAAATCCATCAAACAAAACGCGTCCTTGCTACGAATGAGTCTCACTCGCATCTCAACATCGTTTACAAAAAGTTTACCTTGATAAAATACATGACAATGGAGGTGGCCAATTATATCGACAACTTTACCGCCAGCTGTAAAGTATTGACGATTTCGAGAACCGACATTGGCCCTAGCTGTTCCAGTAGCAATTGCTGGTGACGCATCCATACATCCTGCTGTGTCCGCATACCAAAGTGCGGGAGTAAGATGTTATATTAAGGCAGGAGAAGCGTAATTCAGGAGCGTTTCTATGTAAGCTCTGTAAGGATAGGCGTTGTTTGGAAGTGAAACTAGCTTTGAATTGAAAAAGATGTCCGTTTGCTCGAACAACGAATGTAAAAAATTGTTAATAGGAGCAACTTTGGCATTCTCGGCGTCGGTTCCCACGGGTGTAATTTCCACGCTTACTTGCAACAGTGTATGCGCTAGATCGATGTAATGCTCGGTCGAACTAGGAACCAAAAATTCTAAAGGTGAATCGCTTTCATTGCTGAGAGATGATACAGGTTTGTAGTAGAGAAAAGAACTGCTTTCAATCGATGTTTGCGTCGGAGGAAGAGTAAAAATATCTAGTTCGCTCTTTATACCTTAACCACTGCACGCGTGTAGGAAAGCCATTTTTTAAAATGATTTATTTAGGTCCAAAAATGTCGGATGTTTTCTTTTTCTTGCCTATACCACGTTTATTTGTCTTTCTCTTAGTCTTTCTTTTCTTGCTCGATGCGTTGTATACAGGAACACGAGCTCGCGTTGACTGTTGTTTGCGCTTAGCAGTAACAGCTTTATATCCACTACCTTTCATAATATCGGAAATTTTATTAGCAGCTTTTCTTTATAAATTTCGATCCGACTTCCGAGTGTTGAGAAATTCTTTGAAATTCGCTCTCTTATTTGACACGTCGTCTAGCACGTTCAAGCCTATTCGGACGGCTTCTTTGCCTACTGCTTTGGCCCCACTGGCAAGATATGGCATAATTTTTCTATATAATCTTCTGAGAAAGCTAGCAATTCCAGAGCCTTTTTGAAACGATAAACCAGAGTAAACGTTTCCAATACCGCTTCCACGACCACCAGCCTACTCGTCGTAGTAATGAATATAATAACTCATATCGCTGTGCAATTAACGACTACGCTTGAAATGAAGCGTAACCGACAGCGTTCCATACTCAAATGGTATTTTACGCCCATGTTGATCTCTTATATCGATAACAATATTTCGAAAGGTATGATGTAGTAGAGATATGTATTGAATCGGTGCAAACTGTTTGACAACGGTTGATCCGAATTTGTACTTTAAATTTTCCAGGGCTACAATGCGCAAAAGTGCCGTTTCCGTATCACCGACTACATAAGGTTCGCATATGTCTGTGTAAACGTAAAGCTGATCGGGTATGGCTCGTTATAAACTAGCTGGTCTATTGCCCACATTTATACTCGTTCCAGAGTTGGAAGTGACAAAAGTTCCTGTTTCTCTGTGGACAATATCTTCAAAACCGTTATTTCGTTGAAAGTCGTGTAGTGCGGCTCTTCGCAAATGCAAATCCTTTTTAAGGTGTAATAACCTTTCTGAAACTCAGTCGGTTCAAGCTTTTGATGTTCACGCGCCTCGTGTACTTTATTTATTTCTTCCGCAAGCTGTTCGATGCTACTGTATACGCCGTGAGGAAAATTACAAAACCCATTATTTTTCGAAACTTTGGGCTTAGCACTTCCTAATTTGAGAGTATAATAAGCTTCAGGTTCTTGAATATGCTCAATAGTACAGGGTACGTGTATTTCAGCTAGACCGACCTGCCAGTTACCGATTAATCTAATTTCACGACATAAATAAGTGGTAAAACAAGTTGTCGTATTGTCGAGAAAATAGCGCATACTACTGTTCCTCGGTAATACTAAATAAAAACCATCTAGATTATCCATTATTTTCAAATTCTTTCAACGTCTGATGCTTTTATCCAAGAATTAAATTTATCTGGATATTCTTTCTTTTGCTTGATAGAGAAGCGTTTAACTTTAAATACTTCCTTGCTATAATTCTTCTCGAATCCTTTCGCAAAGGTTTCCTTAGAGCGTCTGATCCTCGCGTAGTCACCAACCTCGTATTTACGTTCTTTTATTTGCCTTTGATTTTCTCTTTGCTGAATAGCGCGCCTTTGTAAATTCGCTCGTGCCTTAGCCACGTTATATAAATTAACCTCTAAAGGTTTCATTTTTATACTTGAATGTACTGTATTGTTATATGCATAAACTATCTTTTGTATTACATCGATGTACCTATGTGTATTGCGATGTGTGAAATATCTCCAAACACGTTCTTTGAGAGTTCGATTAAGCCGTTCTACCACTGCCGCCTTAATGTCCGGATTTCTTGCCGCTCTTAACTGTATGTCATATTTTTTTAAAGTATTTTACAAACCTGCAACAACAAATTCTTTATCTTTGTCAGTTTGTAAGTAAACAGGTGTACGACCATTGGCTCGCTTGAGAATCTTCTCTAATGCAGCTGATACAGTATGCGCCGTTCTATCCCACAGTGGTTCTACCCATGCATACTTACTGAGCACGTCAATGACTATTAGTTAATACGAATAACCGTCATTTTCTTTTTTTAGACTTGTTAGCTAACACGCATCTGCTTCCCAAACATCATCCACGTTAGTTACGTTATAGTGTAATCTAGGAAATTTTTTTCTTATAGGACGGTGAAGAGTATAAGCATCTTGATTATTCAACCACTCGTGTATTCGTTTTTGCTCTTTTTCTCTGTTTTTCAATAATTTACCCTTTATATTTACGCGTGTCAAATTTCGGGCTGCTGCGTAACCTGCTTCGTGCGAAGGGTCGTAATACTGATTTTCCAAAGACATTCTCTCTCTCTCTCTTCAAAGGTTCGCTTTCAGCCACTTTTTCTTAGCAGCATGTCTCGTTACGGGTGGTGTAAATACTGATGATAAAATTTTACGTTTCGCAGTATTTAAAGGAGACGTCAGCCTATTATCAATTTTTAAAATTTCCGTATTTCCAATTAAATTATGAGGGGTTTCTGAAGTTCCAATAAACTTCGCCAATTCAAATCTACCAATAGGCGCTTCGTCATCTTCCTCTATCTTTTTCTTTTTCTTTTGCAAAACATCGTTGAGTAATTCTACTATGTTGGATCGTGGTATAAGTTTGCCATCTACGATAACGCTTCCAGTACTATCCCATTTTAATCGATCTGGCTCAAAAGTGCGCCAATGTTTTAGTAAAAGTCGTGCTTTTCTAGCATAAATTTTAGGCACGTTATCAAGTATTTTTTCTTCTGTTAGAGATGCCAATGTAGCTTCGATTTCATCAATGTCTCGACCGATTTCACCATCATCCGTACGTTCATTATCTTTGAAAAATAAATAACGCCTCAAAACTTGCAAATAATTTTTACACTTTTCTCGCTCGCTGTTAAAATTTTTAGAATTAAGAATTTTGTACATCTCTGAATCAAGCCGTGTTAAATTGTCATCAGGTGTCTGCATGGTTTTTTCAGTATTTTCAGTTGTGCTACCTGTCGTAGAAATAGTTGCAGGTACAGCTCCTCCCTGCTGCTGCTGTGAAAAACCTTGTATTTGTTCAAGAGTTTTTTCGGGGACATAGACCACTTTTCGAGCGCGTTCCATGGCTTTTTTGTCTTGAGAGAAAATTAATTTTTGCTTCCTAAAATTTTTTAAAAAATTGTACTTATCAGTGGGCGCAATAAAAGTGGTAAAAAGAACCACCACTCTGGATTATAGTACGTTTTTTAGCTTTCCATGCATTGCCACCAGTACCGCTGCTTCTTCCACTCCTAACTGATTTCCTTAAAATAGTTCTGTGTTTTCTTAAGTGGTGTTGTTCAGGAGTTTTCAATTTTACAACACCTTGCAATACGTTCAGAGCACACTCGTAAATGCACTTTAGGAGATTTTTATCAGCTGTACGAATCAGAGCTGAGCGTTGTTGACTGTCTGCATGACTGAGAGCATTTAAAAGTGCAACGTGTTTTTTTTAATATAATTTCCCAGGCGTACAGCAAGCGTTAGACTTGATGGAATTTTTTTTTTCTTTCCTCCTCCTTGTTTTCCTTTTTTTGTTGCGAATGGGGCCATCGATGTTGTCCCAGCAATAGCTATTTGAAGACTGCTTCTTGACTACAGATGCTTCTTTCTTTTTATTCATTCATGTTTACCTGAATCTCGATAAAAATTTAGGCACGTAAACATAGTGCAACTTGTCATCGGGAAATATGTTGGTGCGAAAGTGAAACTCGTCTGGAGTATCTTGTTTCAAATCTAATAGAAGATAGCTAAATGGCCGACTACAGGCATCGATGTAGGCTTCTTGCAAGAATTTTAGGTCCTCAGGATAAACTTATCGAGCGAGAAACTGTATTTGCGCGCGATCTCTCGGATTTTTAAACAATACGATATAATTTGAATTTAACGATAGATCACGTTGATTTGGCCCTCTATAAAAAATATTTTGTGTAATAAAAATAACACTGATATTTTTATGGTGACAACCTTTTGTGAATAAATAAAGTACTGTATTATTCGATGATTCGCGCATCAGATCGTCGAGTATGAGTAATTTTCTCTTATCATTGTCATTGGAATAGTCACTAGCTTGCGGTAAACCTTTCCGAAATTCGATGTGTTGGTTTCCACCTACTTAAAATTCGTTACGGTATGCTTCTTGCCACTCAGCGTAATAAAAGAGAATACGATCGAAATTGACATCGCATATTTGTGTTAAACTGGAGAGAAAAGCTATAGAACTTTGAATATTAAAAGATAAAATAGAATTTTCAATTTAAAACATATATACTGTGGATTTGGTTCTTCGATAATAGATAATGCAACATACGAACAAATGATTTTTAAATATCTTAAAAGAGATCTATTTCTTAATGACTTAAGTGTTAATTTAGAATTTAAATTGAATTATCAACTGTTCATTATTTAGATATCCTCAAAATGCACTCGCAACCAAAAAATATTTATGTACTTTAATAAATTTTTATTATGATTTTAAATATTTAAAATAAGATGAGTTTATTAATATATAATACATATGTATTGAAAAAATATTTTAATACGTATTATACATTGAGGAATGATTATTTATATAATAGTTTTATGTAATCTAATAAATTAAGATTTTCATAAATATTTTATATTAAAATATTTAGATCCTTTTTCTTATTTGATTTTGATAACTATAAATTCCAATAATTGATTAAAATAATATTACAGAATTATATATCCGTTAAATTGAAAATTAGAGACGTGTTATAAGTAGAAAATGATTTTAATTCTTACATGTTATGTCCCATTATATCTGTAATGTTACATAAAATGAAAGTTTATATGTATATATGTTGTGTACACATTTCTTAACTTTAAACATCGACATAAAATATTTACCCACGGGCCTGGCAAGTAATTTTGTAAATATTTAATATGAATTAAAAAAATTTCAGAACATTTTCAAATAAATGATAAAAAAAAGATGACAAGAAATAATACAATTTTGTTACTGAAATTCAACGTTAATTTATAAAGAAAAAAAAATTGAAAAATCTTTTGTTAAAAATTATGGTAAGATCTCATAGTTTTATTACCTTTATTATATACTTGACATTTATTTTGTGACTTCATGAAATTCTAATGTCAAGGTTTGATTCTATTACTAAAAATAGTTTATAATATGTTAAAGACATCAAAATGTTTAAAATCATTAATTAAAATAAATCGCTAAGCATACTTGCCCACTATATATCTTTTTAAAGGTAAGCTTTTTACAGTATTCAATTTTGAAATATACATACAAATCTGTTTATTTCTTCACCCTCATAATTTTAAACTTTTTTGTTTGAATTTTTATTAATACAAATAATTGAATATTGTAAAAAATTTTACTCCTTTCTTATTATACAAGGTACATTTATTTTTTTAATATTCAAAGTTAATTTTCATTTTTGAAACAATAATTGTACTTCTTTTTTCATACTTCGTTTGATACAAAGATAATTTTAAGCAGATATAAATATGTAATTGATTGTACATACTTGACAAATAATCTTATAATAATTATAAATGTCAAATGCTTAAAATAAAGCATAAAAAAATTTAAAAATCATGTTTGATCATTGATTTCTTATGTTCATTAAAGTTTAATGTGTATTAGTTGATATTTTTTGATAAAAAAAATAATACGATTTTGGTTTGTTTAAATATAATTATAGTAACGCAAGTTTTAATTTTACTTTGTAATAATTATTACAAAAATATAAAAATCTCATGTGAAGAATGAATTATACTTATAAAGTATAAAATTATTTTAAATCTAAATTTTAGTTTTAACTTTAAAATATAACTCAAATAGAAATCAATGAATTCCTTAAAAAAATAATAACATGTTACATTTTTAATCAGTTTAGAATTTGCTCTGTCAATAGTTTGCAGCTTAGATGTAGATTCCATATTTTAATCTCATCAAGATTTTATCATTCCAAGACATTTCACAGTTTTCTAGTTTGTTATCGCAAGTGATATTCTTTATTTATTTATATCGATTGATACAATCTTCTAAATAACTTTTAAAACTGGAACACTGATTTTCTTGTATCTTTTTGAACAAGCTCTTTTAAATAAAGATTATCTAAAAATAAAATTTTAATATATTGAGAGTTATTAAAATTTATAATTTAAAGTATTTACTTTTAGCTCCATATAATTCCAAAACAGCTCTTGCAAGAACATAAAAATAATGTTCACTATGAGCTTCAACGCTCATTGTAAGCCATCTATCTGATGTTTCTTGACAAGCGAGTCTTAAGAATGGTCGTTTAAAGAATTTTCCAATATCTACAACAAGAATTTCAATAACTTATTTACATTCTTTTTACAATGGAAAATAATCAAAATACTTTTTCTCGTCACTTTCTTTAATTTTGTGTTTTTAGGAGTTAATTTATGATAACAACAAGATACTAAAATAAGAAGATGGCCCATTTTCATCTCTGAATTATTTGAGATTTATATGCACTTTAGTTACCACAAGCAGAAAACTAATTAGACAAACATTTTATAATTCTTCAAATTTATGATAACAACAAGATACTAAAATAAGAAGATGGACCATTTTTATCTCCAAATATATTTGAGGTGTATACGCACTTAGATCACCACAAGCGTGAATACTAATTAGATAAACATTTTTTCTATTTCTACAAATTCTTTTTCCATAATTAATTCTATGTTTCTCGGAGCTTTTGTGTTTATTTTAGAACATATATATTTCACAGGTCAAGAAAATTTTTTCATTTTGTAATATTTTATAATGAATAAATTTTATGCATCTTAAATTTATTTAATTTTATTTCTTTCATTTCCAGATATATGATATAAATATTAATTCCTAAATATATTTTTGAATTTTCTCAATTTATAGTCTATTTGCGAAATTAAAATGTTACTAGAATGAGGATGTAATCAAAAAATACTTGCCAAAAGTTCCACAATCTATAAATAAAACATTCTTCGAATTCGTAATAAATTTTTATATTAAATCAATTTCATACCTATAGAATTTATTTTACTTCATTTCTTTTACTTCTAGATATATGATATAAATATTAATTCTTAATATATAATATGTATTAAAATAATTTTTCAATACATATTTAAAATCATTATAATAACAATTTATTGAAACACATAAATATGTTTTGGTTACGAGTGTATTTTGAGAATGCCTACATAATGAATAGTTGATATTTCAATTCAGATTCTAAATTAACACTTAAATTATTAAGAAATAGATCTCTTTTAAGATATTTAAAAATCATTTGTTCGTATATTGCATTATCTATAATCGAAGAACCAAATCCACAATATATATGTTTTAAATTGAAAATTCTATTTTATTTTTTAATATTCAAAGTTCTATAGCTCTTCTCTCAGTTCTATGCCTAAGATGAGACAAAGTTCACTTCAAGATATTATAAAAAGACACAACATAGTGCAACCTGAGTGAAATCAACCTGGCCGAACACCAGAAATTCAAAATTACATAAAAGTACAAAATGAACCAATCAGAAGACAGCAATTCTAAGATTTAAAAAAATTTGTGTAGATTCTACTCATCATTTGCAACAATAAATATATTAATAAGTGAATCTCTAAAATCCTTAGTTTCTGAGGAAAAAAAAATCAAGTTGGTAATTTCACAAAAAAATTTGAAAAATCACAATATTCTATTACTTATTACTCGTAATCCCTTTGACCTATGCCTCTAAAAATTTTTTTGTATATTTTGGGTATCAAATAGAACCTCTACAGATTTTCAGTAAATTCTATTTTTTTGTCAGCCGAGTTGACATGAAACATCCCATATATATATATATATATATGGCTGATCCATTCAGATTCATGCAGGCCGTCACTGATCGAATTTTTTTTTCTTCTAAGTAATAAAAATACCTTCTATTATGTATATAAAGATAAAATTTACCTCGTAGAACGCTCAAAATTTTTTTTTTTTTATTACAGCAATTCTAGTGTTGGATGTAAAAACAAAAATTGAAAAATTGAAAATGAACCTCTACTTTCAAATGACTATAGGTCCGTCAATTTTTAACCTTTTTGGGCGTTTTTTTAACGAAAGTGTGCGGAATTTTGTCTAGTTTTAAATGCAATCTTGATTTTTGTAATACAATTATATCCGTTATATCGTAGACTTTCATCATTTTACTTGCTATTTGTGAATCAAATGCATCGTTTATTTGTTTTCTTTTCCGGAGAGCATAAGATTCTCGCATCTTGATATTGATACTTTGAGGCATTTCAATAAGTGAAATGTTTAATTTCAAATTACTTGAAGTCTCGTTGAGCTTTTCTACCACAGCCTCACTATGAATAAAATCTTCCGAAGATTGTTGACTGCTTGAAGTCGATGAAATAGGTGCATTTTTTACTTCATCTAATAATATTTTGTAACACGAAGGGCATACTTTATCTTCTCTAGAGAAAGAAGTATTTGGATACAAGCGCTTCAAAGCCTCCGTTAGATCACCTAATTCTCTAAGCGGACTTTAGAAGCAATCATAAACAACTTTTTCGTGCCTTTCTTTTAAATCCTTGCACTTAATTTTCACAATCAGTGTGCCATTATTGATATTCTGTTCAATGATAGATCAAGAAAAATAATTTTTCTTGAACAATTTTATTTTTTATCTTCCTTTTCTTATATTTTTATACGCGTCAAGTCGTTAATGAGAATGCAAAGAACGAATCATCGCCACCTAGTAGTGACATGCGTCAACTTCCTACAAAATAAATTCAAATTCTAGGCGCGAAATTTAAACTGATAAAAAAATTATATTTTTCAAAAAAAAAATTTTTATTATCATAATGTACCATAAAAAGAGGATAAATGGTTATATATTCTTTCATCTAAATAACTTTTTTTAATTAAAAAATTTATATTTTCAGATTTTAATTTTTAACGAAAATTGCGTTCCCTCAATGTAAATATCATATTTATTTAAAGTTTCAGCATTTTTTTTTAAACTTTAAATCGTCATAACTTTGGTTCTAATTGATCAAAATATTCGATCCGGGGTTCATTTTATAGATTATTGTTGATATATTTGATATATTAATAAATAAAAGCATAAAAATAGTTGTAAGAACACGTAAAGTTGGAAAAATAGTACAATGCGCCATGGTATCAATGTTTTAAAATCGAAAATATAAAAAAAACGTTTAAAAATCTGTTAAAAAAAATAAGGCAAAATCGCATATTCTCACCTACCCCAAAAGTTAGTATTTTTTATGTATAAAATCATATAAAAATTAAAAAAAAAATATAGTATCTCACTTTTATTCATCTCTTCCTCATTCGTTTCTCTATGCTTTCTCGTAAATACTTCGTCTATGAGCAATTTAATACTTTCAAACTTTATTTTTAACGAATTTTTGAAATTTAAAGTTATTCCCCTAACTTTGCTATATTCATAATTATTTCCTGTAGGTGTTACGGCACGGTAAGCGTATCATGGTATCTATGTAAGCACCAGGACCGTAAGATCTTAATTCATCCGTCATATTACCCAATAAATTACCCAAGGCTGGTTTGTATTCATCTGAAACACCCTTTTTTACAAAAATACACGAATCGGTATCACAGTACAAAGTACGCCTATCAAGCTTTTCCATATGTTTGTACAATTCCAGTCTAGCCTGTGCAGTTGTAAATGATGCTATGACCACGTTCGTATTAGCTGATGCTTCCACAGCTTCTTCTCTCAATTGCCAGCTAACGTATATAAAATATCATCGTCTACAGGTAAAACACTGAGAACTTCTTTGTCAGGACAGGTTAAAAGTTTTAATAAAATTTCACGCGATCTCACGATTTCCGTTCGCTTTAAATTACTACGTTGTCCAAACTTTCCCCAAAAAGAATTTAAACAAAGTTTCGCTACAGCTCTCAAACCAGCATTTTTTTCAATTTTCGCGTGATCCAATCGAATACCTTCATTTTCTCATACTCGTCCAAGTACCGTAATTTCGCTTCGTCGTCATTTACACACCAGGTGGGCCATCCGCTTGCTTCTTGTTTTATTTTTAAAAACGTATTTACGTATTCTGCAAAGAGACCCCCGTTAATACCATTGAAGCGTGTCATTTCGTATTGCCATATTATAAATATTTTCGTTATACGGTAGCCAAGCTTAACAGATTTACGTAATTCGTCGGCCACCCAAGTACCCGTTAATTCTTGCTTGCAAATGTTTTCGTGATTACAGTCGCCTTCTCGCATCTCCTCGCAACAAGAACGACAAAGAGCAAATAACAAGCAACCGTTCATTTTGGCGGGTAACAAAGGTAAGTACAAGTTTCGTGGTGGTTAAACTCTACACTTAACCAGATCCTCGACACGCTGCAAATTATTATTATTTCCTTCGGTTAGTTTACGACACTCATCTCCAATGAAAATTTTTGGATATCCAATGGGAAATTGTCCACGTTTGCATACGTAAGGATACAACAAGCATATATCAGTGTATTTGATTTTTTCTCCTTCTTTAATTTTATAATACGGAATAATATTTTCAGTTCTTCCGCCAAAAAATACTTCTCGTGGATTTAACGTAATTCTACTCATTAAAGAATGATTACGCACGTATTCCGCTATTTCAGGATTTTCAAGTTTAATTTTATCGAATTCGCATTCCCATATGTAGCGAACTTCATATCCACATTGCTGCATTTTATTTATTTTTACGAATGTATTTTCATAAACTCCGTGAAACGTACGTCCAAAGGCGTGGCGTGTATCACGATTTTTATTAAAACATTTTGGACAACCGTGTGTGTAACAACCTTCGTATTCAGAAACTATGCCCTTTTCATCCTGATTTTCTGATAAAGGAGGATGAGGCAAGAATCCGTCTACGAGAAAACCTTTAGGTAACATGAATTCTCTCGCCCTACCAGCATGAATAATTTCACAGCCAATTTCTCGTTCGCAGGCTAATAACCATTCAATTGATTTTTGAGAATGTTTATCAGCACGGCGATAACTTGCAGGAGGTATAATCCCAATAGTTTAAGGTAATAAAAAATTCTTTCTATAAACGAGAGAACACGCGCTTGCGATCGTAGTTGCACGTGTAAATGGACAGATCCGTCCTACGTCCAAGAAAATTTTCCTAAAGGCCAAACATGCTCGTCTTAAAATTTCAACGTCCATACGACAATATTCTACGATTTCGTTTTTAAAATTAAATATACACAGAGAGAGTTTCGCCTCAAGAAACATGATGCGCGTCACATTAGAAAAAGTGCTGCCTTTTGCATCATAAACCACGTGTACCGCTTCGCATTTTATAATTCGTGCATCACTTTTTTTGGTGCGGTAATGAGTGAAATAGAGCGCACAATAGCGCAGCATTGAAAACTTCGTGCACGTTCAGACACGCATCGATATTTATCGTTCACGCGAGCCACCTTGTGATGTGTTTTCTAAACGCATTATATTTTATAATGCAAAACACTCTCCGTGTATGCCCGCGCAAAATTTCAGAATTATACCATTTAAAAAAGCTCTCTCTCTTCTCATATGACATGGAATCAGGCCCATAAAAACGTGCATCGGGCATCGGACCTACGTAATTTTCATTCTCAACCGTATTAAATAGGTGAGGAAAGTGACCCTTTTTTACGCTGGGTGGTAAGCCAAATGTTTCTGTTAATGCGCTTAGTTTCATGTGAAAATAATTCAAACTGTCGATGAATTTTGTTCGACCGCATTGTAACAAAATGATATTTTGCCCGTTAAGAATCACCTGGGGCGATGTTTGATTATATTTTTTACTAATTCTCTTAGTATAAACTGTCCGTCAAAACCACCAGCATTGTGCGCAATACATATAATCTGCTTGAAAATTGATTTCTCACGAATATACAAATCTAAAAACTGGTTAGTTGGTTTTACTTTAAAAACATACTCCCGAATACCACAAGTATCGCATCTCTCAGATAAATCATCATTCTCTAAACAATCTTCACACGCTTGTTGTATCACACAGAGATTAGGAGCGTGTAATCGTGTGGTGGCGTGGTTTTTATACGCTGTATCTTGTTGTGTTTCAAAATCATAAAACACAAACAGAGTTTCCTCTCTTTTTTTCTACGTCGTTTTCATTGTTTTCGTCATTGTTCGGTAGAGGGTGCATGTACCATAACTCGTTAATAGAATGTTTTTCTCGACAAAGCCTACACCAATAAACTCCACATTCATGCCTACTTCTATATGAGTGGATAACTTTATTACAAATTTGACAAATATTAACAATTTCGCACATTTTTTTATTATTTACCCTATACGTTCCGTTAGTTTTGTGATTTTTGTAGCAAGCATTACTGAAAAAAGTTCTACGACATTCATTACATTTTATGATTATACCGTCCTCTTTTTCACATGATGGTGATACAAAACAATTTGGACATATGTTCGAACAATAATGTTGGTCGACATATCTGTAACATTTATTGCAGTATTCATAGAAAAATTTATTCCCCGCTGCTCCGCTTATATTTAAAATTGTTCGATTGACGCACGGCCATTAAAAAATGGCGGTCCCCCGCTTCCAAAATTCCTTTTATCATACACTTGAATTGCAATACCGAATCCAGTATAGTACTGTTGAAATTTATCTATTTCTCGAAATCCCCACCCATCTGTCGGAACATTTAATCGGGCATTTTTTATTAACTGCAGAGCGTATTCTTTTTGCAAAGATCTACGTCCATCTCTAATGACCACCCACTTTTTTTTTACATCGATAGAATCATGTTTTTTATAGTTTATGTACATCTCTCCAACAACTCAAGCCCGTGGCAAGCATAAATTATCTATATTTTGTATGCAAACTATTGATTTTTTATGTAATACGTTTATATCCAATTTATTTTTACGACCAGTACCACGTGGTAAATTAACGTAAGTTGTCTCTACAATGAAACTATCGTCCATTTCAAAATTTTCATTGCTTTGAGTTAAATTGCTTAAAAGCTCCCATAAATCATCATAATCAAAATTAACAATCGGTCTAAGTGACATTCCAGCCGGGCCGTGACTAAAGTGAATACTTCTTACACTGATTCCTATTAAGTCATTTTCGTCTACTAAAGATATTAAATACGCATAAATATCCCGCATAATTAACTCTAACCATAAAATTGGATTAAAATATTCCGTAGGCGGCCGCATGCAAAAAACTAATCTTGTTGCATTCATTTGGAATTTTCTCATGTAATGATTTCTTTCTTGATTAATGTCGAATCTTACGCCTGGGGGTCTTATTGAAAATTCTTCCTCTACCACCACCTATTTGAACATTCTCGCCTCCACTTAAGGTCGACTCACTCTCATGCGCATGCTTATACCTGTCCACATTCTCGCTTGTATACGCATTGAACCCCCTCTCACTGCTATTACCATACCCATGACTTACGCTGCTATTGGAGATAGACTCAAGCTGGCTCTCTCTCTGATGCATTTGCGACTCTCCGTTCTCTATCTTCTTCTTTCTCACTTTCTACAGCAGATAGAAGCGTGGAAAGGCTTTCTCGCACTCTTGATGTTTCGACGGAGGATGACGATGATGATGATGATGATGATGATGATGATGATGATGATGATGATGATGATGAGGCTATAAAAATTTTGTAATTAGGAATCATTTTAAATAATCATTTTCAAAAATTCATTTAAAAATTTGATTTATTGAGAATTGTTTTATAACATGTTCATTGATATTATTATTATTATTATTATTATTATTATTTATGTTATTATTATTATTATTTATGTTGTTATTATTATTATTTATTTTAAATTTTAAATATTTAAAATATAAAAAACAATATATATAATATAATTTTCTAAAACTTCAATCCTCTGTAGGTCCATTAAAGCTATCATGTACGCGGTCTAGTAGATCGGCCAAATCAGTGGTAGAATCTGTATACAAGGCTGATTCAGTATCCTCAACCATTGTATGAAACCATCTTAATTCTTGGGCCCGTCGAACTGGCCTAATTCTCTGGGCATATATTTGCAGAGATGTTGAATTTTAATTTGAGGCACTATCGTATCCGTTTTCTTCCCTTCGGATCACTTTAGATGAAAATAATATTTTTTAAAAATAATGATCATCATAATGTTAATAAAAAGTAATAAAATAATACAATGAATATAATAACAATAGAATAATAATAATAGCAATAATAACTACGATCGTAATAATAATAATAATAATAATAATAATAATAAAGAAAACTAACATTCATTAATACGACGATCTAGTATGCTTCCGTCAAAAGAGCGATAGGTCACGCACGTGCGATTTACTATGTGAAATTCCCTCTCCCTTTGCGGAGCTCTTTGAGTATAAAAATTATGTAAAAGAACAGCCCGTTTTTGCGTGTTTTGTTAAGGGTCTACCGTGTTTGCTGACTCAGTTTCAATGTCATTAGGTGATGTATTTTTAGGGCTATTATGGTTTAATCCTCTTAAAACAGCATTGAATGGCTCCGGATAATTTACAATCATCGTACGCGCCATTCGACCTGTTGGTCGTATTATTTCCTCGTTTGGCTCCTCATCTTCAAACTCGTACTCTTCGGATTCTGATTCAAAATTTTCTCTGAAGTCTTGTTGCATCTGTGGCTGTTGCTGTTCGATTCGAACAGAGTCATTAATGACTGTATCAGCATCACTGTCTACAATTACTTCATCATGTTGATGTTCTTGTACTATTTTAACATATTCTTCTTCTTCTTCTTCTTTTACTTCTTCTTCTTCTTCTTCTTTTTCTTCTTCTTCTTCTTCCTCGTTACAGGCAACTTCATCATCAACATCAAATAAACGACGCCGAGCAATATTTGTTGATGTACTCGGCAAATCACTATTGTCAATCGATTGCTCGAATAAAGTTGCCTTATCGTTGTCATTGCTGTCCGTCTCCCAGCTTTTTAGTAATATTTCACGAGCTGCAAAAATAATCCTCATATTTATTATGTATATCAAATTTTAATTCTAATTTATAAGCATTATTGTTTTATTATTATTATTATTATTATTATTATTATTATTATTATTATTATACAATAATAATAATAATTTTCATATTTATATCATTATTTTTTTTATTAAATAACATTGAAACTTATTTAAAAAACATATTTTATTTTTAAAAATTTCTACTTAAAAAATAATATTTACTATAAAAATCAATTTGAAAAGTATTTTGTGATAACTCATTTATACTTACATCGATACTCGTTATATTGATTCGTTAGGTCCTGCAGTACATAGGCATCTTCTAGATTTCTTGATTTCACAAATCCGCCTGCTGTTAATATAGCAAGCTCGTTTTCTTTTAAAAATCTATTGTACAATCGCGCAATCAAACGTAACGACACGAATGATAAAAAAAATGTAATTGCTGTTTTAGATGGAAACACGTCATACGACGAACTTTTCTACGCCATGTTAAATTACACGCTTGTCGTACAGCGTAACACGATTCCACATAACTTAAATATTTACCAATTCGTAAAATAATCACACGGAAATTTTCTTCCACAATATTTCTCATGGTTTCTCTCTCTCAATAAAAGACACTTCAGCATTAAAAATTTCAGCTTCTATTCGCTATCGTTGCAAAGAATTATATAAGAAAAAATAGTTCCACCCATTTCTTTATATATCCTTTTTTCATCATGAAGAAAAAATTTTCAGTGAAAATCGATTGACGGAAAAAGAAAGAAACAATATTATTATATCTATAAAGTCAAACTACGTGCCAGCTGCAAGAAAAATTTTAACGAAAATGAATCATGAATCAATGGAGAGAAAAAATAATATATGTGTAAAGATGCTTCACGTACAAGCTGCAAGAAATGTTTTGATGAAAATCGATTTAACGAAAATACTTATATACCTGTTGTCTTGCGCTCCCTAAGATATCTTTTCAATCTTAAGTGTCTCTTTTTCTCAGTTTTTGAAATGACCAGTACTATTACGAAAACAGATCTGGTAAGAAGGGTAAGATCAAAACAACTGATAATACACGATGTCTACTCACCTCCTGATCGGGCAGCTACCGGAAATCCTTTTTTTTGGCTTTATAGTTTTTTTAAATACATAGTATATACATGTCGATAACTTTCTTTATCTTTTTCTTGTGCCATTAAAACCTATTGGGAAAATGATTTTTTTAAATATTTTTCCCCGACTTTCACTCAAAACTTACTTAAACCACATGTTTTTTTGTTCTAAAATTTTCTATAATATCTTAAATGACCACTTAGTTTCTCAATTTTTATGACCATCTTACAAGAGCCTAAATAGACTCCCCTCGAATTTTTAAATAACTTAACAAAAAATATCTCTACGACTGCCACTTTTCTTCGCAATGTTTTCTTTAAACATTTTCATTTTCATTTCGAGAACCAAGTCATACACATCTCTGACTTTCAAGTTAAAAAAACATTATTATTATTTAAAATGAATTTCGAAGAACAATTTTTCGATTTGGCGTAGTTGGAAGAGATAGTCCAAGATCGAGTGCCACGATTGAATGTGGAATAAATAGAAAACATCTTAAAAATAAGCGTGGAAGAATTCCGAAAGAAAAATATCAATACAATTGTGATAAATAACGAGAGTGAAAGTGCCAGTAATGAAATAAATGAAATTATAGAAAATAATGTGAGTGCAGATGTGGAAGTGGAAAAAATAAGAGCGAAAAAAAAATTTTTAAGATATGAGGGGGTTGAATAATGGAAGTGAAATTATTAGTGCCGAAAAAAATAAGCCAACAGAAAATATTGCGAGTCAAGATATCGAGATTGTTGATGAAATACCTCAATCAACAACTCAAAGAAGATCTTTATTAAAAAAACGAAAGCCAGATGAGGTAGACGTTTTTTAACAGGATATAAAAAACAAAGAATATCTCTCAACAATGAGACATTCAATAAATTTACGAACGAGCGGGAAATGCTGCTATCAAGACCAAAGTACCACTTGCAGAAATTAGACTTGATAGGGATTCATATTTCACAGTGTAAAAAAGAGTTGGAACTTATTGCATATAAAACGAATCTGAGACAGTCCTGTCAAGATAAAGTGCTTGTTTTCTACTAGGCGTGCTTGTTATTAAGCATAAATACGATCATCATGCACACACCGCTGTTTACTTTGACGTGTGAACAATTTTTCAACAGCTTGACGCCTGTACCAAGACCAACAAATTGTAATGACTACAATAATACTATCAGCCAGGGGAATTTATACTTGAAAATATTGCAAATATCAAGCCTGCAATCAAGGATATTCGGATGGAAAATAAAAATTTTTAATATAAATTTTTTAATGATTAAATATTTCTTTTTCATAAAAAAACTTTTAAATATTTTTTGTTTCAAACTGAAAATTTTTAATACCTTTTTTTAAATCATAATGTATGAGTTTACATATTTTCTTTTTTTTTTTTTTTTCTTTTAAAAAGTCAAATTTTAAATAAAGTATTTTCTTAAAATATAATTTTTTATCATTTAAAAATCCATCCTTAATTGATTTAAATTATTCCATTTTTAAATAATAAAATTTGAAAATTTTAATATTAATATGTTATTTCTTTTTTATTTTTCAGTGCCCATATATACTCTGCACCAATGATGAACAAGGCGCTGCGGCAAAATGTGATCAATCATGCTTGGCGCGTGAAATCCTTGCAAATAGCTGAGAGAGAACCATGCACTTCACAATCGGATGCAGACCTCCTCGCTTATCCGTACGGTGAAGAAGCTTTCCTCAATATTATACCAAAAGAAGATTATACAAGCATAATCACCAAAGAGGGAGTAAAGCATGAGCTGATAGATAGGAAAAAGCCATATCCACCAACAGCAACTCATGTATTCGCTAATAAACAATAACACAGGTCAACGCGGGTCAGGAAACTGAAACTCTAATATATTTTCCTGAAGGTTTTTGGTGCGTTCAATCAAAATCTGGGCTCATAATTGCTCTATCACGTCGAATTTTCGAGATATCCTAACCCAAAAGTTCGATAAACGCTGTTTTTCTACTTTTTTGATGTTACGAAACGTGATAATCAAAGGTTTTTCCAAAAATTTAATAGATGGGTCTAAAAGTAACACTCATACTATTTATAATCAATTTTTAATTGTCCTAATATTTTTTTTTTTTCATTGAGATATCATAACTTGAAATTTGTGACTCTCGATAATTCACCATTTACATTAAACTTCTTGAATTATGTATCATGGTCATTTAAAACCAATAAAAAATATTACATGTTTGGATCAAATGGATATTAAATATATATTCCTAAATATTTATTTGGGATAAAAATTGCTTATTAATGAACACTAATCATCCTAAAATAGTTATCAGAACGATTTATAAAGAAATGAAAATTCAGATAGAAAAGGGTTAATATAGCAGTCACCTGTGGCCATATTGGATCCACCATTTTTAATTTTAATATTTTAATAGTAGGTTCTATTTTAGCGACCTCTAAAATATATAGGATCTAGCATGTGAGGTTGGTTAGTCTGCTTGTAATTTAATAATGGCCATTTGTAGGGGTTACGTAAATTTATTTCAGAACCCGAGCATTTTTTAACTTTGTGCAAAGGAAGACGTTTGCTTAGGACGCCGAAATAAATAACATACAAAAACTAAGTCAATTTGGCCAGGACTACATTTATATAAGGTTGTTGTAGGGTACTGATTCTACTTTATATAAAATATCGTGCTATAGCACAGCTGACTGTTTGCTCGGTATCTGGAAATATTGACGAGACACACATTACAAATTACGATATCTCAGTGAAATAAAAAGATATTAGGACAATTAAAAATTGATTATAAATAGTACGAGTGCTACTTTTAGATGCACCTATTACATTTTTAGAAAATACCTTTGATTACCACGTTTCATAACATAAAAAAGTAGAAAAACAGCGTTCATTGAACTTTTAGGTTAGGATATCTCGAAAACTGGACGTGATAGGGCAATGTTAAGCCCAGATTCAGATTCAGCGTACCAAAAATCTTCGGAAATGTATATTAGAGTTTTAGTTTCCAAAAATAAGACAAATTTTGTTGGCCTGTGTAATTAGTTGATATTTTTTATATTTACATGTAAAAAAAAGGTATGTTAAAAATAAATAAATTACTTTAATTCTACAAATAACTTTATTTCTTACTATTAATACAACCACCCTTTTCAATCATCCTTCATTTATTTTATAAACATTGCTCGATACAGACATGGGACAATGCACAGATAAGATTGCTTCATTACGTTCTACAAACAGCGGAATAAAGAAAGAACGATACAAAGAGTATTATAGAAAAGAAACAGAAAAATTAGAACATTTTCAAAGGAATAATAAAAAAGATAACACCAATGAAAATATTAATTTAAATAATAACTTTTCACAATAAATACTTTTCACGCATTGTCTCTTATCATATCTGTACAACACACACTCGACACCATGGGTCAAAACAGCTCCAGCACCGAAAAAACACCTTTACTACAAGGTGATCAAAAGAAAAAGAAGGAAAATCAACCATCATATACCTGGAAACAATATTCTGAAAAAGTCTCAACCAATAACTACTCTATCCCCGAAAGAAAAGAATACAAAAAATTTTAATTTACAAATTACATATATTTACATTCGGTCCTTTTCAGGACCAACAAAAGTTTCACACGTAGCAAATAACAATCGATAAATGAATCTCTGACACCGATATTTTTTATTTATTTCCAATTAAATTTTTCATTTTTTAATACTAATACTTTTCATTAAAATTTTATACAACTTGTAAAATTATATCATTTTTATTTCGCGCTGTACCACCCTGCGTACGCTATAACACCCCTCAGGGAGGGGAGAAAGCCATGAACGCTATAGCACCCCTCAGACACCACAGGAAGTGAGACGGACGGAGAGGAAAAATTCTATATACCACCCCATGTACGCAATAACACCCCTAAGACACCTAGGGAGAGCGCGACGAGAGGAGAGGAAAAAATCAATATGTCTTGCTATACCAGCCTATATACGACTAACGGAGACAGACAGACAGAGACGGAGAGACGGTGATGGAGAGACAGAGACGGCGAGATATAGAAAAAAAGACGGAGAGACGGAGACAGAGAAAAGAAGATGGATAGACGGAAACGGAGCGACGGAGATGGAGGGACAGAGACGGAGAGATGGAGATGGATAGACGATGACGGAGAGACTGAGACGGAGAGACTGAGACAGAGAGACGGCGGTGGAGAGTCGAAGACGGAGAGAAGAAGACGGAGAAACGGAGACGGAGAGACGGAGAGACGGAGACGGATATTGTTTATGTGTGTATGTGTTTAGGAGTAAGTGTATGTGTATGGATATGTGTATGTGTATGTATGTTTGTATATGTGTGTACGTGTATGTTAAAGATGCACGTGTGTACTCGAATGTATGTATTTGACAATAATGCAAAAGATATTTACGTAAGAAAAAAAAGTCTCGATTCTTAACTTCAGTATAATAGTAGTAGTAACAATTAAAGATAATAATATAGTAAAAAATAGTAAAATAAACAAACTGCAAAAAAGGCAGACATTGATAATCAAAATACAACAAAGTGTATCGAACTTGTAAAAGTACAAACTCAGCGAAAATGTCTTCTTTTACGTTATGGCTTTTATATATTAACGACAGCAGTAGGTCAATATAAAAATTCGAAATCGAAATCAACAATACTCTTCGTTATCTTGCAATAATACTAAGTCAGTGTCAAAGAAATTCACTAAGTAACATTTGCAATATTCTTTATTTACAAACACAATTGTAAGCAGTGTAAAAAACATGATCAGCAATATTTATAACAATTTTTAGGAATGATAACGATTTTATACTAAATATCAACAAGATCATTCAAACATTATTTATACAGCATAGATCATTTAATATTGATAAACAATAAAAGTATCTATAATAATGTTTGCATATTAAAATCATATTACACTTTGTAATATCTTAATGGAACACATGAAATTCCCTTTACAAAAAAATTAATATATATATATATATATATATATCATATTGGATTATGACGATGATTATTTGTTTGAACTTTTACCAGAATTTGATGGTAAAAATATATTACTTGAAGAATATGTTGATAAAATGGAATAAGCAAGAAGCTTAGCACAAGATAAAATGAAACTTCTTCTAACTGCAAAATCGAAACTAAAAGGTTACATTAGCTCTTTTATTAATCCTTCAAAAATTAGCAGCTTAGATGACTTCATAAAAATATTAAATATTGTATAGCTGATTCCATTCAGATTCATGCAGGCCGTAACGGATCGAATTTTTTTTGGTTGAAAACTATGTTAATGTGTTCCAATACTCAAAAGAAGATGTGGAGGCCCCGAAATACAGCTTAAAAAAAATTTCACTACGCTATAGCCTATTTTGTGTTAAATGTTAAAATGAAAGGTGAAAAAATAAAAATGGACCTCTGCATTTAAAATGCTCTATCGACAAAATTAAAATAGCTACATACATAAAAAATAGTCAAAACTAATTAAAAATATATAGATTATAGTTATTAATAATATGTGATTATAATTAACATTAAATATTATCCAGTTATGATAATGATCTACTTATGATTCGTATAGAATTGTTTTTTTTTTTTAATTTTTCAAGTTTGTACAAATTATCGTAATTTATTTTGACATTTTTTTTTAAACTACAAGTTTCAAGAATGTAATAAGAGATCTAACACGAGTAAAAAGTAACTTTATTAGTAAGTTATTATTTCAATTTTTCAAAATTGTTCTGCTTTTGTCTGTAATTTGTGTAGTACTTTAACATAAATCTGATTGAAACGTTAACTAATCAATTTTAATTTTTGTCTTCATTTTGACATATATGTTCTCTAAATAATCTTGAAGTTTAGAATGAAAATTGAACTACGTTTTCTCATTCTATATAGAACTTATAATAAAGTTCATTATTTCTTTTTTGCTCTACAAAATTTTTTTTTTCAAGTCTCGATAAAGACTTTTTTATGATAGTTTTCTTTTTATTCTTGCAATACATTTTCTAAATAAGTATAGAAGTTCAAATATTCATTTAAATATTGATTTATGTTGCGTTTGGATGAAAATATGTAACTTTCCCCTTTTTTTGTTTTTGAAGATTTTTTTTGTGTGAAAAATGAAGTCAGTTTTACGAATACATGTCAGACAATATATCTTTGTATACCGTAAATTCAGAGACAAAAATAATTGATTTATAGATAAAAAATATAAGACGAAATATGCATTTACAAGTTTAATGATAGTTATAATTAAATATTAGATTTCTTTTACAGGACGTTTATTTCGAATGATTAATAAAGATGAAAGTATGGATAAAAAGATTGATATAAATAAAATTTTAAAGTTTAAATCTTATAATACAATATACGTTTTATAAATAGATAATGTACATATAATGATTTTACATATTTAATTAAATTATTAACTTACCTTTTGATTTAAATTAATCGATTTAAATTTCTTAATATGAATTCCATTCATTGTTGATCAAATCAGTTGATTTAGATGGAAATATTTCTTATTATTTAAAATGATTTTTCAAAGTTGATAGGCTCCTTAAATAAAAAATTGGTGAATTTCAAAGCCACATTTTGAAGACTTACAGATTCCTCGTATTTTATCTAAATTGTTTATCAATAAAAATTCAATAATATGTACAAATAGATACAAGATAAATGAATTGGCACGTAACTAGAAAAGGTTTTAGACATTTTAAAATCTTTAAGGGGAATCCTCATACTGACATAGAGTTCTACCTTATCTATATTTAAATTATGAATTTTAATAGAAATTTAACTATTCATGACTGAAATTCGCAAGAGAGGCACATTGTTAAGATGCCGAAGAGTTTATTGTAACGTTAAAAGACAATACAAGGGCAAAAATAAAAGCGAAAACTGCTTAATACGATTAACTTTTCAATATAGTAATGAATAATCGTATTATGCAGTTTTAGTCTTCATTTCAATAAATTCTTTATAATGTTAAGAAAATGCCTCTTCTATGAATTTTAGTAAAAAATAGTTAAATTTTTATTAAAATGCATAATTTGAATGTAGATAAGGTAGATCTCTGTGCCGGTATGAGGACACCCCTTAATATTTTTAAATATTCCTAAAAAAGAAAAAAAGATATTAGATTTTTTTCTAAAACATTTATAATTTTTGTTCACGATATAATAATAAGGATCAAATATGGTTCTCATTTGTTTGATGTTATTTGGTATTTTTAATGGTAAAATATCAGTGTATTTAAATATATTATTACCAATTTTTTTACTGACTATATCTTGTTGGTTAAGTGTAAGTGTGATATAATTGATAGGTATTTTAAAACACATTTTATTATCTAATTGATCTTGTTTTATTTCGATGATATTAGTTTGTTCGATATTTTTATCAAATATTATTTTATATTGATTTTTATTTAAATTATTAAAGCTTTTTTGAATTTTGAAAAATTTATTATTTTCGTGTAGAAAATCATCTTTGTTATTCATGAGTATTTCAGATATATTAATTTTAATAGTGAGTTTGGTTTCACTTTCACATACTTGTATTAATTCATCAGAATCTGGTATCCTTATATCATTAAGATTATTTAGTTCTGATGTATGACTTTCAATTGCATAACATTTTTCTGCTAAAGTAATATTATAAACATTGAATATCTTACTTTCGTTGTAGATTATTAGTTTTTTTTCGAAAAAACAATGTAGTTTTATTACTTTAGGATTCTTCAGTTCTGTTATCAAATTTTTGGTAATATTTTCATATTTTATGCAATCAATTTTTAATGGAATAATGTTATCAAAAATTATTTCTGATTTCTTTACCAATTTTTCACATGAAGTATTGAGTATTAGGTATTTTTTAAAATTGATTTTGTTTGAAATCATTTATAGGCAATTTTTTTTCTACGTAACTTATTATTTTTGTATCATTTTTTATAGCTGAAACAAATCACTTAGTCAGTGATTTCATTGATTAATAAAGTAGTTTTAGCTTGATTTTTTTCTATGTCTATTTGTTTGTTATCCTCTTTTTCATTAATTTTGGCATTTCTTATGTTAAAAAGTGTGAGTGCTTTATCATAATAATTGAATCATTCAATATGTGTGATTTA
Organism: Anastatus disparis; assembly: GCA_017163975.1. Taxonomy (NCBI): domain Eukaryota; kingdom Metazoa; phylum Arthropoda; class Insecta; order Hymenoptera; family Eupelmidae; genus Anastatus; species Anastatus disparis. The sequence continues at coordinate 254,784 of JAFFSR010000072.1, forward strand.
GGTTCTGTGATTTTATGTGATATAGTGTTTTGTTCGTAACAGGATGTATTATTATATAATTCTGCATGTAAATCATATAATTTTTTGCAATTTTCTCTCGACTGACCTTTTCTTCCACAAAATAAACAGAAGTTTTTGTTTTCAGAGGAATCATTTTGATATATGGCTGATTCCATTCAGATTCATGCAGGCCGTCACAGATCAAATTTTTTTTGGCTAAAAACTATGTGAATGTGTTCTAATACTCTAGAGAAGACGTGGAGACCCCAAAATATAGCTTAAAAAAATTTTTACTACGCTATAGCCTATTTTGTGTTAAATGTTAAAATGAAAGATGAAAAAATGAAACTAGACCTCCGTATTCAGAATGTTCTATCTTCGACCATTTTTGGCTTTTCGGGACGAATTTTTTTTTGTGTGATGAATAAAGTCGAGTTTTAAATTCCGATTTTTGCGATGCGAGTTGATCACTTCGAGTTATTCAGGAGAAACCTAGAAAAACCGATTGTTTTAAAATGCAGTTGTCTCAAAAAATATATATTTTTTAAAAATTTTTATATGTTTTTGTACGTAAAAAATGCTTACTTTTAGGATGGATAAGAATATGCTATTTTGCCTTATTTTTTTTAACACGTTTTCGAACGTTTCTTTTATATATTCCATTCTAAAACATTGATATTATGGCACATCGTACAATTTTCTAACTACTACGTCTTCTTGCGATTCGTTTATGCTTTTATTTATTGATGTAATAAAAATATTAACAAAAATCTCCGAGAGAAACCTTTAATCAAGTTTTTGGGTCAATTAGAACCAAAGTTATGACGTATTGAGGTTCATAAAAATAGATGAATTTCAAGAATTTCTCCCAATTATAGAATATCAAGACCATGTACTCTTCCAATAATTATGCTCTTTCACTAGCCGTTCACTGTTTTATTTATAAGTATATTGTTAGTTCCTTATAGAATAAACTACAATCAATAACCGTAGTAAACTATAGCTAAAGAGTGTAGTAGTATTATAGTAATGAAGTATAGTTTCTTGTAGTATCTTCGCGCTACTATAATCAAAGATTACAATCATTGTATAGTCAAACTATATTGAGGATTAAAATATATTATAAGTAATGACTATAGTTAATTACATCAAATTCGTCCTACTACAATCAATAACGTAATTAATCATAATAAATAATTCCTATGGGTCTATATAGTGTATTGCATTGAAATGTACTTATAGTTATATGGTTTAAAGGTTTATAATTTATGAGTTGATGGTGTATTGGTTTATGGTATATGAGTAGATGATTTATAGGTTAAAAGTTTATGGGTTTATGAATTTATAGCTGATAGATTTATGATTTATGAAAGTATTGTTTAGAGGTTTATGATTTATAAGCTTATGGCCTATGGGTTTATAATATACAAGTTTATGGTTTGTGGGTTTATGGATTATAGGTTATAGTTTATGGTTTATGGGTTTATGGTTTATGCGTTTATGGTTATGGGTTTATGGTTTATCTATTTATGGTCAATGAGTTTATGGTAAATGGGCTTATAGTTTATGGGATTATGGTTTATAGGTTTATATTTTACGGGTTTATGGCTTATGGTTTTATGGTATATGGGTTTATGGTTTATGGGTTTATGGTTTATGGGTTTATGGTTTACGGGTTTATGGTTTATGGGTTTATGGTTTATGGGTTTAAGGTTTATAAGTTTATGGTTTATGGGTTCATGGGTTATGGGTTTATGGTTTATCCGTTTATAGTTGATGAGTTTATGGTTAAAGGGCTTATAGTTTATCGGTTTATAGTTTAAAGGTTGATATTTTACGGGTTTATGGCTTATGGTTTTATGGTTTATAGGTTTATGGTTTATAGGTTTATGGTTTATGAATTTATGGTTTATGGGTTTATGGTTTACGGGTTGATGGTTTATGGGTTTATGGATAATGGGTTTATGGTTTATAGGTTTATAACTTATAGGTTCATGGTTCATAGGTTTATAGTTTATAGGTCTATAGTTTATAGGTCTATTTGATTATGGTTCATGAGTTTATAAGTTTATGGTTCATGGTTCATGAGTTTAGAGGTTTATGGTTTATGGGTTTATGTTTTGTGGTTTATGGGTTTATGGTTTATGGGTTTATGGCTTACGAGTTTATGGTTTATAGGTTATAGTTTATGGTTTATAGGTTTATGGTTTATGCGTTAATGGTTTAAGGGTTTATGGTTTATTTATTTATGGTTTATGAGTTTATGGTTAATGGGCTTATAGTATATGGGTTTATAGTTTATAGGTTTATATTTTACGGATTTATGGCTCATGGTTATATAGTTTATAGGTTTATGGTTTATGGGTTTATGGTTTCTGAGTTTATAGTTTATGGGTTTATGGTTTATAGGTTTATGGTTTATGGGTTTATGGCTAACGAGTTGATGGTTTATGGGTTTATGGTTTATGCGTTTATGGGTTATCGGTTTATGGTTTATCTATTAATGGTTTATGAGTTTATGGTAATTGAGCTTATAGATTATGGGTTAATGGTTTATAGGTTTATATTTTACGGGTTTATGGCTTATAGGTTTATGGTTAATGGGTTTATGGTTCATGGGTTCATAGTTTATGGGTTTATGGTTCACGGGTTTATCGTTTTCGGGTTCATGATTTATGGGTTCATGGTTTATAAGTTTATGGTTTATGGGTTTATGGTTTACAGGTTTATAGTTTATAAGATAATGGTCTATAGGTCTATGTGATTATGGTTTATGGGTATATGAGTTTATGGCTTATAGGTTTATGGGTTTATGGTTTATGGTTTATTGGTTTATGGTTTATAGGTTCATAGTTTATAGGTTTATAGTTTATAGGTCTATGGGATTATGGTTTATAGGTTTACAAGTTTATGGTTCATAGTTTATGGGTTTATGGGTTTATGGTTTATGGGTTTATGGATTATCGGTTTATGGCTTACGAGTTTATAGGTCTATAGGATTATGGTTTATGGATTTATGAGTTTATGGTTTTAGGGTTTATGGGTTTATGGTGTATGGGTTTATGGCTCATAAGGTCATGGTTTATGGGTTTATGTGTTTATGGGTTTATGGTTTATCAGTTAATCGTTAATGGGCTTATAGTTCATAAGTTTATAGTTTGTATGTTTATATTTCACGGGTTCATAGCTTATGGGTTTATGGTTTATGGTTTTATGGTATATGGGTTTATGGTTTATGAGTTTATGGTTTAAGGGTTTATGGTTTATGGGTCTATGGGTTCATGGTTTATAAGTTTATGGCTTATAGGTTTATGGTTTATAGTTTTATAGATTATGGGTTCATAGTTTATAGGTCTATTTGATTATGGTTTATGGGTTTATAAGTTTATGGTTCATGGTTTATGGGTTTATTGTTTATGGGTTTATAGTTTATCCGTTTATGGTTCATGAGTTTATGGTTAATGGGCTTATAGTTTATGGGTTTATAGTTCATAGGTTTATATTTTACGAGTTTATGGTTTATGGATTTATGGTTTATGGGATCATGGTTCATAAGTTTATGGTTTATAGGTTTATGGTTTATAGGTTTATAGTTTATAGGTTAATAATCTATTGGGCTATGGGATTATGGTTTATAGGTTTATGGGTTTATGGTTTATGGGTTTATGGGTTTATGGTTTATGAGTTTATGGTTTATGGGTTTATAGTTCATGGGTTTATAGTTTATGGGTTTATGATTTATGGGTATATGGTTTATGGGTTTATGGTTTATGGGTTTATGGTTTATGGGTTTATGGTTTATGGGTTTATGGTTTATGGGTTCATGGTTTATTGGTTTATGGTTTACGGGTTTATGGTTTATGGGTTTATGATTTATTGGTTCTTGGTTGTTAAGTTTAAGGTTAATGCGTTTATAGTTTACAGGTTTATAGTTTATAGGTTTATGGTTCATAGGTCTATGAGATTATGGTCTATGGATTCACAAGTTGATGGTTCATAGTTTGTGGGTTTATGGTTTATGAGTTTATAATTTACGCGTCTATGGCTTATAGGTTTATGGTTAATGGGCTCATGGTTTGTGGGTTTATGGTTTATAGGTTTATGGTTTACGGGTTCTCGGTTTATGGGTTTCTGATTTATGGGTTATAAGTTTATGAATTATGGGTTTATGGTTAACAGGTTTATAGTACATAGGATTATGGTTTGTAGGTCTATGAGATTATGGTTCATGGTGTATGGGTTTATGGTTCATGGGTTTAAGAGTTATGGTTCATGGTGTATGGGTTTATGGTTTATGCGTTTATGGTTTATGGGTTTATGGTTTACGGGTTTTCAGTTTATGGGTTTATGATTTATGGGTTTATGGTTTATAAGTTTATAGTTTATGGATTTATGATTCACAGGATTATAGTTTATAGAATAATGGTTTATAGGTCTTTGGGATTATGGTTTATGGGTATATGAGTTTATGGTTTATAGGTTTATAGGTTTATGGTTAATGGGTTTATGGTTTATATGTTTATAGTTTATAGGTTTATAGTTAATAGTTCTATAGGATTATGGTTTATGGGTTTACAAATTTATGGTTTATTGTTTATGAATTAATGGTTTCTAGGTTTATGGTTTATGGGTTCATGGTTTATCGGTTTATGACTTACGGGTTTATGGTTTATGGGTCTATGGTTTATGGGTTTATAATTTATAAGTTTAGGGTTTATGGATTTCTGGTTTATAGGTTTATAGTTTATAGGTTGATAGTTTATAGGACTATGGGATTATAGTTTATGGGTTTATAAGTTTATGGTTTATGAGTTCATGGGTTTATGAGTTTATAGTTTATGAGTTTATGTTTTAATGGTTTATGAGTTTATGATTTATAGGTTTATAGTTTATAGGTTTATAGTTAATAGGGCTATGGGATTATGGTTTGTGGATTTATGAGTTTATGGTTTATGTGTTTATGGGTTAATGGTGTATAGGTGTATGGTGTATGGGTCTAGGGCTTACGGGTTTACGCATTTATAGGTTTATGGTTTATAGGTTATAGTTCATAGTTTATAGGTTTATGTTTATGCGTTTATGGTTTATGGGTTTATGGTTTATCCATTTATAGTTTATGAGTTTATGGTTTATGGGATTATGGTTTATGAGTTCATGGTTTATGGGTTTATGGTTTATGGGTTTATGGTTTATGGGTTTATGGTCCATGGGTTCATGGTTTATGGGTTAATGGTTTACGGGTTTATGGTTAATGGGTTTATGGCTAACGAGTTTATGGTTTATGGATTTATGGTTTATGGGATTATGGTTCATGAGTTTATGGTTTAAAGGTTTATGGTTTATCGTTTTATAGTTTATAGGTTAATAATCTATTGGGCTATGGGATTATGGTTTATAGGTTTATGAGTTTGTGGTTTATGGGTTTATGGGTTTATGGTTAATGGGTTTATGGTTTATATGTTTATAGTTCATAGGTTTATAGTTTATAGGTCTATGGGATTATTGGTTATAGGTTTATGAGTTTATGGCTTATGAGTTTATGGGTTTATGGTTTATAGTGTATGGGATTAGGGCTTATGGGTTTTTGGATTTTTAGGTTTGTGATTTATAGGTTATAGTTTATTGTTAATGGGTTTATGGTAAATGCGTTCATGGTTTATGGGTTTATGGTTTATCCATTTATGGTTTATGAGTTTATGGTAAATGAGCTTATAGTTCATGGGTTGATGGTTTCTAGGTTTATATTTTACGGTTCTATGGCTTATGGGTCTATGGTTTATGGGTTTATGGTATATGGGTTTATGGTTTATGGGTTTATGGTTTATAGGTTTATGGTTTACGGGTCTACAGTTTATGGGTTTATGATTTATGGGTTTATGGTTTCCAGGTTTATAGTTTATAGGTTTATGGTTTATAGGTCTATGAGATTCTGGTTTATGGGTATAAAAGTTTATGGTTTAAAGGTTTATGGGTATAAAAATTTATGGTTTAAAGGTTTATGGGTTTATGGTTTAAAGGTTTATAGTTTATAGGTCTATTTGATTCTGGTTTGTGGGCTTATATGCTTATGGTTAATGGTTTATTGGTTTATGGTTTATGGGTTTATGGTTTATATGTTTATATTATACGGTTTTATAGCTTATTGGTTTATGGTTTATGGTTTTATGGTTTATGGGTTTATGGTTTCTGAGGTTATGATTTAAGGGTTTATGGTTTACGGGTTTATGATTTATGAGATTATGGTTTATGGGTTCATGGTATATAAGTTTATGGTTTATAGATTTATGGTTTATAGGTTTATAGTTTATAGGTTTATAGTTTATAGGTCTATGGTTTATGGGTTTATGGTTAATGAGTTTATGGTTTAAGGGTTTATGGTTTACGAGTTTATGGTTTATGGGTTTATGGTTTATGGGTTCATGGTTTATAAGTTTATGGTTTATAGTTTTATGGTTTATAGGTTTATAGTTTATAGGTTTATTGTTTATAGGTCTATTTGATTATGGTTTATGGGTTTATAAGTTTATGGTTCATGGTTTATGGGTTTATGGTTTATGGGATTATGGGGCATGGGTTCATGGTTTATGGGTTTATGGTTTATGGGTTTATGGTCTATGGGTTTATGGTTTATGAGTTTATGGTCCATGGGTTTATGGTTTATGCGTTTATGGTTTACGGGTTTATGGTTAATGGGTTTATGGCTAACGAGTTTATGGTTTAAGGATTTATGGTTTATGGGATTATGGTTTATAAGTTTATGGTTTATAGGTTCATGGTTTATAGGTTTATAGTTTATAGGTCAATAATCTATTGGGCTATGGGATTATGGTTTATAGGTTTATGAGTGTGTGGTTAATGGATTTATAGGTTTATGGTTAATGGATTTTTCGGTTTATACGTTTATAGTTTATAGATTTATAGTTTATAGGTCTATGTGATTATGGTTTATGGGTTTATGAGTTCATGGTTTATGGGTTCATGGGTTTATGGTGTATGGGTTTATGGCTCATAAGTTTATGGTTTATGGGTTTATGTGTTCATGGGTTTATGGTGTATGAGTTTATGGTGTATGGGTTTAGGGCTTATGAGTTTACGTATTTATAGGTTTATGGTTTATGCGTTTATGGTTTATGGGTTTATGGTTTATGAGTTTATGGTTAATGGGCTTATAGTTCATGGGTTTATGGTTTATATGTGTATATTATACGGGTTCATAGCTTATGGGTTTATGGTTTATGGTTTTATGGTTTATAGGTTTATGGTTTATGGGTTTATGGTTTATCCGTTTATGGTTTATGAGTTTATGGGTAATGGGCTTATAGTTTATGGGTTTATAGTTTATAGGTTTATATTTAACGGGTTGATGGCTTATGGTTTTATGGTTTCTAGGTTTATGGTTTATGGGTTTATGGTTTATGGGTTTATGGTTTATGGGTTTATGGCTCGTAAGTTCATGGTTTATAGGTTTATGTGTTCATGGGTTTATGGTGTATGGGTTTATGGTGTATGGGTTTGGGGCTTATGGGTTTACGAATTTATAGGTTTATGGTTTAAAGGTTATAGTTTATGGTTTATGGGTTCATGGTTTATGCGTTTATGGCTCATGGTTTTATGGTTTATCCATTTCTGGTTTATGAGTTTATGGTTAATGAGCTTATAGTTTATGCGTTTGTGGTTCCATAGGTTTATATTTTACGGGTTTATGGCTTATGGTTTTATTGTTATGAGTTTATGGTTTATGGGTTTATGGTTTACAGGTTTGTGGTTTATGGGTTTATGGTTTATGGGTTTATGGTTTATAGATTTATGGTTTAAAGGTTTATAGTATACAGGTTCATGAGTTAATGGTTTTTGGGTTTATCGTTTGTGGGTTTATGGGTGTATGGTTTATGGGTTACTGGTTAATGGGTTTATAGTTTATGGGTTTATGTGTTTATGGGTCTATGGTAAATGGGTTCATGGTTTATGGGTCTATGCGTTAATGGGTTTATGGTGTATGGTTTCATAACATTATAGGTTAATGGCTTATGGGTTTATGGTATATGGGTTTATCGTTTATGGGTTCATGGTTTATGGGTTCATGGTCTATGAGTTTATGGTTTATGGGTCTATAGTTTATAGTTAAGGGGTTTATGTGTTTATGGTTTATAGGTTTATGGTTTATGGGTTTTTGTATTATGAGTTTATGGTTTATAGGTTTATGTGTTTATGGGTTCATGGTGAATGGGTTTATGGTTTATGGTGAATGGGTTCATAGTTAAAGGGTCTATATGTTTATGGGTTAATGGTGTGTGGGTTCATGGCTTTATAGGATAATGGTTCATGTGTCTCTAGTATATGGGTTTATCGTTTATGGGTTTATGGTTTATGAGTTCATGGTTTGTGCGTTTATGGTTTATGGGTCTATAGTTCATAGTTTATGGGTTTATAATTTATGGTTTATCGGTTAATGGTTTATGGGCTTATGGTTTATAGGTTTATGGTTTATGGGTTCATGGTTTATGGTTCATGGGTTTATGGTTTATGAACTTATGCTTTATGGGTTTATGGTTTATGTGTTTATCATTTATGGTTAATGTTGGTGATATGGTTTAATAAAATAAAACAATAAGATTAGAATTGCAACATTCTTCAATATGTGTGAAATTTAATGAACACTCTTTATATGTGAGAACCGTCGTTAACACTCTTTAGGATAAGGGGAAGCTTTCTAATAAAGCGCACAGCAAATACTAAATACCAAAGCTAAGACGAAACGGCAGCTATGGTCAAGTTTGGAGACGAGGAGCGAAGGGGAAACCAAGGCGCTTTATATTATATATATATATATATATATATATATATATATATATACTAGGGGGGGTACCCCCCTGCTCGCACTGCTCGCCAACCCTCAGCTGTGCTATAAATATAATCATATATTAAACATTTAAATCATTTTTAAATTTTTAAATTATTTTTTTTTTAGTTTTGTTGATAATTTAGTATATTATTTGATATATCGTAATGATTTTGAGTTTTATAAGATTTATAGGATTATTTCGTTATAATTCCTTTTTTATATCTTTTTTCTCATTTTAAACATTTTATGAGATATATCAAAAATTCATACTAAAATTTATAAATTTATTATGATATTGTAAATGAAATTATTACATGATCATTATATCATATTTTATTTAAAATTCAGTTATTTATATAACAAATAAATAAATAAAATAATTTTAAATTATTTTATACTTACTTATATTACATTTACCTGTATAAAAGTTATGAATATGTTTTTTTTATTTATTGTTGTTAGTAGTTAAATTATTTATTTATTAAAATTTCGATTTATAAATTTTAAATAATCATAACTTTTAAATATTTTAGTTAATTTTTAAATATTTTATTTTTTTTTATTTTTAATAATATTGATAATGTTTAAAAATTTTTTTAAATTTATTATTATATATTGAAATATTTATGATTTATTTTAATTTTTAATATTTTATTAATAATGTTAGCTAATCTTAATAAATATTTAGAATAAATTTCATGACTTTGATTAAAGTAATATTCTGCTATTGGTTCGCGTATATTTATTTTATATTTTATAATTTCATTCGCATAATATTTATGATACTCTGGTACTTCATTCCAATTTTTAAATTCAAATTGTTCATTATTTTCCTCTATATATGAATTAATAATGTTATTTAATTCAGAAATTATTGTATTGTTTATTGAACTATTATTATCTAGACTTTCTAAATAATATTCATATTCTTCTTAAAGATTTAAATGTTCTTTAATTTGATCATTTAAATTTTCCATCAAAATGGATTTCATTCAATCATTTGGTGATCATTAACATTGTCAATTTCAACATTATTAATTGGATTCCATTCCATTTTTTTTTTATTTATGTATTATTAAAAATTTTCAATGTTTATAATTAATATAAATATAACCTGAAAAAAAATAAAGTTTAATTAATAAAATAATTTATAAAAAATTTATTTAAATAACATTAAATTTTTGTTAAATTATAATAAAATTATTTTTTTAATATTTCTTTCCAAACTATGTTAGGTACAATATCTCTGTTTTTCGATTCATTTTGAATATATATTTTATTTACATTTTTACAACGTAAAAGAGTTATTTGTGCTTCTATGTTATATTTGAATAATTTAGTTATTTTTAATCGCGTTTCATTACATAATCCATTTTTTATACTTAAATTTCGAATTAACATAATTATGGTATTTACTTTTAATTTCAGTTCCTGTACAGGTAATCCTTCTCTTATGTTATTTAACATTTCTATTGAATAATTCAAATGAATATTATCATCCGTTTGATTTACACCTTTGTAAAACAAATATAAATAGTTATTAATCTTGAAAGTTATATAAATTTAAACATAAATATTAATATCAATTAATTTTAGAAGTTGTATAAATCAATACTATTAAAGGTTTATAATGTAAGATGGTGTGGAAATCTGAATCCTCAACACTATATGCTTATTTTTATTTTAATACAATAAAATATTTATAATATGAACAAATTATTAAAAATCATTATGTTTTCAACAAATGAATTCATTATAGTGTTGAGGAATTGTAATAGAATTAATTTAAATTTATATTTATTAATTTCAGATAAACTATGTAAAAAATTGTAATAAGATATCTGATGAGGCACATGTTTTTCATTTTAAATATTATAATATATATGTAATTTTATTCAACTACTTTCGAGTTTTCAACAATAAAAAAATTAAAATTTTTATATTTTTATGTAATATTATACATAAATAGAATATAATAAAAAAATATAAAACTATATTATCCAGTATTTGATGGTTCTAAAAGGTTGTAAGGGGGATTGTGGGGGGATTGTGGGGGGGGCAAGAGGGGGGCTAGTGGGGTGTCTGTGGGGGGACGCGGGGTTACGTGGGGGGGACGTGGGGGGTAATGATCGATAACATAAAATAACGTAAATTTACGTTATTTAATTAATAAAAATCATGTGGGGGGCTGTGGGGGCACTGACTGAATTTTGGTTCATATAACTATATAATATAGGGAGATACAATATCTCTGTTTTTCGATTCATTTTGAATATATATTTTATTTACATTTTTACAACGTGAAAGAGTTATTTGGGCTTCTATGTTATATTTGAATAATTTAGTTATTTTTAATCGCGTTTCATTACATAATCCATTTTTTATACTTAAATTTCGAATTAACATAATTATGGTATTTACTTTTAATTTCAGTTCCTGTGGAGGTTATCCTTCTCTTATGTTATTTAACATTTCTATTGAATAATTCAAATGAATATTATCATCCGTTTGATCTACACCTTTGTAAAACAAATATAAATAGTTATTAATCTTGAAAGTTATATAAATTTAGACATAAATATTAATATCAATTAATTTTAAAAGTTGTATAAATCAATACTATTAAAGGTTTATAATGTAAGATGGTGTGGAAATCTGAATCCTCAACACTATATGCTTATTTTTATTTTAATACAATAAAATATTTATAATATGAACAAATTATTAAAAATCATTATATTTTCAACAAATGAATTAATTATAGTGTTGAGGAATTGTAATAGAATTAATTTAAATTTATATTTATTAATATCAGATAAACTATGTAAAAAATGGTAATAAGATATCTGATGAGGCACATGGTTTTCATTTTAAATATTATAAATTGTAATTTTATTCAACTACTTTCGAGTTTTCAACAAAAAAAAAATTAAAATTTTTATATTTTTATGTAATATAATACATAAATAGAATATAATAAAAAAAATATAAAACTATATTATCCAGTATTTGATGGTTCTAAAAGGTTTTAAGGGGATTGTGGGGGTTGTAGGGGGTTATGGGGGGATTGTGGGGGGGCAAGAGGGGGGTTAGTGGGGGTCTGTGGGGGGACGTGGGGGCGTGGGGGGGGGTAATGATCGATAACATAAAATAACGTAAATTTACGTTATTTAATTAATAAAAATAATGTGGGGGCTGTAGGGGGCTGTGGGGGGCACTGACTGAATTTTGGTTCATATAACTATATAATATAGGGAGATACAATATCTCTGTTTTTCGATTCATTTTGAATATATATTTTATTTACATTTTTACAACGTGAAAGAGTTATTTGTGCTTCTATGTTATATTTGAATAATTTAGTTATTTTTAATCGCGTTTCATTACATAATCCATTTTTTATACTTAAATTTCGAATTAACATAATTATGGTATTTACTTTTAATTTCAGTTCCTGTGGAGGTTATCCTTCTCTTATGTTATTTAACGTTTCTATTGAATAATTCAAATGAATATTATCATCCGTTTGATCTACACCTTTGTAAAACAAATATAAATAGTTATTAATCTTGAAAGTTATATAAATTTAGACATAAAAATTAATATCAATTAATTTTAAAAGTTGTATAAATCAATACTATTAAAGGTTTATAATGTAAGATGGTGTGGAAATCTGAATCCTCAACACTATATGCTTATTTTTATTTTAATACAATAAAATATTTATAATATGAACAAATTATTAAAAATCATTATGTTTTCAACAAATGAATTAATTATAGTGTTGAGGAATTGTAATAGAATTAATTTAAATTTATATTTATTAATTTCAGATAAACTATGTAAAAAATGGTAATAAGATATTTGATGAGGCACATGTTTTTCATTTTAAATATTATAAATTGTAATTTTATTTAACTACTTTCGAGTTTTCAACAAAAAAAAAATTAAAATTTTTATATTTTTATGTAATATAATACATAAATAGAATATAATAAAAAAATATAAAACTATATTATCCAGTATTTGATCGTTCTAAAAGGTTGTTAGGGGGAATGTGGGGGGGTTGTGGGGGGATTGTGGGGGCAAGAGGGGGTTATTGGGGGTCTGTGGGGGGGGGGGGTGGGGGGACGTGGGGGTTATTGATCGATAACATAAAATAACGTAAATTTACGTTATTTAATTAATAAAAATCATGTGGGGGGCTGTGGGGGACTGTGGGGGGCTGTGGGGGGGCTGTGGGGGTCACCGACTGAATTTTGGTTCATATAACTATATAATACAGGGAGATACAATATCTTTGTTTTTCGATTCATTTTGAATATATATTTTATTTACATTTTTACAACGTGAAAAAGTTATTTGTGCTTCTATGTTATATTTGAATAATTTAGTTATTTTTAATCGCGTTTCATTACATAATCCATTTTTTATACTTAAATTTCGAATTAACATAATTATGGTATTTACTTTTAATTTCATTTCCTGTGGAGGTTATCCTTCTCTTATGTTATTTAACATTTCTATTGAATAATTCAAATGAATATTATCATCCGTTTGATCTACACCTTTGTAAAACCAATATAAATAGTTATTAATCTTGAAAGTTATATAAATTTAGACATAAATATTAATATCAATTAATTTTAAAAGTTGGATAAATCAATACTATTAAAGGTTTATAATGTAAGATGGTGTGGAAATCTGAATCCTGAACACTATATGCTTATTTTTATTTTAATACAATAAAATATTTATAATATGAACAAATTATTAAAAATCATTATGTTTTCAACAAATGAATTAATTATAGTGTTGAGGAATTGTAATAGAATTAATTTAAATTTATATTTATTAATTTCAGATAAACTATGTAAAAAATGGTAATAAGATATCTGATGAGGCACATGTTTTTCATTTTAAATATTATAAATTGTAATTTTATTCCACTACTTTCGAGTTTTCAACAAAAAAAAAATTAAAATTCTTATATTTTTATGTAATATTATACATAAATAGAATATGATAAAAAAATATAAAATTATATTATCCAGTATTTGATGGTTCTAAAAGGTTGTAACGGGGATTGTGGGGGGCTGTGGGGGGGCTGTGGGGGGCACCGACTGAATTTTAGTTCATATAACTATATAATACAGGGAGATACAATATCTTTGTTTTTCGATTCATTTTGAATATATATTTTATTTACATTTTTACAACGTGAAAAAGTTATTTGTGCTTCTATGTTATATTTGAATAATTTAGTTATTTTTAATCGCGTTTCATTACATAATCCATTTTTTATACTTAAATTTCGAATTAACATAATTATGGTATTTACTTTTAATTTCATTTCCTGTGGAGGTTATCCTTCTCTTATGTTATTTAACATTTCTATTGAATAATTCAAATGAATATTATCATCCGTTTGATCTACACCTTTGTAAAACCAATATAAATAGTTATTAATCTTGAAAGTTATATAAATTTAGACATAAATATTAATATCAATTAATTTTAAAAGTTGGATAAATCAATACTATTAAAGGTTTATAATGTAAGATGGTGTGGAAATCTGAATCCTTAACACTATATGCTTATTTTTATTTTAATACAATAAAATATTTATAATATGAACAAATTATTAAAAATCATTATGTTTTCAACAAATGAATTAATTATAGTGTTGAGGAATTGTAATAGAATTAATTTAAATTTATATTTATTAATTTCAGATAAACTATGTAAAAAATGGTAATAAGATATCTGATGAGGCACATGTTTTTCATTTTAAATATTATAAATTGTAATTTTATTCCACTACTTTCGAGTTTTCAACAAAAAAAAAATTAAAATTCTTATATTTTTATGTAATATAATACATAAATAGAATATAATAAAAAAATATAAAACTATATTATCCAGTATTTGATGGTTTTAAAAGGTTGTAAGGGATGGGGGTTGTGGGGGGGGGTTGTGGGGGGATTGTGGGGGCAAGAAAGGGGTTAGTGGGGGTCTGTGGGGGGGGGGGGGGGGGGTAATGATCGATAACATAAAATAACGTAAATTTACGTTATTTAATTAATAAAAATCATGTGGGGGGCTGTGGGGGGGCTGTGGGGGGGCACCGACTGAATTTTGGTTTATATAATTATATAATATAGGGAGATACAATATCTCTGTTTTTCGATTCATTTTGAATATATATTTTATTTACATTTTTACAACGTAAAAGAGTTATTTGTGCTTCTATGTTATATTTGAATAATTTAGTTATTTTTAATCGCGTTTCATTACATAATCCATTTTTTATACCTAAATTTCGAATTAACATAATTATAATATTTACTTTTAATTTCAGTTCCTGTGGAGGTTATCCTTCTCTTATGTTATTTAACGTTTCTATTGAATAATTCAAATGAATATTATCATCCGTTTGATCTACACCTTTGTAAAACAAATATAAATAGTTATTAATCTTGAAAGTTATATAAATTTAAACATAAATATTAATATCAATTAATTTTAAAAGTTGTATAAATCAATACTATTAAAGGTTTATAATGTAAGATGGTGTGGAAATCTGAATCCTCAACACTATATGCTTATTTTTATTTTAATACAATAAAATATTTATAATATGAACAAATTATTAAAAATCATTATGTTTTCAACAAATGAATTAATTATAGTGTTGAGGAATTGTAATAGAATTAATTTAAATTTATATTTATTAATTTCAGATAAACTATGTAAAAAATGGTAATAAGATATCTGATGAGGCACATGTTTTTCATTTTAAATATTATAAATTGTAATTTTATTCAACTACTTTCGAGTTTTCAACAAAAAAAAAATTAAAATTTTTATATTTTTATGTAATATTATACATAAATAGAATATAATAAAAAAATATAAAACTATATTATCCAGTATTTGATGGTTCTAAAAGGTTGTAAGGGGGATTGTGGGGGGTTGTGGGGGGGGGGGCGTGGGGGATGTGGGGGGGCGTGGGGGGTAAATGATCGATAACATAAAATAACGTAAAGTTACGTCATTTAATTAATAAAAATCATGTGGGGGGCTGTGGGGATGTGGGGGCACTGACTGAATTTTGGTTCATATAACTATATAATATAGGGAGATATATATATAGTACATAGGTGCATGTGCGCACTTATATTCTAACAGTTAATATGTTTATGAAATAGTGATTTATAGATTTATAATTAATAAGTTTAATAATTTATGTTATATGGGTTTATGGGCACGATAAATATGTGTTTTTAGTATATGGGTCTATAGTCTATAGGTTTATGGGTTGATGGTTTATGAGTTTATAGTTAATAGGTTGCAGTTTATAGTTTATAGGTTTATAATGGTATGGGTTAATGGACCATTAATTCATAAATTTATAGTTATTGGGTTTCCAATTTTATGTTATCTGGTTGATTGTGCTCTATGGGTTTATAGTTTAGGGGTTCATCAGTTTATGGTTAATTAGTTTATGGTTTATGGGTCTATGGTTTATGGGCTTATGGTTTATGGGCTTATGGTTTTATGCTTAATAGGTTAATAATATCGCGGACTATCGTGTATGAGTTGATAGTTTATGGTTTTATAGTTCACGGGTATATGGATATATGGTTTATAAATTCTGGGTTAATGATTTATAGGTTTATGGTTTCTATGATTATGTTTCATGAGCTTATAATTTATGAGTATATGGTTTATGGGATTATGATTTATGAGTATATGGTTTATGGGTTGATGGTTTATTGGTTTATGGTTTGCGGGTTTATAATTTATGGTTTTATTGTTCACGGGTTTATAGATTTATGGCTTATAAATTCTGGGTTGATGGTTTATAGGTTTATGGTTTATATGATTATGTTTTATGGGCTTCTGGTTTATGAATCTATGGTTTATGGGATTATTGTTTATGAGTATATGGTTTATGGTTGGCGGGTTTATAATTTATAGGTTTATGGTTTATGGGTTTATGGGTTCATGAATTATGTGTTCATGGTTTATGAGTTTATCGTTTATGGGTTTATAATTTATGGGTTTACGGTTTATGGGTTTACGGTTCATGGTTTATGGATATATATTTCATGAGTTTATAGTTCATGGGTTTATGGTTTAGGGTTCATAGCTTATGGCTTTATGGTTTATGGGTTTATGATTTATGGGTTTATGGTTCATGGGTAATTGTTTATGGGTCCATGATTTATGGGTTTATAACTTATGGTTTATGGGTTTATGGTCTATGGTTTATTAATTATGGTCTATTGGTTTAGGGTTTATGGGTTTTCGGTTTATCGTTTTACGGTTTATGGGTTTATAGTTTATGGGTAAATGGTTTATGGGTTTATTGATTGCAAGATCTTCGTGTATGGGTTCATGGTTTCGTAGCTTATTGGTTTATGCTTTACAGGTTTATGGTTCATAGGTTTATAATTTATGGGCTTATGTGTTTATGGGTTTATGGTGTATGAGTTTATGGTTCATGGGTTTATGGGTTTAGTGTTTATGGGTTTATAGTTCATGGTTTATGAGTTTATATTTTATGTTTTATGGTTTATGGTTTATGGGTTCATGGGTTTATGGTTTATGGAATTATGTTTTATGGGTTTATGGTTAGTAAATTCCTAATTGGTGCGTTTATAGTTTATGAAATTATGATTGATGGGTTCACGGTTTATAGGTTATTGGTTCATGGGTTTATCGTTTATGGTTTATGGATCTATGGTTCATGGACTTATGGTAGATAGGTTTATGGTTTATGGGTTTATCGTTCATTGTGAATGGGTTAATGGAATGATAATTTATAGATTTATGGATTTATAGTTAATAAGTTTCCAAATTTATGTTATATGGGTGAATGGCCACGAGATATATGTGTTAATAGTATACGGTTCTATAGTTCTATAGTTCATAAATTTATAGTCATGGGTTGATAGTTTATGGGTTTATGGATTATTGGTTTATAGTTTATGGTTTATGTGTTTATATTTTATGGTTTATAGGTTTATGGTTCATGGGCTTATGTTTATGGGCTTATGGTTCTATGGTCAATGGGTTTATAATATGCAGACTATGGTGCATGGGTTGATAGTTTATGGGTTTATGGTTTATGGGCTTATGGGTTTATGGTCTATAAATTCTGGGTTGTTGGTTTATGGGTTTATGATTTATATGATTATGTTTTATGGGCTTATAGTTTATGGGTCTATGGTCTATGAGATTATGGTTTATGGTTTGATGGTTTATGGATTTATGGTTAGCGGGTTTATAATTTATGGGTTTATGGTTTATGGGTTCATGGTTTACGGGTTTATGGGTTCATGGATTATGAGTTCATGATTCATGAGTTTATCGTTTATGGGTATATGGTTTATGGGTTTATGGTTTATAATTTCATTGTTTATGGGTGTATGGTTTATGGGTCGCTGAATTCTGGGTTGTTGGTTCATGGGTTTATGGCTCATAAGTTTATGGTTTATGTCTTTATGCTTTGCGGGTTACTAGTTCATGGGTTTATGGTTTATGGGTCTATTATTTATGGGTTTATGAGTTATCGGTTTATGGTTCATAGGTTTATGGTTCATTGGTATTTAGTTCATGGGTTCATGGTTAATGGGTTCATAATTCATGGGTTTATGGTTCATATTCTATGATTTATAAGTTCATGGTTTATGGGTTGGTGGTATATGGGTAAGTGGTTTATGGGTTCATTGTTTATGGGTTCATGGTTCATAGGTAAATAGTTGATGGGTTGATGATTAATATGTTCATGTCTTATAAGTTTATAGATTATGGGTTTATGGGTTATGGGTTCATGGTTTATCGGTTTATGGCTAATGGGTTCATGATTTATAGATTTATGCGTTTATTGTTTATGGGTTTATAATTTATGGGTTCAAGGATTATGGGTTAACGGTTTATGGGTTTATGGGCTTATAGGTTTATGGTTCATTGGTTCATGAGTTATAGGTTTATGAGTTTATGGTTTACAGGTTTGTGGTTTATGGGTTTATGGTTTATGAGTTTATGGTTTATAAGTTTATGTGTTTATGGGTTTATGGTAAATGGGTTCATGGTGAATGGGTTCATGGTTAATGGGTTTATAAGTGCATAGGTTAATGGTTCATGATTACATGGTTGATGGGTTCATGGTTTATGGGTTTATGGTTCACGGGATCTTGGTCTATGTGTTTATGGTTTAGAGGTTTATGGCTCATGCGCTTATGACTCATGAGTTTATGGTCAATGGGATCGTAGTCTATGGGTTTTTAAATTATGGTAAATGGTTTATAAGTCCATGGTTTATGGGTTTAGGGTCTATTAGTTTATGATATATAGGATTGTGGTCTATGGGTTTACAGTTCAGGCGTTTATGTGTTTATGGTTTATAGGTTTATGGTTTATAGGTTCATGTCTTATAAGTTTATGGTTTATAGGTTTATGGTTTAGAGGTTTATGGCTCATGCGCTTATGACTTATGAGTTTATGGTCAATGGGATTGTAGTCTATGGGTTTTTAAATTATGGTAAATGGTTTATAAGTCCATGGTTTATGGGTTTAGGGTCTATTAGTTTATGATATATGGGATTGTGGTCTATGGGTTTATAGTTCAGGCGTTTATGTGTTTATGATTTATAGGTTTATGGTTTATAGGTTCATGTCTTATAAGTTCATGGTTTGTAGGTTTATGGTTTATGGGTCTATAGTTTATAGTTTATGGGTTAATGATTTATGGTTTATCGGTTCATGGTTTATAGGCTTATGGTTTATAGGTTTATGGTTTATGGGTTCATGGTTTATGGTTCATGGATTTATGGTTTATGAACTTATGCTTTATGGCTTTATGGTTCATGTGTTTATCGTTTATCGTTAATATGTTTATGAAATAACGATTTATAGATTTATAGATTTATAGTTACTTATTAAGTAATTAAAATAAGTTTAATAATCTATGTTATATGGGTTTATGGGTACGATATATATGTGTTTTCAGTATATGAGTCTATAGTTTATAGGTTTATGGGTTGATGGTATATGGGTTTATAGTTTATTGGTTGCAGTTAATAGCTTATAGGTTCATATTTGTATGGGTTAATGGTCCATGAATTCATGGATTTATAGTTATTAGGTTTTCAATTTTATGTTATCTGGTTAATTGTGGTCTATGGGTTTATAGTTTAGGGGTTTATCAGTTTATGGTTAATTGGTTTATGGTTTATGGGTCTATGGTTTATGGACTCATGGTTGTTGGGTTTATGATTAATGGGTTTATGGTTAATAGGTTTATGGTTTATCGAATTAAAGTTCATGAGATTATGGTTTATAGGTTCATGGTTTATGGGCTTATTGTTTATGGTTTATGGGTGTATGTGATATTAGTTAATGGATTTATGGATTTATAGTCAATGGGATTCCAAATGTATGTTATATGGGTATGTGGGCACGATATATATGTGTATATAGTATATGGGTCTAAAGTATGATTGTTCATGGATTTATAGTCATAAGTTGATAGTTTATGGGTTCATCGTTTATGGGATTATAGTTTATAGGTTCATGGGTAAATGGTTTATAAGTTTATGGTTTATAGGTTAATGGGTTGGTGGTTTTTGGGTTTATGGTTTATGGGTTTATAGTTTATGGGTAAATAGTTCATAGGTTTATGGTTTATAGTTTATAGGTATGTGGTGTATGGGTTTATGAGTTCATGATTTATAGGTTTATGGGTTTATGGGTTTATGGGTTTGTGATCTATGGGTAAATGGTACGGGGATTTATAGGTTTATTGTTTATGGGTATGTAGTTTATAGGTTCCCTGGTTGACGGTCTATAAGTTTATGGTTTATAGTTTTATGGGTTGGTGGTTTATGGGTTCATAGTTTACGGGTTTATGGTTTACGGATTTATGTGTTAATGGGTTTATTGTGTATGGGTTTATGGGTTTATGAGTGTATGGTTTAAGGGTTCATGGTCTATGGGTTTATAGTTTATGGGTTCATGATTTATGGGTTCATGGTTCATGGGCTTATGGTTTGTGGGTTTATGGTTTATGGTTTATGGGTTTATGGTTTATGGGTTCATCGTCTATGGTTCATGGGTTTAGGAAATAATGATTTATGGATTCATGGATTTATAGTTAATGGGTTTCCAAATTGAAGTAATATGAGTTCATGGGTACGATATATATTTGTTCATAGTATCTGGGTCTATAGTTTTATAGTTCAAGGATTTATATTTAAGTGTTAATATTTTATGGGTTTATTGCTTCTTAATCTATAGTGTATAAGTTTATTGGTTTATGGGTTTATGGTTGATGCGTTTATAGTCTATAAGTTCATGGTTTATGGGATTGTGGTCTATGGATTATTAGTCTAGGGGTTTATGAGTTTATGGTTTACAGGTTTGTGGGTTTATGGTTCATGAGTTTATGGTTTATAAGTTTATGTGTTTATGGGTTTATGGTAAATGGGTTCATGGTGAATGGGTTCATGGTTAATGGGTTAATAAGTGCATAGGTTAATGGTTAATGATTACATGGTTGATGGGTTCATGGTTTATGGGTTTATGGTTCACGGGATCTTGGTCTATGTGTTTATGGTTTAGAGGCTTATAGGTTTATGGTTTGGTGGTTTTTGGGTTTATGGTTTATGGGTTTATAGTTTATGGGTAAATAGTTCATAGGTTTATGGTTTATAGTTTATAGGTATGTGGTGTATGGGTTTATGAGTTCATGATTTATAGGTTTATGGGTTTATGGGTTTATGGGTTTGTGATCTATGGGTAAATGGTACGGGGATTTATAGGTTTATTGTTTATGGGTATGTAGTTTATAGGTTCCCTGGTTGACGGTCTATAAGTTTATGGTTTATAGTTTTATGGGTTGGTGGTTTATGGGTTCATAGTTTACGGGTTTATGGTTTACGGATTTATGTGTTAATGGGTTTATTGTGTATGGGTTTATGGGTTTATGAGTGTATGGTTTAAGGGTTCATGGTCTATGGGTTTATAGTTTATGGGTTCATGATTTATGGGTTCATGGTTCATGGGCTTATGGTTTATGGGTTTATGGTTTATGGTTTATGGGTTTATGGTTTATGGGTTCATCGTCTATGGTTCATGGGTTTAGGAAATAATGATTTATGGATTCATGGATTTATAGTTAATGGGTTTCCAAATTGAAGTAATATGAGTTCATGGGTACGATATATATTTGTTCATAGTATCTGGGTCTATAGTTTTATAGTTCAAGGATTTATATTTAAGTGTTAATATTTTATGGGTTTATTGCTTCTTAATCTATAGTGTATAAGTTTATTGGTTTATGGGTTTATGGTTGATGCGTTTATAGTCTATAAGTTCATGGTTTATGGGATTGTGGTCTATGGATTATTAGTCTAGGGGTTTATGAGTTTATGGTTTACAGGTTTGTGGGTTTATGGTTCATGAGTTTATGGTTTATAAGTTTATGTGTTTATGGGTTTATGGTAAATGGGTTCATGGTGAATGGGTTCATGGTTAATGGGTTAATAAGTGCATAGGTTAATGGTTCATGATTACATGGTTGATGGGTTCATGGTTTATGGGTTTATGGTTCACGGGATCTTGGTCTATGTGTTTATGGTTTAGAGGCTTATAGGTTTATGGTTTGGTGGTTTTTGGGTTTATGGTTTATGGGGTTTATAGTTTATGGGTAAATAGTTCATAGGTTTATGGTTTATAGTTTATAGGTATGTGGTGTATGGGTTTATGAGTTCATGATTTATAGGTTTATGGGTTTTATGGGTTTATGGGTTTGTGATCTATGGGTAAATTTGGGGATTTATAGGTTTATTGTTTATGGGTATGTAGTTTATAGGTTCCCTGGTTGACGGTCTATAAGTTTATGGTTTATAGTTTTATGGGTTGGTGGTTTATGGGTTCATAGTTTACGGGTTTATGGTTTACGGATTTATGTGTTAATGGGTTTATTGTGTATGGGTTTATGGGTTTATGAGTGTATGGTTTAAGGGTTCATGGTCTATGGGTTTATAGTTTATGGGTTCATGATTTATGGGTTCATGGTTCATGGGCTTATGGTTTATGGGTTTATGGTTTATGGTTTATGGGTTTATGGTTTATGGGTTCATCGTCTATGGTTCATGGGTTTAGGAAATAATGATTTATGGATTCATGGATTTATAGTTAATGGGTTTCCAAATTGAAGTAATATGAGTTCATGAGGTATGATATATATTTGTTCATAGTATCTGGGTCTATAGTTTTATAGTTCAAGGATTTATATTTAAGTGTTAATATTTTATGGGTTTATTGCTTCTTAATCTATAGTGTATAAGTTTATTGGTTTATGGGTTTATGGTTGATGCGTTTATAGTCTATAAGTTCATGGTTTATGGGATTGTGGTCTATGGATTATTAGTCTAGGGGTTTATGAGTTTATGGTTTACAGGTTTGTGGGTTTATGGTTCATGAGTTTATGGTTTATAAGTTTATGTGTTTATGGGTTTATGGTAAATGGGTTAGTATGGGTTCATGGTTAATGGGTTAATGAGTGCATAGGTTAATGGTTCATGATTACATGGTTGATGGGTTCATGGTTTTATGGGTTTATGGTTCACGGGATCTTGGTCTATGTGTTTATGGTTTTAGTTAAGGCTTATAGGTTTATGGTTTTACAGGTTTATGGTTCATAAGTTCATAGTTGATATGGCTTATGTGTTTATAGGTTCATGTTGTATGAGTTTATGGTTTATGGGTTAATGCGTTCATGGTTTAAAGGTTCATGGTCTATGGGTTCATTGTTTAGGTTTATGGTTGATAGGTTTATAGTTTATGGGTTTATGGCTTATGGTTTTATAGGATTATGGGTTTATGGTTTATGGTTTAATGGTTTATGGCTTTATGGTTTTATGTGTTTATCGTTTATCGTTAATATGCTCTATGTTAGATTATGGTTATTTATCGTTTTATAGTTAATGGGTTTAATTAAATAATGTTTATGGATTTATGGATGGGTTTATAGTTTATGTTATATGGGTTTATGGTTTGATAAATATGTGTTTATAGTATATGTTTTCAGAGTTTATAGTTTATAGTTTATGGTTTATGGGTTTATGGTATATGGGTTTATAGTTTATGGGTTTGCAGTTAATAGTTTATAGGTTATATTTGTATGGTTTAATGGGTTTATGATTCATGGTTTATAGTTATTAGGTTTTTGTTTATGGGTTTAATGGTTAATTGTGGTCTATGGGTTTATAGTTTATAGGGTTTATGAGTTTATGGTTTATTGGTTTATGGTTTATGGGTTTATGGTTTATGGTCCATGGTTTATTGGGTTTATGGTTTATGGGTTTATGAGTTTATAGGTTTATGGTTTATGTTTTTAGTTCATGAGATTATGGTTTATAGGTTCATGGTTTATGGTTTATTGTTTTATGGTTTATGGGTTTATGTGTATTGGTTAATGGTTTATGGATTTATAGTCATGGAATGTATGTTATATTAATTTGTTTATAGTATATGGGTTAAAGTATGATTGTTCATGGGATTTATAGTTTATAAGTTGTTTAGTTTATGGGTTCATCGTTTATGGGATTATAGTTTATAGGTTATGGGTAAATGGTTTATAAGTTTATGGTTTATAGGTTAATGGGTTGATGGTTTATGAGTTTATGGTTTATGGGTTCATAGTTTATGGGTAAATAGTTCATAGGTTTATGGTTTATAGTTTATAGGTATGTGGTGTATGGGTTTATGAGTTCATGATTTATAGGTTTATGGGTTTATGGGTTTATGGGTTTGTGATCTATGGGTAAATGGTACGGGGATTTATAGGTTTATTGTTTATGGGTATGTAGTTTATAGGTTCCCTGGTTGACGGTCTATAAGTTTATGGTTTATAGTTTTATGGGTTGGTGGTTTATGGGTTCATAGTTTACGGGTTTATGGTTTACGGATTTATGTGTTAATGGGTTTTTGTGTGTGGGTTTATGGGTTTATGAGTGTATGGTTTAAGGGTTCATGGTCTATGGGTTTATAGTTTATGGGTTCATGATTTATGGGTTCATGGTTCATGGCTTATGGTTTATGGGTTTTATGGTTTATGGGTTTATGGTTTATGGGTTCATCGTCTATGGTTCATGGGTTTAGGAAATAATGATTTATGGATTCATGGATTTATAGTTAATGGGTTTCCAAATTGAAGTAATATGAGTTCATGGGTACGATATATATTTGTTCATAGTATCTGGGTCTATAGTTTTATAGTTCAAGGATTTATATTTAAGTGTTAATATTTTATGGGTTTATTGCTTTTAATCTATAGTGTATAAGTTTATTGGTTTATGGGTTTATGGTTGATGCGTTTATAGTCTATAAGTTCATGGTTTATGGGATTGTGGTCTATGGATTATTAGTCTAGGGGTTTATGAGTTTATGGTTTACAGGTTTGTGGGTTTATGGTTCATGAGTTTATGGTTTATAAGTTTATGTGTTTATGGGTTTATGGTAAATGGGTTCATGGTGAATGGGTTCATGGTTAATGGGTTAATAAGTGCATAGGTTAATGGTTCATGATTACATGGTTGATGGGTTCATGGTTTATGGGTTTATGGTTCACGGATCTTGGTCTATGTGTTTATGGTTTAGAGGCTTATAGGTTTATGGTTTGGTGGTTTTTGGGTTTATGGTTTATGGGTTTATAGTTTATGGGTAAATAGTTCATAGGTTTATGGTTTATAGTTTATAGGTATGTGGTGTATGGGTTTATGAGTTCATGATTTATAGGTTTATGGGTTTATGGGTTTATGGGTTTGTGATCTATGGGTAAATGGTACGAGGATTTATAGGTTTATTGTTTATGGGTATGTAGTTTATAGGTTCCCTGGTTGACGGTCTATAAGTTTATGGTTTATAGTTTTATGGGTTGGTGGTTTATGGGTTCATAGTTTACGGGTTTATGGTTTACGGATTTATGTGTTAATGGGTTTATTGTGTATGGGTTTATGGGTTTATGAGTGTATGGTTTAAGGGTTCATGGTCTATGGGTTTATAGTTTATGGGTTCATGATTTATGGGTTCATGGTTCATGGGCTTATGGTTTATGGGGTTTATGGTTTATGGTTTATGGGTTTATGGTTTATGGGTTCATCGTCTATGGTTCATGGGTTTAGGAAATAATGATTTATGGATTCATGGATTTATAGTTAATGGGTTTCCAAATTGAAGTAATATGAGTTCATGGGTACGATATATATTTGTTCATAGTATCTGGGTCTATAGTTTTATAGTTCAAGGATTTATATTTAAGTGTTAATATTTTATGGGTTTATTGCTTCTTAATCTATAGTGTATAAGTTTATTGGTTTATGGGTTTATGGTTGATGCGTTTATAGTCTATAAGTTCATGGTTTATGGGATTGTGGTCTATGGATTATTAGTCTAGGGGTTTATGAGTTTATGGTTTACAGGTTTGTGGGTTTATGGTTCATGAGTTTATGGTTTATAAGTTTATGTGTTTATGGGTTTATGGTAAATGGGTTCATGGTGAATGGGTTCATGGTTAATGGGTTAATAAGTGCATAGGTTAATGGTTCATGATTACATGGTTGATGGGTTCATGGTTTATGGGTTTATGGTTCACGGGATCTTGGTCTATGTGTTTATGGTTTAGAGGCTTATAGGTTTATGGTTTGGTGGTTTTTGGGTTTATGGTTTATGGGTTTATAGTTTATGGGTAAATAGTTCATAGGTTTATGGTTTATAGTTTATAGGTATGTGGTGTATGGGTTTATGAGTTCATGATTTATAGGTTTATGGGTTTATGGGTTTATGGGTTTGTGATCTATGGGTAAATGGGTACGGGGATTTATAGGTTTATTGTTTATGGGTATGTAGTTTATAGGTTCCCTGGTTGACGGTCTATAAGTTTATGGTTTATAGTTTTATGGGTTGGTGGTTTATGGGTTCATAGTTTACGGGTTTATGGTTTACGGATTTATGTGTTAATGGGTTTATTGTGTATGGGTTTATGGGTTTATGAGTGTATGGTTTAAGGGTTCATGGTCTATGGGTTTATAGTTTATGGGTTCATGATTTATGGGTTCATGGTTCATGGGCTTATGGTTTATGGGTTTATGGTTTATGGTTTATGGGTTTATGGTTTATGGGTTCATCGTCTATGGTTCATGGGTTTAGGAAATAATGATTTATGGATTCATGGATTTATAGTTAATGGGTTTCCAAATTGAAGTAATATGAGTTCATGGGTACGATATATATTTGTTCATAGTATCTGGGTCTATAGTTTTATAGTTCAAGGATTTATATTTAAGTGTTAATATTTTATGGGTTTATTGCTTCTTAATCTATAGTGTATAAGTTTATTGGTTTATGGGTTTATGGTTGATGCGTTTATAGTCTATAAGTTCATGGTTTATGGGATTGTGGTCTATGGATTATTAGTCTAGGGGTTTATGAGTTTATGGTTTACAGGTTTGTGGGTTTATGGTTCATGAGTTTATGGTTTATAAGTTTATGTGTTCATGGGTTTATGGTAAATGGGTTCATGGTGAATGGGTTCATGGTTAATGGGTTAATAAGTGCATAGGTTAATGGTTCATGATTACATGGTTGATGGGTTCATGGTTTATGGGTTTATGGTTCACGGGATCTTGGTCTATGTGTTTATGGTTTAGAGGCTTATAGGTTTATGGTTTACAGGTTTATGGTTCATAAGTTCATAGTTCATTGGCTTATGTGTTTATAGGTTCATGGTGTATGAGTTTGTGGTTTATGGGTTAATGCGTTCATGGTTTAAAGGTTCATGGTCTATGGGTTCATTGTTTATGGGTTTATGGTTGATAGGTTTATAGTTTATGGTTTATGGGCTTATGGTTTATAGGATTATGGTTTATGGGTTTATGGTTTAATGGTTTATGGTTTATGGGTTTATGGTTTATAAACTTATGCTCTATAGGTTTATGGTTTATGTGTTTATCGTTTATGGTTAATGGGTTTATGAAATAATGATTTATGGATTTATGGATTTATAGTTTATGGGTTTCCTATTTTATGTTATATGGGTTTATGGGCACGATAAATATGTGTTCATAGTATATGGGTCTAAAGTTCATAGGTTTATGGCGTGATGGTTTATGGGTTTGCGGATTATGGGTTCGTGGTTTATGGGTTTATGACTTGAAGGTTTATGGTTTAATGGTTTAGTGTCTATGGGTTAATGGTTTATAAGTTAATGGTTTATGAGTTTATAGTTTATATGTTAATGGTTCATATTTTATCAGTAAATGATTTATGAGTCGATTGTTCATGGCTTAATAGTCCATGGTTTATGGGTTTATGGTATATAGGGTCATGGTTTATGTGTTTATGGTTTATGGGTTACTGTTTATAGGTTTATGGTTCATGGGTTTATCGTATATGGGTTTATGGTAATTGGGTTTATGGTTCATGGGTTTATCGTTCTTGGGTTTATGGTTCATGGGTCTATGGTTTATGGGCTAATAGTTTATGCTTTTATATTTAACGAGTTTATGGTTTATGAGTTAATGGTTTATTTTTTATTGGTTTATAATTTATGGGTTTATGGTTTATGGGTTCATGATTTATGGGTTTATTGTTTATGGGTTTACGGTTCATATTTTATGGGTTCATAGTTAATATGTATATGATTTATGGGTTTATGGTTTATTGGTTTATAATTTATAGTTGATTGTTTATGGGTTTATGGTCTATGGTTCATGGGTTTCTGGTTTATGGTTTTATGGTCTATAAATTTTCAATTTATGGGTTTATGCTTTCTAAGTTTATGGTTTATGAGCTTATGGTTTATGGGTTAATGGTTTATGGGTTCATGGTTCATGAGTTTATGGATCATAGTTGATGGGTTTATGGTCAATGGGTTTATGGTTTATGGGTTTACGGATTATGGGTTTATGGTCCATAGCTTGTAAGGTATTGGGTTTATGGTTTATGGGTTTGCGGATTATGGGTTCGTGGTTTATGGGTTTATGATTTATAGGTTTATGGTTTAATGGTTTATTGTTTATGGGTTTATGGGTTTATGGTTTATGGGTTTATGGTTTATGGGTTTATGGTTTATGGGTTTATGGTTTATGAGTTTATAGTTAATATGTTAATGGTGTATATTTTATTTGTAAATGGTTTATAAATTGATTGTTTATGGCTTTATGGTCCATGGTTCATGGGTTTATGGTATATAGGGTCATGGTTTATGTGTTTATGGTTTATGGGTTACGGTTTATAGGTTTATGGTTCATGGGTTTATTGTATATGGGTTTATGGTTTTTGGGTTTATGGTTCATGGGTTCATCGTTTATGGGTTTATGGTTTATAAGTCTATGGTTTATGGGCTAATAGTTTATGCTTTTATATTTAAGGAGTTTATGGTTTATGAGTTAATGGTTTATATTTTATTGGTTCATAATTTATGAGTTTATGGTTTATGGGTTCATGGTTTATGGGTAAATAGTTCATAGGTTTATGGTTTATAGTTTATAGGTATGTGGTGTATGGGTTTATGAGTTCATGATTTATAGGTTTATGGGTTTATGGGTTTATGGGTTTGTGATCTATGGGTAAATGGTACGGGGATTTATAGGTTTATTGTTTATGGGTATGTAGTTTATAGGTTCCCTGGTTGACGGTCTATAAGTTTATGGTTTATAGTTTTATGGGTTGGTGGTTTATGGGTTCATAGTTTACGGGTTTATGGTTTACGGATTTATGTGTTAATGGGTTTATTGTGTATGGGTTTATGGGTTTATGAGTGTATGGTTTAAGGGTTCATGGTCTATGGGTTTATAGTTTATGGGTTCATGATTTATGGGTTCATGGTTCATGGGCTTATGGTTTATGGGTTTATGGTTTATGGTTTATGGGTTTATGGTTTATGGGTTCATCGTCTATGGTTCATGGGTTTAGGAAATAATGATTTATGGATTCATGGATTTATAGTTAATGGGTTTCCAAATTGAAGTAATATGAGTTCATGGGTACGATATATATTTGTTCATAGTATCTGGGTCTATAGTTTTATAGTTCAAGGATTTATATTTAAGTGTTAATATTTTATGGGTTTATTGCTTCTTAATCTATAGTGTATAAGTTTATTGGTTTATGGGTTTATGGTTGATGCGTTTATAGTCTATAAGTTCATGGTTTATGGGATTGTGGTCTATGGATTATTAGTCTAGGGGTTTATGAGTTTATGGTTTACAGGTTTGTGGGTTTATGGTTCATGAGTTTATGGTTTATAAGTTTATGTGTTTATGGGTTTATGGTAAATGGGTTCATGGTGAATGGGTTCATGGTTAATGGGTTAATAAGTGCATAGGTTAATGGTTCATGATTACATGGTTGATGGGTTCATGGTTTATGGGTTTATGGTTCACGGGATCTTGGTCTATGTGTTTATGGTTTAGAGGCTTATAGGTTTATGGTTTACAGGTTTATGGTTCATAAGTTCATAGTTCATTGGCTTATGTGTTTATAGGTTCATGGTGTATGAGTTTGTGGTTTATGGGTTAATGCGTTCATGGTTTAAAGGTTCATGGTCTATGGGTTCATTGTTTATGGGTTTATGGTTGATAGGTTTATAGTTTATGGTTTATGGGCTTATGGTTTATAGGATTATGGTTTATGGGTTTATGGTTTAATGGTTTATGGTTTATGGGTTTATGGTTTATAAACTTATGCTCTATAGGTTTATGGTTTATGTGTTTATCGTTTATGGTTAATGGGTTTATGAAATAATGATTTATGGATTTATGGATTTATAGTTTATGGGTTTCCTATTTTATGTTATATGGGTTTATGGGCACGATAAATATGTGTTCATAGTATATGGGTCTAAAGTTCATAGGTTTATGGCGTGATGGTTTATGGGTTTATTGTTTATAGGTTACAGTTTATAGTTTATGCAGTCATAATGGTATGGGATAATGGTCCATGATTTTATGGATTTACAGTTAATGGGTTTCTAATTTTATGTTATATGGGTGATTGTGGTCTATGGTTTTATAGTTTAGGGGTTCATGAGTTTATGGTTCATAGGTTGTTGGGTGAATTACTTATGGGTTTATGGTCTTTGGTTCCATAATTTATAAATTCAAAGTTCATAGGTTTATGGTCTGTAGGTTTATGGTTTATGGTCTGTAGGTTTATGGTTTATGGGTTTATTGTTTGTGGTTAATTGATTTATGGAATAATGTTTCATGGTTTATGGATTCATGATTTTTGGGTTTACGAATCATAAGCTCATGATTTATGGGTTTATAGTTAATGGGTCTATTCTTTATAGGATTATGTTTCATGGGTTTATGGTTTATGGGTCTATGGTCTATAGAATTATGGTTTATGGGTTTATAGATTTATAGTTAATGGGTTTTTAAATTTATGTTATATAGGTATATGTGCACGAAATATATGTGTTTATAGTATATGGGTCTAAAGTATGATAGTTCATGGATTTATAGTCATAAGTTGATAGTTTATGGATTTATCGTTTATGGGCTTATAGTTTATAGGTTTATGGGTTAATGGTTTATAAGTTCATGGTTTATAGGTTAATGGGTTGGTAGTTTATGGGTTTATGGTTTATGGGTTCATAGTTAATAGGTCTATTGTTTATAGGATTATATTTTATGGTATTATGGTTTATGGGTCTATGGTCTATAGGATTATGGTTTATAGGTTTATGGTTCATGGGTTGATAATTTATGGGTTTATGGTTTGCAAGTTTATGATTTAGGGGTTTATGGTTTATGGGTTTATGGTTTATGGGATAATGGTTTATGGGATTATAGTTTACAGGTTTATGGTTTATGAGTATATAGTTAATGGTTTATGGGATTATGTTATATGGGTTTTTAGTTTATGGGTCTATGGTCTAAGGGATTATGGTTTATGGGTTAATGGTTCATAAGTTGATGGTTTATAATTTTATGGTTTGCGGGTTTATAGTTTGAGGGTTCATGGTTAATGGGTTCATGGTTTATGGGTTTATAAATTCTAGGTTAATTTTATATGGGTTCATGGTATATAAGTTTATGGTTTATGGATTTATGTTTTACGGGTTTAAGGTTTATGGGTTTATGGTTTATGGGTTTATGGTTTCTGAGCATATGGTTTATGGGTTTATGGTTAATGGGTTTATAATATCGCGGACTATGGTATATGGGTTGATAGTTTATGGATTTATGTTTTATGGGTTTATGGGTTTATGGTTCATGAATTCTGGGTTGATGGTGTATGGGTTTATGGTTTATAAGTTTATGGTTTATGGATTTATGGTTTATTGGTTTATGGTTTATGGGTTTATGGTTTATGGGTTTACGGTTTATGGGTTTGTGGTTTATGGATTTATGGTTTATGGGTTAATGGTTTATAAGTTCATGGTTTATAAGTTTATGAATTATGAGCTTATGATTTATGGGTTTGTGGTAAATGGGTCTGCGGTTTATATGATTATGTTTTATGGTCTTTTAGTTTATGGGTCTATGTTTTATGGGATTATGGTTAATGGGTTAATGGTTTATGAGTTGATGGTTTATGGGTTTATGGTTAGCGGGTTTATGGTTTATGGGTTCACGGTTTACGGGTTTATTGTTCATGGGTTATTGGTTTATGGGATTATAATTTATGGGTTTATGGTTCATGAGTTTATGATTCATAGGTTTATGGATTATGGGTTCAGGATTTATGGGTCTATGGTTTATTGGTTTATAGTTTGAAGGTTTATGGTTAATGGGTTTATGGTTTATGGATTCATGATTCTTGGGTTTACGAATCATAAGCTTATGATTTATGGGTTTATAGTTAATGGGTTTATTTTTTATAGAATTATGTTTTATGGGTTTATGGTTTATGGGTCTATGGTCTATAGAATTATGGTTTATGGGTTTATGGATTTATAGTTAATGGGTTTTCAAATTTATGTTATATGGGTATATGTGCACAATATATATGTGTTTATAGTATATGGGTCCAAAGTATGATAGTTTATGGATTTATAGTCATGGGTTAATAAGTTTATGGGTTTATTGTTAATGGGTATATAGTTTATAGGTTAATGGGTTGGTGGTTTATGGTTTATGGTTTATGGGTTTATAGTTTATAGGTTGATGGTTCATAGGTTTATGGTTCAAAGTTTATGGGTATGTGGAATATGGGTTTATGGTTCAGGGGTTTAACAGTTTATAATGAAACGGTTAATGGGATCATGGGTTTATGGTTTATGGGTTAGTGATCTATGGGTTAATGGTTTATGAGTTCATCGTTTATGGGTTTATAGTTTATGTTTTATGGGTTCATGGTTTATAGTTTTTCATTTATGGGTTTAAGGTTTAAGAATTCATGATTTATGGTTTATGGGTTAATAGTTTAAGAATTCATGATTCATGGTTTATGGGTTTATGGTTTATAGTTTTTGGTTTATGGGTTTATGGTTTAAGGATTCATGATTCATGGGTTTATGGTTTATAGGTCTATGGTTTATGGGTTTATAGTTTATGGTTCATAAGTTTATGGGATAATGGTTTATTCATTTATGGATTCAAAGTTCATGGGTTTCCAATTTTATGTTATATGGGTTAATGAGCACGAGATATATGTGTTTATAGTATACAGGTCTATACTTCTATAGTTTATGGATTTATAGTTATGGGTTTATAGTTTATGGGTTTATCGCTTATGGGTTTATGAATTTGTGGTTCATGGGTTTATAGTTTACGGGTTTATGGTTTACGGAGTTATGTGTAAATGCGTTCATTGTGTATGGGTTTATGGGTTTATGAGTGTATGGTTTACGTGTTCATGGTCTATGGGTTTATAGTTTATGGGTTCATGATTTATGAGTAAATAGTTTATAGATAATGGGTTTATAATTTATGATTTATGAATTTATGGTTCATGGGCTTATGGTTTATGAGTTTATGGTTCATGGGTTCATCGTTTATAGTCAATGGGTTTGGGAAATAATGATTTATGGATTCATGGATTTATAGTTAATGGATTTGCAAATGTAGGTGATATGGGTTCAGGGGTACTATATATATTTGTTCATAGTATATGAGTCTATAGTTTTATTGTTCATGGATTTATATTTATGTGTTAATAGTTTATGGGTTTATTGCTTATTAATCTATAGTTTATAAGTTTATTGGTTTATGGTTTATGGGTTAGTCTATAAGTTCGTAGTTTATGGAATTGTGGTCTATGGGTTATTAGTCTAGGGGTTCATGAGTTTATAGTTTATAGGTTTATGGTTTATGGGTTTATGGTTCATGAGTTTATGGTTTATAGGCTTATGTGTTCATGGGTTTATGGTTAATGGGTTA
Source organism: Anastatus disparis (assembly GCA_017163975.1). Classification (NCBI taxonomy): domain Eukaryota; kingdom Metazoa; phylum Arthropoda; class Insecta; order Hymenoptera; family Eupelmidae; genus Anastatus; species Anastatus disparis. The sequence goes on from JAFFSR010000072.1 coordinate 289,029, forward strand.
ATAGTTTATGGGTTCATGGTTTACGGGATCGTGGTGTATGTGTTTAAAGTTTAGAGGCTTATGGGTTTATGGATCATAGTTGATGGGTTTATGGTCAATAGGTTTATGGTTTATGGGTTTACGGATTATAGGTTTATGGTCCATAGGTTATGGGGTAATGGGTTTATGGTTTATGGGTTTGCGGATTATGGGTTCGTGGTTTATGGGTTTATGACTTGAAGGTTTATGGTTTAATGGTTTAGTGTCTATGGGTTAATGGTTTATAAGTTAATGGTTTATGAGTTTATAGTTTATATGTTAATGGTTCATATTTTATCAGTAAATGATTTATGAGTCGATTGTTCATGGCTTAATAGTCCATGGTTTATGGGTTTATGGTATATAGGGTCATGGTTTATGTGTTTATGGTTTATGGGTTACTGTTTATAGGTTTATGGTTCATGGGTTTATCGTATATGGGTTTATGGTAATTGGGTTTATGGTTCATGGGTTTATCGTTCTTGGGTTTATGGTTCATGGGTCTATGGTTTATGGGCTAATAGTTTATGCTTTTATATTTAACGAGTTTATGGTTTATGAGTTAATGGTTTATTTTTTATTGGTTTATAATTTATGGGTTTATGGTTTATGGGTTCATGATTTATGGGTTTATTGTTTATGGGTTTACGGTTCATATTTTATGGGTTCATAGTTAATATGTATATGATTTATGGGTTTATGGTTTATTGGTTTATAATTTATAGTTGATTGTTTATGGGTTTATGGTCTATGGTTCATGGGTTTCTGGTTTATGGTTTTATGGTCTATAAATTTTTCAATTTATGGGTTTATGCTTTCTAAGTTTATGGTTTATGAGCTTATGGTTTATGGGTTAATGGTTTATAGGTTCATGGTTCATGAGTTTATGGATCATAGTTGATGGGTTTATGGTCAATGGGTTTATGGTTTATGGGTTTACGGATTATGGGTTTATGGTCCATAGCTTGTAAGGTATTGGGTTTATGGTTTATGGGTTTGCGGATTATGGGTTCGTGGTTTATGGGTTTATGATTTATAGGTTTATGGTTTAATGGTTTATTGTTTATGGGTTTATGGGTTTATGGTTTATGGGTTTATGGTTTATGGGTTTATGGTTTATGGGTTTATGGTTTATGAGTTTATAGTTAATATGTTAATGGTGTATATTTTATTTGTAAATGGTTTATAAATTGATTGTTTATGGCTTTATGGTCCATGGTTCATGGGTTTATGGTATATAGGGTCATGGTTTATGTGTTTATGGTTTTATGGGTTACGGTTTATAGGTTTATGGTTCATGGGTTTATTGTATATGGGTTTATGGTTTTGGGTTTATGGTTCATGGGTTCATCGTTTATGGGTTTATGGTTTATAAGTCTATGGTTTATGGGCTAATAGTTTATGCTTTTATATTTAAGGAGTTTATGGTTTATGAGTTAATGGTTTATATTTTATTGGTTCATAATTTATGAGTTTATGGTTTATGGGTTCATGGTTTATGGGTTTATGGTTTATGGGTTTACGGTTCATATTTTATGGGTTCATAGTTAATGGGTATATGATTTATGGGTTTATGGTTTATTGGTTTATAATTTATAGTTGATTGTTTATGGGTTTATGGTCTATGGTTCATGGGTTTCTGGTTTATGGTTTTATGGTCTATAAATTTTCAATTTATGGGTTTATGCTTTCTAAGTTTATGGTTTATGAGCTTATGGTTTATGGGTTAATGGTTTATAGGTTCATGGTTCATGAGTTTATGGATCATAGTTGATGGGTTTATGGTCAATGGGTTTATGGTTTATTGGTTTACGGATTATGGGTTTATGGTCCATAGCTTGTAAGGTATTGGGTTTATGGTTTATGGGTTTGCGGATTATGGGTTCGTGGTTTATGGGTTTATGATTTATAGGTTTATGGTTTAATGGTTTATTGTTTATGGGTTTATGGGTTTATGGTTTATGGGTTTATGGTTTATGGGTTTATGGTTTATGGGTTTATGGTTTATGAGTTTATAGTTAATATGTTAATGGTTCATATTTTATCAGTAAATGATTTATGAGTCGATTGTTCATGGCTTAATAGTCCATGGTTTATGGGTTTATGGTATATAGGGTCATGGTTTATGTGTTTATGGTTTATGGGTTACTGTTTATAGGTTTATGGTTCATGGGTTTATCGTATATGGGTTTATGGTAATTGGGTTTATGGTTCATGGGTTTATCGTTCTTGGGTTTATGGTTCATGGGTCTATGGTTTATGGGCTAATAGTTTATGCTTTTATATTTAACGAGTTTATGGTTTATGAGTTAATGGTTTATTTTTTATTGGTTTATAATTTATGGGTTTATGGTTTATGGGTTCATGATTTATGGGTTTATTGTTTATGGGTTTACGGTTCATATTTTATGGGTTCATAGTTAATATGTATATGATTTATGGGTTTATGGTTTATTGGTTTATAATTTATAGTTGATTGTTTATGGGTTTTATGGTCTATGGTTCATGGGTTTCTGGTTTATGGTTTTATGGTCTATAAATTTTCAATTTATGGGTTTATGCTTTCTAAGTTTATGGTTTATGAGCTTATGGTTTATGGGTTAATGGTTTATAGGTTCATGGTTCATGAGTTTATGGATCATAGTTGATGGGTTTATGGTCAATGGGTTTATGGTTTATGGGTTTACGGATTATGGGTTTATGGTCCATAGCTTGTAAGGTATTGGGTTTATGGTTTATGGGTTTGCGGATTATGGGTTCGTGGTTTATGGGTTTATGATTTATAGGTTTATGGTTTAATGGTTTATTGTTTATGGGTTTATGGGTTTATGGTTTATGGGTTTATGGTTTATGGGTTTATGGTTTATGGGTTTATGGTTTATGAGTTTATAGTTAATATGTTAATGGTGTATATTTTATTTGTAAATGGTTTATAAATTGATTGTTTATGGCTTTATGGTCCATGGTTCATGGGTTTATGGTATATAGGGTCATGGTTTATGTGTTTATGGTTTATGGGTTACGGTTTATAGGTTTATGGTTCATGGGTTTATTGTATATGGGTTTATGGTTTTTGGGTTTATGGTTCATGGGTTCATCGTTTATGGGTTTATGGTTTATAAGTCTATGGTTTATGGGCTAATAGTTTATGCTTTTATATTTAAGGAGTTTATGGTTTATGAGTTAATGGTTTATATTTTATTGGTTCATAATTTATGAGTTTATGGTTTATGGGTTCATGGTTTATGGGTTTATGGTTTATGGGTTTACGGTTCATATTTTATGGGTTCATAGTTAATGGGTATATGATTTATGGGTTTATGGTTTATTAATTTATAATTTATAGTTTACGGGTTCATGGTTTATGGGTTTATGGGTTTATGAGTGTATGGATCATGGGTTAATCGTTTATAGTTTACTGGTTCATGGTTTATATATTTGTGGTTTATGGGTTTATGGTCTATGGGTTCGTGGTTAATGGGTTTATGGTTTAAAAGTTTATAGTTAATATTTTATGGGTTTATAGTTTATAGGTTCATGGTTCATGGGTTCATGGTTTATAAGTTTATGATCTATGGTTTATGAGTTTATGGTTTATACGTTTCCAGTTATTAAGCTTATGGTTAATGGGTTGTTGGTTTATGGGTTTTCAGTTCATGGGTTCATGGTAAATAAGTTCATTGTTTATGGGTTTACGGTTTATATTTTATTGGTCTATAGTTAATGAGTTTATGGTTCATGGGTTCATGGTTTATGGGCTTATGGCTTATAGTTCATGGGTTTATGGTTTATGGGTTTATGACTATTTGTTTATGGTCTTCTGGTTAATGGGTCTATGGTTTATGAGTTTGCGGTTTATGGGTCTCTAACTTATGCGTTTCTAGTTCTTGGGTTTATAGTTAATGAGTTTATGGTTAATGGGTTAATGGTTCATATTTTTTAGGTTCATAGTCTATGTTTATGTTTTATGAGATAATGGTTTATGGGTTTTTGGTTTATAGGTTAATGGTTAATAAGTTTATCGTTCATGGGTTTATGGTTTATATTTTATGGGTTTATAGTTTATGGGTTTATGGATTTATGCTTGATAAGTATATGTTCTATAAGTCAATGATTTGAATTTTATTGTTTCATGGTTTATGTGTTTATGGTATATGGGTTTATGGTTTATGAGTTTACATTTTGTGGGTTTATGGTTTATGGGTTTATGGTTTATGGGTTCATTGATCATGGGTTCATGGGTAATAGATTCATGGTTTATGGGTTAATGGTTTATATTTTTCGGGTTCATGGTTCATAAGTATATGATTTATGGGTTCATGGTTTATGGGTTTCAAGTTTATAGGTTCATGGTTAATGGGTTCATTGTTTATGGGTTTATGGTTTATATTTCATGGATTTATCGTTCAGGGGTTTATGGTTTATGGGCTGATGGTTTATGGTTTTATGTTTGATAAGTTTATAATTTATGGGTAAATGATTTAAATTTTAATGTTTTATGGTTTATGTCTTTGTGGTCTATGGGTTTATGGTTTATCGATTAATGGTTTATGGGTTCATGGATTATGAATTTATGGTTAATTGGCTTATAGTTTATGAGTTAATGGTTTATGGGCTTTAGGGTTTATGGGTTCATGGATTGTGGGTTTATGGTTTATGGGTTTTTGATTCATGGGTCTATGGTTCATGGACTTATGGTTTATGGTTCTATGGTTTATAGATTTTTGATTCATGGGTTTATGCTTTATGAGTTTATAGTTTATGAGTTTACTTTTTATGAGTTTTCGATTTATGGGTTTATGGTTTTACGGTTTATGGTTTATGGGTTCAAGGTTTATGGGTTTATGGATCATAGTTGATGGGTTTATGGTTTATGGGTTTATGGTTCATAGTTGATGAGTTTATGGTCAATGGGTTTATGGTTTATGGGTTTACGGATTATGGGTTTATGGTCCATAGTTTGTGGGGTAATGGGTTTATGGTCAATAGGTTTATGGTTTATGGGTTTGCGGATTATGGGTTTGTGGTTTATGGGTTTATGGTTTATAGCTTATGGGTTTATAGTTTATGGGTTTATGGTTTATGGGTCTACTGTTTATGGGTTTATGGTATAGAGTTTGTTCGTTCATGGATTCATGGTTCATGGGCTAATAGATTATGGGTGTATGGTTTTAGGGTTCATGGTTTATGGCTTTATGGTTCATAGGTTTATGGTTTATGGGTTTATGATTTATGGATTAGTGGTTTATGGGTATATAGTTTATGGGTTTATGGTTCATGGTTTAATGGTCTATGAGATTATGATTTATGGGTTTATAATCAATGGGTTTATGGTCTATGAGTTTATAGTTCATGATTTCATAGCTCATAAGTTTATGAATTATGGTTTATGAGTCTGTAGGTTCATGGTTTATGAGTTCATGGTTTATGGGTTGATGATTTGTGGGTTTATGGTACATGGGTCCATAACTTATGAGTTTATCATTAATATGCCTCTGATTTTTAGGTTTATTTATAAATTCATGGTCTACAGGTTCATAGTTCACGGGTTTATTTTTTATTGGTTGATGATTTATGGGTTCATGAGTTGATGGTTCATGGTTTTATGCATATATGGTTTATAATTTTATAAATTCATAGTCTATAGGTTCATAGTTTATAGTTTATGAGTTTATGAGTCTGAGATATATTTGTTCATGGTATATTGCTTCATGAGTTCATGAATTCATGTGTTTATAGGTTTAGTCAGTAGGTTATGGTTCATGGGTTAATGGTTCACGGTTTTATAGCTTGATGGTTCATAGATTAATAGATTTTCGGGTAATGAGTTTATGGATTTATGGTTTATAGGTCAATGGGTTCGAGATATATGTGTGTATAGTATATACGTTAATAAGTTTATGAGTTTGTAGATTTATAGTTTATGGTTTTATAGTTCGTGTGTTTATGGTCTATGGGTTCCTGGATCATGGATTTATGGTTTATGAGTTTATGATCTATAATTTTATAACTTATTGGTTCATGATTCATAAGATTATGCTCTTTGGATTTGTGCTTTATGGTTTATGGACTTATGCCTTATGATCTATAAGCTTATGCTTTATGGTTCATGTGTTTAAGCTTTATAGTTTATGGGCTTATGCTTTATGGTTTATGAATTGATGGTTACATACTTCGTGAGTTTATAGATTATTTTTCATGGGTATATTGTTAATAGGTTCAAAGTTTATTATTCGATGTATTTCTGGTATATCGGTTTATGATTTCATTGTTTATAAGTTCGTGAGTTTAAATAATCTATATACACATGAATAATTAACTTATAAATTTATATACTATAAATACATATATCTTGAAGTCATAAACTTGTCAACCATGAACCCATTTATTATTTACCCATAGAGTAAACCATAAACCCATAAACCATAAACTCAGATTTCGATCAACCATTACTCCATGAAATATTAACCTATAAATTCATGAATTATAAACACATAAACCATAAACTCATAAACTGTAAACCTATAAAAAATAAACCATGAACTCATAAACCATAAACCTAGAAGCTATAAACGCATAAACCATAAACCCATAAGCTCATAAATCATAAATCCATAGACCATAAACCCATAAACCATAAACCTATAAGCCATAAACGTATAAACCCATGAACCTATAAACCATAAATTATAATTTCATAAACCATGAACCCATAAACCATAAATCCAGAAACCCATAAAGCACAAGTCCATAAACCATAAACCTATTAACCATAAACTCATGAACTACAAACCTATAAACCATAAACCATGAACCCATAAACCATAAACTTATAAACCATAAACCTATAGTCCATAAACTTATAAATCATAAACCCAGTCAACAATCTCTAAAAGAAATTAATGATGGCGAGATTGTGGCGCATGAGCTTAACGAAACCGCAAACAACTTGAATTTGAAGATTTCACCTGTCAAAATGGCTGAAACTCTTAAGAGGCGGTCGGAACCAAATCGGTGACTTGCGGTATATATCAAGTCAGCATTTTTCGCTTTACGATAATATTTTGTATATTTTTATGGCTTAAACCTTTTCAAATTATTCTTTATATACATGACTAGAGGAAGTGACTATATTTTTACCATATTAATAAGTAAATAAATTATTATAAGCATTTATTACAAATATCAAACTGACTTGACATATACCGCATGCAAAAAACTGTCGTGTCGATTGTTAGGTGGCATTTTTCGCTTTATAACAATATTTTGTATATTTTTGTGGGTTTAACTATTTTAAATTATTCTTTATATACATGACTAGAGGAAATGACTATATTTTTACCACATTAATAAATGAATAAATTATTATAAGCATTTATTACAAGCACCGAACTAATTCACTGATTCGATTCCAACCGCCTCTTAATGTCAAGATGCGAAAATCGTATGTTATTCGAAAAAAAAGCAAATTAATGATGCATTTGATTCTCAAGTAGCTAGTAAGATGATGAAATTTGATGTTATATAGGATTTGCCTAAATTGAATGAAAGCATCGAATACAAAACATGTGATAAATGGTTTAAAAATATTAAAAGAACCTTAAAAATTGTACAAGTTTTTTCGAAAAAGTGCGGCTATAAACCCTCATACCAACGTCATAGCTACGTAGATAATTGATCAAGCACGCTCACTGGTGAATAATGATGATGTCTATAAAAAGCTTGAGAATCATAGCGGCCATTCTTTGGATAGGGAAGTTGTGTTAAAGGTCAAAGAGTATTATTTAAACGATGATTATAATTGCTCTCGACAAAGTGCAAATAAAAATGATACAATATCTGCAAAAGAAAATGGTATCAAAACTAAAAAAGTTAAGCGCTTTCTTACGCGAAGCATGAAACCAATGTTTTAACTATTTAAAAAAGAAAATCTCCGAATGGAAAAGAAAATCGGCAAATCAACATTCTACGCCTTGGGACCAAAGCGGGTCATACTTCATCCACCCAATGATATGTGTCTTTGTATTTATTGCGAAAATTTAGAACTCATGTTGATAGCTTTTAAAAATTATAATACTTAATAAATACCTAATAAAACTAGTACCATTAAAGACTTCTTGATACGATTGAGAAAATATGCTCTGACCGTGAATACTCATAAAATGATTAAAGAAATTTAACAAATTGCTATTCGAGAGGAAAAAATTTTAGTAAAAAAAAAACAAATCCAATTAGTCATTCACGTAGACTTTGCCGAAAACTGGACGGTCTTATTACAAAATGAAATCCAAAGCTACCACTAAAGCAAAAATAAAATATTTATATTTACATCGGTACGCTATTTTGGAAATGATTCGACGGTCAGTTATGTCACAGTTTGTAACGATACAAAACATGATTCTTCTCATGCTTTTGTGGCTATAAACTTAATTCTAGAGAATATGAAGCAAAATCACACTCTGCAAGAATTAGAAGAAATCATAATCGTTTCGGACGAAACTGCCAGTCATTTAAAAAATAGATACCAATTTTACGAGTTTAGAAATTCAATAGAAAAAAGAAAATGATTATTTTCTCCAACCGGGCATGGAAAAGGTGCATCTGATGGAATAGGAGGCATAGTTAAACATTATGCCACAGTGCACAATTTGTCCAAGCAAAGTGCAGAATTTATCAGAAATGCAGAGGATTTCGCAACGTATGTGTCACTGTACACCTTATCTATCAACTTTCTTTTTTTCAATAAAGAAGAACTAGAAGTTTTCCGACAAACGAATCAATTTGAATGACAAGAAAAAGCAAAAGGAGTCAAGGGAATACAAAAAATTCACTGCTGGAAAGCTGAACAAAATCTTGTGTACACTTTTAGAACTTCATTGCATGAATGGGAAAATATGAATTTATAAATGTAAACTGAATAAATGATTATTTATTTTTGAAAACATTTTTAAAATTAAAACTGCTATAACTTTTGTTCTAATTGACCAGAAAAGTTGAGCAATGTCTCATTCTGAAGGTTTTTGCAAACACTAACAATATACTTATAACTAAAACAGTAAATGACTAGTGAAAGAGCATAATTATTGGAAGAGTACATGTTCTTAATATTCTATAATTAAGAGAAATTTTTAAAATTTATCTATTTTTATAAACTTAAAATCGTTATAACTTTGGTTCTAATTGACCCAAAAACTTGACCAAAGGTTTCCTTTAAAGATTTTTGTTAATATTTTTATTACATTGATAAATAAAAGCACAAACGAATCGTAAGAAGACGTAGTGGTTAGAAAATTGTACAATGTGCCATAATATCAATGCTTTAGAATGGAAAATATAAAAGAAACGTTCGAAAACCTGTTTTAAAAAGATTAGGCAAAATAGCATATTCTCACCTATCCCAAAAGCAAGCATTTTTTACGTACAAAAACATATAAAAATTTTCAAAAAAAATATAGTTTTTGAGACAACTGCATTTTAAAACAATCGTTTTTTCTAGGTTTTTCCTGAATAACTCGGAGGGATCAACTCGCATAACAAAAATCAGAATTTAAAATTAGACTATATTTATCACATGAAAAAAATTCGTCCCGAAAAGCCAAAAATTGACGAAGATAGAACATTTTGAATACGGAGGTCTGGTTTCATTTTTTCACCTTTCATTTTTCCACTCAAAATAGGCTATAGCGTCGTAAAAATTTTTTTAAGCTATATTTCGGGGTCTGCACATCTTCTCTAGAGTATTCGAACACATTCACATCGTTTTCAGCCAAAAAAAAAATTCAATCCGTGACGGCCTGCATGAATCTGAATGGGATCAGCCATATATCAAAGTGAAAATTGCAAAAAATTATATGATTTACATGCAGAATTATGTAATAATACATCCTGTTACGAACAAAAAACTATATCACATAAAATCACAGAACCTAAATCACATATATTGGATGATTTAATTATTATGATAAAACACTCACACTTTTTTGAAATTAATGAAAAAGAGGATAACAAAAAAATAGACATAGAAAAAAATCAAGAAAATTTTTAAGCTAAAACTACTTTAGTAATCAATAAAATCACTGATGAAGTGAAATATAATGAACTTCATAATGATTTTATGAAAACAGAAGAATTTGAATGCACTCTAATTAAATCTGACAAAACCGAAAAATTACAGAGTAATCAAATTATAATTCACCTAATTCCAAAAAATTTCGAAATAGTGGATTCATTTGTTCCAACTATAAAAAATGATACAAAAATAATAAGTCAATAATCTCAATGATATAAGGATACCAGATTCTGATGAATTAATACAAGTATGTGAAAGTGAAACCAAACTCACTATTAAAATTAATATATCTGAAATACTCATGAATAACAAAAATGATTTTCTACACGAAAATAATAAATTTTTCAAAATACAAAAAAGCTTTAATAATTTAAATGAAAATCAATATAAAATAATATTTGATAAAAATATCGAACAAACTTATATCATCGAAATAAAACAAGATCAATTAGATAATAAAATGTATTTTAAATTATTTATCACACTTACACTTAACTAACAAGATATAGTCAGTAAAAAAACTGATAATAATATATTTAAATATACTGATATTTTACCATTAAAAATACCAAATAACATCAAACAAATGAGAACCATATTTGATCCTTATTATTATATCGTGAACAAAAATTATAAATGTTTTAGATGAAAATCTACTATCTTTTCCTCTTTTTTTTGGAATATTTAAAAATATTAAAGATTTTAAAATGTCTATAACCTTTTCTAGTTACGTGCCAATTCATTCATCTTGTATCTATTCGTACATATTATTGATTTTTCATTGATAAACAATTTTTATAAAATGTTATTATTCAAACTGATGAATAATATTTTATTATTTTATTATTACTTTTAAAAAAGTATATTTTAGGCAAGTTTAGGTATTAAATAGTATTCTTTAGGACATTTTTTCTAAATATTTCTTTTTTTTTACTAGACACATCATATTTTTTTTTAGTTTCAGCTCTTGAGAGTACTGAAATGAATTGCGTAATTATTATTAAGTTTATCCCTTTTACTAGATTTATCTATAGTTTTTGCTTAAGAAAGTTTCGAAATTAATCAAGCAATCGTCGAGTACTTCTGTATTAAATTCATTCTTTTTAATAATATAAGATTCATGAAATATTTACAGTTTTGGCTAAAGAAAGTTTTGAACTCAATGAAGCAATCGTCGAGTACTTCTGTATTCAATTCATTCTTTTTAAAAATACAAAATTCATAAAATGTTCAATTTATATTCTCTTTGATAGACAAATGTTTGAAAAAACTTTGTCAAATAATTTATGAAAAAAAGTGATTATTGAGATGAAGATAGCGATGATAGTACACATAATATTGAAAAAATAAAATGATATACGTACAAAACGTTTAACTTCAACGTTTCGGAATAATTTTTTACTTAATATGCTACGGTTAAAGATCAAAATTCTGCAATTTTATCTCTAAAAATTTGGCAGAAGAGCCATTAGCTTATAACAACTTATATTTGAGAATTTGCTGCCATCAACTTCAAAATTACTTATGCCTTTTTAAAACTTTCAGGGAAGAAAGATACCCATATTAATTGTAATACTTTTAATAGAATGAAATCATGCATTCTCTATCTCATTACACTATCTTTTTTATTTTAAAGAGCTGTAAAATATATTAAATTTTACTAAATATCTACAAAATAACTTGCCAGGCCCGTGGTTTAATATTTTATTGGTGAAATGCTCAATGTATGTGAGTACTGCTTTATAATTAAATTGTTAGCTAATTCAAGTGTGTTGAATAATAAGTAAAAATATAAATCTATAAACTAATTGTGTACATGTACAATTTTCATCTTTCACAATATATTGTCAATCAATGTAAAGGAGTAAAAAAATTTAGTCTTGTAGAATATGATTTTTCAATTTTCTATGTTCTAACTTTTTTAAATAAAAGAGGATAAATACTAACTTGTATATAGTAAATCTCAAATGTTAATAATCAATCCTTATTTATTATTATGTAATTGTTAACATAATCTACTAATTTTTGTATTTTATATATATATATATATATATATATATATATATATATATATATATATATTATGGGACGTTTCACGTCAACTCACCTAACAAAAAAATAGAATTCGTCGAAAATCTGTGAAAATGTTCTATTTGATACCCAAAATATACGAAAAAAATTTTAGAGGTCCAGGTCAAAGTAGTCAGGATTTAAACGTGATGGAATTTTTTTAATTTTCTAAATTTTTTGCTAAATAAATATTTTAATGAATTTTTTCCTCAAAAACTATCAATTTTTCGTTAAAACTTAATAGAATACTTTTTCTTGGAAATTAGATGTAGAATTCACCTGAATTTTTGCAAATTATAATATATTGATTTTTATGCTTACTTGATAGATTTAAACATACTATTTAGTATATCCAAAAATCGAGCAGGTTAAATTGGCTTTTTAAAGTCTTATTTTTTTTGTTTTTTCACGAGGAAAAAATATACGAAGCCTGCAGTTGGGTAACCTTCTCAAAGTTACTTAATTGTGCAAAAATGTCTGGAAAAATCGTTATTTTGGATCAATGATGAGATTCGTGATTTTTTTTCTGAAAAAGTATTGATTTTTGGGACAAATGTATGGAAATGTTTTTTATTGGAAATCATGTGTAGAATATGAATATATTTTTACAAATTGTAATTTAAGATATTATGAACTATATATACTAAAAATTTAACAAAAAATAAATTTTTAAATTTCAAAATTTCATTTATAATTTGTGATGTTTAGCAAATAATGGTTTACAAAAATCTACATACATTTTACATACAATTTCCAATAAAAAACATTTCCATACATTTGTCCCAAAAATCAATACTTTTTCAGAAAAAAAATCACGAATCTCATCATTGATCCAAAATAACGATTTTTCCAGACATTTTTGCACAATTAAGTAACTTTGAGAAGGCTACCCAACTGCAGGCTTCGTATATTTTTTCCTCGTGAAAAAACAAAAAAAATAAGACTTTAAAAAGCCAATTTAACCTGCTCGATTTTTAGATATACTAAATAGTATGTTTAAATCGATCAAGTAAGCATAAAAATCAGTATTTTTTATTTTGCAAAAATTTAGGTGAATTTTACGAAAGTTTTAACGAAAAATTGATAGTTTTTGAGGAAAAAATTCATTAAAATATTTATTTAGCAAAAAATTTGGAAAATTCGAAAAATTCCATCACGTTTAAATCCTGACTACTTTGACCTGGACCTCTAAAATTTTTTTTGTATATTTTGGGTATCAAATAGAACATTTTCACAGATTTTCGACGAATTCTATTTTTTTGTTAGGTGAGTTGACGTGAAACGTCCCATATATATATATATATATATATATATATATATATATATATATATATATATATATATATAAGCGTGTGTGTACATATATATATAAATTCGTAATATAAAAATAAATACTTAAAAATGGAAGAAAATAATTCGATTCGTGTATATATAGGATGAGGAAAAAGTATGGAAACCCCTAGAAATTTTGCGACTTTTATAGTAAAACAAAACAAACAAAAGGCATACTCTGAGTTACTTTGAACAAGGAATCCGATTTTGACCTTGAACCCTATTTTCAAGGTTATTTCAAGGTCAACCTCATTTTTTTTAATGGGAACCCATACTTTTTATACCGTAATCGAAAAGAGCGGAAAATTTCACGTCCGAATATGTGTTTAGGTATAAGGTTAACGTAACCTCTAGAGGTCAAATAGAGGTCAATATATGACTTCTTAAAAATGTCTCTAGTTTAGTGGTAGAACAAAACAAACAAAAGGCATACCCTAGGTAACTTTAAATAAGAAATTTGATGGTGACCTTGGATTTGACTTTCTACTTTATTTTTAAGGTTATTTCAAGATCAAGTGAGTTATTTCAAACGACTATTTTTGGGATAGTTCTCCTGGCCTACTGATGGAAAATTTTAATTTATTTCTGAGTAATAAATGTTTAAAAATTTCTAAGAAGGATTTTCAAAAATACAAAAACAAGGTTAATTTTTGTTACAATACGAATAAAAAGCAATTCGAAGATCTGTCATTAATTTATTTTACTTTAAAAAAAAAAAAATTTTTCTTTAAAAGAGAGCAATTATTAAAAATCACATTTTCTCCTCTTTCATGGGAACAATTTTACAATAGGATTTGTTACTGTCAGGAAGCAAATGGAAAACAATTTGAACATCTGTTGAAAATTTATTCACGTGAGAGGCAAGGGGAACTCACTGTAAAAAAGCACCCCGGAGTGAGAGGCAAGGGGAACTCACTGTAAAAAAGCACCACGGAGTGAGAGGCAAGGGGAGCTCACTGTAAAAAAGCACCCCAGAGTGAGAGGCAAGGGGATCTCACTGTAAAAAAGCACCCTGAAGGGGACAGATTCCTTCTACGTCCACATCGTTATTCCTGGGTAGCGCTAAAAGGAGGATTAGGCATTATGCTATCTTTGGTCTTGAATTTTGTTCTAACACGAACAATTTTCCGGTCTTTTCGGATACAACATCAAAAATAGGGATTCAAAAATGAGGTTGACCTTGAAATAACTTTGAAAATGAGGTTCCAAGTGAAATCAGAGGTCACCGTTGGGTTCCTCATTGAAAGTTACCTAGGATATGCTTTTTGCTTGTTTTGTTTCACCACTAAACTAGAGAGATTTTCAAGAAGTCATACTTTGACCTCTATTTGACCTCTAGAGGTTATGTTGACCTCATACCCAAACACATATCCGGACGTAAAATTTTCGATTACGGTATAAAAAGTAGAGGTTATCATTTAAAAAAAAAGAGATTGTCCTTGAAATAACCTTGGAAATGAGGTCCAAGGTCAAATCCAAGGTCACCATCAGGTTCCTTGTTCAAAGTTACTTAGGATATGCCTTTTGTTTCTTTTGTTTTACTATAAAAGTCGTAAAATTTCCAAGGGTTTCCATACTTTTTCGTCACCTCGTATATATTATGTATGTTTCGATGTACAAACAATAGGAGCCCAACTCACGGACAAATACATCGCGTAACCGAAACAGCATATTGGACATTTTAGATAGAAGCTAGTTATTCTTACGACTGATTTACAAGGTACTTCTCGGGCTTGTGAAAAAGTAACCAAAACTGTGCAATTACAATGTCCGAAATTTACTCTTCTAAAAGAATTTCATGTTTCAATTTTTTTCAAATGCATAAGAAGATAGTTCATAAGAGCAGTAATTTACGTTTTAGACCATTGGATGATTGAGCCATTGATTTTGCTCTCCTTTATCCAGATTTAAAGATACTGCCATCTACTAATGTACACTACCGGTCAATTGCTTTTGCCCACCCTAGAGTAAAATTTATTAGAATTAAAAGTTTTATATCTTTGAAACTAATGATCGCATCTTTAAAATCAAAACGGCGTTTAAAGACTGGTAAAAAATCTTTGAAACAAAGTAAGTCCGGTATGAAAAATTCATTTTCTAATTGCTGATAGCAATGTAAAAAAATTTTTCTACTAATTTTTTTTTGCCTACATAAAAGTGAATGCCCTTTTTTATGGATATTATGATATAAAAAAAACAAATGGGTTTTAAAACTCTAATAGTCCTTTTTAAAATGAGCAGAGTGAAATGTTTTTATGACTTTTTTAACCATAGTTATGATAATTTTTCAAAAAAAGACCTATTTTTTCAATCATGATCATCTCATAAACTGAGAAAGATAGAAAATTTTATATTGAAGAATAGTAAATTACGTAACATGTATGAAAAGGCTTTATTTACGACCTAAGCCGAAGGTGAGGGGCGTAACAAGTTTCGTAAAAAAGCCTTTCCATACTACTTGCGTAGTGTATTTTTCGCCATGAGAGCTAAAAGAAAGCAATGCAGTTGCGATTTGAGGGTTAGAATGGCGAAAAAAATGTTTTATTTTCAGTCTTGAATATATATATTCAGTGACCTATAAGTTTGAAAAAAAAATTTTTTTTTTACTCGTTTAATTAAAAATTTTTACTAAACTTTTATGAATTTTTCCTAAAAAAATAAGTAAAAAATTTTTTTTCCAAAACTTATTGGTCACTAAATATATATATATATATATATATATATATTTATTATATATATATATATTCATATATATATAATATATATTTATATATATATTCTAGACTAATAATAAAATATTTTTTCTTTTATATAAAATTTTCTATCTTTCTTAGTTTATGAGATAATCATGATTGAAAAAATAGGTCTTTTTTTCGAAAAATAATCATAACTGTAGTTAAAAAGTCATGGAAACATTTTAGTTAGCTCATTTCAAAGAGGACTATTAGAGTTTTGAAACCCATTTGTTTTTTTCGATATCATAATTTCCATAAAAATAGCAATCACTTTTATGTGGGCAAAAAAAATTAGTAAAAAAATTTTTTTTTACAATTAGAAAATGACTTTTTTATACTGGAATCACTTTATTTCAAAGATTTTTTACCAATCTTTCAAACGTTATTTGGATTTTGAAGATGCGATCATTAGTTTCGAAGATATCAAACTTTTTATATTAATAAATTTTACTCTAGGGTGAGCAAAAGCAATTGACTGGTAGTGTATGCACAAATTGTTATGAACGCATACCAAAAATGATTTTAAGTGATCTTGAGTCTACATCTGAAAATGAAATTACTGAACTTTTTAGTGGAAAAGATGATGATTTTATCACCAAGACACCCGAACAAACAGAGAAATTAAACGAGAGTTTTAATACAGTTTTACCTGGATGCATCTTAGCCCTAAAAAGATAAACTGTAATACCTGAAAATTTAAGGGAAAATTACATGCCAAATTAATGGTCAAATCTTCCAACGGTCTGAAACGTAAATTACTACTCTTATAAACTACCTTGTTATATATTTGAAAAAAATCGGGACATGAAATTCTTTTACAAGGGTGAATTTCGGACATTGTAATTGCACAGTTTTGTTTACTTTTTCACAAGCCCGAGAAGTACCTTATAAATCAGTCGTAAGAATAACTAGCTTCTATATAAAATTTCCAATATGCTGTTTTGGTTATGCGTTGTATTTGTCCGCGAGTTGGCCTCCTATTGTTTGTACACTTGGCGGAAAGGATGTTTCTCCGAATGTGTACCTCAAATGGCAGCGCTGCATATTTTACCACAGATGTAAGAAAAGTTCGAATCATGCATTTAGTTTCGCATCATGATTATTTTGTTTTTTCATATAGGTTATTTATGCAAAATTCAAATGATAACTAAAATTTTATTACAAAGATAATTTAACCTTTAGCTGGCATGCCTCTCCAGCCGATTATAGCTGGCCTATGGGGTACTATAGTACCCCAGCGCGAAAAATTGTCGTAAAAACTAAAGTATTGGTTATCTCAAGTCAAAAACATTCTGGAGGGATCTTCAGAGGTTACTCCAAAGGGTAGCATAGTTTATAAGAGGAAAAATGAAACGGTTTCAAAATTTGATGAGAAAGAGCGTGGGGTACTATAGTACCCCCCCTGCTAGCTAAAGGTTAAATTAACAATATTAAATTCTATATGTTTATTGAACTGAGAAATAAAAATATTTCATTTCAAAAAATTATAATTCAGATCATGAAGAAAGAAAGTAATATTGTTTGTTTAGTACAATCATGTCATAAAGTAATAAGTAACGATGATGCGAAATTTGTTCCATAATTGGAACTTATGTCTGTGGAAAAATATGCTACGCTACCATTTGAGATTAACATTCGGAAAAATATCCTTTCCGCGAAGTGTACATCGAAACATACATAATATACACGAAGAGATTTGTTTTTTTTTTCATTTTTAAGTATTTATTTTTATATGCCAAGATGGCGGAGAAGAAGGAGTTGTCTTCTGATAAGGCTCCGCCCGATATTAACTATAAATGCCATCCAAGGCAAGTAAATGCAACGGTTTTCTGTATTTTGTGTGGAAATATGTGGCATAATAGTGATTTTAACAGAAAAAGGGTGTGAAATATATTACAAATGTGATAGTAAGGTGTGATGAGCATATGGACATAGACTTAACCTCAAATAACGAACATAATTTTCAAGTGAGTGTGCATAATTTGAAGATAAAAAATGAAAATTTTAAAGAGGAAGTTACAAAATCTAATAAAAAGTATAAAATTTTGCAAAGTGATAATAAAAAATTACAAATAACATATGAAGCTCTTTTAACTGAAAATAGAGAAAAAGATGACGTTGATGAAAATAAAAATGAAAATGTAGTACTAGTGGAATCGGTTAAAACAGAAAATCTACTCCTTACAGATTTAATTAATGAACTCAAAGAAAAGAATAGTTTATTGAAGGAACTACTAGAGAAAGAAAAAAAAATTCCTAAAACAAACAAAAAGTCTTTTGTAGAGGTTACTACTACTAAACAAATAATGGTACAGCCAAAAATTATACCAAAAATAGTAGTGAAAAAGAAGAATAAAGGTGATAAAGTAAATGTGAGAGATAATGAACTTATGTACCTTATGAAAGATAAAAGTATACAAACAAAAAAAATCCATTGCACAAATGATGAGGTAACGATTAACTGCATGAATATAGAAAATATGAAGACAGCAGAAAAATTACTAACGGTTAAAATATCATATGTATGCAAGGTAGAAAAAGAACAGTTGAAAAATCCAGTAGTTAAAATTGTTGGAATTGAAAATTTATCTAACATGGATGATAAAACACTTGAAAATGTCATAAATACAAGAAACTTCTCTAACAATATAGCAAAAGGTTAAATATTACATTCTGCATATAATAAGAGCAATGGTAAAACAACAATTTATATGGAAACACCTGCTTAAATACATAAATATATTAGAGAAAACAAAGATAGAGTTTTTGTGGGTCATCAGAATTGCAGAGTCTATGATGTCGTAAATGTGAGGCCTTGTTATAATTGTACTAGATTTGGGCACAATGGATCCAAGTGTCATAATTCACCAGTTTGTCTGAAATGTGCTGGAAATCACATGACAAAGAACTGTAAAGGAAATAAAACTTTTTGTCTTGCAAACTGTAAGTATAGTAATGACAAGTATGGCAGTAAATATAGCACAAGTCACATGGCGACCGACAGTGACTTAAGCAAAATTTGAAAATCGAAAATAAAGTCTGTAGTAAACTCAACTGATTATAACAGCCTTTTTTTACACCCAGATACTTTGGTATAGTAGATTTCTATACGAGCAATCATTGTGTGGTAAACAATTGGGTCTTTGCATGAAAAAATGTATTATATCCGTCAGATAAAATACGAAAAAATAAGTGACCCGTATTTTTTTGTTTTTTTAAATATGATGAATTGCAAAAGTTATAGCCGTTGTAAGTTAATGCAATTTTGATATATATATATATATATATAGATATAGCGCCATGATACATGACGTCACATTATTATAATAATGTGACGTCACATACAATTTAACTGCTTTCATCTCTTTGAGTTGTCATTTTTTTGGTAAAAGAAAAAATACGTGTCCTTTATTTTTTTGTGTTCCAGCTGACGGATATAATGGATTTAAAATAATTTTTTATGCTAGGATCCAATTTAACGGCAGGCCGGAGTAGAACCTGATACCGACCGAGTAACAATTGAGTTGTTTGTTATTTACTCAAGTATTAATCGGTGTATCTGCAAATTGAAGGTTATGCGCAATAGATATTATTATTACAAATATTTATGCACAAGAAAAAAAAAATCTATCGCTTTGTTTTTGAGAAAAGTAAGGAACGCGAAAATATTATAAACATAATCTTTTACTTCGGCGTTCCTTACTTTTCTCAAAAACAAATCGGTAGATTTTTTTTTTCTTGTGCATAAATATTTGTAATAATAATATCTATTGCGCATAACCTTCAATTTGCAGATACACCGATTAATACTTGAGTAAATAACAAAAATGCCAATTAGACAAGGACAGCGAATCCGGCCTGCTCTTGAGATACAAGTATGGGAAGTAGCACCCAATCAGTATTGTCGATAAGAACTCGTCATGTAAGTGTATCATCTGATGCAACATAATGGTGTGATTGAAAATATATAAACGCAAGATTTTCAAGAGGCGATCTCTTACGGTGATCTTGGGTCTCTCAATGACGATTTGAAACTAAACGATAATATTATTTTATATGTTAACATGAGAAGTTTAAATGCAAATTTTGAGAAATCACAAGTCCTTGTTGAGAGTCTCAGGGTCAAATCGTGTGTGATAGTGTGTGCTGAGATATGGTTTCTGGACCATTATCAGTATTTTGGCCTAAGTGAATATAATATGTGCTATAATCGTAGTAATCTAAATAAGTCTGATGGTGTGGTCGTGTATGTGCACAGGGAAGTGAATGAAACTATTGAAATAATTGAAATTGACAAATTAAAGATATTAAATACTTTGGTTAAACTTAATAATAATAGTTCTATTCAAATATCATCACTATATAGATCTCATGAATAAAAATACAGAATTTATCTGAAATTTAAAGAACTCTTTAGAACTAAAAAAGAATGTTAAAAATCACTTTATAATTGGTGATTATAATATAAACATACTGGAAAATAACAACATTAATTTAGACTTTTTAAACAATTTTCTAGAAAAAGGTTTTTTCCCTGGTTTTATGTGCACGACTAGACCATGTAATTTGACTGCTTAAGGTGGATCATGTATTAACAATATTTTCATCGAAATTGAATTTATTAGTACTAAAACTTTCAAGTTAAATATATCTATAACTTCCAATTCATCATTTCCCACTTTTTGTTAAAATTAAAAAGAATCTTAAATAGGTAGAAAAAAATTAGTCTGAAACTAAATATATTTTAAATTACAAAAAATTAGTTAATGTAGTTGGAAATGTTGATTGGTCTCGATATGAGTCAATGGATGATCTTAATGAAGCCATAAATTTAATGATAAGAGAGATTCAAAACTGTATTGAGATATCTAAAACTAGAAAAGATATAAACTATAAAAATTTACCTAGAAAAGAATGGATGACTGTTTTCATTATGAAATCATGTAAAAAAAAAAACTTCATAAAGATATAAAAAGAATCCAAACAATAAGGAATTAAAGTTAAAATATAAGAATAATATTAAAGTACTTTATAAGATAATAAAAGATGCCAAAATAAATTATAACAAATTCAGTATTCAACAAAATTATAACAACACTAGAAAATTACGGTCAATAATAAATTCTAAAATTGGCAGGAAGAAGAAGGAAAATATTACGATAAGTAAATTAATAAGTAGTAATAATGAAGTAATTATTGAAAGAAAAGAGATCGCTAATGCTATGAATGCTCATCACTGTACAGTAGGTGAGAAAATGAGTAAAAGAATCAAAATGCAAATAATAAATCAATTAAATTACCACCAATGAATTCAAAATAATTTTTTTTACAACCAACAAATAATTATGAAGTGCAAAAAATAATTAAACAACTAAAAGATAAAAATGGAGGTATAGACAAAATAAGTGCTACAGTACTTAAACTGATATCTCATTATATTGATGATGCTTTGGCAAGCATTTTAATTATTGTATAGATAAATCGGTATGGCAGATGCACTTAAAGCTGGTGAGGTGGTCCCAACTTATAAATCTGAACAAAAGAAAGACATGTGCAATTACAGATCTATATCTTTAATATCAAATATAGCAAAAATTTTTGAAAAAATTATTTCTAACAGAATTTATGATTTTATATTTAAAAATAATTTATTGAGTACAAAACAATTTGGTTTTGTCAAAAATGTTGGAACTAAAGATGTTTTGAGTTTCATTACAAAAATTATATATGAGAGCCTTGATAAAAGCTTTCCTATTACGATAACGTTCTTAGATCTTGCCAAAGCTTTCGACACGGTTAATCATGATATCTTGTTGGAGAAAATGTATGCATATGGCATTAGAGGAAAGGCACAAGTTTTAATTAAAAATTATTTAAATAATAGAATGCAAAAAAAGATATTGGAACAATTTGAAAGTAATTTTGAAATTATAAATACAGGAGTTCCACAAGGAACAATTCTGGGACCTCTCCTTTTTATAATATATGTTAACGATCTTTTAACCGCCATGTCAAATGATACCATAATGTCGTATGCTGATGATACAGCATTTATAGCTACTGGCAATACTTGGAAAGAAGTTGAATATAATATAAACAAATATCTTGAGAAAGTGTCAGGATGGTTGGCAATAAATAAACTTCGGAAATTATTGTGATAGCGTGCCAACAAATTTTGTATTAAAAATAAATAACAATAGACTAAACAGAGTAAATAGTTGTACATACCTTGGTATTATATTTGATTACATTATAAAATGGAATGAACATATTAATTACACAGCCCCACAAAAAAAAGTGTCAAAACCCACGGACCAGACCATATACATCTTATGTTTTTGGGATCGCTGAATTCGAATCCGTGGTCAGTTTGACCCCATGACCTCAGGGTCAAAGTCATTTGAAGGTCGAATCTACGAAATTAGTTGGAACCATATTTTAACAGTATATATTTATGTTTTTGGGGTCACTGAATCCGAATCCGTGGTCTGTTTGACCCCATGGCCTCAGGGTCAATTGAAGGTCAAATCTACGAAATTAGTGGGAACCATATTTTAACAGTGTATATTTATGTTTTTGGGGTTGCTGAATCCGAATCTGTGGTCCGTTTGATCCCATGACCTCAGGGTCAAGGTCATCTGAAGGTCAAATCTACGAAATTAGTGAGAACCATATTTTGACAGTATATATTAATGTTTTTGGGGTCGCTGAATCCGAACCCGTGGTTTGTTTGACCCTATGACCTCAGGCTAAAGATCATTTGAAGGTCAAATCTACAAAATTAGTGAGAACCATATTTTAACCGTATATATTTATGTTTTTGGGATCGGTTAATCCGATTCCAAAATCCATTTGACCTCATCACCTCAAAGTGATGGTTAATTTAAGGTAAAATCTACAAAATTTGCGTAACACAAACCAAATTTCATGCCATTTTTTTTTCTTACCATACCTTACACGTTTCTCGTCAAATGATCGGTGCAAAGGTTTCCTTTCACGTTTTTTTCTAGTGGTTTTGCAATCTCTTTTCAACATCTAGCAGTAATCAGTCAGCATACTAGTATCCCATCTACCTTTATAACGCTCCTCCATTACTTTAATGTCTTGGTGAAAACGCTCTCCCTGTTCTGCCGTCCAAAGTGTAAAAGTGGTTAACTACATTGGAATCCCATTGGAGTTAAGATTTTCTTACTTTGTACGGCAGTGTTCTTCACTACAATCTCCACAGATACAATTTCTTTGTAATTTGGGCTTCTGCGATTTGTGAGATCGTACATTATACAATTTAAAATGCATTAGAGTTTCCTGTGATACGTGAAAAATTTTGTAAAAAATTAGAGAGTCTTTTCTAATTGTATAAATATACGTTTAAATAAATAAGAAAAATTTAAACATGAATTTTTTTCATTAAAATAACCTTTACCTGCTGCCTCGACAAAAACTGTGACGGTGACACTGCCCCAAATGGGGGTGTGTGAAATGATCCGCTCGTAAGCTTGTTGAGGTGACGATGCCAGTGGAAGCGCACTGCCTTGCAGGGGGACGTTAGGGTGTGAGGATGAAGCTGTAGTGTGTCTGACGACAAGTTGACATTGTTTTTGTCAAAGTCGAAAAGCTCTTATACTTAGCTTTGGAGAGGTATAAGAGTTATCACCTCTGGAACAGCAGACTCACCTGCAATCGGACCAGGATCTCTAACGTGCGGGGTTATATTAAAGACCATGAATCATTCACCTTCTTTATCTCGAGGGCATATTTGTCCAAAGAACAGTAATCTTTTCTGATTTGTCTGTGGAGTATTCACTCCGCTAAAATCTCGAAGACGTTTCAATGAAAATCTCCAAAACATTTACAAAACTTGCTTTAAATTGAAAACAGATGTAAATATAGAAAAGTGGACTCCATGTAGTATATGCGAACAAAAGAAGATGACAAAGTTAAATTTGATAGCCCAATGAAATGGTATCAACCAGATAGAATAGAGGATTTTTACTTCTGTAACACCAAAATTATTAGAATGAATAGTAAAAACAAAACTACTGTGAATTATGCTGATCTTATTTCTGTAAAAAGACCTATCGAAAAAACGAGAAGAGATGAAGAATTAGATTTTCTTGAGTTATCAATTGAATCAGATTCCGACGATGAAAAACATGATGATAAAGATAACAATGAAGTCCATGACGGCATTCATGGAAATACAATTGATAAGAATGATTTAAAAGATCAATCCTATAAAAGCGATAATTATGAGAAAACGGAAAATAATGGTAATGATGATGATGATGACGACGATGACAACCTCTTCCTTCCAGCGGGACAAAAAGACATAAGCGTAAAGTTATGGACTCAAAATAAACTAAACGACTTAGTTAGAGAGCTTAACTTACCTAAAGATGGAGCAGAACATTCAGCTTCGTCTTTAAAAGCCATGAATCAGTTAGCGAATTCTACTAAAATATCTTTTTACAGAACAAGAAGCAAAAGTTTTGAACCATATTTTGAAGAAATAAATCATGATGGCGATAAAATAGTATATTGTAAAGATGTAAAAGGTTTGATGAATGAAATTAAGCCTAATGTATATAAAGTCGAAGAATGGAGATTGTTCATAGATTCATCAAACAGAAGTTTGAGAGCTGTATTACTACACAACAGGAACAATATGCCTCAGTTCCAATAGCGCACTACACTACAATTATGGAAACATATGACAATCTGAAAATTATAATACAAAAAATTCAGTATGACAAGCATAAATAGCTTATAATATTAGAGATGCGAGACTCTGTGCACGAAATATAACATTCTTACGCCACGGATAAAATATGCGATGTTGCGATTCGACGTACACGTTCGGAAAAATATCCTTTACGGTGGGTGTACATATATTAATTTTTATTTATTAAAGATTAAACTTTATATGCAACTATTTTACGCTGAAACTTATATACTCTACTTTTGTCAAAGATTCTTTTAAATTCTATTTTATTCATTATTATATGATAAATAATTGAATTAATAAATAATTATTTAGAATATAAAAATATATGAAACATAAAATATAAAAATATATAAAGTATTAAATATAAAATAAATTATTATAATTAATCATTTAATAAATTAAAATAAATTATTATAATAATTATTTAATAAGAATAATTTCAATATTTCATATTCTAAGTGCAAAAAATTAATTTTTATGACTTAGGGGAGTAGTTCGACGATGTACGTTAGTCTACCATAGAACAACTATAAATTTAAAATATGTTGATAATCATTTTTGGTACAATTTAATTATATTTATTGAATTCATAATGACACAATTAATATTATAACACAGAAAACGCTTAAAAAACGCATAAAAACGCATGAAAAAATTTGAACGGGGCTCGAACCCACAACCTTTGGGTCACGAGGCATAAACGCTACCCGAGTAGAAATTAAGCTAAGGATATTACGGCGGCCTGGCCAGGGTCCTTAAGAGGCATTCTTATGATTAATTAAATATTAATTATTGTAAATTAAAAAAAAATCATAATTATTATATTTAAATATTTTAAATATAATATAGTA
Source organism: Anastatus disparis (assembly GCA_017163975.1). Classification (NCBI taxonomy): domain Eukaryota; kingdom Metazoa; phylum Arthropoda; class Insecta; order Hymenoptera; family Eupelmidae; genus Anastatus; species Anastatus disparis. Next base: position 314,829 of record JAFFSR010000072.1, read on the forward strand.
AGAAAATTAAAGGAAATTCATGCAAATTATATTAATAATCAAGATTTCTAATGATAATAAAAATAATAATTATTATTGTTATTATACAATTATAAAGAATAAAAAACCAATTTAATATTAGAAAAAAATTTTTTATTAGAAAAATATTTATTACATTTTTACAATCTAATAATACTGAAAATTATTAAATTACTTAAAAGTATTTTTAAGAAACGTTATTCTCTTGTTCTTATTTTAAGCAGTAAAACTATGTTCAAAATATTATCAATTAAAATTATTTATAAGTGAATAATTTCAATAGTGGATATTATAGGTTATGTTTACAAATTTTGTTTATATAGTGTGACGCATTGCTTTAATCGGTTCTCGAACGAGAACCGAACGCACTTTCACGTGCGCGCAGATGCTCCCATACGCCCTACTATTACCAACGCGCTGTACGTTAAAGATACATGTAATATCCCTACTCTAGCGTAAGAGAGGCGATATGAGCGTCGGCGGCTCGAATGCGAGTTTATGAGAAGAAGAAATATGTACAGAAGAATCACTCTTCCGCCTGCCTTCGATTAAATAAAGTTTTAAAACCAAAATCCGAGTTGGTAATTGTATTCTTTTAAAATGGAGTAAAAATACGGCGAAGTATATCGACGCATGTTTGGTCTACATACCCGTTTATTCCATTTTAAAATAGGTGCTTCTTTGTTGTTCGCGAAATAGTGAATAAAAAGTGCATTGAATAAAGTCTAAAGGTTAAAATCAAGTAATAATTAAATTTAATTGAGTACTTGCAAATGTTTGTATAGGAGAAATATTCTTTAAACATTTGCAAGTCTATTAAAATCTAGAGTCATAAAATAATTCGAGGAATGCTAAAAGGCAACAAGAGGCCCTGGTTTACAACCAGCACCTTTCCGTTTCCTGATTTCCTTCCTACACGAGCAAGTGATCCCGAAGTAGTCGGTCATGGCGTACCGGCTACATACGGATTAGCTCAGCACATACAAATTCAACACTAAATTCAAACAAACACATTGCAAATTAAAATTTAATATATTATAAATTCAAGACACGTGGTTGTGCCCGTGTTAGAATAAACGATAAATAAAATTTATAAGTGGCTTCACCACGTAATGTAAGCATATATTTATCCGTAGATCGATTGTATTCCTTATCTAAACCAATTAAAATCTTTTCCTTTCTTTAAATTACATTAGCGCGAAAGGGACATAAATTTCGTTATTTCAATAAATGAAAGAAACGATACTTTTCCTCATAAATTAAAGTTAACAGAGGTTCGTTTGATATCTTAATCTTGGCATTAAGCTACCTTACCGTTAATACAAAAATATCTGGCTACGGCCAAAATACAAAGAAATTACCTTATGTCAAAAATAAATCATTGAAATTCTATTTGGTTGTTGTTTGTTTGATAAGGAATCTGGGTCGTAAAACGAAGAGATATTTCACAAATATTAAATAACGCGTAATTAATGTTCAGCGATTATTAATATAAATTTGAAGTCTCGAAATAGAGAGAGATAGAAGCAAGGGGTACCCCTATGTTTCTTAAATTCAACGTTAGTTGCACGAAACGAATATTCTCGTCTTAAGCTCAACGAAGATTGTGTGTGCTTTTATTGGTGAAATAATATTCTGTTCGCGACTACTAAAGCTATTATAAATATCATGCGAAATAATAAAGGAATTCAAGGTATTATAAATTCTACTCTCTACGCTGTTTGTTTACTAGGCTTTACTAAATTATAAATTCCTTTGCTCGGTAGAACCCGAATAAAGGTACACATAAGCTTCTCTGAGTTTAGATTATTTATACTTAAATAATATCATTTTATTGACTTTAATATAAATAAAACTTAAGAGAATCTTACAATAGGTATTGTAAATTCAAATTTAAAGTTTTTATTATTCTTAATATTAATGAGTTTGAATACCAAGTCCTAATTTTCATGATCGATTAAATTCTTAGATTATTACATAAAGTTTATTATGAGTACCTTAGATAATTATACACTGACTAAATTTAAAAAGTTTAAGCTTATTCGACACTGCCTATAATAATTATTACTTTTATATGACTCTAGCACTGATAATTTTTTTATACATGAATATACTTTATATTTTTCAATTGAGTCACAGAAAAATTTAAGAAAATCCTCATGTCTTCTACTGATATCAAATTTTAAACTTCATGTTCTCGACATATTTAAATTTTATATTGAAAAATAAAGTACTTTGTATATCTGTTTTTCTTGTCGAAGAGATACTATTAGTTTTAGCAGAGTTACTGTCAGTGCTAATAAAACTGTCATCAATAGCTTTTGATGAATATTGTTGCTCGTTTAATTTCTTTCTTTTAAATGCAGCTTCGGGTTGGGATTCTATGTCTTGTGCAGTTAAAAAATGTTTTAATAAAAATGTTAGACTTTCATCAATTGTGTCACATAAATTGAAAAAATCAATTATAAAAAAGTAATTATTTTAAAAGAATACTCACTGTACGTAGAATTAGGACAACTTCGAGGTTTAAAAGACATTTTTGGAACTTGGAACAATATTTCTGCTAAATTTTTCTGGTGGAACTACGCAGCCTTTGTTAGAGCATGATTGAGTTATTTGATTTACTTTGGTACATTTAACATTATTAATTTTGGTTTTTCTAAACCACAATGAACTGCAATAGTGAATGGATTGTATATAATTTCTTTACAGTAAATTTTTGTAAACAGAGGCCAAAATTGTACAGAACTTGAGGAATACAATGGTAATCCATCAACATTAAATTGTAATAATAAAACATTATCGTTGTTTGCTTCTGTTTTTACAAGTCTTTGCAAATGACGAGATATACCAAAATAAACAAATTCCGATGTATCATTTGGGTCATCTGAATTAAATCTTCTAATCAGCTTCTGAAAGCCTAAATTTGTCTTCAATAAAGTTTTGGATGACACTGGCAATTCTAGATGATACTTTTGAAGAACTTGCAGCAGTGAATCTAATTTTGTATGAGGTAGTTTTAAATCTCTAGCCCACTTTTGTAGATCTTTAAAAATGTTAAAACAATTACACTTTCATCTACACTATCACTATCATTACTATTATTGCTTATATTAGTATGATCTATTTTAAATGTACACGTTGATGTTGACAGTTCATTTAAAATATGAGAATCGACAAGTAAATCATCTTTTGAGAACGTTAAATTTTCTTCTTCACTATTTAATTGCTCATAACTATAATTACTTTTATAATCACCAACTGCTCCTAAGTTAAGTTTATTGATTTGATTATTCCTGCGATATTTTTGTACTTTTTTCCGATTAAGAAAATTTGTTTTTCAATTATTTTACTCATTCTTTTTTTTTTATGTATAAACTAAAAGAAAAAAACTATGAACAAAAACTAACCTATAAAAGTTCAAAAACAGTGCATTTCATAACGTACCTTGATAACAAATAGTTATTAAGAGGAGGTCACGTATCTCTGTCCTTTTCTAATCAAAGAAATGATTTTTTTACAAAAACTACTAACTTTAGCAAAAAATGAAGAGAAAGCCGCATCTTGTATCAAAAAAAGCAATATTTTCTTTGATGAGAAAGAATTAATTTTATTGCTTCGTTCTCAAGAAAACCTTGAAAAACGAAATTGTCCACCCTAACCTCTATGATTTAAGTTTTTCAAGGTTTTCTTGAAAACAAAGCAATAAAATTAATTCTTTCTTATCAAAGAAAATATTGCTTTTTTTGATATGAGATGCGGCTTTCTCTTTATTTTTTGCTAAAGCTATTAGTTTCTGTAAAAATCTTGATTCTTTAATTAGAAAAGGACAGAGATACGTGACCTCCTCTTAAATAGTATGCTTGCATAAAATAATAAAATAAAATATTAAATTTTACTCTTAAAGTCAAATTGAAAAAGATAATTCAAAAATTATACGACTATTTATTACGTGTTCTATATATATGACGCACACATACAAATTATAAAGACAAGGACATCGTGAGGACCTCGTCAGCGCGCCATTACATACCCGCTCAGGGCCTCACCAGGATTCCTGGCTAGGGCCTCATGATTTCGTAAGGCACCCTTACGATCATTTCTACTTGGGTATCTGTTACGCTACGCTACGCTTGACACACATGCTAATAATTCATATATTTATATTATAGAATAACTTTTTCTTCCACAATTTAAAACAAATAATATAAACTTTTATCCAACCAATGGGAAGTAAGGCCTTTGTAAATCAATAAGATCCAAAAATCATTTTAAAAAAATTGTTACGTTTCGTCGGTATGGTTTCCGACCTCTTCAGACTAAAAAGACGTAATTAAAATTTATTAAACAAAACAAATTAAATATACACAAAAATAGTTTTCACTTTACAGTACATACCTAACTTAAAATTAATTCATACACTAAACTAGTTACATGAGAATTACTCATATTGTCGAACTAAGAACTGATACAAGTTGTTGTCTATTTATATTGAAAATCAGAAAGACAGTTAGATATTTGTTTATAAACAGAAGGCAAATACATTATGTCCGTTTTTAAATTTATCGCATTTTTATTTCCGTTTATATATAACATTTCGGATATCTTACGCTTTTTTGTTGTTACATTCTTTATCTAAAATTATTGTATTTGACCAATCAAATTCATGAGAGCATTTTTTCATGTGTTCACCCACAACTGTATTTTTATTGATAGACTTTTTATGTTCATTTAATCTTGTTTTTAATGATCTCTTTGATTCCCCAATATAACAAGCTGAACAAGATTTACAGTTAAATTTATAAACAATACCAGTGATATCATCTTTCTTAAGCTTATCTTTACCAATTTTGATAATGTGGTCAAGTTTTTTATTAACTAATGGTATAGTGTTTATGTTAAATTTTTTTAACGATTTTTTGCATTGGTTATATAATCGAGGAACAAAAGGAATCGCTATTGTACATATTGAGTCAGAAAAATTACTTAGTTTTGATTTTTCATTAACATTATTGTATTTATAATTTTGTAATCTTTTGTTTATGCATGATATGATGAATTTTTTGGATAATCATTTTGTTGCAATAACTTTTTAATTAAATTAATATTCTTTTCTTGAAATCGTTTGTCTGAAAGTAAAACTGCTCTATCGGTTAAATTGTAAACAATATTACGTTTTAATTCTATGGTATGAAAAGATTTAAAGTTCAGTAAACGAGAGGAATTTGTTGATTTTTGAAACCAATCAGTTATTAAATAATTATTTTCTCTAATTAAAGTTAAATCTAAAAAGTTAATTTTATTGTTTTTTCCATCTCATGCGTAAATCCAATACATTTGTCATAATTATTAAAAATATTCAATACAGTTGTGAGATCATCTTTATGAATACAAGTTATTATGTCGTCAACATATCTATAATAAAAGATCGGTTTTATATTATGTTCAAATTTTAAAATGCTAAGACACTCGCTCTCTAAATCGTCCATTACTATATTCGCAAATAATGGCGAAATGGGAGAACCCATAGGAGTGCCATAAATTTGTTGATAAGTCACATTATTAAAAGTAAAAAATGTATTATTAAATAAAAACTTAGTAATATTGATAACATCACAAAACGGAATTTTACATTTATTATGAATTGACTCTACACGTCTTTCTAGACTTTTCATTACGAGTTCATATGATACATTTGTATACAAAGAAGTAACATCTAAAGAAATTAAACAAAAGTCTTTCGGAATTATAATGTCCCTAATTTTATGTACAAAATTTAAACTGTTATCAATGTTAGAATTCGGAATATTAAATGTCTTTTTTAAATTATCATATAAAGATTTTGCTAAATTATGAATGGGACTACCAATAGTAGAAATGATTGGTCTAAGAGGAATGTCCATTTTATGTATCTTTGGTAGTCCATACGCACTGAGGTAACACAGTGTTTGTTTGTGTTAATTCCATATCTTTATATAATCTGTCAAGAGATTCTAAATTATTTAGAATCTTCATAAATTTATATACTTCTTTCTGTATGGTAGCTAACGGACATTTATTACAAACTTTGTATGTGTCACCATTAGACAATAAAACGTTCATTTTCGCAATATAATCAGATAAATTCATACAAACGGTCAAATTTCCTTTATCGGCTCTAGTAAAAAGTAAATTATTTTCATTTTCTTTTACAAATTTTTTGGTAAACAATAAATCATTATTAAACTTTTTCTCTTCTACTGACAATTGAAGTCTATTTTTTAAATTATATTTAATATTTCTAACAATTGTTGATCTAACATTGTTTATAATATTTGAATCAACATTATTTAAAAATCCTAATTTAAATTCTACATTCTTTATTATGTCTATTGAATCGAGTTTGTTTATATTTGATTTGACGTTAAACTTAGGACCTAGAGAAACAATATTAGTTACTTCTATTGGCAATGAAAAATCTGAAATATTTTTGACCCAACTATTTTTAACAATTACATTATCTGATTCATTAACAGAATTAAATTTATTACAATATAACTTATTAAATTTAATATCGAGCATTTTAGATTTTTTAAAATAAATATTTCTACTTTTTCTCTCAGTCATTGTATAAAAATTATAGAGAGACTGTTTATCTATTTTTAAATGACTAATTTTATATTTCAAGGCGTTCAAACGTTTATGTAAATAATTTAAATGTATGAAACTGTCACACAACATGAAATTGAACATTCTATATTGAATTCTTAAATTAAAAGTTTTCACTTTATTTTTAACCGAATTGCTATAAAATTTAAAACTATTTAACGATTTATCAGCTCTCATTATATGATTAGGAATCAATCCCGACTGTTTACATCTCACCAAAAATTGATGATGGGCGTTAGCAGTTGATAAATTATGTCTCAACATTGTCCAATTTTTCAGATAGTGAACTGCGTGAAAACCAAAATTTATGAAGATAAATCCATAAAAACTCAATCCTCTTTGAGAACGGCACTTTCTAGGTTGTACGCCGTGATTCATTTTAGAATAACTTTTTCTTCCACAATTTAAAACAAATAATATAAACTTTTATCCAACCAATGGGAAGTAAGGCCTTTGTAAATCAATAAGATCCAAAAATCATTTTAAAAAAATTGTTACGTTTCGTCGGTATGGTTTCCGACCTCTTCAGACTAAAAAGACGTAATTAAAATTTATTAAACAAAACAAATTAAATATACACAAAAATAGTTTTCACTTTACAGTACATACCTAACTTAAAATTAATTCATACACTAAACTAGTTACATGAGAATTACTCATATTGTCGAACTAAGAACTGATACAAGTTGTTGTCTATTTATATTGAAAATCAGAAAGACAGTTAGATATTTGTTTATAAACACAATTATAAATACAATAATGTTAATGAAAAATCAAAACTAAGTAATTTTTCTGACTCAATATGTACAATAGCGATTCCTTTTGTTCCTCGATTATATAACCAATGCAAAAAATCGTTAAAAAAATTTAACATAAACACTATACCATTAGTTAATAAAAAACTTGACCACATTATCAAAATTGGTAAAGATAAGCTTAAGAAAGATGATATCACTGGTATTGTTTATAAATTTAACTGTAAATCTTGTTCAGCTTGTTATATTGGGGAATCAAAGAGATCATTGAAAACAAGATTAAATGAACATAAAAAGTCTATCAATAAAAATACAGTTGTGGGTGAACACATGAAAAAATGCTCTCATGAATTTGATTGGTCAAATACAATAATTTTAGATAAAGAATGTAACAACAAAAAGCGTAAGATATCCGAAATGTTATATATAAACGGAAATAAAAATGCGATAAATTTAAAAACGGACATAATGTATTTGCCTTCTGTTTATAAACAAATATCTAACTGTCTTTCTGATTTTCAATATAAATAGACAACAACTTGTATCAGTTCTTAGTTCGACAATATGAGTAATTCTCATGTAACTAGTTTAGTGTATGAATTAATTTTAAGTTAGGTATGTACTGTAAAGTGAAAACTATTTTTGTGTATATTTAATTTGTTTTGTTTAATAAATTTTAATTACGTCTTTTTAGTCTGAAGAGGTCGGAAACCATACCGACGAAACGTAACAATTTTTTTAAAATGATTTTTGGATCTTATTGATTTACAAAGGCCTTACTTCCCATTGGTTGGATAAAAGTTTATATCATATATTTATAGTTCATTACGGTAATCTTTTTATTTATATTATTTTTGACATTTATAAAAGATGAAATAATTAATAATAAATAATTAATTTAAAAAAATTAATTTTTGTATGCAAATAAGTATTTTTTTACATATTTTTCAAGGTTTAAATGCATTAACGTTCATAGCGATGCTTCAATTTTAATGTAGTTTACATTATAACCAAACTTTGAAATTCATGCAAATACAAATCAATTTTACTACAGTTATGCTTTAAAAATCAAGTATATATACATTAGTGTACAAGTAATACGTGCACTTAGAATTTAATGTAAACATAACTAAATTATAAAGTACGTATACATAAATTTTACTGTTAAATACATTAATGTCCATGGTAAAGTGCATTGATTCCTATGTCAATAAACCTTAGAATCACTTTAATGTTCGGAACACATTAATTTTTATGTGCGAAATTCGTAAAAAACTACATTAAATTTCATGTTTTTTTTAACAGTGTATGTAGGTATTGTATGAATGAGTGAGTGATGAGTGATGTGTGGCTGGAAGATTTTTTGTGTGCTGGTACACACGATAATCTAACCAGCATTATTATTCTTATTATATTATTATATTGTGTTCTTTTTATCTTTTTGTAAACCAGATCTGCGAACAGGAAATATTCATGTGCCACTTGAAACAACTAAATAACAGCCTGGAGTAACAACATGGAAAGTTTATATTTTGTCTTTATACAAAATTGCTGCTAGCAAAGCTTTTTGAAGTGGTACATGACTTTAATTAGGCTAAAATCATTCGTTTCTAGTTTACGAAAATAGCCCAATAATTAGGTCCAATATTAAAGATAACGTTCAATATAACTTTATGAAAAATTGAGGTTCATTTTCTAGATCAAAAACCAAAAATTTAAGATATTATAGAGGTGTGTGCCATTTAAACTATTTTAATAATATGTTCAAAAAGTTACGTAAAAAGGCAGATTTATATGAGATTCACTCAGTGATATATATATATATATATATATATATATATATATATATATATATATATATATATATCACTATAGTATATACATACATGCAAACCCAACAAGCAAACGGTGTCAAAGAGAGAATTGAAAAAGAATTCTTTATGTATACTTTCGTAAACGAAAGTATCAATAAAGAGTTCTTAATGATTGCTTTGTTTATTCACGAATGTCCGACCACTTTAGTTTTTAAAGTATTCACAAAGTATTCACAAACAATTCTTTTGATTGAATCAAATTCGCAAAATACTTTTTTTAATCATCAAATTATGAATAATCCTTCTATTTTACATGAATATGAAAAACAAAAAATGTTATAATTGATTAAAAATAAGCTATTAAGTTAAAAAAAGAAAAAAAATTATTTGTTCGAGATTCGAACCACGGTTCTTGAGGATGTCAAACAAAATAAAAAAAAGTGTTGCCCATGACTTAGTCTACTTGGCTACCAATTCATCTGTTAATAAATTCTCGAAACTTGTACATGTTCATTGGTATAAGCATAAGAAATGTTAGTTAATTTGTTAGATAATTATTCATGGTTAATAATATTAGCCAAACTACATTTTTATTTGAATAATTTAAGTAAAAATTTATTAAATATTCAAGAGATACCTTAATTTAATAAAAGAAATTTTTTGTGAAGTCATGGTTAATTTAATTTAAATTGAAGAATGTTTAGATATTTGTTTAAATTCTCAAAATGAGAATTTATTTTAAACACATTTTAAATATTTATATATTTTGTTTTATAAAATGTTAACCATTTTTTCGTTTGAAATAGATAAAAATTATTTATATTATTAAATGATTAATTAAATTGAATTTTTACAATTTATAAAATTATCAGGAATTTAAAGTTTTCAATTTTGAATTTCATGAAAATCAAAATTAAAAATGATTTTAAAATAATCTGAAAAGCAATAAAATATCCATTACATCTTTCGATTTTTGAAAGTGACTAAGTTACTAGAAAATCAGTGTTTCAAAAGTATACTTTTTGACTACTTTATGAATACTTTGGATTATGATTGCTGTTTCAAAAAAGAATTCTTTATGAATACTTTCTTGATCCTTTTAAAATATTTATCGTTAAAGAGTTATTTTTTATTTAAATTTTGTGGAAGAATACTTTGTGAATATTTTATGAATACTTTATTAATACATTTTGAGCGAAGCTGCGACAGCATTTGAATGTAGATTGCTTAAGAGCAGGCCGGAACAGATTCGATACCGACCAAGAATCGAAAATCCGTTGTTTAATTTTCTCCTACTATACGTAATGGAATGCATTAAAATTTTGAATAGATTCAAGAAATTTATTTTTCTGTTGCCCTCGTCAAAAATAATTGGAGAAAATTAAGAAAAATTTTAAATTTTTAAACTCTAAGCCATTTATTAAACTCTAAGTATGGTTTCTTACTTTTCGTTTAAAATATGGTGAATTTTATAAAAAAATCATCTATTATACAATCACGTATGTATAAAAAATTGAGCTCGATAACAAATTTTTTTGAAAACAGTATAATTATTTTATTTAGATAAAATAACATTTTCACTTCTCGGTTGGTAATTAAAACTGCTCTGGTCTACTTTTAAGGGCATGAAGAAGCTCGCTACCTTTTAAAATAATTTATTAATATTTTAATTCCAAGTTCACAAGTAAACGATTCGTTAGATCGAGTTCTTTCATTATAGTAAGAAAATTTGTAATATTAAACTTGAGTGCGAACAACTTACAGAATTTATCAAAACACTATACATAAAAAGTTATAAACGACTTTTCAGAATATAGTATTTTGAGGTTAGACTTATCGAGCTTGATATCTAATTTCCATTTCAAGCTTATAAAAAAATAACAGGTCCAAACGATTTTTTATTTTCACAAAAATTATTGTATTAACGGTGGGCCGGAGTAGAACCTGATACCGACCGAGTAAAAATTGAGTTGTTTGTTATTTACTCAAGTTTTAATCGGTGTATCTTCAAATTAAAGGTCAAGCGCAATAGATATTATTATTATGAATATCTATGCACAAGAAAAAAAATATCTACCAGTTTGTTTTTGAGAAAAGTAAGTAACGCTAAAATATTATAAACATAAACTTTTACTTTGGCGTTACTTACTTTTCTCAAAAACAAACCGGTAGATATTTTTTTTCTTGTGCATAGATGTTCATAATAATAATATCTATTGCGCTCGACCTTTAATTTGAAGATGCACCGATTAAAACTTGAGTAAATAACAAAAATGCCAATTAGACAAGGACAGCGAATCCGGCCTGCTCTTAACATAGATTTAGTGCTGACTAGTCATTACAATTGTTTAAATTACGAATTTAAAAAGATATCAATAAAATAATAAAAACAAAAATTGTGTCCAACAGCTCCGACGTGCCGTTAAGACTTCCGAACGTATATACAAGCATTTTTCACCAACAAAATTTGTGAATTGTTTTCTTGCTCTAAACAAAAAAATATGGGATCAAACAGGTATGATTAGATAGGTAATTTGGCCTTATATCAGCCAAAAAAATTTCAGCAAAAAAAAAGATGGCCTTTTTGAAGGCCTTTGAGAAAAATGCATGTGCATAAAAAGTGCATTTTTTTGGTAAAATGCATATATTTCAATCAATTTTTAGTTCCTTTTTTAATTTCTTGCACTGGATTGAAGATGGCTCAAAACAGAATAAAACATAAGAAGGTTTACCAAAATACATTGAAAATTGGTAAAACGATAGCCGTCTAAAGTTATTGTCAACTTTTTCAGTTTTAACATTTAGTTTTTGTATGCAATTTTCAAATGTGCATATTTTATGAAATTTTGATATTTCAGCAAAAAAAAAATACGTGTCTCCTTATTTTCAGAGTAGAATAACATACTCCATCGGTGCAGTGATTGATGACTTGAGTGTATATAGGTTGTTCGATTTGAAGTGGAATCAGCCTTAAATAATTTTTATTAGGAAAAAAAATTTTTTTTTTCATACAATAAATTTTTCAGTTTATAGTATCATTTATCAAGCTTATTTATTTTGTCAAATTTTTGTTTCAGTGTTTATTTATTACACATGATGATAAACTATAATAATAAAATAAAATAATAATAAATAATTAATAATAATAATTAATATATTGTTAAATTAGTTATTTTTAAGAGTGAAATATTTTTTCAATTAAATTCATTCATAAGTATTTATTTTGGGGATGTATTATTCTTAATAATGTATATATTATATATACACTCTGCGTTTTCTTGTTGTGCAACCAGATAAGTAAGTAGATAAGTAAGTTAGTTTATTAAGAAGTTACTATGAAAATAAAAGTAACTTTTCGAATGGAATTGAGTAATTACTTGAGAATATAGTTAACCCTTGCTTAAAATTATTTTTCAAGTTAATAAAGAAATCACTATAAATATTGAAAATTTACTACAAAAATATTTTTTATCAAGTTTAACAAGTGTAATAAATTTAAATTAATGGATTTTAAATATGTCTAAAGAGAGAGATCCGTTAATTGGGAAAAATCAAAATAAAAAATTTTTTAGGGAAGATGTTTCCTATAAAACCATATATTCAGTAAGTGTATTTCACAAAATCTTCGCTTTTTCATCAATCTTATGATTACGAAAATTGGTAATTTAAGATTAATTAAAAAATTTCCATCTATTATTATAATGATGAGGAAAAGATAAATTAAAAATTTTTGAGAATTGGAAAATCTTACAAAGTTTTGGTTATTATCGTTTTTCTATTCTATAGTTAAAAATAATATTAAATTGTAAAATATGGAAGTAGCTTTAAAAATTTTCATTAAAATTAATAATTTTATTGTAATTTTTAAATGAAATTGCATAACAATTCATAATTTTATCATAATTTCAATATACAATTGCATAAAATTTAAAGTAAAAATTGTCATTTCAATAATGTATCGGAAGCAAAATTCAACTTTTATAACAGTTAAATGAGCTTCTAATTTAAAATCCTCAAGTCAATGAATTTAAAAATATTTTGGAGTTAATCGAAAACAAAATAAATAACAAAAATTGAAATGATTATCTATGATAGAAACCAAAAAAGGTTAATAGCTTCTTTTCTTTGTTCAAACAATATATAAAAATTTTTTACAATAATTCCAGTAACGTTATTATGTTTTTGCACAATACACATTTTAATATACTAATATATCATTTCCTAACCAATCAATAGATCTTTTATTCGAATCGATAAAATACAATAATTAAAATCAACCATACATGTGCAATGATTCTGATTGATTACAATGTTCATTCAATGTTTTTAAATCTTCGATGTTATGTCAATTATTTAAGATATAACAATGCCTACGTTGTTAATATATATTATTAAAATCGAGATAAAAGTGACAGAAGCTCATTTCATAAACTTTATTGAATGGAATTTAATAATAATTATTTGAAATTCAATATTATTTTGAGTTTTGATATATTTATGTCCATATGGAAATAATTTCTGTGAATAACTGTAAATAATAGTAAATAATTGTAAATAACTTTCAAAAAATGTCAGAATTAAGACATAAATAATAGTTATTTACAATTATTTACAGTTATTTACTATAACTTACTATTATTAACAGTTATTTACAGTTATTTACAGTTATTTACCGTTATTAACAGCTATTTACAGTTATTTACAATTATTTACAATTGAAGGCCCGGATGCAATAAGGGCATTTACGCTCGGAGCATGCAAAACTGAAGTCACTTGGTAGTAAAAATTTCATTTTCTTCAAATAAATTTCAAAAAATTTGACGTTGTAAAATTCATCATGCCGCATCTTTTTTATATTAACAGTTTTTTTATAAAATTTTTATTTTTCAAGAAAAAAATTAAAAACAAGAAAATTTTTTACATTGAATTTCAATACTTTTTTAAACTTAAATCGTTGTAATTCGAGTAAATATTAACCGATTACGCTGAAATTTGAAATATATTTTCTAAATATCATAGCAAAACTTATGATAATTATAAAAAATGTTTATTCTCAAATTGTTAGTCGCAATTGTTTATTAATTAATACAAATTACAAATTGTGCGTTTATAATGTACTCGAGAAAAAAGTATCGAGGGAACTTTTAAGTACAAGAAACTTGTAGCGAGAAAGTTTTTGGTTTTTGTATAAAGAAGATTTGTGGAAAGTTTCAAATCGATTGATAAATAATTAAAAAAGATATAACAACATTTACAAGTAGCGCGCATGCGGTCGAGCGCTGCAGTTTTCTTATAAGTTAGATTCTCAGTGAATATTACGTCAACTGAATGACTCTTGGTAATATTATTTGGAAAAAGCAATAATACAAATATAACAATATGATATTTATTAAAAGTAAATAAACATATAAATAAACAAACAAATAAATACATCAACAAAAATCTGTAATGTAATTATTTAATAATTAAATAATTACATTACAGATTTTTGTTTAATACTGATTTTTTTATTGTTTCAAAGGATTTTTTTTTTATTTTGTCTCTTAAAATCTTTTTTTCTTTCGCATTAGTAATATGAGTTTTCTAAAAACATAAAGTGTAATATTTTTAGACAATATAATGTTGGGATTTATATTTATAAAAGTAAACATATATGCGTGTGTACGTTCACTCCTTTTCTATATAAACATTATTATGAATTTTGTTCGTATATATCTATATACGATTTAGGCAAGTGCTGTGGTCTTAACATATAGGAATATTTTGCTACCAGTCTTCTTTTGTTTAACGTTTAGACTTGTGAAATTGTACACCATGGAGAATAATGGAATCAAAAAACGGTCAAAAAAGAACAAGAAATGATACATCGTTCTTTTCCGACCGTTTTTTGATTCCATTATAAGTATAAAATAATTTTCATTCCTCGTGATGAACAATTTTACAAGTCTAATCGTTATACAAAAGAAGACTGGAAGCCAAATATTCCTAAAAGTGAACGTACATACGCATATATGTTTACTTTTATAAATATAAATCCCAACATTATATTGTTTAAAAATATGACATTTTGTATTTTAGAAAACTCATATTACTAATACGAAAGAAAAAAAGGTTTAGCAAACAAAATAAAAAAGAAATCCTTTGAAACAATCAAAAAATCAGTATTAAACAAAAATCTGTAATGTAATTATTTAATTATTAAATAATTACATTACAGATTTTTGTTGATGTATTTATTTGTTTGTTTATTTGTATGTTTATTTACTTTTAATAAATATCATATTGTTATATTTGTATTATTGCTTTTTCCAAATAATATTACCAAGAGTCATTCAGTTGACGTAATATTCACTGAGAATCTAACTTATAAGAAAACTGCAGCGCTCGACCGCATGCGCGCTACTTGTAAATGTTGTTACCGTGAAGGACGTAATTTCTGATCACCTAAGAGGTATTTCTGATCACATATTTACATGTAAAAAAGTAAAAGTATATTTCTTTTTCACACAAACGAAGCATTTCTTATGCTCAATCTACTTTTCCTCATAAATTAAAAAAAGGTTTTTCCTACTAGAATCTTAAAGATTATGATTTATAATAAATAATGATCAGAAATTACGCCCTGATCAGGAACTACGTCCTTTACGGTATATCTTTTTTAATTATTTATGAATCGATTTGAAACTTTCCACAAATCTTCTTTATACAAAAACCAAAAACTTTCTCGCTACAAGTTTCTTGTACTTGAAAGTTCCCTCGATACTTTTTTCTCGAGTACATTATAAACGCACAATTTGTAATTTGTATTAATTAATAAAAAATTGCGACTAACAATTTGAGAATAAACATTTTTTATAATTATCATAAGTTTCGCTATGATATTTAGAAAATATATTTCAAATTTCAGCGTAATCGGTTAATATTTACTCGAATTACAACGATTTAAGTTTAAAAAAGTATTGAAATTCAATGTAAAAAATTTTCTTGTTTTTAATTTTTTTCTTGAAAAATAAAAATTTTATGAAAAAACTGTTAATATAAAAAAGATGCGGCATGATGAATTTTACAACGTCAAATTTTTTGAAATTTATTTGAAGAAAATGAAATTTTTACTACCAAGTGACTTCAGTTTTGCGTGCTCCGAGCGTAAATACCCTTATTGCATCCGAGCCTTCAATTGTTAACAGTTTTTATAACTATTTACAATTATTTACATTTATATACAGTTATTTATCATTATTTCCAGAAATTTTTTTCCGTATGGGTGTATGAAAATAATCACAAAAGCTGTCAGCATAATAATTTAAAATTTTAATATAATTTTCTTGAATCCAATAAACTATATATTAAATTTTAAAAATTCTATTGAACATGATTTATAAATACTTTTATGAAATTTAATGTTTTCTTAAATTTTAATGCATCCTTTCATTAATATCAATAAAAAGTTTTCAGAATAATAATTAACAATTTTACTATAAGTTATTAAATTTAATATAATACTAGCTTAATTTATCTCGCTCCTAACGTCGCTCGGTTAGATTTTTATGTATTATATTAATATGTATAAATTAAAAAATTTTAAAGGAAAAAAATTTGCCCTCCATATTGAAAATGTTCACGTGGTAAATGACGTAATAAATTGTATATAAAATAACGTGTTAAATAACATGTTAGCTGATAAGGTGGATCATGTGTTAAATCACATGTTCAATTGCGTCTTAAATTGTATGTTAAATACTTGACCATGTGAAACTTGACCGAATTTTACATATGTTATAGCACGTTTTGTAGTATGTGATTAATAATGTAATTTATCATGTAATTTTTAATGTAATTTGTTGTGTGATTTATTATGCAATTTTATTATTTTACATGTACTTTATCTACTAAAAAATCACGTATTATTTTCGTGTGTTGGAAAAGATGTAAAAAAATGCGTAAAAATAACACGTATTTTTAACATGTTAAATTTTCATGTTTTTTCAAGTATATTTTCACGTATTTTCTTTTCAATCGTTTATAAAATGTAATTTTATCACGTAATTTTATCATGTGCTTCTCCATATATTTTTTCATATCAAATTTGACGATAATCAAATTCCCATTGAAAAAAGCACGTTAAAACTTAATGAAAACTATTTAGCTAGGCATATATAAAACGTATACAAAAATAAGAACAGACTAATAAACTTTTTTGGAAATAATAGTTTTTTGCATGTATTGTTTGTGATTTTTCAAGTGGATTTCAAACATGGACAGTGACTAAAAAAAGTAATTAGAAAATAGTACTATATGAAGGAAACACATATCAATAGTAAAACGAAGTGCAGCACATGCAAATTTCAGTTTTTTCAGAAATCTAATTTGTTATTTACATTAGTAACGGAATGAATACATTTAATATAACAAACGTAGGGAAAAAATTTCGACCTAAACGTGTCTCGAACTCACAGACCTACGCATATGACGCGAACACCGAAACCATTACGCTATGAACACTTGTTGAATAGCATGATAACCTGGTAGAAATTAGTCCGGGCTAATAGACAGTTTTAGCTACAATAATCAAGTTCTAGACAGATCTGTACAGATGAACTAGACAGATCTGTACTGGTGTGTAACGCCTTCCCCTTCTAGATGCCTGTATAGTTTTCCTTTACAGAACTGTACAGTTCTATCGAGGCGTTAACGTATATTAAGGGTTAGGTGCAACATAATTTCATATAGATACTTTAGTTCGTCATTGTATTTCATGGCGTCACTTGCACGAATATGTACTATGCTGAAATGTATAGTCGCGTGTATGTAAACATTCTGTCCTTGTCTCTCGCATGATAAGAAAGAGAGATAGAGATAGAGACGCGACTATAAATCCCAACCTATGTGTGATACTAGCACTTTTACTTTCAATATGACTTTATAGTGATAGTTTTGTTGTACTTTCCGTTGTTCAGTTGATAATTTTTTTTAATTTTTATTCATCGATGTTTTTGCACACGATATTTGAAGAAAAGGTGCAATGAAAGAACTTTATTAGGTTAGGTTTGGCTTTGCTTCGTCACTGCTGCATGATTTGGAGGTTGGTAGCGCGCGCATTCAAGGGTTATATTAGTCTACATCCATCTAGTTTTTCTTATCTAGAATAATCTAGTTTTACTATAAAGGCCTAGAGAGCTTATACGGGCGCCTAGATAAAATTTCTACCAGGAAATCTGATATATTTATAGTTTGTCATACTTAACCTTAATTGTTGTAATTAATTTTTCACAATTTACAAATTTGTTGTTGGAACAGTAAAATAATATCAATGTATAGCGATGTATAGCTTGCATCGGACTGTAGACACCCCCTCTCTAACTTACCGTACAGGGGTCCGTAAGCGTTGGGCTTTGAAGAGAGCAGCGGAGGGATGTACTCACTCCTTTTAGCGATATAGCTTACATCAGTTTGTATAGACACTTCCTCTCTGACTTACCGTACAAGGGGCCCGTGAGCTTTGGGCTTTATAGAGAGCAGAAGAGAGTTGTACTTACCCCTCTTGGGGCTATTGCTTGCATCGGGGATTAAACTAGTTTTGTTCATTTAATCTTTGACTAAATTTTTTATTGAATTTCTTCAAGTTCTCCAATCTGGATTTTTATTCATATAGAGCTTTAGCCTAAAATAAACAAATGTTAAATAAATATTTAATTATTTTATGTTGATAATAATATAAAATTTTTAAATACTGACAGAATAGAATTTGTTAATGTCCTCATCGCAGCTGTCAACGATTTCATTATAAAATTTCAGTAAGCGTTTCGATGTAAACTGAAATAAAAAAAGAAAAATATATTCAAGAGAAGATTAAAAATGTTATTTTAAAATAGTACGTGAAAATACAGCTTCTATCACCGGTTCAACTGCTCTAAACGTACGGAGGCGTATGTATGGTGTGTTTCTCTGAAATAAAGAATATAATAAATAAAAGATATCATTATTATCTATACTTTTATACTATTATGTTGAAATGCTTAAAGTCTAAATAAGAAAAATCTGCTTATGATATATTCATTCTTCATACTGTACCGCTTAAAAGTTTGATAACACTATGTAAAAAAAATAGTTTGGAAAAAATGATCATATCTTGGAAAAAAAGTGTTGTAGAAATATTCTAAATAAATGATTTTAAAGTACTCCTCAAGAGCTTTAAAAACGCTGAATCATATCATTTTAAAAAAATTAGCAAAAAATGTTTATTTTCAAGTAATTCTTTTAATATTATAAAAAAACTAGTTATAAATAAACATTTTTTGCTAATTTTTTAAATTCTAGACTCACATACACCGTTTTTCGAGTATGATATAAAAAAAATCTGAAAAAATACATTTTAAAGTACTCTAAAAGAGCTAAAGCAGGCCGGATTCGCTGTCCTTGTTTTTTCTTGTGCATAGATGTTAATAATAATAATATCTATTGCGCTCAACCTTTAATTTGAAGATACACCGATTATTACTTGAGTAAATAACAAAAAACTCAATTTTTACTCGGTCGGTATCAGATTCTACTCCGGCCTGCTAAATTTTCTGCAATGATTTTTTGTCAAGTTATAAAGCTCTAATAATAGGCAGTTTTGGTGTTTTTTTCAGAAAATTGACCAATTTTCTGCAAAAAAAACAAAAATGGCCAACTTTGAAACTTCATAACTTGACGAAAAATCATTGTGAAGAATTTTTTTAAACTGCAAATTGAAGCTGTGTCCGAGTACTTTAAAATATATTTTTTTATATCATACTCGAAAAACGGTATGAGCGAATCTAAAATTTTAAAAATTAGCAAAAAATGTTTAATTTAAGTAATTTTTGCAATAACATAAAAAAACTTTGAAAATAATATAATACAGCGATTTTAAAGCTCTTGAGGAGTACTTTAAAATCCTTTTTTCAGAATTTTTCTACGACGCTTTTTCCCAAGATATGATAATTTTTTCCAAACTATTTTTTTTACATAGTGTTATCGAACTTTTGAGCGAGCGGTACTGTATAAACTCGTGGAATAAAATTTTTTTATATTAAAATCAGAAGATATATATATATATATATATATTTTATCAACGAGAAATGTATATGTTCGTGTGTTGACGTGTGTGCACGTTTTTCTGCGTGGGCGTACGTGTTTGTCCGTGTGTGTACGTGTTTATACGTGTTTGTACGTAATTGTACGTGTTATACGTGTTTGTACGTAATTGTACGTGTTATACGTGTTTGTACGTGTTTGTATTCGTATATACGTGTTTGTATTCGTATAAACGTGTTTGTATTCGTATGTACATTTTTCTACGTGTTTCTACGTGTTTGTTTGTGATTGTAGGTGTTTGTATTTGTGCGTACGTGTTTGTACGTGTTTTTACGTTTTTGTACGTGTGTGTACATGTGTATATGTATTTTCTATGTTACTTAAGTATCAACTATATTTCAATTAAGTACTATATGAAGATGTTATCACAGTTAGTTATGAAACAAAATCACACAGATAAGATACTCGTCGGTAAAGATATAACACTCAATCGAAGTAACAGCTGCTACTCAAGTAACGACACTTAAGTTTCAAGTCATACTTAAGGGTATGGTTTCACGCTACTTTACCGATCGAAAATTATAATTTTATAAAATTACAATTTTTGAAAAAACTATACATCGGAATGAGTTTTTCTTTGATAGATCACTTCATTTAATTTCGATGAAGGGCGGAAACTCTAAAAATTAGCGGAAAAAAGCGTTAATCGAAGATAATGAGAAAAACAAATTTCTCAGTTCGAAAAAATCAAATTTCTCAAAAACGGTGTTTCGTAGGGAAATTTCCTATTCAGAATCATTTTATCTTTGAAAAATGAAGGGCGGAAACTTGGTTTGATAAATCATATCGCAAAAAAGCAAAATTACATTTTTCTAAAAAGATGCGATCAGCTGTAAGAATACAATGGCCGTGCAAGAAGCCATGTTTCATAGTTGGCATCAATGCTAATGTATAGTTTGGTACGCGCCAACTGCAAATTCGAATTTTAAACGTAAATTGAATTTGTTTTATATGTACAATTTCTACAAATAAACACTTTTTCAACATAAAACTGTTTTATTTTATTTAAAACATAAATATGTAAAAAATTTAATATTATAAGAGAGAACAATATAGTTTACATCATTTGCGAACTCATTATTTTTTTTTTAATTTTCAGTATAGCAAAATAAGTAATCTATTCGTTTCTTTGTTTGAAACAAAAATTTTTTTTGAATGACTTTATTGAATTAGCAAAACTTTGGCATATCCTAACTTTTTTAGAATGAAAATATGTTTTGAAAAGCAAACGATAAGGATTACTTAATTTTATTGCTAATATAATTTTATTATATAATATAATCTCATCAAATATTATTTTATATTATCGTTCTTTAAAAATAAACAGTTGTAAATAATTTTATTAAGATAAGCCCATATGGAAAAAATTTCTGGAAATAATTGTAAATAAGTGTTACTAACTGTAAATAACTGTAAATAACTATAAATATTCAGTTGTTTATATTTATTTACAGTTATTTAAATTTATTTATTTTTTTTACAATTATTCACATTTATTTACGATTATTTATATTTTTTCATAGTTTTTTAGTTTTTTGAAAAAATAACATTTAGTTAAAATGATAAGTATTATAATGCATAAATAAAATTGAAGTTTTAAGGTCCAACATGTACATTTATTTATGATTTAATTTATTTACAAAATTCAAAAACTAATCATTCATTTCTACCAAATTGAATTCTTTGTCAAATAAAAGAAAGTTCTTTTGCAGTTTGTGTTTTACGGAGAGTCTTGTTCATTTATCTTTAAAAAAATTTTGTCAAAAAAAATATATTTCAAAATCTTTTCTTTTTTTTTTATATTTATGTTTGATTGATAAATCTATATATAACATGAATGTAAAATTTAAATTCCGAATAAAAAGATAAATATTAGGAAAATAATGAATTTGAAAAATAGATTTCTACAAATTTTTCAAAAATAATATTATGAATTTTATTTTATACTCATTAAACTAAGATTAAAAAAATTAAGTGATTTTTCTCACGTTTTTTCAAAGTCTTATCTTAATAAAATTACTTATGACTGTTTATTTTTCAAAAACCATAATCATCAATAAAATTAAGTAATCCTTATTATTCGCTTTTGAAAACATTTTCATTCTAAAAAGGTTAGGATATGCCAAAGTTTCGCTAATTCAATAAAGTCATTCAAAAAATATTTTTGTTTTAAACAAAGAAACGAATAGATTACTTATTTTGCTATAATGAAAATTAAAAAAAAAAAATAATGAGTTCGCAAATGATGTGAACTATATTGTTCTCTCTTATAATATTAAATTTCTTACATATTTATGTTTTAAATAAAATAAAACAGTTTTATGTTGAAAAAGTGTTTATTTGTAGAAATTGTACATAAAAAACAAATTCATTTACATTTAAAATTCGAATTTGAAGTTGGCGCGTACCAAACTATACATTAGCATTGATGCCAACTATGAAACATGGCTTCTTGCACGGCCATTGTATTCTTACAGCTGATCGCATCTTTTTAGAAAAATGTAATTTTGCTTTTTTGCGATATGATTTATCAAACCAAGTTTCCGCCCTTCATTTTTCAAAGATAAAATGATTCTGAATAGGAAATTTCCCTACGAAACACCGTTTTTGAGAAATTTGATTTTTTCGAACTGAGAAATTTGTTTTTCTCATTATCTTCGATTAACGCTTTTTTCCGCTAATTTTTAGAGTTTCCGCCCTTCATCGAAATTAAATGAAGTCATCTATAAAAGGAAAACTCATTCCGATGTATAGTTTTTTCAAAAATTGTAATTTTATAAAATTATAATTTTCGATAGGTAAAGTAGCGTGAAACCATACCCTTATGCTCAAGACCCAACTATAAATTAAATATAAAATTATTTCTTATTCGTATTAACACATAACAGCCCTAACATCTTTTAATTCTATTTTTCAAAGTAATTCTTTACAATTGGACTCTGAAACTTTAACTTCCTTAAGATATTTCTGAGATTTATATGGTTCTTTACAATTTTCTATATGTGTCGATACGAAGAAAATAAATAGTCATATAAGTGTTGATGATTTTATTAGACTTGGAGAGAAAAAAGATGACTGTCATAGAAATATTGTTGTGTTTATGAAAAGCAGAATTGAGGTTATTAAAGTTTTAAGAGGTTGGAAGATACATCCTAAGGGTATAAATATCCATGAAAATCATACTAATTTTAAAAGAAATCAGTTTGTTAGTTTGAAGGAAATTATTAATGAATACAATTCCAGGCCTAAAAATTTGACTGAGAAGATCGCAAAATATATTAGAGGTAAACCAATCATCGTGTTGAAGAAAAATTATTTTAAATTGAATCTGATTGTTGATAAAGAAGCTAATTGACTGTATAATAAATGTATTGAGAAGGATTAGTTTGAAATTTAGTATCAGAATGTAAATAGTATTAAATGAAAGAGTCAGTAGTTTGAACTCAGTACAAGTGTAAATTTATTATCTACTAGTGTTGATTAGGAGATAGATATGTTGATCTAAATAATAAAAGTGGTGGAATAACAAAATTGATTAAATTTGACGACACTAGTAATTATCTCTACTGTGTTCGTAGTCATCCGAGCAGAATGTTTTGTTCTATTGCTGACATTGTGTCTGACTGTTTTTCGTATCTGAATTTTCAACAGTACTATTCTGAACATGTCTTGTAAAGAGTTATAATTATCATGTCCCAACTCATAGTTGCGTTGGTTTTCAAGCTGAGAAAACTATACGTCAATAAAAACGTTCAGACGCATATTTATTTGTACAAGTCAGTGGTCCTGCCTATATTATGATATAATTCTTAAATTTGGTCACGATATACAAATGTGAGTGAGACTAGGCTAAACTAATCTCGACTATGTGGAAGATCTACTATTAATTGAGGAGGTTATGGAACAGATTGCCTTTTGAAATTAGAACCATAGTAAACCTAAATGAATTTCAAGATAGGGTATTTGTGTATTTAGCAGAATATTATTGACTATTGTTAATAATATTGTAATTTTGTGTATGCTTCGGCTACACCTTATGTATGTTATTATAATTATGTTGTAAATTATTAAAGGACCTCGGTCCGTTGATATTTAAAATAAATAAATAAATAAATAAATAAATACATATAACTATATTATAAAATATTTGCATTTAATGAGTATTTTTCAAGTTAAGTGCCTTTTACGATTAAAAGAAAGGCTTTTTACACTTTCTGTCTACAAAAATCATTTGAAAAAATATTTTTTTCAGCATAAAAATGTAGCATACATTATTACAAAACTTTTTTATTTATAACACTTTTTACTAAAAAATTTTCCTTATAGTAAAATACAAAAACAATCATTTAATTTATAAAATTGTTAATCTATTATCGATTTAATATTAAATTTCTAATGTGATTGAAAATTGTTTTTTTGTTGGTGTAAATTCTAATTTTGTGAGAAATTAATAAGTTATAGTTTATTTGCAAAATTCTTTGAAACTGTTTTTTTTTTATATAACTTTTCCTTGATTTAAAAAATTTTCTTTTATTAAATTTGTGAAGATAATAAAGTATTATGATTAAATGATCTAAATACTTAATTACTTTAAAATTAAAAGTCATAGTATTCGAATTTTCGGATATATATAGAGAGTATATATTAAACTACTACCAAGTACATAACCTCACTTCTACCAAACGCCTATTGAAGGTTAGAGAGAAAGAATAAGAGGACATTCAACACTAGCGCCACCAACGGGAAAATTGCGTAATCTGGGATGCGCACTGCTGTTCAAGCCCCCCTTATACTAAGCCACCCTTACATAACCTAAAATATATATATTGAGCACGTGTTGTACCCGTTGTTAGATTTTTACAGTATTAAATAGAATCAAATTATTATTATTGCTTAGCAGTTTAAACTAATAATTTTTTTTTGTGATTTAGCATATTAAAATTAAATTCAATAGTTTTTTTTCATTTTAACTTAACCTAGATTTATCTGAAGAACTTGTTGTATAAAGGAATTTGTCTATGGCTTAATTTAAACTCTTTTAATTAAATAATTTAAAGCTGATTCAGTGGATTTTACTCTTTATAATTAGACGTTTATTAATTTATTTATTGAAGTGATTTTATAATTGGTTAGTATATTAAAGGTAGAGTATTTAATTCCCTTATTATACCATTGTTATTATTTTTGTAGGCTGGGGAATCTCAGGATTTGGGAGTTATAAATCAACCATTATTTCGTATTTAATTAAATATATTTATAACCTCCCAAATAAAACCCAACCTTACAAGTTATAAAAGCAAGATGGGGCTTGGCGCGCTTGCCCCTAGTATGTTTTTATAATGATTACTTGAATGATTCGAGATCTTGATGATGGCCATTAAGATATCCTTATCAAAAATACTACAAAAAGTTTAAGTTTCCACATTATGGACAAAAACAATACTACTCAATAAATAACAATATGTTCTAATGAAATATTTTAATATATTTTATTAAAATTGTATCTATTTCAATATTATTGATGCGATTTTTATTCTAAAATTGTTAGCCTCTATGCTACCCCTGCTGAAAAAGCCAAATGAGATCTTATGCCAAAATCTCATTTTCAATATTTTTTATTTTCGTATGTTTGAAATCATTAATTGGATATTATGTTTGAAAATTTGGACTTCAAAAAATTTTTATAAATTCAAATTTTTAAAAAACTGTCTCTAATCGATGATTTTAAACATACCAAAATAAAAAATATTGTCAAATAAGATTTTGGCTTGAGATCTCATGTAACATTTTTTAGTAGGAACATTTCATGTTAAATTTATTTAATATTCAAATTAAATGTATTGTATAATTTTCTGCATGATTTTATTTTATTTTTATTTCTATTACAATTTCAGATATTCACAAAATGAATTTTTATTAAGATATTATTCTAGAAATCATGTGATTATCGCTTGATAATCATTTGACAATCATATGATAATTATTTGATAATCACTCGATAATCACTTAAGAGTAGATCGTATATCCATATCTTTTTCTAACCAAAAATTCATTTTTCTGCAAAACCTAATAATTGTAGCTAAAAATAAGAGAAAGCCCCATCTCGTATAATAAAAAGCTATATCTTCTTTTATGAGGAAAAATTATTTTTATCGCTTCGTTTTTAAGAAAACTTTGCAAAATTGAATTGTCCATCCTAACCCCTATATTTTAAGTTTTTTAAAGTTTTCTTCAAAACGAATCGATAAAAATAATTTTTGCTCATCAAAGAAAATATTGCTTTTTATGATACAAGATGGAGCTATTTTCTTATTTTTTGTTACAATTATTAGTTTTTGCAAAAAAATAAATTCATTGATTAGAAAAGGACAGATGTATACGACCTGCTCTTAAGATTTTGGCATGATTATCACTTGAGAATCACTTGAGATCTCACTTGATTATCAAGTGACTATTTTCAGTAGGGTAGTTATGTACTTATATCAAATACACTACTAAAAAACAATAAAAAATAATAAAATTAATCATCGACTGATACTCTAGAATACTTTAAAAGTGGATGCATGGTAGTTCCGTGTCTTACTTTATTCACCATTTCATCTACTTGCATCAAATTCTTGTTGATCACTAAATTTGAATCAATATAATTAATACTTATTATATATAATTGTGATTGATTTATAAAAAGAATAAATTGTTTTTAAATTACTTAAAACACATTGAATTATAAATAGTAAATTAAAGAAAAATTATTTAATGCAAAAATTAAAGTTTATTACATTTTTTTAAAAAGAATTTTGCACTTTGTATTTAGAAAAGTAAATTCTTAGTAGAATTTTACAAATTTTTTCTTCAAATAAATCTTTCGTACTAAGAAATAGAATAACTATTATATTTACAAGCCATTGGAATAAAACAATTTTATTGATTCAATCATATGATTCATTTCTTCTTCTTCTGCAAGAACTAAATCGTATTCACTTAAAGCATTGCAAAATAAAATAGCAGTGAAATCTTCATTGCATCCATTTCTTTTGTTCAGAGCGTTGACACCACCAACATTAAACATCTTTAATTGTAGTCCTTCAAAATTGTACACTGAGAAAAAAATTTCATTGATTCAATGAAATACATTTAACTAATATTTACCTGAATTGATTCAAATACAATATGATTAACGCAATTATATGATTCATCAATTCAAATAAATATTTTATTGAATTCATTCAATGAAATAATTGATTCGTTAAAATACTAATTTATTTGATTCAAAACCTTAACCTATTAATACAAGTTAATGACTTGTTTGAAATAATTAAATGAATTTAATTAGCCGTAGGTAAAATTTCTGATAAAATATTTATTTGGAATTAATCAAATTATATAATTGTATCAATTAAAGATTAATTTGCCTAAACGGGTAAAGTATATTCAATCTCAAAGAAATTACAGAATTGCATTAAATAAATGATAATTGAATTAATAGAATTTAATTCACACAACTGTCAAATTTAATTGTAATGTAACAATAAAATATTTAATTCATTCTAAATCTCAGTATCGAATTTATTAATTTAATTGATTCAATTAAATATTTTTATTACTTTTAATAAATTTTAATTGAATACAATAAAATATTAAACTGATTCAATGAACGATAATATAAATTTTAAAGAAATCAAATATAAAAATCACTACATAAATAATTATTGTATAAAAACCATACAATTAAAATAATATAATATTTAATTATATGATATGTACGCATCAAATTCGATTAATCGATGTAATTTCATACGATGAATTAAAAATTTGTTTGCTGTGAAGTAGCTTTCAATACATTCAAAGGGATATTTCATTCATTTAAGCTTTTATTATCATTGAATCAATGTATATTATAAATTAATTTTAAGAAGTGACCATTAATTATTCAATTAAATATTTCCTCAAAACGATTTAACGGATACATTGAGATGGTTACAGATAAAATTAGGAAAATAACGTATTTATGCAAATTATTAAAGAGATGAACAATTAACCTAATTCTAATCAGGTCAAATTTAAGAAAATATTCGATAAAAGTATCTTTAAGAAGATGCAAAGAAGAATTCTATAATTTGATTAATAAAGCGAATTTAATACCATCGATGAAATATTTTAGTGTTTACAAAAGATCTCGATCGTGTAAAGAAAAGTATGTATGGAAAGTAAGAAATATTTTATTCATCCAATGGCCCATTTTCATTGAATCAATGCCCTTTATGAGTCGATCGTATGGATTGTTTATTCATTAGTGAATGAAATATTTCTTTGAAACTATTCATCTATCTCACTTAGTTGATTAAAGAAATATTTAATCGAATTCAATAAATAACCAGATCAAATAAATTGTTTGATAAAAGTAGCGAAGATGTAAGGACGAATTCTATAATTAGGTTTGTGTAGTGGTTGATACCAACAATGAAATATTTTATTACCTACAAAAGCTCTTGATTTAATTCAACAAAAGTAGTAAAAGTACTGATTATGAAACGTGTCCTAATTTTTGAAACAGTTTTATAAATATCTAATTTGCAGAAATATAAAGTAAATTAACGTTGTAAAAAAAATATTAACTCATACAAAATTATTTAGTTTACTATTAAAATCAAATAAATAATTCTCTAAAGCTGCTAAAAATTGAAGAAAAAAAAAATTAAATGACCTTATTCGTTTTGTCTCAAATCGCCATTAGTTAATGTCTAAATCGTTTCGACGTAGGTCTCAAGTATATGAAAATATTATTCAATTAAAACCAAATTGAAATATCTATTATAGCTTAATTAAAAGCTGGAACTTTATAGATTTTATTTTAAAGTTTGTTTTAGAAATATTTAATCATATTTATTTTATAATTGCCTGTTTCTTAATCAGTACTAAAATATTGTTATAGCACTAATTTTTGAAACAACGAAAAACGAGTGTTTCGAGGCGACCGACAACTTCAGTAGCATGTCGATGTTTATGAAACATGTAAAGAGTCGTTTATTGTACTACGCTTCTTCGTATATTATAAGAGTTTACAAATAATTTTAATTATTAAATATAAAGATTAAGATTGTAAAATTATTTACATTTCATATTTAGGTAAGCAAATGTATTTTATAAAATTATAATTCGAGTTGAAAAATCCTAACCTCACTTTTTTAACATAACCAACATTTGTTGTTATTTTAGTAAAGACAGTATATAGAATATGTCTAAAAAGAATCTTAAAGCAAGCAAGAAAATCAAGAAGCAATAAAAAAGATTTTAAAAAATGCACACACTTAAAAAATAAGAATAAGATTGGCAAGAATCAACAAAGACAAAAGTATACTTCTGAAACTCTACAGAGTGCTTTAGAAGATATTTCTAAAGGTATTTCATTAAGAATTACAGCTAAAAAGTATGGAATTTCAGCAGCTACTTTGTGTAGAAAAAAGAAAGATCCTGAAATTAAAAAAACAGGACCATCTACTGTATTGTTTGCAGAGGAAGAGCAAAAAATCGTAGATTGGATTATGTACAGAGCTGAGAGAGGATATCCAATAACAAAAAGTGATCTATTAGATAGTGTACAAAAATATCTAGTAGATATAAACAGATTAAATCCCTTCAAAGATAGTAGACCTGGTAGACATTGGTACGAATCTTTTGTTCGTCGTAATCCTACTGTAACTATTAGAACTGCTCAACACTTAACTATGGATCGTGCTTGTGTAACTGAAGAAGATGTGAGAGGTTGGTTTAATGAGATAAGCTATTACTTAAAAAAGAAAAATTTAATAGATATACATGCTTCAAGGGTGTTTAATTGTGATGAGACAAATATTCAGCTCTGTCCTAAACCAGACAAAGTTCTTACAGAAAAAGGTGCTCGCTCCGTTTACAAAGTAGTAGATGCTGGTGAAAAAGAAAGCTTGACTGTTCTTTTCATGTATAGTGCTGAAGGAGTTCGAGCACCTCCTATGGTAATATATCCATACAAAGAGAATCTTCCTGCAAAAATTGCTCAAAATTTCCCTAGTGGATGGGACATAGGCATATCTGAAACTGGATGGATGGTGGCCGAAACCTTTTACGAGTATATCACAAATGTTTTTTATCCTTGGGTTTTAAAAGAAAGTGTAGAATTGCCAGTGATTATTTATTTAGACGGCCACTCATCACATGTTACAGTTCCACTGGTGATGTTCTGTAGAGAAAAGGGCATAGAAATAATTTCTCTTTACCCCCATTCGACCCATATAATGCAGCCCTTGGATATCGCTTTTTTCCATCCATTTAAAGATTTTTGGAAAAAAGCTGTTCAAAAATGGAAAAATGAAAACGATTCCAATCGTGTTAAACGGGAACACTTTCCCACAGTTTTATCAATGGTTCTTAAATTATTTATTGAGGAAAAAAGCACAGTAATAAATGGATTTAGAGCTTCTGGGCTCATGCCTTTCGATGAGAATGCTGTCGATTATAATGTTCTTAAAAAAAATAGGAAGAAGAAGATTGCAACAGTTAGAAATATAAATTCTGAAAGTGGCAAAATTAAAACTGAGAAATCTACTCAAACTGATGAAACAAATACATTTGTTGATTCAACACATTTGATGCAGTTTGAAAGCAATATGCTCCCTCAATTACTGGAAGAGTTTAAAGAAAACGAGTTGTATGGAATCTGGATGGGTGAAATAAGACATAAGAGCTTATTTCAATACTGGCTTAAAATTAAGAAGGAATCTTTTGGTATATTTTAATTTATATTTCTGTTCTTATCAACTGATGATTATTTGAAGTAGAATGATTTTATTTTTTACTTGAATTTTTTAATTAATTTTATCATGTACTTAAATGTATATGTATTTGATCATGCTTTCGAAATTTCTTGTGAATACACTTAATTTTTATTTTTTTTTATACAATAATATTTACATATGTTTTTATTATTTTTATACAGGAATATTTAAATAATTTTATTCCTTTATTAAATGCATTTTTAGTTTTACTAATTTAATTAACTTTTAACAGATTTTGACAAGTTTAATTTTTTATAATTCATGATATTGACATATTAACATATTATTTTATTGATATCGTATGTCCTTTTTTATTACTGATTTAGTTGGCCCTCTAAAGGACAAGCCTAAGATCAAGAGTATTTCTAACTTGTCAAATCATAAAGTTATAATTGTAAATACGCACGAATTGAACAATGAGTTTGCACCTAATATTTACGAGCAGATTGTAAATGATGACATCACAGTAATTAATGCGCGAGAATCAGAAAATAAAATTATGAAAGTATTAGAAATTAATAATCAGTTAATAAGCGACGAAGCTACAAATGAGAACGCGCAGAATGAATTTGTAATAGAATTAAATACTAATGATAAGGTAGTAAGTGATGATATTATAGTAGGAAATATGCAAAATGTTGATAACATTTTAGTAGAGTCTAATGTTAATTTACATTTTGATGAAAAAAGTGAACCTTTAAATAATGAACCTGAAGAATATTTATTTATAATGGAGGCAGAAAATGTACTTGAAAAGACATCTGAGATTGATAATGTTTTATCAATTGAAAGTTCTAAAGCTGTAGAGCTTGAGCCAGATAAAATTAAAACAATTTCTTTAAATACTCCTGAAGTTATGAAAGAAACTTTCATTAATTCTGATGGCATTGTTGAAAACAGAGTTCAAGTAGAAGCTCATTCAGAAGGTTAATATTTTATTTGTAACATATTAGAAATTTTGTATTTTTGTTTTAAATAGTACTTAATCAAAAAATTTTAACTATATTTTTAGATTCTGCAAAAAGCTTTAAAAGAGCTTTTACTCTACCAGAAGAGTTCTTACCCAAAAAAAAAGAGAGAGAAATTAAAGAAAACTAAAAAACCAAAAAAACCAGCTGTTGGTACGTCAGATGAGTGGGTTCTACAAGAAAAAGAAAAACAAGAAAAATTGAAAATTCAAGCAGAAAAGACAGCCAGAAAAAAAGAATTACAAAATGAGAAAAAAATAATAGCTGAAAAAAGAAAAAGCTAACTGATCAAATCAAAGAAATACAAAAAAAAATCAAAAAAGAAAAATAATAGATTTGTTTTGAAATTTTAGAGATTAAATATTTTATACTTAAGTCATGATTATTTATTTTTATTGTTCCATATCTAATATTATATCATTACTCAATGTTAACTAGTGCGTATTAATAAAAAAATTTATAACAATTTATGAATTTTCTATTTATTGTCTTACTTAAATAATTGCACTATTTCTTAAACAAATTAAGTTTAATAATTGATTAAAATAAACAAAAAAAATAAATAAAATTAATTGATTACATGATGCGTTTCATAATAGGAACATGACGTATGAAACACCAGGACAAGGTATATTACGCTGTTTTATAATTGGTACAAATAGATTTTTTTAATTTTTTTTAAATATAATCATTTAGACTTGATATTATGGAAATTTGAAATGAGCATTGTTTCTAGGAAGTGTTTCCCCTTCCAACAGTGCAAAAATTTTCAATTTATAGCTTTTCAGAAATTAATTATCGACAAAAGAGTAAAACTCTACTGAAAAACGTTTCATAATCGGCACTTTTACTATACATCGAAAGCACAAAATATTTCATTCATCCAAGTGCTCGCTTTTATTAAATCAATGAATTTTTCTTAATCACCTTTCAAATGAATTTTTTATTCGATGTTAATTAATTTTAGGTAAGATATTAATAGATAATACTTTTTTTTGTCAATGACATATGGAATATACTGGAATTCTAGCCAATTACATATTAGTCCAGTAGAATTAGCCGAAAAAAACCTAAAATTTAATGTAATTAGTAACAGGTGCACACCACCAAAAATGACTTTGTTGGATGATTAGTAATGAAATTCTTGAGAGACCCTAAAAATTTGAGCCGTCAGGAATTTGTAAACAATGATTTAAGGTGCAAAATTCATAAAAATCACTGTTTTTCTGAGGTAGCTTAAAGTCGTTTGCGATTCAGTATATGAAAATTATACTATTTGTAGGTGTTTCGAAGACAATTAATTTGAGACAGCATTGATCAAAATCGGTTAATAAATTTTATAAATAATGATAAACAAAAATCGAAAATCGCGAAATTTTCAAATATTTGTCATTAGATAAAAAAAGGATGTATACATGTTTATACTTCAACAAAAATGTGCCTCTTATTATCCTTAAGTTACCATAAAAATTTCATAAAAAAATATTAATTATTTTATGAGATATTCTATTTGTTTATTAAAAAGAGGTCAAATGTACGTTAAAAATTTTACCCAAAAATGTCATGTTAGAGACTTTATGATAATCATATCATATTTAGATATTAACGTAGATTTTATGAATTTGATGTGAAATCGTGTCCATTTCATTATTTTCAACCTAAATATGGCAAAAATAAAAAAGTAAATTTTTTTCTTAATGGTTTTTTTAATAGTTTTGTAACTAATAAGAATATCAATATAGGGATTTGATATTTTTATTATAAATTAAAAAAAAAAGAATGCTTTAGCTGAATTAGAAGCCGAGATAATTTTTTTAATTTTAAACTGGCCAATTGTTTATTTATAAAAATTAAGGACTGATATTTTTATCACAGCTAGTATAATACTTGAAGTTTATGATTCTATTATATTAGAGATGAAATAAATATTTTGCAATGTTAAAAATTAATATGAAAGTAATCAAGATTGCTACTAGTTGAACAGAGTCACTTTTCCTGCCTTGCACGAAAATTGATCTGGCGAGTTATAATTTATGTACCGATTAAAAATTCATTGTATCTCGGCTAATTATTGTCCAATTTCGACGTTTTTTTTTTAAATCGAGGTAGCGCGTGTAAATAATAACAACTGTTGTATTTGTTTTTTAAAAATTTTTTATTTAACAATAATTATTGCAAAAAAAATTTTTTTCAACATATTTTTGTAATTATTTATTTTAGCAAAAAGCTTAAGAACGAAGTTTGTTCGTCTTAAAAAAATAAAAAATATTATATTTCACTGTTTTTATCATAAAATCAATATTTAGCCTGTTTAGTAATAAATATTAAAAATATTGACTTTATTGTTTGTAACCATATAAAACAATAAAATAAAAAATTGTCTAATTGTTAAGGCAAACCAACTTTTCTTTTAAAGTTTTTTGCTAGAATAAAAAATTGTTAAAATATATTAAAAATAATGTTTTCACATAATTTTCTCATAATAGGGTTCTAATTCAGCTAAAGCATTCTTTTTTTTTAATTTGCGTGAAAATGCTAGTAATAAAAATATCAAATCCCTATATTGATATTTTTATTAGTTGCAAAACTGTTAAAAAACCATTAAGAAAAAAATTTACTTTTTTATTTTTGCCATATTTAGGTTGAAAATTATGAAATAGACACGATTTCACATCAAATTCATAAAATCTACGTTAATACCTTGTAACAGGTTGATAATTAGCTTAAATATTATATATACTTGTAACTTTTTGTTACAAGTACCTCACCTGTTATAATGTGATCAGCTGATCACTTGCACTAGCCGCTCAGAACTCGTACTTCAATCCCAAGATTAAATATGACAAACAACTGGACAATTGCTTTTGTCGATACAAAAGCGTGCAAATTGCCAGTTGTATATATAATTAATCAAGTTTATAATATGTGAGATAAGGTACTCGGGCGTGGTAAATCTTTACTACGCCAGACAAAAATGAATAATCATGAGACTTTACTTAAAGAAAAAATAAAAAGCTTAGTTTATTAAAAGTAAAAGGTAAAACAAAGATAAAAGTTAATAAATTTAACGCTCAGGCCGAGCTTATAAAAAGTAACTAATTGAGTAGTAATTTAGATAATAAAGCGCTGCAAAAATACAATTAAAGTTTTATACGCAGACGCATGCGGGCTTGCAACCAACGTACCTTATTTTATTTGGCGGCCGCACGCAGTCTTTAATCAAGAAAAGATTAAGAGGAGAAAGCCGGCTCGTTGTCTATCTGTTATGCACAGCTACCCTATCCGCCGCGTCGTTGTGTAGGTGGCTTCTCTAAAGTCAGACAGAGATTTTGTGTCAAATATTGTGTGCAGCAATTCGCCTACACACACAAGTATTTGACACCACTAATGCACATACTTACACAACACTCTTAAACGCGTAGCCTAATTATCTCTCTTAATTCGAACAATCAAACTTTTTATTAGCGAGCACGGGGGAAAAGCTATCAAGGCTTACTATGGCGGTCAAAGTAACAATGCGATAGAAAGAGTGAGCTATCTTTCTCCCCCTTTCTATCGTTCTTACCTGCGCGCGTCTCATTTACATAGACCTCGTGCAAGCCGGCACAAGGCGCCTCACACGTGGATATCCTAGTCCACCGCGTGCTGCCCTCACCTATCAGCTGGCACAGTATATCTAACGAGTATATATAACGATACTCGTTACATCCCCTCCCCAGACGTTGTATATCCTCGAGATGCAACTTCTGTACCTGAAATTGGGATCTAGGATTGACAAAATAATTAAGCGCATGACTATAATAGACCTAATTTATTATACAATAAAAAAAATACTTTTATGTACAATATATACATTTAGTCAGGGCCCGGCGAGAGGCCTCACAAGGGTCCTAGCTGACGCTAGTCTCTTCTCGGGCCCTTGTGGGTTTCTCTTTAAGGCCGCTTACTCCTATCATAAGCCGCCTTGTTTGGACGCCTGGCCGGATCCCTGACTGCCGGTTCGCCACACCAATAGTAGAACCGGTTTTGCCGGGGTTCAGTTGGTCTTGAATCCCCGGTAGTCGTGCTGGTGTTGTTTCCCGCTGATCTTGACTTCGACCGTGACCTGGACCTATCCCTTGATGTCGATGGGTGTGGCCGAGTATCATGTGTTGCTCGAGATCGCGGCGGGACATCAGTTGATGCCCCAGCTCACCTCCTCAAATCTTCGAAGCGAGCTGCCGCTTCTCGAGCTTCACACTCTTTAGCTTCTTTTTCCTGGCGAGCACGTTCAATCTCTCACCGGAGCTCCTTGGCTCGTTGCTTCTCTTCCGCTTCGCGTTTACGGCGCACCGTTCTCTCAGCCCTCCACTCAGTTATGTGGGACGCCTCTTGTTTCCACAACGCCACCTGTTCTTGGAATTCATATGAAAAGGTGGTGGCGTCCTGATGTTGTGTGTGGAAACTGTCCCAGATTTTGAACGCACTGTCACGTTCGCGTTCTACGGCCACTTTGGCTTCGCGAGCACGCATGAGGGCTGATCTTACTAGTTGCCACTTCGCGTCTACCGACTCCTCCGATGTTGTTGAGGTCGGTGACTCTGATGGTAGTTGCGAAGTGGCGGCGCTCTGACTTTGGCCAGGTCTTCGCAGCTGAGGTATCGGCTGCGGTTCCTCCTCTGCCTGGCTTTGTTCAGGTCATAGCGATACCGATGGTCCAGGGATCTGCTGATCATCGAGCTTGCCTGGTGTTGGTAAAGGGATTGGGTTGCTTCCCGGTGTTATTTGGGGTTCTGGTCCATCCTTCCAACCCATCCCACTCGACTCGGAGGCGTCAATGTCATTGACCTCTTCGATGATCAGCTAAAGCCCGTTCATACGTTCTGCCTCTGCTGCCTCTTCGAGCTCCTGCTCTCTTGCCATGAAGGTTTCCATGGCGTGGAAGGCGTTAGTAATAATCAACCACGTCCGCTTAGCATAGTCGGACGGGTAATCCTGCATGAACAGGTCCTCGAGTCTTAAGATGTCCTTCATTGAGAATGTCACGGTCGGAGTCTGGTTCACCTGGAACAAACAAATCGGGTACGGGTCACATGTGGTGCTAGCTAGTATCTCCGGGTCTTACTTCGATTTTTGGCGGCAAATTAATATTTTGGACGACAGTCGGCGCTTTATTGGCTGAACCTTTCGGCCGCCCGCGTTTTCGAGGCGTCGGGGTTTCCGTGGAATTAACCAAGGTTCGAGGCTTAAATCCAATATTTGGTCTCTTCACCAAATGGACAGCCTTCCTTGGTCTACCCCTTTTCCTTATCGTACGTCTACTCTCGTTAAATTCCGCTCGCACGCGCTGTGGCACCGACGGTGTGCCCACGCTCGCTTGCTTCCCGCCTGGAGCCGCATCATTGGCGCTGGGTGGGTCGCACGTCACCCATTCCACCGTCGTTGGTTGCGGATCTTCTTCATCATCTTCGGGTTTTTTACCGGGAAAGTATTCCTTCAAATGCTCAGAGTGGATATTTTCATCGATCACACCCTCAACATTCAACAAGTTGTAAACATTTGGGCCTTTAGCTTCGGTAATTACGTATGGTCCGGCGTATTTTGGTGATAATTTAGCAGCAATCCCTTGTGCTGCTGAAGAGGGGACCTTATTCCTCTTCCAGACCAAATCTTCTACTTTGAAAGTACAAGGTCTTCTTTTTGCATCGTAATACCGAGCTTGCCTGGCTTGCTGGGCTTTGGTACGGTCAGCGGCATGTTCGAATAAACGTGGTAGATTCTCCATTCTTTCTTTCCACGCTTGTCTTGCTTCATTAGTCATTTCTTCTGCTGCTGCCATTTCTTGTTGTCTTTTAGCCGAGCCAGGTGGCTTGGGCTGCCTTTCATAGTTTAACATCGCGGGACTTTTGCCTGTAGAGCTTTGCGTGGCCGTATTCAGTGTAAACACGATCTCTGGCAAATTTTCATCGCACGAACTATGTTTTTCGTGGATGTAGGACACTATCATTGTTTTCATTGTCCTATTCACCCTTTCCACAGGATTTGCCTAGAGATGATATGGCGGTGTAGTCGAAGGATACATTCCCGCGTTTATTAAAAACTCGTCTACGAACTTGTTTTTAAACTCAGACCCATTGTCTGAAAGGAATACTCCCGGTGATCTAAATCGTGTTAAAACTCTGTCTTTAAACGCTCTAATAATATTTTTGGCGTTTGCTTGTCGGATTGGAATACATTCTATCCATCTTGTACATAGATCTTGAAAAATTAGAATTTGCATTGCTGGCATATGGCGCACGATCTAACATATTCTTTTATGTCAGAATACATACGTGGCCAAAAATAATATCTGGCCGCTCTATCGTGCGTTTTCTCACGTCTCAGATGTCCAGCTGTTGGGTCGTCATGGCATTTTCGTAAGGCGACTACTTTATATTCGTTTGGAACTACTAACTTCCACGCGTCTTTATCATCCAGTACTTCTTCTATTTTTGGATCTGGACGATAGTAGTACAGATTGCCACCTACGATTTTCAATTTTGGATATTCAGTTGGTTTGTCCACCACCTCTTGATACATGCCTTTATACCAAAGGTCTTCTGTCCCTGATGACCAAGTTATTGATCCTACGGATGCCTCATCATCCTCGTACATACGTGATAATGCATCTGGCACGAGATTGAGGCTGCCTTTTCTGCGTTCAACTTCGAAACTATGAGCTTGAAGTTCTAATGCGCATCTAGCAAGTTTGCTAGTGGGGTTCTTCATTGAACACAACCATCTTAAGCTGCTGTAGTCAGTTATTATTTTGAAGTGATAACCTTCAATATATGGGCGAAACTTTCTTACGGCCCATACCACAGCTAGGCATTCCCTTTCAGTGACACTGTAATTTCTCTCCGCAGTCGATAACGTTCGACTTGCGAATTCTAACACTCTCTATTCGTTGTCGACTATCTGTATCAATACTGCACCTAATCCAGTGTCACTGGCATTCGTTTGAATTACATATTTTCCGTCGAGGTTTTGTCTTTGAAGCACAGGAGCGGTGACTATCATTGCCTTTAAACTCGTGAAAGCTTGTTGCTGCTCCTCTTGCCAATTATACCTCTGACCTTTCTTTGTCAGACGTGTTAAAGGCTCTGCTACCGTAGCAAAATCTTATATAAATTTACGGTATCATGAAGCCATTCCTAGAAATCGTCTGAGTTGTTTCAGATTTTTAGGTGCTGGATAGTTAGTCACCGGCTCGATCTTATCCGGGTCCGGTTTAATCCCATCTCTATTTACTAACACGCCGAGGTATTTAACTTCTGGTTGACAAAATACACTTTTCTGTTTATTTATTGTCAAACCAGCCTCATTTATGCGCTTTAATACAAGTTCTATATATTTCTTATGCTCTTCAAACGTCTCTGTGACGATTATTATGCTGTCAAGATACGAGAAGGCGTAAGGATCGAGATCTGGTCGAATTATAATATCGATTAATCTCTGAAAGGATGCGCCAGCGTAGGCTAGGCCATAAGGCATCCTTATCAATTGAAATAGACCCAATCCTGGTACTGTGAATGCAGATACCAGTCTTGATTCCTTTTTTAGAGGTATCTGGTGGTAAGCACTATTCAGGTCCAGCGTAAATATATATTAGGCCTTTCTTAAATGACGTAAGACATCTTGCATATACGGTAAAGGGTATGCATCAGGCTTAGACACTGCGTTGACTTTTCTATAATCTACGCAAAAGCGATAAGATCCATTGCTCTTACGCATCATTACCACTGGACTTGACCAACCGCTTGTTGATGGCTTTATAATGCCCTGTTCCAGCATTTTTTTTACTTGCCGATGCATTTCTTCCAGTATTTTATCCGATACTGGGTGAAATTTTTGCTTAATAGGTATCGCTGATCCTACATTAATTTCATGTTCGAATAGATTTGTTAACCCAACAGGTAGTTTCTTATTGTTGGTCAGGCCCTTTTCGATTAACTGATCGAGCTCCTGTCGCTCCTGATCAGTTATGTCAGCAATGCCTACAGATGCCATTACTGACGTATTCATCGATATGCTAGCCACTTCTAATTCGATATAGGTGTTAGCATCCTTTATGTATAGCCTGTCAGTGTCAGGATCTAGAACTGTTCTGAACATACGTGTGAAGTTTACTCCAACGTAACAGTCTTCATCTAGATCTGACATAATGACGACCTTTACATCCTTAGTAATGCCAGGCACTATAAATGGTAGCATAACATACTCAGCTAATGGCAATTTTCTGCCATCAGCTACTCGAGCCTGACCTGAACCAGCAGGAAGGAGTTGTCTGTTGAGTGCTGAAGCTATCTGTAAACCTACAGTACCCATTACTTTGCACGAGGCACCAGGGTCGTATAAGACCCTAAGTCAGAACTCACCGACTGTTACCTTCAACCACCAACGAGTTTCATCTGTAACTTCCTTTGTTGGTCGTTGATTTTGCTCCTTCTGCGGTTCACCTGCCGATGCCGATTCACTTTGCTGCTTAACATCTATAGCCTGAATCGTGGGTTCTTCTTCTGACCCCTGCGTCGGCTCTGGGACCCTAGATGGTCCGGGAGCAGTCGAGATCCCGCTTAATCGCTCCCTTTCTCGTTTCCCGAACACGTTGGGCAGTATCTTAGCGAATAACCAAGCATGCTGCATTTACTACACTTTAATGGTCCTGACGGTACGAAATTTCTTCGTTTGGGACTACCATTCCGTCCACCCTTATCAAAACTCTTCTTTTTAGAGTTAGGGCTGCCTGGCCTCGAATCTTGTTCATTCGTCTGCCCTTTTTGCGTATTTTCAGCTTGCTTATTCACCTTCTGAGGATCAGCTTGCCTATTTGATTGCTGTTGAGGCAAATTCTTTTTGAACTCCTTAAACTTCTCATCTAAGAGTTTAGCAAAGGAGTTTACAAAGTCCGAAGGTATTGTACTCTCCAGCTTTGTATTGACCGATGCGACCTTTGGTTTATTGACCTTTGCATCGGTCGGTGATTTATATGCCACCTCTGGCAACAAACTTGCCTCTGGCGGTGGTGGTGGTCGATAGCTTTTCTCATATTCAAGAGTCTGCTCTGCTTCTCGAGCTTGATCGAGAAGCTCCTCTATCGACGCCACCTCTGCTCGTTTTACCTTTCGCTGCAGGTCTGGAAACATATTTCGGTGGAGCCAGTCTAATTGTCTACCAATACTTGGTATTGATGGCATCTTCCTCATGATGGCTATAAGACACGTAGTGTAGTCTCTTACTGCCTCGTTTCTGCCCTGTCTTCTCTGATTGGCTTCAGAGACGAGGCTTTGTTGGTACCTTCTACTAGTATCATACCATCGTTTTGCCGAGGCGACAAATTGGGCCCAGGATTTCCATTTGTCCTTTTTATTGCGATGCCATGTCGCTGCAGTCCCAGTAAATAATTCTGACAGAGAAGAGAGAACTTCTTCTTCTGTCAGATTTGCCAGAGCTCAACAATCTTCTACTCTAGCAAGAAAAACGTATATGCTCTGGCTTTTGTCACCGGCGAATTTCACGTTCCATTTCCGGACTATATTGCCTACATCTCTATTGGACCATCCAGTATTATTTCCCACACGGAAAAAGGTAAATACCATTAAAATCAATACTACACGTAGTTTGTATTATTTCTGTGATAAAGTATTGAAAAAAAAATGTAATAGTATAATTTTAATCAATACTATACTTCAAATTTTAACTACTAATGCTGGCATAACTATATTACGAACTGAGTGCATGAATTTCCGCTACGTAGTACCTATTTTTTCGGTACTAGGACTGATATTTCACCTATCCGATCCAGGGGTAAAATTTTGCAGAGAATATAATTGCTATATATAGAACTGATTTTCCCATACTAGAATTAAAAATTGATGATTCTGAAATCATTTTTATAATATATAACCCTTTTAAATTACTAATAATTAATTTTCAACTCAACAGGATGTCAGAGCTGTTAGAATCGATTTTTGCTTTTTTATTTTGTTGACATCTTTTTAAATTCATTAATCAAACAAATATTCTAACTTATCCGCGCTATAGCTATGTTAGTACAATCATTTTTGTTAAAATAAAAAGTCATTTGAATTTATTTCTTTTATAAACTTGGATTGAAAGTTAGATCAAGCTTGACAAACCTAACCTCGAAATACTATACATCGTAAGTTTGTATATAACTTTTTATGTATAGCATCCCGGTGGATTTCATGAGTTGTCCGCACTCAAGCTTAATCTTACAAATTTCTTTATTGTAGCAAAAAAATTCATCTGCTTTTTCCCGTTTATAATAATCAACTCAAGTTTAAAATTAATAATTAGTAATTTGAAATTTTTACATATTATATGATCGATATTATATTTATTGATTCCTAAAAATTTTTATGCAATTTAATGGTTTTTACATTATGATAAATTAGCTGTATTGAAGTTTCATATTCGACAGCGCCGCAGTAAATATTGTATAGGTACTATGTTAGTAAAAGATAATTTAGTCCCGTAGTACGGAAAAATTCGGTACTATACCACACAATTCTTGGGACGAGTCGCGTTAAAAAATGTACTTATATAGGTCGTTTTAAAATATATACTGAGTATCAATTAAAAAACGACTGGTAATATTCTTTCTAGTACTGACTCAAATTATTACATTCTTTTCAGGTATTTTCCTTTTTCCGTGCATTGTATTATGGGTACTGGGTAGGTCAGACGGGCGTCCTCGTCCCCCTCCCCGCTGATTGGTTGGTAGTGGGAACTGCCACCCGGTGTAGAACTGTCTCTAGTTCTTCGTGGAGGAGGACTATTCACAGTTAACGGATCGTGCGTGTTGTTAACTGTAAATGTTTCGTAGGTGTTTCGAAGACGATTAATTTGAGATGTCATTGATCAAAATCGGTTCATAAATTTTATAAATAATCATAAACAAAAATCGAAAATTGCGAAATTTTCAAATATTTGTCATTTGATAAAAAAAGGATGTATACATGTTTGTACTTTAACAAAAATGTGCCTCTTATTATCCTTATGTTACCATAAATATTTCATAAAAAAATATTAATTATTGTACGTTAAAAATTTCACCCAAAAACGTCATGGTAGAGACTTTATAATAATCATATTATATTTAGATTGTAACAAGTATTGTTATATAAACTCGTTAGATATACCGTGCCAGCTGATAGGCGAGGGCAGCACGCGGTGGACTAGGATAGCCACGTGTGAGGCGCCTTGTGCCGGTTTGCACGAGGTCTATGTAAATAAGACGCGCGCAGGTAAGAACGATAGAAAGGGGGAGAAAGATAGCTCACTCTTTCTATCGCATTATTACTTTGACCGCCATAGTGAGCCTTGATAGCTATTCCCGCGTGCTTGCTAATAAAAAGTTTGATTGCTCGAATTAAGAGAGATAATTAGGCTACGCGTTTAAGAGTGTTGTGTAAGTGTGTGCATTAGTGGTGTCAAATACTTGTGTGTGTAGGCGGATCGCTGCACACAATATTTGACACAAAATCTCTGTCTGACTTTAGAGAAGCCACCTACACAACGACGCGGCGGATAGGGTAGCTGTGCATAACAGATAGACAACGAGCCAAGTTTCTCTTCTTTATCTTTTCTTGATTAAAGACTGCATGCGGCCGCCAAATAAAATAAGGTACGTTGGTTGCAAGCCCGCATGCGTCTGCGTATAAAACTTTAATTGTATTTTTGCAGCGCTTTATTATCTAAATTACTACTTAATTAGTTACTTTTTATAAGCTCGGTCT
The DNA here is from genome assembly GCA_017163975.1 of Anastatus disparis. Classification (NCBI taxonomy): domain Eukaryota; kingdom Metazoa; phylum Arthropoda; class Insecta; order Hymenoptera; family Eupelmidae; genus Anastatus; species Anastatus disparis. Next base: position 358,741 of record JAFFSR010000072.1, read on the forward strand.
GAGCGTTAAATTTATTAACTTTTATCTTTGTTTTACCTTTTACTTTTAATAAACTAAGCTTTTTATTTTTTCTTTAAGTAAAGTCTCATGATTATTCATTTTTGTCTGGCGTAGTAAAGATTTACCACGCCCGAGTACCTTATCTCACATATTATAAACTTGATTAATTCTATATACAACTGGCAATTTGCACGCTTTTGTATCGACAAAAGCAATTGTCCAGTTGTTTGTCATATTTAATCTTGGGATTGAAGTACGAGTTCTGAGCGGCTAGTGCAAGTGATCAGCTGATCACATTATAACAGGTGAGGTAACAAAAAGTTACAAGTATATATAATATTTAAGCTAATTATCAACCTGTCACAATGGCGCGCACTTAACGGTGCTACGTCAGACAATTAAAGTTTTTTTTGGGTTGAGAGTTTCATTGGAAATTGTTTAGCGTTGCTTGGTGTGATTCCGGCAGAGATTTCCTCTCGGGACAAGAGGAAATTCGCTTAAAAATAAAAAATTTCGAAAAATAATTTTAGTGTTTTTTTTTATATTTTAAGTAATTTTGGAGTGATTTTTCTGGAAAATTTTTTCGAAAAATTCGGAAAATTTTTTTTTGGAAATTTTTTTTTTAGTGTCAGTGAGCATAATTTGACTTAATTTAGTGTTTCAGACTATATTTTTTATATGTGAAAATTTTTTTTTTCAGTTTAAAATTTTAATAAAACTTAAATCATTTTCATGAAGTTCAAAAATTTTTAAAGGCGGAATTTTTTTTTTGTGTGTTTTCTTAAGTGAAGTTTGAAATCAGTTGGGAAGCAAATTAAGCCATTTTAGAGTGAAAATTTTTTTTTGTCGTTTTTTGTTGGCAGACTCACTGACAGTAATTCTGCTCCAAAAAGTGTATGTGTTTCGATATCTGGGGTTGATAATAGTGTATAAACTTTTATTTAAGAAACACCCCAGCCGGAATCAAGCAAAGCATAAAGTATTGGAGTGACATACAGGTCCAGAAAAGTGTGATATATACGTTAATACGTTACTCCAATAAGGTAGAACCTAGGCCGAGCAAGGTAGTTTTGCACAAATTAGAAAATTTAGGGAAGGAATAGGCCGGTGTGGAGCAGAGCTCCACAACGTGCGGATTTGTATAGTGTGTACAAGTCAGTTTTGAGATTTTCGGTAGCCACACTAATTCTTGTAAAATAAAGTTCTTCCAATTTTCTGGACCTTAACCACCTGTTTAGAGTAGCGATTTATTAATTTGTAATAAATCATAAGTGCTCTCTGTAACAGGCCGAGCAGGAAAAATTTTTTTGTTTTAACCTCTCCATAATAATTTTTTTGTTATTTTATTCAATTGGTTTTTTTTTCTTATCTTAAAATCCTAAATTACATTTAAATTTTGTTAATCAATTTTAAGTTTAAAATTCCTCTTTGATTGAATATAGAGTAAATTCTTTTACTGTTTTAATTAGATATATATATATATATATATATATATATATATATATATATATATATATATATATATATATATACATATTTTGTAAAAATTTTTTTTGTCATTAGTTTTTAGAGTAGGTAGGTAATTAGGGTAATACTAAAGTATTATTTATATTGTTTTAATACCCCTACCCCTATATATATATTTAATAAGGAATTGGAAGAATTTTTATATTGTTTTTGCTGAGCAATGATTTGTTCACGAGTTTTATAACCCAGGTTGGACATAATTGTGTCAATTATTGATTTAGTATTGTATTAGGTTATTATTATTTTATTGAATTGTTAATATTTTTGTATAGTCGTGATTACATAATTGCTGAGGTTCTCTCGATTATTTATTATTTTGTGCGAGAAATTTCAGCAATTGGATTAAATAGTAATCTAACCTGGTCAGTTTTAATTTCGATTTGGAGCGATTGCTGACCTGAGTGCCTGACCTTTAATTGCTCGGTCAACGGATCAGCGATTAAGTTTTTTTACTCTATTAAAAGTAATAAAAAGCGTTTGTATCGCAAGCTCGTGACAAATCAGAGCCATTAATATAAAGTTTTTTTTTAATTAATATTATAATTAGTAATATTAAAGTTGGTTGATTTGAAGAGTTGGTGTCGGCAACATAATTATAGACAAAGAGAGAAAAGTTATTATCTCTCAAGATAACATTTAAGACAAGTTGCCTTAAAATATACATATATATATACATGCATTAAAATATTTTATTACTTAACCGAAAATCTCGAGTAGTGCTCATAGCACTTATATCTTGCGTAAAATAAGATATAAGTAGCATAATAAAATTGAATTAAGCTCAATAAGAGCGATAAATAGAGAGCAGATTCGATAACGAAAACTTGTGCACACAAGAAGTGGTTGAGATTGTTTAAATAACATTTTAATATTATTTATTCGACTAAGCGATAAGAGCATATAAACAGTCTCAACACTCACGAAAGCAAAATGTCTGACACAACGATTGATGCGATTGAGACGTGGTTGTGGTCAATTAACGAGGCAGAATTGACTGACGCAATCAAAAATTTAGAACTGCTGGGTACTGGCAGCAGATTGCGTCGCGCTGACCGGATATTGAAGTGGTTTTCCGGTAATTATGATCCGGAAGATTTCACTCCAGACGTTAATCCGCGGGAGGCGATGCATAGAAGGGTGGAGAATCGTGATCGCACGATAACCAGGATACTTCAGACTGAACATGATGAGTTTGAAGTACACCCACTCCAGGCGATAAGCGGGGACCAGGTGGTCAAAGAGAACCTGCAGAAGACAATGGTCACGATCGAGGGGGCAAATGTCACTCAAAATGAAGACCAACAGCCACCTTCTACGGTCAACAAGGAGACCACAGCGCAAATTCAACCTTCTACGGTCAATAAAGAGACCACAGCGCATATGCAACCTGCTACGGTGAACAACGAAAACGTAACAAGTGCACAACCTTCTCAGAGCAGCAACCACGTCAGGAACACAAACTCCTGCGGCAAAGAATACTATCTCCATGGCAGATTCTACGGGTAAAATGTTTGAAATACCCTTAAAGTTCGCACAATGCATGTCGGAAATAAGGACATGCATGAATGAGAGACAAGTATGTAGAGATGAGCAGAAAAGTGGATCGGCTCGAGATGCCAGGAAAAGCATCAAGCACCCACATCGAAAATAACGAGGGACGGGCTGCTAGAACCGTATATTTCCCGGAATAGTATAATTTTCATATACTGAATCGCAAATGATTCCAATCTACCTCAAAAAAACAGTGATTTTCTCGAATTTTGCACCTTAAATCATTGTTTACAAATTCCTGACGGCTCAAATTTTTAGGGTCTCTCAAGAATTTCATTTCTAATCATCCAACAAAGTCATTTTTGGTGATGTGCACCTGTTACTAATTACATTATGCATTTCGACTAATTCTACTGGACTACATATTCTGTGACAGCTTAGAGATCTATTAAAAGGTCATATAACCATTAGCTGTAAATAAAATAAAAAATAAAAATATTAACAAAAACTACCTAAACCCTAACATTAAACAGGATATACTTATATATAGTATATCAAAAATATATGTTATTCAACGCAATGACAAAATAATTTTATAACCAACGCTAATTTTAGAACTAACTAAAAATTAAAATTAAATTTCATGTAAAATAAATGTCAAAAAATTATGACATACGTAATTACATCAACTTAACATGTTCTATTGGCTAAAGTTCAGAAAAAACCAGATACAATAATTTAAAATTTTGTGTTTTTTGTATGTTTTATGCATATTTCATTAATATTTGAAGTTTCTATATTTCAAACTGTAGTAAATAATACGTTTATTACTATATTTGTGAAAAATAAACAATTAAAATACAAGCAAAAATATAGCACAGAAAAAGTTTCAGAATTTCATTTTCCGTATTGAATCTAAGAAAATTAACTTTGAAATAATCAAATTTTTGATTTCCGGCATACGCAGGAAGGTGACTTACTTAGGAAAAAGTGACACGAAAGCTTATATTCCGCTACACTGCTATATAGGTTTCTCTCTCTCTCTGCCTCTTACTCCCTCTCTTTGTACTTTAAAACCTATAGACCTCCGTCCGTCGACCTTTTTGTCAAGTCATTAATATAAAGCTGAAACTTTCTAGATCGCTTCATTTTAATGAGTCGGACAAACTTTTTATCTGGCAAAAATCTCGGTAGTGGGGACTAAATCTGGTACAGGCCTTCAAACATGTCGATAATTCCGGGTGCCAAAAATTTACTAATACCAAGTCGATTCTTATTGAAACTTAAATATTAGTTAATGAGAAAGTCGAAAAGTAGATTGTCCGACAAAATTAATGGGGACTGTCCGCCAGTCCGACATACTGAAAATGTTGGAAATCTCTACTCAAAAAAGTGATTAATACCAAGCTAATTTTTTTTTATGGGTAAATTAAAGTTAATGTAATATAACCGTAACGTTGTCCGACAAAATTAATGGGGATGTGCGGCAGTCCGACACGCTAAAAATGTTGATAATACCTACTCAAAAAAGTGATTAATATCAACCTAATTTCTATTTATTTAGTAATAAAATAATGTTTTAAACGTGATTCTACAACTGTCCGACAAGAAATGTGAGGAATACTAATAAAAATCGATGAAATATCTATTAAAATTATTCGTTCTCTACACAGCATTTAAGTATACCTATGTATATCTCCCCTCTCTCCCTGAACGCTCTGTGTGTGTATCTTGTATCTGCAGTTGACTGTCGAAGCCACGTGCATGCGCGTATACTTAACCTATTCGTATAACGCACATGGTTTTTCCTTTTTGAAGCCACACCGACTTATAATTCAAATAAAATGTTTAGTTGTTGCAGTGCTTTTATTTTATATAAGAAATAAATTATTTATTAATCATGCAGTGTTTCTTGTGTGAGTGTAAAAAAAATGAAAAAGGCTTTAAAGAAGTGAAAGAAACTTAAAAAATTAGCTTAGTATTAATCACTTTTTTGAGTAGGGATTTCCAACATTTTCAGTATGTCGGACTGGCAGATAGTCCCCATTAATTTTGTCGAACAATCTACTTTTCGGCTTTCTCATTAACTAATCTTTAAATTTCAATAAGAATCGACTTGGTATTAGTAAATTTTTGGCACCCGGAATTATCGACATGTTTGTAGCAGATTTAGTCCCCACTACCGAGATTTTTGCCAGATAAAAAGTTTGTCCGACTCATTGAAATGAAGCGATCTAGAAAGTTTCAGCTTGATATTAATGACTTGACAAAAAGGTCGACGGACGGAGGTCTACTACACATACATGTCGATGAATAGTGTAAGAAACTTTTATGAAATAAATAATAAAGAACTAAAAAAAAATTTGAATTCTTAAAAACTATATCTTTCTTATCTTTCAAGTTTCATACCCGTACAGGTTTTCCAACCTTTTTACGGGACACCTCGACCACCTATGTGTTCCGGTGTTTTCGCGTTCGAACCCATACCTTTTTACCCCGGAAGGTGTTCGCGTACCCGTGCAGGCCTACTCAGGCAGGGAGACTCGCTCTACCCATCCTTTTAAGCGCATTGAGAGCTCACACCAACCCGGCAGAACGTTCCGGCTCAACTATAGTAGTGGAGCAGTCGCATTCCGCCTTACCGACCCTCGAATGATTATCTGCAGTTTTTGTTAAAACCGCGGAAAATTATTCGGGGGTGGTCCACCACGGTGTCAATGAGTCCGAAAAATTCTCCACTTTTAATTAAAAATGGAAAAAATCCCGCCCTCACCGGGACTCGAACTCCGGCCCTCTGGGTGAGAGTCGGATGTTCTAGCCCATGAGCCACCGTGGCTCTAATTCTTAAAAACTATTATATTTCAATTTCTGAAAAGGTAATATAATTTAAACCAATAACTTTCTGTCGTATTTTTGCCAACGCATCCACCAATCACGGCAGTTTTTCAAGCTCGCCCATATTATACAAAGCGAATCACGTGAGTATTTCTCGCTGAGATATCGATGAATCAACATCGATCTATACTACGGTTGTGTATACATCTTTACACGTTATTTTATAAGGGATTAGTTATAACGTCAATCGACATTGGTATATACTGCCATTGTGTACATTTCTTCGTGTGATTTTATAAGGATTTAGTTTTATTTCATGAGTCATTGATGCAATGACTGCTAGTTATGCAAACATTGACGCAGCGCTGATTGCTTAGGGACTCGAAGAATTCATAGAGAATTTCACTGGTAAGTATTCTATTTAGTTTTTTCAATTTTAAAAAACCTTTGTCTAATTTTTTTTCATCCTTAATAACAGATAATAAAATTACGTTTGATATAATTCATTATTTAAGTGATGATGAATTGAAACAGCTTATTCCCATTATGCATATAAATAAAGTGGAAAAAAAAACGATGCTCATATGAAAAAAAATTCTTTGTTTGGTTTAATATTTTCGGTGAGATGTAAGCACATTAAAATAATTGTGTAAAGAGCTCATTAGAAACTTTGTTTTATGGAAAGAATAAACGTGTGAGGTAGATAATTACCAAGTCAAAGTTTTATAATAATTTGTATTTGATGATTTCAATACTAAGAAAATTCTCAGAAAAAATGTATCGTTATTCTCTTTATATACAATTCGTGCGAGTGCATATAATTCTGAAACGTGTCATTGACGGTTTTCATTAGACATTTTGTGAGGATCTGCGTTGCTCTGCCCTCAGAAAAAAACCTTCGTGTATATAACCTAAGCTATTCGTAAATTTGACGAATGTATAATTGTTTTAGTGTCCTCTGATAATTAAAATTTTGTGCTATGGATTATCTCTTCTGTATTATAGAAAATAAGTTTAATAATAACATATTTTTCTATCGATATAAGATTAATATAGTCCAACTACTCTTTGTATATAGGTAAAATTAAAAATCTTTAAATAATTTTAAAATTTTTATGAAACAATTTTTCATTTATATAACTTTAGTTCTATCATAGTTCTTTATACAATAATTTTTTCTCGAATTTTTTTTATACTTTATAGGATTGAAAATTCACTTTTATTATTTTCATTGTTCCATGCACTTTTTTTAACTATGTAACTTAACCTCAGATTACTAGACTCACAAAGCTTTGTTTGTTCTATTAGTTATTGAAAAATATTTTTATTTGTTACTGCATCAAAAAATGTCCAATTTATAGATATCTTCGTATTATTTTTATATTAATATGATTGGTATAAAAAGTTTAAATACAAACATAGTACATAATAAAAATGCTTAATTTAATATTAATTTCTATTGTTTTACACTAATTTTATTTTCATTCTTAAAAAATTTTTTGAAAATGTATTGTGTAGCTATAATTAACTTGTATTGACTACATATTACACTTACAAAACATATTTCTAAAAGAGATCATATCAAGAATTAAAATAAATCTGATTAAGAATAATAAGAAAAAATATTGCAATAAGCATTTTCATCATAGTTTAACTTTTTTCAGAAAATCTTAACAACTAATAGAGTTAAAATTTTTCATAAATTGAATTTTATATAAAATATGGAAGTCATAAAATGTTTTAATTTAGTGTTCATATAATAAGAATATTAATTTTTATATTATTTTACATTATTTTGTTTTTATATTTGAAATTTTCTCGTTTAAAATAATTTAAAAAATGTATAATTAATAGCTATTATAAGTAACAGAAAATATGTCAAAAATATTCGTTGAAAATTGAAGTTCTAAAGTTAACCTATAAATATGAAAGATTATTTTGTAAAGAAATCTAATAGTTTGCAATCGTTTTCACTTTGAGCTTATTCTTTTAATACAGGTTTTCTTGTGAATTCTTTATTTATTTTTAATATTCATAACCTTGTACATTTCCGATTTGAAATTTAATTTTTTATTAGATCATCAAATAATTGTTTTTAATTAATATATAGAATTTCAATTTTGTATTTTTATATAGGAACCTCTTCATGATCTAAATGCAGATGAATTAATTGAACCAGAGTCAAAAAAAAGAATCAAATTATGATGATCCAAATGTCATTTTATATCATTTGTCATCAATCGAGGATGTATTACTTAACTCAGTCTTGGGAAATTCAATTGTGAAAGGTTATGTCATAAAAAAATCTTTTCTGAAAAAAATAGAAATGTAATTGTATACATAGTGATAAAATATTTATCCAAAAAGACTAACAGGTAATTGCACATAAGTAAGTTCCTATTACATTAATTTGATCTTTGACCATGTATTATCGTTTAAAAAAATATTTCAGCACGTCCAATGTTCTATTTAAGGGGATTACTAAGAAAATTTGTGCATCTTTTCCTACTAAAACAATTAGAACCTACTACATATCTCCAATCAAAAAGAAAGACTCAAAAAAGAGTAAATCCGAACCATCAAAAGGGAAAATTCCAATTGAATGGAGAAATTTGAATCAACTTCCCTAACAACACAAAAACGTTTCAAAAACGTTTTTGAAATGTTTTCTGGTAAACTTATTTACGTTTGTAAATTTCGACAAAAATACGTATTTAAAACGTTTTTAAAACTTAAAATATGTCCGCATATTTTAGATTCTCAAGAGTAATGAAACGTTTATGAAACGTTTAAGAAACGTTTAGAAAACGTTTTCTCGATGAAAATTTACGCAAGCTCAAATATCCAAACGTTTCCTTAACGTTTAAAAAACGTTTTAAAAACCTTTGGACATATAAGCCAACGTAAGTTTTCATCGAGAAAACATTTTCTAAACGTTTCTTAAACGTTCCATAAACGTTATATTACTCTTGAGAATCTAAAATAGGCGGACATATTTTACGTTTTAAAAACGTTTTAAATACGTATTTTTGACGAAATTTAAAAACGTACATAAGTTTAACAGAAAACGTTTTTAAAACGTTTTTGAAACGTTTTGTGCTGTTAGGGTTTTAAAAGTAGATGAAAAGGACACAGGCAAAAATTTTGTAGATAAATATCAAATTGTAGTTTTGAAGATAAATAAATACATTTTTAAGCAAATAAAATTAACAGAAAATTACTAAAATTTTCTTTCAAAAAGTTAATATTTAATTACAGATTTAGACTCCTTAAATTTAGAGTTGAACGGAAGCATGAAATGGTTACGAGAAAATGACTGCGCCACGATCGAAAGTGTAACTGAACATTGGATAAAGACTGCTGTTTGAAGGAATTCAATTGTACAAAAGGAGCCAAAAACTGCCACTGAAATATATTAATTATACAAGATTTTTCGTCATTTTGAATATTTGAAGTTGACTTATAAAGAATTAAGCAAGGATAGTTGGAACAAGTTGACACAGAAAGTTTTTTTCATTTATAAAGGGAATGCCAAGGATGAAACAGCAGAATCACTAAAGACATTTTTTAAAACACCAGATATCAACAGTGGTAAATAGTTTTTTATATAAGGCTGATTCCATTCAGATTCATGCAGGCCGTCACTGATCGAATTTTTTTTTTTTCTTCTAAGTAATAAAAATACCTTCTATTATGTATATGCAGATAAAATTTACCTCGTAGAACGCTCAAAAAAATTTTTTTTTCTTACTACAGCAATTTTAGTGTTGGATGTAAAAACGAAAGTTCGAAAATTGAAAATGAACCTCTACTTTTAAGCGACTATAGCTCCGTCAATTTTGAACCTTTTTGTGCGTTCTTTTAACGAAAATGTGCGGAATTCTGTCTAGTTTTGAATGCAATCTCGATTTTTGTAATACAATTTGATCACACTGTGTTATTTACAAAAAACCGAAAAAAAGCGATCTTTTTCAAACACGATTTTCTCAAAAACTATATATTTTTTTTTTAAATTTTTATATGATTTTATACATAAAAAATACTAACTTTTAGGGTAGGTGAGAATATGCAATTTTGCCTTATGTTTTTTTAACAGATTTTTAAACGTTCTTTTTATATTTTCGATTTTAAAACATTAATATCATGGCGCATCGTACTATTTTTCCAACTTTACGTGTTCTTACAACTATTTTTATGCTTTTATTTATTAATATATAAAAAATGCTGAAACTTCAAATAAATATATTAACTTTGGATTTTAAATTTTGAATTTTTAATTTGAATTTTGAATTTTGAAAAGATGAATTTTTGAATACTAAAATATATTATTTGGTCATTTCCAATGAACAAATAATATGCGATACAATTAAGAAATGAACACTAATGAATTGAGAACTAATGTGAATAAAAAAATCTGAATTTGAATACAACCTTTCAATTTACTTCTTGCCACTCATGTCTCGAAGTTTTGGCAGTGTAGATTTGGTTTCGTTCACTTTTCCAACTGTGAATCTTTTGAATACCTTTAATTTCTTTTGCATTTCCTAACCATTCCATTTTTTTTATCTGTCGAAAAATTTCTAACTCATCCTTGCGGATAACAAGAATGTTAATCGACAGAGTATATTTTGACATGTGAGAGGCGAAATTTTCAGCGTTTCTAATAAGATCTGCACTCTTCTTGGACATATTATGCGTGGTAGCATAATGTTTAACTAAACCACCAATACCGTCACAAGCGCCTTTACCATGACCTGATGCAAAAAAAGCCATTTTCTGTTTACTTTTGAGTTTTGAAGCTCATAGAGTTGATATCTATTTTTAAAATGACTGGCAGCTCCATCGGAAATGGTTATGATTTCATCAAGATCTTGCGCAATATGTTTTTGTTTTAAGTTGTCGATAGTTAAATTTATAGCCATTAGGGTATGAGACAAATCATGTTTAATATTGTCAGAGATGGTGACATAACTGACTGTTTTATCATTTCCAAAATAGCATACTGACTTCAATATTGATATTTGGTTTTTACTTTAATGATAGCTTCGAATTTCATTTTGGAGCAGAACTGTCCAATTTTCTGCAAAATCGACATGAATAACTAATTCGAAGTCATTACTCTTCGATAAAAGTTTGACCTCTTTAATTGCTATACGTTGAATTTCTTTGACCAATTTATGAGCACTCACAGTGAGAGCGCGCTCTCTTAACTCTATTAAGAAATTTTCAATTGTGCTAGTTATATTCAGTAAATTTGATTTTTCCCAAACACCATAAATTATTTCTTTATATAAATCTTCTTCTGTCAAATAAATTACTTGTAAATCAATAGAATCTCCAATGGGACATTCTTAACATTCTCTTAGTACACATTTCGTATCATCTTTTGAACAAAAAAGTGAAGAACATATTTTCAATTCCAAATCTGCAAAGTCTTGTTTATTTTTTTTTTATAATTATTCAAAGCATCTAACATAAGCTTAAGATTCTCGCAGTAAACGCAAAGACACGAATCGGTGGGTGGATGTGATATAACCCACTTTGGTTTTAAAGCGTAGAATGTTGATTTACTAATTTTTGTTTTCATTCCAGGATTTTTGTCTTTAAATAATTGATATATTTCTATATACTTCGCGTGAGAAAGTGTTTGACTTTTTTAGTTTTTATACCATTTTCTTTGATAGATACTGTGTCGCTTTTATTTGTACTTTGACGAGAACAATTAAAATCATCGTTCAGATAATATTCCTTTACTTTCATTAAAATTTCACTATCCAAAGAATAGCCACAATAGTTCTCAGACTGCTTGTAAATTTTTTTATTATTTACCAATGATCGTGCTTGATCAATCATATAAATAGTTACATTTGGTAAAACTGATAATAAATAATCTTTGGAAATACACTTTTTTTTTTTTTTGGTAATAATACTCAAGATATTGTTATCCTCAATAATTAACCTTTTTCTATGGAGATTCGAGGAGCCCAAATTTGAACAAAAATTATCTAATGCAATTTTAATATTCTCAATCCATTTATCATTTGTTTTACATTCATTATTTTCATTCAATGCGGACAAATCCGTTATATGGTAGACTTTCATCATTTTATTTGCTATTTGTGAATCAAATGCATCATTTATTTGTTTTCTTTTTCGGAGAGCATAAGATTCTCGCATCTTGATATTGATACTTTGAGGCATTTTAATTGGTGGAATGTTTAATTTCAAATTACGTGGAGTCTCGTTGAGCTGTTCTACCGCAGCCTCACTATGAATAAAATCTTCCGAAGATTGTTGACTGCTTGAAGTCGATGAAATAGGCGCATTTTTCACTTTATCTAATAAAATTTTGTAACACGAAGGGCATACTTTATCTTCTCTAGAGAAAGAAGTATTTGGATACAAGCGCTTCAAAGACTCCGTTAGATCACCTAATTCTCTAAGCGCACTTTTGGAGCAATGATAAACAACTTTTTTGTGCCCTTCTTCTAAATCCTTGCACTTTATTTTAACAATCAGTGAAGCCATTATTGATATTCTGTTCAATGACAGATCGAAAAAAATAATTTTTCTTAAACATCTTTATTTTTTATCTTCCTTTTCTTATATTTTTAAACGCGTCAAGTCGTTAATGAGAATGCTAAGAACTGTGGGGATATATACGTGTGAAGGAGTGTGAGTAACCAATCATGTACTGTATGAACGACCCTAACCCCTAAAGACGAGTTAACGTGTGAGCATGAGAGCGTCAGCTCTCTCACTTGACTACCGACTGTATCCCTGGCTTTTAGCAAATACAACGCTTAACCATATCTCTCGTGTATTCATTCTATTTAACCTCAAAACCTCTACCTTCTCTCATCTATACTGTGTGGCTTTTGGTTGGAGTCCCAGGCCCCACAATTGGTGACACCGAGTCTTCAGGACACGTTCTGCAGGATTCAAGCGGCGTCGTGAGGCATCATCTCTCATCGAGCATCATCGCCACCGACCGGCAGGGTAAAGAGAGAAAGAGAAGCAGCACGCTGCCCCTTTTGGAAATATCAAAGGTGATAAAAGAGGTTATTTTATTTTCTTTTTAAAGAAAAGGAAGCTATTTAGCGGCGCAGAGAAAAGCATCAAACTTTTCTTCTGCATAAGTCGCAAATAGTCTTGAACTCTGTGTACTGTCAGGCGCATTCTAAGTCGCGTACAGTGCACAGAAAGTTTAGAATACATAGAGTATATGATATCCTGTAACGTGCAATTAAGTCGCGTACAGGTGTCATAAGAGAGAATTGTATACAGCTCCGAAAGCAAGTGCGACATAAGTACTGCGCGCACGTTCTACGTAAAAATTGTATTGCGTGTGCGGGCGGAGCATGGTAAACGCGAAATAAGCGTAAAGTATATTATAATAAGTTGAAGTAAAATTCACCTTAGCGGTCAGTTCGTAGAGTTTTTTCTCTTTTCTCATTTAATTGATACACATATAAAATATATACACATATATATAATAAGTGGAAAGCATAAAATATTTAGTTTTTTTTAAATATTCAATGCTGTTGTGCGACAAAGAGTTTTGGGGTACGTTTCCTACTGGCTTTTTGCCTCTTTTATAGGCACGTGCTTCTGGGGCATCTGAGTCTATCAGAGCAGCGAATTAATGCATATATGTTATCTTCCGCAGCTAAGGACGTCCTGGAGTTCTGTGCCTACTGGCTTTTCGCCTCTTTTATAGGTACAAGCTACTAGGGTTTACTTGGCCAAACAAGGTATTTATTCTTAAAATATCAAAATTAATAGCAATTAATATCCTATTTTCCACGTATTAATAAATAATAAGTAGGAAAGAAAATGTAAAAATTGTAAGTCATTGCACGCACGAAATACTACAAGTGCAAAATATAAGTAAATGCGAAAAATTGATGTAAGTGTATCGAGGAGAGAGAAAATTCGCGAAAAATTTCAAGAACAAAGAAAATTCGCGAGGTAAATTTTAATATTGAAATCGAAAATTCTAGAATATTCGAACGAACTCGAGGTGACCGTTCAAGGTTGATAGATGACAAAAGCCGTTAGAACGCGACCTTTATGTTTTGAAAAGCATAGTAGTTAGTCGAGTAACATAAACAAGGCGCGTTTAGACCCAAAGTTATCTCGTAAACAAAGCGAGAATTTTGTACCGGGGGATAGAATTATTTTATTTTATAATATTATTCGTATTCTAGATTATTTATTGTAATAAGTATTCAGTCGTAGATGCGAGCGTGTCGTGATAATTTATTTATTTGTGTTGTTATTAATTTATTTATTCGTGTATCGCTGTTTATTTATTTATTTATTCAATTGTATATAATTTATGTAAATTCGTGTCGTATTAATTTATTATGTCATAAATTGTTTTCAAATTGTAAATAATTTATGTATTATTTTTTTTCATATTGTATATAATTTTTGTTATATTGTTTAATTTATTAAAGTCGTGTAGCGTGAATTATTATTTTTGCCGCTCGTACTGCAATTGTTTATTTAGTTAATTATTATTGGACCGATCAATTATTTTAGACAGACCGTTTTCGGAGCGCATTGCGTATCTTAATCAACGTATATTTTTCCTTTTTTTAATTGTTAACACGCGCAAATGAGTATTAACATGGAAGTTGACAATGACAGCGCGTTTAATATCACGGAAATTGCTAGGGTGAATAAGGTTATAAATGATAATTTAGACCTTCAACAGACACCGAATTCTTACGATAAATTTAAAGAACAAGTAGATAGTCGAAGAATAGGGTTAAAAAATCCGCAAAGTAGTCCGCTGGAGGCTGCCGGGGGCATCGCGGAAAAAGGTGCAAATAAAGCACCAATAGGAAATAGGTTCGAGGAGTTTGTAAAAGCCCAAGAGAGAACGCACCGCGAGAGAATGCATCAGTTACGCGATAAATATACAGAAAATTATAAAGTTTGGCTCGCGAAGCTAGAAGAACGCGACAAATTAGTAGAAAAAATGCGTGAAGAGATCGATGCGTTGAAAGCGAGTGTAGGTAAACCAGTAGCTATGGTCGGTAATAATAACGCGGTCGGTAATATACCGACAGGAGGCAACGTACCACCGGTAGGCCCCATACCGACGCTAGATAATCAAAGGCGTATCGACGCCGCAAATACTAATCAAGAAGTTCCCATACCTACACCGGGCGTAGGGGGCGGCAGTTACCATTACGGTACGCGAAATGTTAACTTGCCATTTTGGCAGCACGACCCGGATACGTGGTTTAGCATTTTCGAGAGCC
This sequence comes from Anastatus disparis, assembly GCA_017163975.1. Lineage (NCBI taxonomy): Eukaryota > Metazoa > Arthropoda > Insecta > Hymenoptera > Eupelmidae > Anastatus > Anastatus disparis. The sequence goes on from JAFFSR010000072.1 coordinate 373,869, forward strand.
AGATTAACTTTCCTAGGCCGATGGACGATAACGCAAAATTTTACGCGTTGATAACTAATCTCGATAAAAGCGTAATTTATGAGGCGGCCGAGATTACTAAATTATTGCTGCCGGGACAAAGATACGAAGGATTAAAAAGTCACTTACTAGAAAAATACGGAAGATCCGCCGAAAGTGAATCTAAAATCCTTTTTGCTGGGTATAAAATGGGCGATAAAAACCCTCGATGTTCCTAAACGAGATGCTGAATATAGCAAGAGGACGGATCCCTCGGCAGATGGTGCTCGAGGCATGGAGGCATAACCTCATCCCTAGTATTAAATATTATATGGCAGGATACGGTGCAGATGCGGATGAAGCGACACTTGTTAGACACGCGGATGAAGTATATAAAAATCTGCGCGAAAGTAAAAAGGAGATAAACGCGGTCGAAAAAAGTAAAGAGAACGCGGAAGAAATAGCGAGAATAGAAGCAGTCGTACAAGATCAATTAAGTAAAAAACGCGACTATGCTAGTGAGAGACGAACAAGATCTCGTAGTCGCGATAATAAAGATAGAAATAGAAGTAGATCCGCGAATAAATTTTGTAAATATCATGCTAAATACGGAAATAAGGCTTATAGATGCATAAAACCCTGTGCGTGGAAAAATTCGGACGTAAAAAATAAAAATTTCAGAAGAAGTAATAGTTTTAGACCGACTAATAGCGCGAGAAGTCCGAATAGGAGAGAAGACGTTATCAAGTCTTTAAACCCCCAAACCGACGCGTAGATGAGGCGTGCGCGTCTGGTATCGAGTCAATACGTCTCCATATTAAAGATAAAGTCTCGGGTAAAACATTTCTAATTGATTCGGGCGCAGAAGTTTCGCTTGTTTCAAAAAGCGAAGGTCAACGCGAGCAACCTGTCAAGTTCCAATTATATGCCGCTAATAACACGCGATTAAGCACATACGGTACAATCCATATGCAATTAGACCTAGGTTTTAAAAATAAACGATTCGGGTGGACATTTATCGTGGCAGACGTGCCATACGCGATTTTAGGCGGAGATATGCTGAAACAATACCATCTACTACCAGATCTTACGAGAAGAAGACTGGTGGATGGTGAGACGCAAGAGTCCGTCAAAGGATTCAACAAAACCGCCGCATTAGTTCAAATATCGATCGTTGACCCGGGTAATAAATACGCGAAGTTGTTAAGCCAGTATCCTTCAATAGTTGGTATAGAAGATCCCTTGCCGGCAAAACATAGGGGCGTATACCACTATATTAAAACAACGGGACCCCCCGTCGCACAAAGGCCACGTAGACTTCCACCAGAGAAGCTCAGAGTCGCCAAGAAGGCGTTCGAGAAATGGGTCGAGGAGGGTATTTGTAGACCTTCGAAAAGTCCGTGGGCTACACCCATCCATATGGTACCCAAGAAGGACGGAAGCTGGCGTATTTGCGGTGATTATCGTAAACTAAATAACGTTACTGTTCCTGACAGGTATCCCTTGCCGCATTTATACGATTTTACGAGTAACTTACACGACAAAAGTATATTCTCTGCTCTGGACCTCGAACAAGCGTTCTTGCAAATACCAATTTTTCCGGAAGACATACCCAAAACTGCGGTTGTCACGCCTTTCGGTCTCTTTGAGTATCTTGTAATGACGTTCGGGTTCAGAAATGCCGCTCAAACCTTCCAGCGGTATGTCAATCTAGCCCTGGGAGATTTAGACTTTGCATTCGCGTTCGTGGATGATATTCTCGTTGCATCTTCATCGCCAGAGGAGCACGAGGAACACCTTAAAATTGTATTTGAACGGCTCGCCAAGTTTCACTTACGTTTGAACGTGGATAAATGCAAGTTCGGCGTGTCGGAGTTGATATTCCTTGGACACCAGGTAAGCGGGGAAGGATTCCGCCCGGACCCGAGTAAAGTTAAAGCTATAGTAGAATTCCCTAAGCCAGAGACTAAAGATGATATGCGTAGATATTTAGGTATGATTAATTTTTATAGAAAATGTTTACCGCATGCAGCTGAAACGCAGCGCCATTTAAATGCATTAATTAGTGATATTAAGAAAAAAGATAAACGTCCTGTAGCATGGACAAAAGAAGCCGAAGACGCGTTCGAAAAAACTAAAAAGGAATTAGCAGAGGTAGCTTATCTGGCGTTCCCAGCAGAAAACGCGGAAGTTAGAGTCGTAACGGACGCTTCGAACTTCGCGATGGGCGCGTCGTTGGAGCAATTAGTAGGTGACTCGTGGCAACCATTAGCATTTTTTTCAAAAAAATTCACGCCTGCGCAAAGGAATTATTGTGTTTTAGACAAAGAATTGTCAGCTATTTATGAAGCGCTTAAATATTTTAGATACTATCTTGAGGGTCGGGAGTTTAAAATCTATATCGATCATAAGCCGCTCATTTACGCACTTGCGCAGAACGTAGAAGATTGCCCAGCAATTCGTGGTAGAAGGCTATCGTATATAGCAGAATTTAATACGGAAATATGCTATCTTCCTGGACAGGATAATGCAGTAGCAGATTCCTTATCAAGGATCGAGGACGTAAGATTTCCTACGTTTTTTTCTTTAGAGGAGCTAGCAGAAAAGCAGCTAGAGGATGAGGAATTAACGGCGATATTAGATAACCCCAGTCATCCCCTTAAATTAACCAAGCTGCAATGGGGAGCCGGTAAGACCTTCGTGTACGTAGAATTAGTAGATCAGGTTTTCCGCCCTTACGTCCCTAAAGAATTAAGACAGGATATTATTAACCTGTTTCACAATCAAAACTCGCATCCGTCGGGCAAAGTAACAGCTAAGCTGATTAGACAGCAATATGTATGGCCCAAGATGAACCAGGAGATAGCTGCAGGGTGCAAGGCATGTATTAATTGCCAAAAATCCAAAATCTCTCGCGAGAATAAATTTTTACCATCGAAATTCGCCGAGCCAGATGCTCGTTTCACCCATGTTCATGTAGATCTCGTGGGCCCACTTCCATCATGTGAAGGGTACAGATATATCCTATCAATGATAGATAGATTTTCAAGGTGGCCAGAGGCAGTTCCGCTGCAAGATGTATCCGCTCCCACAGTTGCACGCGCTTTTTATGATAATTGGGTGGCGAGATTTGGCGCACCCGTGATTATTACGAGCGATCAAGGGAGGCAATTTGAGGCGCAGTTGTTCAAACAGCTGTTAAATTATATCGGGTGTAAGAAGGTCAGGACGACACCATATCATCCAGCCTCCAACGGTATTGTCGAGAGATGGCACCGTGTTCTTAAAGCCGCAATCATGTGCCACACCGAGACCGCTGAATGGACCAGGGTCTTGCCTACCGTAATGCTTGGTCTGCGCACGTGCTTGAGACTGGACACGGGGGCAAGCCCAGCCGAATTTTTATACGGTACGACGCTGACTGTACCAGGTGATCTCTGTGAATTTCGTGAGATCAATGCGCATGATGCAGGCGAATTCCTTGTCGAATTCAAGGATTACATAAGGCAAATTAAGCCAGTGCCTGCCACGCACAACTGTGCAATAAAACCTTTTGTTTTCAAAGAATTGAGTCACTGCACCCACGTTTTCGAAAGGGTGAAGGCGGTTAAACCGCCACTTACGCATCCATATACGGGACCGCACAAGGTTATAGCGAGGCATGACGGTGGTAGAAACTATACAATCGAGAAAAACGGCAGGAATGTGGTGGTAACGGCTGATAGATTAAAACCAGCCTTCTTCCTAAGAAATGAGGAACAGCAGACACCAGTCGAACAACGAGGGCAGGAAGATGCTCTAGACGAAGAGCAACCACCCACGCCATCGTCACAAACCAACAACACCTCGCAAACCTCTGTACACAATCAAACGTCGGTTGAGGTGGAAGTCCACCGTAACGCAGAAGATGCGCGGAGCGCCGTCGAAGAGCGGTTAGAGGAAGTCTCTGACGAGATTGGTCCAGTAGACGAGGCAAACCCAGCTGAAGTTGGCCAGCAAGATTACGATCAACTGACAATGGTCAGTCAGCCGGATACTGCCAATAGTGTACAGAATGACGAAGGCAGGAGCATTGAAGATGCAAATACGGTTCCCCAAAGGCAAAAAAAGGAAAGATTTGTGCCTAACATCTTAAAAAGGAGAAAAAGAACTGATAGCATCCTTAAAAGAGATTGTAAAGAAACCGCTATTAAAAAAACAGTTAGGTTTGACTATAGCGTTAACGTAGGGAACCATGCTCCGCCCGCTTTTGTAAATAGTTTTAAGTATCGTAAGAAAATAAAGAATGATTGAAATATGAGTAAGGATGTTACACTGATTGTATTATATTAATTTATTATGTTTTTTATGTATATATGTTGTTTATTATGTGTATTAATAATTTTTTTCTTTTCTTTTCCTTTTATTTAGGTAGCTTTGGCCCGTTCCTACTGGACTGCGTTCCACTTTTATAGGAACACCACTGTGACCTTATTTCTAATAAACTTTAGTGTGCTTCCTTTCTCAGTGTTAGTGTACCTGTGTTCTGCAGCGATGGAAGAAGTGTCAAGAATCAAGACGGACCTCTCTCGCCGTATTACGCAAACAACGGACATGGCTTTCAAGCATGAAATGAGGATGGCGGAGATTGCTTTCGAGGAGTTCGAGGAGCAATTTCGGGGTTATTTTACAACCCGCGAGAACGCCCTACGAAGGGCAGCCCAACGCAACATGATGGTGGCGCACGAACGGGTGGAATACCGCGTGCCCACCCTATTTATCGAAGATCAGCCAGTCAAAGAGCTCTTTGTCTTCAATCTGCCAAAGAACTCAAGGAAGACGACTGTAGATACATTGCTGCGGGAGAGGGGTCAGAAGGATTTTGATATCAAGAAAGTGTGCAACAGGGGTGGCCAGGCATCGGCTATCCTCACCTTCGGGAGGTTCGCTTCATGTGTCAGTTTCCAGGGCAGCGCGATGATGAATAGGATTTTTTATGAGACACGGAACGCGGAGGGGAGCAAGACGCGAACCAAATATGTAAGGGTAAGACCACACCAAGAAATTGCGTGTGAGGATAAGGCTGAAATGATAGTCAACGACTCGAAAGGGTCGCCTGGTTCGCCGATTGTGACTCTCCGTTTTTCGGTCATATTGGCAAATATATTAGGTAATTTAAGTAACGAGGACAAGTATGGTCTTATTAATGCTCTGGAGGGACACAGGGAGATCGGATATCGCCTGGGCACACTGGAGTTTGACGCGGATAACGAAAGATACCGTGGCGCTAGCGGATGGAAATATGCCTGGCAGGATGCTGGAGAGTTTTACTTCTCCAGTATCCACATAAAGAAACCATTGGAGGTCAACCTCGTCGAGTTCCTGAGTGGGATCATGGAAAAACAGAAGAGGGCAGATGGAACAACACCCCATCTGGATTGTTTGGACCTCCGTGGCGTTAAGGTGACGCAACAACTGCTTGAGAGGGTCAGCCAGGCCTTCAACGTGAGCAACGTCGTCCTTGGAGCGGCCACGGGTCTTCTCGAGGTGAAATTCCAGAGGATGGAAAGTTTGAGCGTCCATGCCAACAATATGATTAGGTTGAAGGAGCTTTGCGGAGACGCGTTTAAGGGCCTGACTGTCTTGCGCCTGGTCGAGTGTAGAGCACTGGTGATCGAGCATCTTTTTGAGTTCCTGAACAAGAACGACACTCTCAGGGAGTTATATGTGCACGACTGTAACAACATAGATAAGGAGGTGCACATATGGAGATTACTCGATCGTTTCTTCTTCAGTGAATGCAGGGTGAAGGTTTTTCATTTTTCTTACAGCAAGTTCCCAACGGAGGAGCTTCCTTTTGTCTACAGGCCAGAGTTGCGAGACAATTTCGACTTGGAAGAACTTAACCTGGAGGGCAATTTATACGTCGTCCAGAGCTTGCCCGAGATCCTCCGGAGGTGTTTCGTTTTGGGGACACTCAACTTGCTAGGCCTTACCCCCCCGGAACCGTTGGGATTCGGGAACACCATTAGCCTGCACTCACTCAGAATGCAATACCATGTGGGGATCCAGGTGTCTCTCTCATCCCTGAGAGAACACAAGATGAAGGAGATCACCATACATAACTCCTTGGGTAAAAATAACAGAAACAATAGGCAGTTCGACCTGGACATCGTCCAGAGGTTGATCTTGAACTACCCACAGGAGTTCTCCTTCATCACAAGAAAGTGTAAGGTGAGGATCACCGCGGATCTCCGCAGGTTTTTAAAAAACAAAGGAGCAAGGATCACTGAGGATGGGGATCTGCTCCATATCACCTACAGGTGGCCGTACTAGGCTGAAGATGTGCAGAACACAGGAGAAGATAAGACTGAACTCAGTGTAGTGATAGTGTGTATGTGTGTGAGAATGCTAGCGTAAATGTGACTTATGTCAAGAATGTATGACGTGCAAGCATATGTTATATATTATTATATATTTAATGCGAAATGTCGTTTTTTATGGTTGGCAATAATGCAAGTTCTTTATTATTCAGCGCGTTAAGCGCGAGTAACATATGGTTGCACAATGTATGATAATCATTGTAAAAACTTAGCGTATTAAACGCATAAATGTGATAATTTTAAAGACTGAGCGTAGTAAACGCATAAATGTGATAGTTTTAAAGACTGAGCGTATTAAACGCATAAAATGTGATAAAAATTAGAATGTTTTATTGATTGTATGAAATTTTAAAAATATGTATTGTAAACATAAAAATTAACTTCTTTAGTTCCAAAAATAATTCAATACCGTCGTATGAAATAAGAGTATATAGATAATGTAAAGATTGTTATAAAATTGTTAAAAATTGATTGGGTATGTAAATTCAGTAAGTTTTGAGATGCAATATATAGCATAGTAAGTGCATTCATGCACGCAATAATATATAAAACGCATAAGTGTAAGCGAGCACAAAGTAATGTGCGTGAGCAAGTACTATAAGTACAGTTATGCAATGTAAGTGCATTAAGCACAGTTGTATGAATAAGTGCAATTAAGCACGGTGTGTAAATGAGTATAAAGTGCAAGTAAGCACGAGTAGTTAAGCATACAGAGAAATGACATTTACGTGCGAGCAGCATATTTCGTAATAATTTTATTGTTTAAAATCAGCAGTATTAAAAATTTTTTATTTTGTAAATAGTTACCTAGGTATTAAAGCAAATATGTAATGTAAGATGTAAATATCGAACGTAAATGCATAATGTAAATCCAGGGAGTCAGATAAAATGTCAATAGCTAATGTTACAAATATGGTTACGCATATTTATATACCCCCTAAAGACGAGTTAACGTGTGAGCATGAGAGCGTCAGCTCTCTCACTTGACTACCGACTGTATCCCTGGCTTTTAGCAAATACAACGCTTAACCATATCTCTCGTGTATTCATTCTATTTAACCTCAAAACCTCTACCTTCTCTCATCTATACTGTGTGGCTTTTGGTTGGAGTCCCAGGCCCCACAGAACGAATCATCGCCACCTAGTGGTGACATGCGTCAACTCCCTACAAAATAAATTCAAATTCTAGGCGCGAATTTCGAACTAATAAAAAAATTATATTCTCCAACAAAAAAAATTTTTATTATAATAATGTACCATAAAAAGAGGATAAATGGTTATGTATTCTTTCATCAAAATAACTTTTGTTTTTAAATTAAAAAATTTATATCTTCAGATTTTAATCTTTAACGAAAATTGCGTTTCCTTAATGTAAATATCATATTTATTTAAAGTTTCAGCATTTTTTTTTGAACTTAAAATCGTCATAACTTTGGTTCTAATTGATCAAAATATTCGATCCGGGGTTTATTTTAAACATTATTGTTAATATTTTTGATAAATTAATAAATAAAAGCATAAGAATAGTTGTAAGAACACGTAAAGTTGGAAAAATAGTACGATGTGCCATGGTATCAATGTTTTAAAATCGAAAAAATAAAAAAAAAACGTTTAAAAATCTGTTAAAAAAAAATAAGGCAAAATCGCATATTCTTACTTACCCTAGAAGTTAGTATTTTTTATGTCTGAAAACATAAAAATTAAAAAAACAAAAATATATAGTTTTTGAGAAAATCGTGTTTGAAAAAAATCGCTTTTTATCGGTTTTTTGTAAATAACACAGTGTGATCAAATTGTATTACAAAAATCGAGATTGCATTTAAAACTAGACAGAATTCCGCACATTTTCGTTAAAAGAACGCACAAAAAGGTTCAAAATTGACGGAGCTATAGTCGCTTGAAAGTAGAGGTTCATTTTCAATTTTCGAACTTTCGTTTTTACATCCAACACTAAAATTGCTGCAGTAAGAAAAAAAAATTTTTTTTGAGCGTTCTACAACGTAAATTTCATCTTCATATACATAATAGAAGGTATTTCTATTACTTAGAAGAAAAAAAAAATTCTATCAGTGACGGCCTGCATGAATCTGAATGGAATTAGCCATAAAATACTTAAATATATTAATTTTGAAAAATTCACTAATGATTGTTAAATAATAGTTTTGGATATATTAAATAATAAATATTATTGTATTTACAGATTTATGCAAAGTACACATTAGTGTCACAAAACTATAATTTTATTATATCATTATTAAGTATGATAAGTTGAATAGTTCTTAAATTATGAATTCGATCAACGAGTGGACACAACAGTTTTTATAAGTCTTCATTTATATGTAAGAAATTTTTTTAATAGAACTTATTTAAAGTATTAAATTCAAATTTATGAGAAATGATATCAAATAAAATTCAATTTTAGTTTTGATTTTAAAATATTTAGTAGTTAAAAAAACTATTATAAAAACCAAGACTAATAAATATTGACAAATTTACACGTTAATTGACTTCCAAGATAAAAAATATTTTTACTATTTATTTTACTTACGTGCAGGCCGGAATCGCTGTGCTTGTCTAATTGAGATTTTTGTTATTTACTCAAATATTAATCGGTGTATCTGCAAACTGAAGGTTAAGCGCAATAAATATTATTATTACAAATATGTATGCACAAGAAAACCAAAATCTACCGCTTTGTTTTTGAGAAAATTAAGGAACGCGAAAATATTATAAACATAAACTTTTACTTCGGCGTTCCTTACTTTTCTCAAAAACAAAGCAGTAAAATTTTTTTTTCTTGTGCATAGATGTTCGTAATAATAATATCTATTGCGCTTAACCTTTAATTTAAGATACACTGATCAATACTTGAGTAAATAACAAAAAACTCAATTTTTACTCGGTCGGTATCAGATTCTACTCCGACCTGCTCTTAAAATAATATAACCAAATTACATAGTTTTGCGTTAGAAATTTTACTTGAAGTCTTTACCCTAAATTATATTTACATCTCCCACGTTCGTAGACTTGATACATAGGATACAACTAATTAGAGTTTAGAGTTTTTTTTTTTTTTTTTTTTTTTTTTTTTTTTTTTTTTTTTAAAAAGATTAATATATAAAGGATATTGTCCTCTATATGATTAACCTTTTTATATGGTGAAGTCGAGGGAGTCCCCCGCCCGGCATCTGTTTAACACATTACATCAGGCTAGGACTGTCAGACCCATCATACCGAAAACTTTGACTACCGATGGATGGTCAGCCACTTTTGTAACCAACAATCAACCGATACCCAATGAGGTCGGATTTTTTAAAGAGTCGCGATATAAATGGCACATACACTTATTTTCTTTCGAAAAAAAAGTTAGAGGTACCTGGCCAGGATTCGAACCCATGCCCTCCGCGTTGAAGGCAAGAGTTCTATCCATTACGCCACCGCGCTCTTCAGAATTAGAGTTTAGAGTGGTTTTTATATTGATTATGGATTACATTTTTAGGTATAATCAAACATTTGACCTAGAGATGTGATGTTCTCATGGTAAATTAATATATTACAGAATTTTTGTCTCATATATCAATTTATCCAGAGAGTATTACACTTTTAGATCTTGGATTTCGATCAAACTACCAGAAATATTTTATTATACCTAAAAATAAAACCCCAAAAAAAATACAAAAATCACTTTAAACTCTTTTTAGATGAATCTTATAACTCTAGCCTATAAACGGGGGATATGCGAATATAATTTACAAAATAAAAACTTCAAATTAAATATCAAATGCAGAACTATTTAAGTATATTATTTAGTTATTAGTACAATGACTATTTGAATTACTTTCAAATTTCGGAGTTATTCAACGAGTAAACTTAACAATTCTTATAACTTTGTTTTATATGGATTATATAATGTCTACGTATTACGAAAAATGTTTTTTAAAAGAATTTTAAAATAATTAAAATGAAATTTATAAAAAAGAATAAAAGATAAAATGAAAGTAGGAAATCTTTTCTAAGAAGGTTATGAAGCAAATATGTCTAGAATTGAAAAAAATTATTTAGAAAAAATCACATTAAAATTAACATTTTTGCCATAATTTTTGATTGAAATATTCCGCTTAGTATTATTTTTTATTGCACATCAATTTTATTTTTGTCTTTGAAATATTTACTTTTTAAAAAAACTTTTTTATATATATCCGTCATATTTAATATAAAAGCGATAACCCACAAATAATATCAAATTTACTCATTAATTGGTTTTCTAAAATTAAAAGCAGTATTACTATCTACTGAATAATATTACAACAAAGTTATAGTTTTGCATATTGTTATGGCTAATAAAATATTTAACAATAAATATTTTTATTATATTTATAGATTGCCATATTTATGCAGAGATTAAGCTTTTGTGTCACATAATACCACCAAAAATAAATTTTGCGGCCTAAAAAAGGTACAACGTGGAAAGTTACCATATCCTAATGCTTCAAAAGTATCGTACAACATACCATATAGTCCAGTAGAATTAGACTTTTTGCATGACTTAATTAGTAACAGGCAACTGAAGTGAAAAATGAGTTCATTAGGTCAAAAGATATTAAAATTTAGAAAGACCCTCAAAATTCGGGCTGGCATATTTTTTTAAACAACGTTTTTATGTAAAAAATTGTGAAAAATCGATGTTTTTTGGATCTAGCGCTTTTCGTTTTTTAATAGGGTATATGAAATTTATAATACTTATAAAGGTCTTCAAGACGAATAGTTTAAGCCCTATTACATTAAATTTCGTTAATAATTTATTTAAATAATCGCAAAAATATAGTCAAAAATCGTTAAATGTTCAATCATTTTTTATTCCATAAAAAAAGAGGTACATGCTTGTAACTTTGTAAAAAGTTGCCTTCTATCATCCTTAAGAGCAGGCCGGATTCGCTGTCCTTGTCTAATTGGCATTTTTGTTATTTACTCAAGTATTAATCGGTGTATCGGCAAATAAATGATCTCAAAACAATTGAGAGTAATAAAAAATTAATTAAGAAAAAGTTAAAGAAATGGATTAAGTCTGATATACATAAAGATGTACTTGGGGGTTAGAGAGATATAATATATATGAATTACGTTCACCCTACTAATATTTTAGTTGGACTGAGCGATGTGATAAAAATATTAAAACACAAATAGTTGTATAAGTATTTTCTGTAATTTATACCAGACCTACGATCAGGCATACTTTGCCTATGTAGGATTACTTTGTAATTAACTGGTTGATGAATAAATAAATAAAATAAATGTAGGTTTTTGAAAAAACTGGTGATTATAGATAAAAATTCAGAGTTGTCCGCAACTTGTACAGTAAAAAGCAATATTTTTTCTAATAAGGACAAATTAATTTTGATGCTTTGCTTGCAAGAAGAGTTTGACGTACATAAAAAATCATATTCTCTAGCCTTATTTATGAGTTTTTAAGTATGTCAAACTTTTCTTGAAAACAAAGCATCAAAATTAATTTGTCTTTATCAGAAAAAATATTGCTTTTTACTGTACAATTTGCGGACAACTCTTAATTTTCATCAATAATCACTAGTTTTTCCAAAAACTTACATTTTTCAATTAGAAAAGGATAGAGAGATCCAACGTGTTCTTAAGACTGATCTTTCACCTACTCGATTCAAGGGCAATATTTCGCAGAAAATGCAATTACTAACCTCTTTTCGTGCGGCTTTTCCTGTTACTAAAATTGAAAATTATTAAATATAGAATTATTTATATAATATACAACTCTTTAAAATTACTAATAATTAATATTTAAATTCGTGATATTCAAGGATTAAAACGATACATGTTTATCTTCCATATTCCGTTTTAAAATAGTTACTTTTGAGTTTTAAATTAATGATTAGAAATTTAAAATTGATATATATATATATATATATATATATATATTATATGATTTGTATTATATTTATCAACTGTTGAAAATCGTTACACAATTTATTGGGTTTTACGTTAACAGGTATTAATTATATTGAAGTTTTTCGCTCCTAACGTCGCTTAGCTGAATTTTCTTTTATTATATTATTATGTATAAATGACTAATTTTGAGTAAATAAGAATTAATTAATTGAATTTTGATTACTGAATAAAATCAAAAATAATTTGATGAAACATAATATAAAAATATATGTACACATGTGCTGAAAGTAAAAAAGCGTATAATTTATTTCAAGTGACTATTTCTCACTCTACTGCCATTAGAAAAACAAAGATAGTACGATATTTGATGCAAATAAACTGAGAACTAAGTACTGAGTTACAACTATAATTTCCAGACCTCAATATATGACCATGAATTTGAATTATGAAATTAATTTATAAGTGAAATTTTTTAATTTTTACAAATATTTTTTCTCCGTGTAACTATTTGCAACTACTTAACAATCCTTTTTGCATCTAATATAAAAATTTAATGAGATACAAATATTACAAAGTGTATGTATCACAAGTAAGGTTTGCATTTCATAAATATTATAATTTTTAGAAAATTCTTGATATTAATAGATTATTAATTTGGGAAATTTAATATTTTTTTATTGATGACAAGTAACTTTTCAAAAATAGTTAAAATAATACTGTAAATGTCAATCAACATTTTCATCAAAATAAATTTCAACGCTATAATTATTAAAATAAACATTTTTATTTAACTACAATCTATTGTAATAATTATTTTTTTAATATATATATATATATATATATATATTAAAAAAATAATAATTTTATTTGATGAACAGTTATATAAATATTATATATTTATAATTGTATAACTAAATTTATTAAATTAAAATTGTATTCAGTTATTATTCAGAGAATGAGGTATTTAAATTGGTTTTCATGAAAATATATTATTTAAAAAGTTACTTGTTAACAATTTTTCATAAATAACATACATTCAACCTTAATTACATTTTCATTTGTACACGTGTTTATATTTAAATGAATTGTGATTTATATAAAAATTGTTAGCAATTCATTTCATTGAAGCAATAATATTTTTAATAAGAGAAACATTAATTTTTAAAAAATATCAAATGACCTCATATGAAAAATTATAATTACATGATATAAAAATATTTTTTTTTAATATCGTTTGAACATAAATTTTATGAAATACAATTTAAAAAAATTATTTATTAGATATTAAATTTTTTTAACAGTCAATTATAAAGATAGGACAATATATAAAATATGAATAAATGTTTCTGATTATGTCTATAATTATGCATTTATATGTATGAACTGTCTAGATAGAAGTAGAATTCCTCCTAAAAAAGTAAATATTTCAAAAGAAAATTCACTTATTATTTGCGAAACATTTATTATGAATGCGGAAAAAAATAATATTCTGTAATATCACTCTATAATTTGTATTAAATATGATACAAATCATTGAAAGTACAATTATTTCATTATGTTAAATTTGTTGTCAAAGTTTGATTATATTTTACTATGAGAAGATAAAAAAATTAACTGTCTTTCTATTCTATTGCTGAATTTCCATAAAAGGAATGTATTAATTTGTAGTATGTCTCGTGATAATTATTTATTTGAATTTTTAAATTATTCCAATCATTAGTTTTCAAGATATTTAAATTCCTGATTCCAAATGGAAAAATTTTAGTAAATAATACTGGAACCCAGACTTCTCAATAAGTAATGAATAGATTTATGTAAAAATTTAACTGAATAATCTTCGTGATACATACTGTATGTTAATGCATCTATTTATTCAAAATTTTAAAATACTAGCTACATTCATGCGCGCGAAGCGCGCAACAAATTTATACTCCAGGGTCAACTATGAATATAATAACATCTATAAACATGATAAGTAATTTTAATAAACGAAATTATTTTAGTAGCAATTTTATTGTTTTTAAAAAAATGATGAGTGGTCATCTATCAAAAATTAATTTTAAATAAAAACTAAAATTATGAACCTTAAAATCAAACAGTACGAAGTGCCTTTAATATGTCATAAAAAAATAAAAAAATTAAATTAAAAGAAATTTTTAATATAATTTTTTACATACATAATTTTTAATATTTATATTAGTTTTTTGGCATGTAGGATATAAGATCAAACTCTAGATACCGCAGCATACAACTGACCATGATCAAAAACTTGAATGCAACTATCAAAAAAGATTGCTATCAGAAATGATACATATTAAAAAATATGAAAATTGCAATAATACATGACACTCAAAAATTAAACAACGTATATAATAAATACATAGTTGAATTATTAAAAAGAAATTAATTTTTTTGATAAAACGGTTTCAAGAATAAATTATTTACAATAAAACGCAATAATTGTTAAATAAGATTAAATATAATTAAATCAAATTCATTCATGTGAGTCAAAATCTTGAATCAAATACCAAGTACATAAAAGAAAACACTTGCTAGTCACTTTGTACATACGTAACTCACCTAAATTACCTATGTTAAAGATTTGTATAACCAAAGAAGATAGACGCTTACCCACACAGCATGAAAGAATTTTGAAATAATTTCATGAAATATTACAAGTAATAATACGTTGAAAACATTTAAAAAGAACTTAAAAAGATAACTATATTCTTTTTAAAAGAATTTATGAAATAATACACAGGAAGATTACAAAGTCTTTACAAAAATATTACCAAAAAGGAAACGAAAGTTAAGGCATGAAATATTACACGAATCCTTACTGAAAGGACTTTGAAAAGACTTCTTGAAAGGAAACAAGAAAGAACTCAGAAATCTTCCAACGATTAAAATCAGAAAATAATTTAGAAAGATTTTCGGAATGATCTAAGTTATTCTTTCACCGAATAATTTCAAGATTCTTCCAAAAAGCTTTTATGAAATAATTCATGTAATATTTTGGTAAAGTCTCAAGAAATCATACATGAAATAATTTTGAAATCTTTTTGAAATATTTCATGAAATAACTTATGATGAGAATAAAAGTTATTACATAAATCCTTACTGAAAGGACTTTGAAAAGACTTCTTGAAAGAAAACAAGAAAGAACTCAGAAATCTTCCAACGATTCAATTCATAAAATAATTTGGAAAGATTTTCGGAATGATCTAAGGTATTCTTTCACCGGATCATTTCAAGATTCATTCAAAAAGCTTTCATGAAATAATTGATGCAATATTTTGGTAAAGTCTCAAGAAATCTTACATGAAATAATTTTGAAATCTTTTTGAAATATTTCATGAAATAACTTATGATGAGAATTAAAGTTATTACATTAATCCTTACTGAAAGGACTTTGAAAAGACTTCTTGAAAGGAAACAAGAAAGAACTCAAAAATCTTCCAACGATTAAAATCAGAAAATAATTTAGAAAGATTTTTGGAATGATCTAAGTTATTCTTTCACCGAATAATTTCAAGATTCTTCCAAAAAGCTTTTATGAAATAATTCATGTAATATTTTGGTAAAGTCTCAAGAAATCATACATGAAATAATTTTGAAATCTTTTTGAAATCTTTCATGAAATAACTTATGATGAGAATAAAAGTTATTACATTAATCCTTACTGAAAGGACTTTGAAAAGACTTCTTGAAAGGAAACAAGAAAGAACTCAAAAATCTTCCAACGATTAAAATCAGAAAATAATTTAGAAAGATTTTTGGAATGATCTAAGTTATTCTTTCACCGAATAATTTCAAGATTCTTCCAAAAAGCTTTTATGAAATAATTCATGTAATATTTTGGTAAAGTCTCAAGAAATCATACATGAAATAATTTTGAAATCTTTTTGAAATCTTTCATGAAATAACTTATGATGAGAATAAAAGTTATTACATGAATCCTTACTGAAAGGACTTTGAAAAGACTTCTTGAAAGGAAACAAGAAAGAACTCAAAAATCTTCCAACGATTAAAGTCAGAAAATAATTTAGAAAGATTTTTGGAATAATTTAAGTTATTCTTTCACCGAATAATTTCAAGATTCTTCCAAAAAGCTTTTATAAAATAATTCATGTAATATTTTGGTAAAGTCTCAAGAAAACATACATGAAATAATTTTGAAATCTTTTTGAAATATTTCATGAAATAACTTATGACGAGAATAAAAGTTATTACATGAATCCTTACTGAATGGACTTTGAAAGGACTTTATGAAAGAAAACGTGAAATATAACAGAATCATTTAGAAATATTTTCGGGATTAGTTTAGAATTTATCCGCTTGATGGCGGTATCTCTTACTCTCGCAAGCGGTAAGAGTGCTTCCCGTTTCATATATAAGAAAAATAAGAATCTTAAATGGAAACTATAAATTGTTATGCGTGCGATGTCTGTGTTATGATAACTTCGATTTTAACCGCTGTAAAACTATTCGTAATCCTATGAATAATTATATCATCAGATCCGTTTATATATATATATATATATATATATATGTGTGTGTGTGTGTGTGTGTGTGTGTGTGTGTGTGTGTGTGTGTGTGTGTGTGTGTATTAATTCTAAATTGATTCTTAAATAATACAGGAAAGAATAAAATTTCTAGAACTTTACACGTCTCTCAACTAAAGATAGATAAAAAGATTAATGCATTATTACTAAAAGAATTCATGGATCCTTACAGAATTCTTTCATTGAAAGGATTCTGTAATAATTCTATGTCCTGAGGTATATTTCTTTCAGAAATAATACAATGAAATATTTTTAAAATATTTTATATCATTCTTACAGAATACTTTCAATGAAAGATGTATGAAAAGATTTACGAATTATTACCAAAAGAATTCATGGATCCTTACAGAATTCTTTCATTGAAAGGATTCTGTAATAATTCTATGTCCGAGGTATATTCCTTTTAGAAAGAATACAATGAAATATTTTAAAAATATTTCATATTATTCTTACAGAATCCTTTCAATGGAAGATGTATGAAAAGATTTACGAATTATTACCAAAAGAATTCATGGATCCTTACAGAATTCTTCCATTGAAAGGATTTTGAAATGTCTTGTGAATTCTTTATGAAATATTTTTATGTATTATTTTTAAAAGAATAATACCTCGGACATAGAATTATTTCAGAATCCTTTCAGTGAAATATTTCTGAAAGATTGTAGTCCTTTCATGAATCCTTTCAGAATCCTTTCAAAGTCCTTTCATGCTGTATGGGTTATAGAAGGATTCTTCTGGGTTACATTTTTCGTCTGAAAGCCTGGGTAACACTTCAACATTGTTTGTATATCTATACATATGAAAAATGTGCTATATATATGATTTATATAGATATAAAAATACATGGGATTTGATGGCGTCCCCAAGTAGCTGGGTAACAGAACCAACTCATTTTTGGCAGAAATTTCCCATGTACGCTTCTATCAGCGTCTATATTCGTTGAAATAATTTATACTTCATAATGTCACGTAGATCATGACGACGCATATTAGATTGCGTAAATTTTTATTATTAATAGAAATATCTATTATTATACATTTTTATAAAACAAAAATAGTTATGTAATACCACATGTTTAATACTTGTAAGTTTCATTTTTTATTTTTATTGTTACGCCTAAAATGTATTGAGTCAGGCTATCTGATACGGCCCACTAAAAACCCACCATACAAAATTAATACTGTTTTTTGCAAATTGTTAAAGTTTTATATGTTAAAAATAATGTCCTGAAGTAATTTTTGAAAATTTTCATTTTTCCAAAAGTTTTTAGCAAACTAACCTCTAAGCACTTTTTTTTTCGAAACGCGATTAATTAGAAACTATCAGATAAAAGTTAACGAAATTTTATTTACAAATTCAAAAATAGTTAAAGAATCGAATAGAGTATAAAAAGATTGAAAAAAATATTAATTATTAATAAAAAATTAGCCATGCAATAAATAAATGATTAGAAATGCGGTGTGAATGTTTAACGCATCAAAGATGGCGGCGCACGTTCTAGTACTTTACCGTTGTATGGATCCTTATGCATCACGCCTTTTCTTCTTTGAAAAATAAGTTAAATAAATCGTAAGTCTGTTGTTCCTAGAATACTATACTATTTATTGTAGAATTAAAGTTCAATTATTTTTTAACATTTATTACAGCAGATTTTGAATAATTTGAAAAAATTTTACATTCTAATTTTTCCATGTCATATGGCTTATAGCAGTGGAATTTACGTGTTCCAACAATTGTTTTTGCCGAACTAAAGCGATTTTCTAATTTTTTCTGATGATTTTTATATTCATTTAGTGAACAAAACTCAAAACTAATTTTTTTGAAGAAATCAGATGCCCATTCAAACAGTTTTTTTGTTGTAGTTATCGTCTTATCTTGTAAACTGGCTCTGTATGCATGTCTTTTCACACATCCACCGATACCATCACAAGCACCTTTTCCGTGTGCAGTAGCGAAAAAATGCCATTCTGCATTGATTCCAAAATCTTTTTCATGATGCAGTAAATTTGATAAATTGAATCTATTTTTGTACTGGGAGCCAGCTCCGTCCGAAAAATAATAAATTTTTTTAATTTTTTGTGCACAAAACTTTCTTTTTAAAAACTCAATCATCTTTGAATTGTACAGATGCACTCCAGTGGCGTCGTGATTTTCGTATTCAGAGAAAACAACATAATTAATGTTTTTGATAACTTTATCCTGTTTGTAATAAATCACGTATACATGTAACGTAGCTTGGTCTTTGCACCAATGTTGCGATTGTATAGCATCTTGTACATGAAATGAATAATTTTCAGAAAAATCTAAGGTTACAATGAATTCTTCATCTTCAAGTTTTTCTTTTAGCTGTTCTAAATACGTTGCTTGAGTCTGAGCAATGAAATCATGTTTCAAAACATCGGGTAAATCGGATGCAAGATTTTTAAGAAAAATATTAACAGTCTCAGTTTTATAAAGTAATTGACATCTAAAAAAATAATTAGGTTGTAAAAAGCTAATTATCATAAAATATATAAATATATCTGTTAATATAATTACCTATCAGTTGTAAGCCATTGATTATAAGAAATTTTTTTAATTTTTAATTTTTGTAAAGACGTTTTCAAATCTTTAAAAATTTGACGAGTACCAGGACATTTTTCACAATTTCCCAGAAAACATTCTTCAGATGGATTTAAACAACATATATTATTTAAGAATTCTCTATAAGTTAATTTAAAATCAGATTTTTTTCCAGAAAATGCTTCTTTGATTCCTCTAAATTTAAGTCGAATGTTGCCATGGATTTTGCAAACGCAAACATTATGCGTTCCTTTAGCACCAACTGGAATGCACTGTTGAGGTCTTAGCGCTTTAAAAGATGCCAATGAAATTTTTTCATTTGGATTTTTGCTCAAAAAATCTTCATGTAAATCTTTTATATTGCTTAACAACAAACGTTTCTAAAAAGAAATATTGCTTTTACATATAAAAAATATAAAAATCGAATTACATAAATTTCTCCAGAAAAAAAATTTAATTTTAAAAAATACCATAGAAATAAATTGACAACTTTCTGATTGTTTAAAAATCACTATCATTGTTTTTTTTTATATTGCTTACCGTTTCTAGATGTCTTTTGCCATTAACAATAACTGACTTGACATCTTTCACTCCTGGCATTACTCGGCTGACTTCATCCGGAAGAAAAAAATTATTAACATTTTCAACTAGATCTACACTCATAGCTCGACCTTTTCTTACGTCTGGCAGAACATCATGACCTTTATCATTATTCAACTTCTTTGCAGTAGAAACCATGCGCCTACTAACATCAAATACTTTCGCCGCTTTTCGAATTGACCATTCATTAGGTAATGTCATTAAAAGAACAATTTTTTGATGTCGAGTAGATGCGTGAGACAATGCCTCTTTGACTTTACTTATCCATGTACAATTTTCAGATTTATTAAAGATATTCAAATTGCTACTATTAATTGTTTTCTGCAATATCTTCTGATCATCATTCGACAAATTAAGGAGCATCTTTTTTTTAGCCGGAGCTGCAATCCATTCTTCAAATGAAGATGCTAATTTCTGTCTTTTGATATTATTATCAACAAATTTGCAGACAAAATCTTCATCATTTTCTTCTTTTTCTGACTCCTCTATTTCATTATTTACTTCTTCTACGTGCTCTTTATTTTGCTTATTTGTTGTATTATTAACCTCAAATTGAATAGAATTTTTATTTAAATACAGTTGTCGTCTACAAGAAGCACAAACGAATAAACCAAATAAAGCACTGAACTTTGTGTCACGATTTTTTGATAAAAAAGTTAAATTTTTCCGAAAACAACTATGATTTTTTTTTGGAATGGATTACAACACTTAGGGGTGGTGTCATGATGATAGCAATAACATTAATGAATATTAACAAATGCATGTTTGATTTTGCAAAAGAAACGATTAGCTTTTGTTTATTAAGCGATTCAAATGCGGCCGCGAGCAACAAAACCGTTTTCACTGTCGCGTCTATCATCGCTACGTGATATTCAAAAATTTGTAAATCTTTTCCTAATAGAGATCCCCAAATTTTATTGCGATTATAAGTAAAGGAAGGTCTAAGGAATAAATGATTAGAGAAAAAAAATTTCCTAGCCCTACGAGAAGTGTCATAAATTTCAATTTATTTATTGCAAAACTAATTTTTTATTAATAATTAATATTTTTTTAATTTATTTATATTCTATTCGATTCTTTAGCTATTTTTGAATTTGTAAATAAAATTTCGTTAACTTTTATCTGATAGTCTCTGAGTAATCGTGTTTTGAAAAAAAAGTGCTTAGAGGTTAGTTTGCTAATAACTTTTAGAAGAATGAAAATTTTCAAAAATTACTTTAGGACTTTATTTTTAACATATAAACCTTTAACAATTTGCAAAAAAAACTATTAAATTTATACGGTGGGTTTTTAGTGGCCCGTTTCAGGTAGCCTGACTCATTGTTTTAGGTAATGTTTTTTTAATGTATTGTTGATGAATTTAGAAGTTTTTAATCATTAAGAAACTGTTATCAGTTGTTATTAAATTTTATGTTTTAGCACCTGAAGTGGCCTCTCTAAAAAATAGAGGAGAAAAGTCGTTTTTTCTCTTATAGAAATAAAGAAAAATTGAAACAGCTGCTGCTATTAGTTTATTCACAGTTAGAAATATCAAAGACAAAGTCTGTTAAAACAGTTAATAGACAAAAATGTGTGTTACTTTAACAAACAAAATGTCTTTAAAGGATTTAACAAACAAATGTCTGTTAAAATTTTACTTATTTAAATTACAGACATTGTCTGTCAATGTACTAAAACTTTTTTTGGTCTTGTTTTCCGTACACATACATACACGTTTTATATATAGTTTTATTTTTTTAAATTCACGTTTAAGGAGTCTCATGTGCTAGCTATAGTTTGCTATAGTTTGTTGTTCATAATAATCAAAAGTTTAAAAAATTCTTCAATATTTTGAAAAACATTAATTTATACCTGGAAAAAAATCTCTGCAAATTTTTAGTTAGACTTATCGACTGATTTTATTATTTATGCTCACTTAAAGTTTATCTTTTTACTACTATGAGATACAAAACACGCGGACTTCGAGTGAGCACATATAAAAAAATTAGTTGATAAGACTACTTGAAAAGGACCCCGGAAGATTCTTATGGGTTTCTGGGTCCCGGTGAAATTTAATAATAGTATGACCAAATTGTAGCTTATTTTTATCTGAACATAAGTCTCTATGGGCTCAAGTCCCGAAAATGCACAGATTTTAAGTAAATAATGATTAAAGTCGTTGATTTCTGGAAAGGTTAGAGTGACCGAAGACGTAACTTCAATTGTTCGATGTGCTCATTATATAGTTGTTATTTGAATAAATAATTAAAATAATTTTATGTTTAATAAACTTAGAATTATATAAAATATGATTAGTTAGAATAATTTTAAAAAAACTTGGAACATAGAATTATTACACTATTATTCTATACAATAAATAATTATTTTTCAAATATTTCATAATAAGAAAAAATATCATTTAGTGTGTTTATGGTTCATGGGTTTATAATTTTTTGGTTTATGGGTTTATGGTTCATGGTTTATGGGTTTATGGTTTATGGGTTTATGGTTTATGGGTTTATGGTTTATGGATTTATGGTTCATGGTTTATGGGTTTATGGTTTATGGGTTTATGGTTTATGGGTTTATTGTTCATGGGTTTATGGTTTATGGGTTTATAGTTCATGGTTCATGGGTTTAGGGTTTATGGGTATATAGTTTATGGGTATATGGTTGATGGGTTTATGGTTTATGGGTTTATGGTTTTACGATTTATGGGTTTATAAGTTTCCGGTTTATGGGTTCATAGTTTATGGGTTTATGGCTTTACAATTTATGGGTTCATTATTTATGGTATTATTGTTTATGGGATTAGGGTTTATGGGTTTATCCATTTATAAGTTTACGATTTATTAATTTATGGTTTTATGGTATATAGGTTTATGGTTCATAGTTTATGGGTTTATGGGTTCATGGTTTATGGTTTTGAGGTTCATGGGTTTACGGTTTATGGATTTATGGTTTATGGGTTTAAGGTTTATGGGTTTACAGCATATGGGTTCATAGTTTGCAAGTTTATGGGTCTATTGGTTTATGCTTTAAGGGCCTATAGGTTTATGGTTTATGGGTTCATAGTTTACGGGTTTATGGTTTATGGGTTCATAATTTATGGGTTTATGGTTTATGCGTTTATGGTTATGGGTTTACGGTTTATGGGTTTATAGTTTATGGGTTCATAGCTTTACAATTTATGGGTTTATTATTTATGGTTTTATTGTTTATGGGTTTATGGTTCATAGTTTATGGGTTTATGGTTTATACGTTTATGGCTCTTCAATTTATCGGTTCATTATCTATGGTTTTATCGTTTATGGGGTTAGGGTTTATGGGTCTATCCATTTATAAGTTCACGATTTATTGGTTTATGGTCTTATAGTATATGGGTTTATAGTTCATAGTTTATGGGTTTATGGGTTCATGTTTTATGGTTTTAAGGTTTATGGGTTTATGGTTTATTCGTTTACGGTTTATGGGTTTACGGTTTTTGGGTTTAAAGTTTTTTAATTTACAGCTTATGGGTTTATAGTTTGCGAGTTTACGGGTTTATGGGTTTATGCTTTTAAGGGCCTCTGGGTTTATGGTTTGTGGGTTTATAGTTTATGGGTTTATGGTTTATGGGTTTATGGTTTATGGGTTTACGGTTTATGGGTTTAAGGTTTTTGGGTTTACAGCTTATGGGTTAATGGTTTGCGAGTTTATGGGTTTATGGGTTTATGCTTTTAAGGGCCTCTGGGTTTATGGTTTATGGGTTTATGGGTTTATGCTTTTAAGGGCCTCTGGGTTTATGGTTTATGGGTTTATGGTTTATGGGTTTTTGGTTCATGGGTTTACGGTTTATGGATTTATGGTTTATGGGTTTATGGTTTATGGGTTTATGGTTTATGGGTTTATGGTTTATGGGTTTATGGTTTATGGGTTTACGGCTTATGGGATCATAGTTTATGGGTTTATAGCTTTACAATTAATGGGTTTATTTTTTATGGTTTCATTGTTTATGGGTTTGGTGTTTATGGGTTGATCCATTTATGAGTTGACGATTTATTGGTTTATGGTGTTATGGTATATGAGTTTATAGTATATAGGTTTATGGGTTTATGGTTCATAGCTTTAAGGTTTATGGGTTTATGGTTTATGGTTTATGGTTTATGAGTTTACGGTTTATGGGTTTATGGGTTTACAGCTTATGGGTTTATAGTTTGCAAGTTTATAAGTCTATGGGTTTATGCTTCAAGGGCCTATAGGTTTATGTTTGATGGGTTCATAGTTTACGGGTTTATGTTTTATGGGTTTATAATTTATGAGTTTATAGTTTATGCGTTTATGGTTATGGGTTTACGGTTTATGGGTTTATAGTTTATGGGTTTATAGCTTTACAATTTATGGGTTTATTATTTATGGTTTTATTATTTATGGGTTTATCCATTTATGAGGTTACGATTTATTGATTTATGGTTTTATAGAATATGGGTTTATGGTTCATAGTTTATGGGTTTATGGTATATGAGTTTCTGGTTTATGGGATCATGCTTTATGGTTTTAAGGTTTATGGGTTTATGGTTCATGGTTTATGGGTTTATGGTTAATGGGTTTATAGTTCATGGTTCATGGGTTTAGGGTTTATGGATATAGGGTTTATGGGTATATGGTTTATGGGTTTATGGTTTATGGGTTTATGGCTCTTCAATTTTTCGGTTCATTATGTATGGTTTTATCGTTTATGGGATTAGGGTTTATGGGTCTATCCATTTATAAGTTCACGATTCATTGGTTTATGGTCTTATAGTATATGGGTTTATGGTTTATAGTTTATGGGTTTATGGGTTCATGTTTTATGGTTTTAAGGTTTATGGGTTTATGGTTTATTGGTTTACGGTTTTTGGGTTTACGGTTTATGGGTTTAAAGTTTTTGGGTTTACAGCTTATGGGTTTATGGTTTGCGAGTTTATGGGTTTATGGGTTTATGCTTTTAAGGGCCTTTGGGTTTATGGTCTGTGGGTTTATAGTTTATGGGTTTATGGTTTATGGGTTTATGGTTTATGGGTTTACAGTTTATGGGTTTAAGGTTTTTGGGTTTACAGCTTATGGGTTAATGGTTTGCGAGTTTATGGGTTTATGGGTTTATGCTTTTAAGGGCCTCTGGGTTTATGGTTTATGGGTTTATGGTTTATGGGTTTTTGGTTCATGGGTTTACGGTTTATGGATTTATGGTTTATGGGTTTATGGTTTATGGGTTTTCGGTTTATGGGTTTAAGGTTTATGGGTTTACAGCATATGGGTTCATAGTTTGCAAGTTTATGGGTCTATTGGTTTATGCTTTAAGGGCCTATAGGTTTATGGTTTATGGGTTCATAGTTTACGGGTTTATGGTTTATGGGTTCATAATTTATGGGTTTATTGTTTATGCGTTTATGGTTATGGGTTTACGGTTTATGGGTTTATAGTTTATGGGTTCATAGCTTTACAATTTATGGGTTTATTATTTATGGTTTTATTGTTTATGGGTTTATGGTTCATAGTTTATGGGTTTATGGTATATAGGTTTCTGGTTTATGGGATCACGCTTTATGGTTTTAAGGTTTATGGGTTTATGGTTCATGGTTTATGGGTTTATGGTTAATGGGTTTATAGTTCATGGTTTATGGGTCTAGGGTTTATGGATATATGGTTTATGGGTATATGGTTTATAGGTTTATGGTTTATGGGTTTATGGCTCTACAATTTGTGGGTTCATTATCTATGGTTTTATCGTTTATGGGATTAGGGTTTATGGGTTAATCCATTTATAAGTTCACGATTTATTGGTTTATGGTCTTATGGTATATGGGTTTATAGTTCATAGTTTATGCGTTTGTGGGTTCATGGTTTATGGTTTTAAGGTTTATGGTTTTATAGTATATGGGTTCATGGTTCATAGTTTATGAATTTATGGTATATGGGTTTCTGGTTTATGGAATCATGCTTTATGGTTTTAAGGTTTATGGGTTTATGTTTCATGGTTCATGGGTTTATGGTTAATGGGTTTATAGTTCATTGTTCATGGGTTTAGGGTTTATGGATATATGGTTTATGGGTATATGGTTTATGGGTTTATGGTTTATGGATATATGGTTTATGGGTATATGGTTTATGGGTTTATGGTTTATGGGTTTATGGCTCTACAATTTATGGGTTCATTATTTATGGTTTTATCGTCTATGGGATTAGGGTTTATGGGTGTATCCATTCATAAGTTCACGATTTATTGGTTTATGGTCTTATAGTATATGGGTATATAGTTCATAGTTTATGGGTTTATGGTTTATGGGTTTACTGTTTATGGGTTTAAGGTTTTTGGGTTTACAGCTTATGGGTTTATGGTTTGCGAGTTTATGGGTTTATGGGTTTACGCTTTTAAGGGCCTCTGGGTTTATGGTTTGTGAGTTTATAGTTTACGGGTTTATGGTTTATGGGTTTATGGTTTATGGGTTTATGGTTTATGGGTTTATGGTTTATGAATGTACGGCTTATGGGTTCATAGTTTATGGGTTTATAGCTCTACAATTTATGGGTCTATTTTTTATGGTTTTATTGTTTATGGGTTTAGGGTTTATGGGTTTATCCATTTATAAGTTGACGATTTATTGGTTTATGGAGTTATGGTATATGGGTTTTATAGTTTATGGGTTTATGGGTTTATGGTTCATGGCTTTAAGGTTTATGGGTTTATGGTTTATGGTTTATGGTTTATGGGTTTATGGTTTATGGGTTTATGCTTTATGGGTTTATGGTTTCTGGAATTACGGTTTATGGGTTCACGGTTAAAGGGTTTATGGTTTATGGGTTTATGGTTTATGGGTTTATGGTTTATGGGTTTATGCTTTAAGGGTCTATGGGTTCATGGTTTATGGGTTTATGCTTTAACGGTCTATGGATTTATGGTTTACGGTTTATGGGTTTGAATTTATGGGTTTACGGTTTTTTGGTTCAAAGTTTATGGGTTTATGGCTTAACAATTTATGGGTTAATTATTTATGGTTTTATTGTTTGTGGGTGTAGGTTTTATGGGTTTATCCATTCATGAGTTGAAGATTTATTGGTTTATGGTTTAATGGTATATGGGTTTATGGTTCATAGTTTATGGGTTTATGGTTTATGATTTTTAGGTATATGGGTTTATGGTTTATGGGTTTCTGTTCTATAGGTTTATGGTTTATGGGTTTATGTTTAATGGGTTTTTGGTTCATGAGTTTACGGTTTATGGGTTTACGGTTTATGGGTTTATGGTTTATGGGTTTATGGGTTAATAGGTTTATTCTCCAAGAGTCTATAAGTTTATAGTTTATTGGTTTATAGTTTATGGGTTTAGGGTTTATGGGTTTATCCATTTATGAGTTTACGATTTATTGGTTTATGGTTTTATGGTATATGTGTTTATGGTTCTTACTTTATGGGTTTATGTGATCATGGTTTATGGTTTTAAGTTTTATGGGCTTATGGTTTAACGGTTTATGGGTTTAAGGTTTATGGGTTTATGGTTTGTGGGTTTATGGGTGTTCATGAGTTTATGCTTTAAGAGTCTATGGGTTTATTGTTTATGGGTTTATGGTTTATGGGTTTATGGTTTATGGGTTTATGGTTCATGGGTTTATGGTTTATAGTTTATGGATTTACGGTTTATGGGTTTAAGGTTTATGGGTTTATAGCTTTACAATTCATGGGTTCATTATCTATGGTTTTATTGTTTATGGGTTTATTCATTTATGAGGTTACGATTTATTGGTTTATGGTTTTATGGTATACGGGTTTATGGTTCATAGATTATGGGTTCATGGTATATGGGTTTCTGGTTTATGGGTTCATGCTTTGTGGTTTTAAGGTTTATAAGTTTATGGTTCATGGGTTCATGGTTTATAGGTTTATGGTTTATGAGTTCATAGTTTATGGGTTTATAGCTTTACAATTTATGGGTTTATTGTTTATGGGTTTAGGGTTTAGGGGTTTACGGTTTATGGGTTTACGGTTAATAGGTTCACGGTCTATAGGTCTATGGTTTCTGGGTTAATGGTTTATGGGTTTATGGTTTATGGGTTTATGGTTTATGGGTTTATGGTTTATGGGTTCGAATTTATTACAATTTATGGGTTTATTACCTATGGTTTTATTGTTTATGGGTTTAGGTTTTATGGGCTCATCCATTCATGAGATTTATTGGTTTCTGGTTTAATGGTATATGGGTTTATGGTTCATAGTTCATGGGTTTATGGTATATGGGTTTATGGTTCATAGTTTATGGGTTTCTGGGGTTTATGGTTCATGGTTTTAAGGTTTATGGGTTTATGGTTAATAGGTTCATGGTTTATGAGTTTATGGTTTATGGGTTTATGGCATATGGGTTTATGGTTTATGGGTTTACGGTTTATGAGTTTACGGTTTACGGGTTCACGGTTGATGGGTTCACGGTTTATGGGTTTATGGTTTCTGGGTTAATGGGTTTATGGGTTTATGGTTTATGGGTGTATAGTCTACGGGTTTATGGGTTATGGTCTATGGTTTATGGGTTTACGGTTTAAGGGTTCATAGTTTATGGGTTTATGGCTTTCCAGTTTATGGGTTAATTATTTATAATTTTATTGTTCGTGGGTTTAGGGATTATGGGTTTATCTATTTATGACTTAACGATTTATTGGTTTATGGTTTATGGGTTGATGGTTTATAGTTTATGAGTTTATGGGTTCATGATTTATGATTTTATGGTTCATGGGTTAATGGGTTAATGGTTTATGGGTTTATGCTTTGACGGTTTATGTGTATATGCTCATTGGATTTAGGTTCACGGGTTTATGGTTTATGGTTTATTGTTTATGGGTTTATGGGTTTATAGTTTATCGGTTTACGGTTTATGGGTTTATAGTTTATGGGTTTATAGCTTTACAATTTATGAGTTTATTATCTATGATTTTATTGTTTATGGGTTTAGGGTTTATGGGTTTATCCATTTATGAGTTTACGATTTATGGGTTTATGGTATTGTGGTATATGGGTTTATGGTTCATAGTTTATGGGTTTATGGTATATGGGTTAATGGTTTATAGTTCATGGGTTCATGGGTTTATGGTTCATAGCTTTAAGGTTTATGGGTTTATGGTTTATGATTTATGGGTTTATGGTGTATGGGTTTATGGTTTATGGGTTAACAGTTTATGAGTTTACGGTTTACGGGTTCACGGTTGATGGCTTCACGATTTATGGGTTTATAAGTTTACGGTTCATGGATTCATAGTTTATGGGTATATGGCTTTACAATTTATGGGTTCATTATCTATGGTTTTATTGTTTATGGGATTAGAGTTTAGGGGTTTATCCATTTATAAGTTTACGATTTATTGGTTTATGGTTTTATGGTATATAGGTATATGGTTTATAGTTTATGAGTTTATGAGTTTATGGGTTCATGGTTTATGGTTTTGAGGTTTATGGGTTCATGGTTTATGGGTTTACGGTTTATGGGTTTAAGGTTTATGGGTTTACAGCTTATGGGTTTATATTTTGCAAGTCTATGGGTTTATGCTTTAAGGGCCTATGGGTTTATGGTTTATGGGTTTATAGTTTACGGGTTAATGGTTTATGGGTTCATAATTCATGGGTTTATGGTTTATGCGTTTATAGTTATGGGTTTACGGTTTATGGGTTCATAGTTTATGGGTTTATAGCTTCACAATTTATGAGTTTATTATCTATGGTTTTATTGTTTATGGGTTTGGGGTTTATGGGTTTATCCATTCATGAGTTTACGATTTATGGGTTTATGGTATTGTGGTATATGGGTTTATGGTTTATAGTTTATGGGTTGATGGTATATGGGTTAATGGTTTATAGTTTATAAGTTTATTGGTTTATGGTTCATGGCTTTAAGGTTTATGGGTATATGGTTTATGGTTTATGGGTTCATGGTTTATGGGTTTATGGTTTATGGGTTTACGGTTTATGAGTTTACGGTTTACGGGTTTACGGGTAATGGGTTCACGGTTTATGGGTTTATGGTTTCTGGGTTAATGGGTCTATGGGTCTATGGTTTATGGGTGTATAGTTTACGGGTTTATGGGTTGTGGTCTATGGTTTATGGCTTTACGGTTTAAGGGTTCATAGTTTATGGGTTTATGGCTTTCCAGTTTATGGGTTAATTATTTATGGATTTATTGTTTGTGGGTTTAGGGTTTATGGGTTTATCGTCGATTTATTAGTTTATGGTTTTATGGTATATGAGTTGATAGTTTATAGTTTATGAGTTTGAGGGTTCATGATTTATGATTTTATGGTTTATGGGTTTATGGGTTAATGGTTTATGGGTTTATGCTTCAAGGGTTTATGGGTATATGGTCCTTGGATTTAGGTTTACGGGTTTATGGTTTATGGGTTTACGGTTTATGGGTTTATAGTTTATTGGTTTATAGCTTCACAATTTATGAGTTTATTATTTATGGTTTTATTGTTTATGGGTTTAGGGTTTATGGGTTTATCTATTTATGAGTTTACGATTTATGGGTTTATGGTATTGTTGTATATGGGTTTATGGTTCATAGTTTATGGGTTTATGGTATATGGGTTAATGGTTTATAGTTTATGGGTTTATGGGTTTATAGTTCATGGCTTTAAGGTTTATGGGTTTATGGTTTATGGTTTATGGGTTTATGGTTTATGGGTTTATGGTTTATGGGTTAATGGGTTAATGGTTTATGGTTCTCAGATGTGGGTTTATGGTTTATGGGTTTATAGTTTATGGGTTTATGGTTTATAACTTTACGAGTTATGGGTTTATAAGTTCAGGGTCTATGGGTTCATAATTTATAGGTTTATTACTTTACGCTTTATGGATTTATTATTGATGGTTTTATTGTTTATGAGTTTGGGGTTACTGGGTTTATGGTTTATGCGTAAAATAACTGTAATAATTATAAGTTCCAGTATTTGATTCTATGAAAAACTTAAATAAATCACTTGACGCTAGGAGTTCGTGTCGGAAATTATTCGAGTTACTTGGAAAAAATATGAATAACTCGAATAGTTCGTAAAAATATGAGCTGACCAGAGTACTCGAATGAATCGAATTATTCAAAGAAACATGAATTACTTTAATAACTTAAGTTACTCAAAAATATAAGTGCTTTTTTTATTAACATTTTTTGTAGAAACTAGTTTATCCTTCATTTATTTTTTAGAGCGGAGGCTTCCCCTTCCCGCCGACTCTGGTAGGTGCGTTGCCACATTTTTATTTTCATGTTATCATATAATAATGCCGCTACTTCACGTTTTACAACAAATGTATGCTTAATGCGGCTGAATATGACGCCCTATGAAACAGTAATAGCACACGCCAATTTTAGCAGAATACAGCCTTAGCGCCCACTGGATTTAGCGAACGCTAATTTTAGCCGACGTTAATTTCAGAAGATGCCATATTTAGCACCAGCTAATATTGCTAGTTACTGCTAGATTTAGCGCACGCTAATATTCTTATTTCATGCTAGATTAGCGCACGTTATTTTCGCAAATGAATGCTTGTTTTAGCGCACGCTAACATTGCAAGCCTAAGCTTGTTTTAGCGTGCGCTTCTTTAAGCATACGCTATATTCAGCACACGCTAATTTTTATATTACATGCTAGATTTAGCACACGCTAATTTTAGCAGAATTCAGCCTTAACGCATGCTGGATTTAGCGAATGCCAATTTCAGCAGACGCTAATTTTAGAAGATGCTATATTTAGCACCGGCTAATATGGCTAGTTATTGCTAGATTCAGCGCACACTAATATTTTCATTTAACGCTGGATTTAGCGATCGTAAATCAAAGCGGACTCAAGCTGAGCGCACGTTATTTTCGCAAATAAATGCTAGTTTTAGCACACGCTAACATCGCAAGCTTACGCTTGTTTTAGCGTGTGCTTCTTTTTATCATACGCTATAATCAGCACACGCTAATTTTTTTCATTCCACGCTATATTCAAAACACGCTAATTTTGCTAATGTGTGCTAGATTTAGCGCACGCTAGTTCTAGCAGACTCCTGTTTTTGCGCACGCTAACATTGCAAGCCTACGCTGGTTTTAGCGTGCGCTTCTTTCAGTATACGCTATATTCAGTACACGACAATTTTTCCATTACATGCTAGATTTAGCATACGCTAATTTTAGCAGAATCCGGCCTTAGCGCCCGCTGGATTTAGCGAACGTTAATTTAAGCAGACGCAAAATCTAGCTCTAATTAGCAAAATTAGTGTGTGCTAAATTTAGCGTGAAATGAAATATTATCCTGTGCTCAATCTAGCGTATGCAAAAATAAGCGCACGCTAAGACTAGCGTAAGCTTGCAATGTTAGCGTGTGCTTAAACTAGCATTTATTTGCGAAAATAACGTGCGCTAAGCTTGAGTCCACTTTAGTTCACGATCTCTAAATCTAGCATGAAATGAGAATAATATCGTGCGCTAAATCTAGCAAAAGCTAGCAATATTAGCCGATGCTAAATATAGCATCTTCTGAAATTAGCGTCTGCTGAAATTAGCGTTCGCTCAATCAAGCGGGCGCTAAGGCTGGATTCTGATAAAATTAGCGTGTGGTAAATCTAGCATGTAATGGAAAAATTAGCGTGTGCTGAATATAGCGTATGCTTAAAGAAGCGCACGCTAAAACAGGCGTAGGCTTGCAATCTTAGCGTGCGCAAAAACGAGAGTCTGCTAGAACTAGCGTGCGCTAAATCTCACACATTAGCAAAATTAGCGTGTGCCAAATCTAGCATGGAATGGAAAAATTAGCGTGTGCTGAATATAACGTATGCTAAAAGAAGCGCACGAACTGTGGTGATGATTATTGGTGATTATAGTCAATACTATAGTTATGTAATTGTTGGGAGTGGAGCGGGAAAATCACGAGTCGGTTGGCGTCACTTTGAAATTAAGGCAAAACTAAACCTTTATTAAACAAAACACTACACTTGAATGATCGAAAAAAGAATAAACTAAACTTGAATACACAATCACTAAACAAAACTAAGAATCCTTGTCTTCGAAATAAAGCACTGAGTTTAAACTAAATGAGTTCTTTTCTGATTCACTGCAATCCTCGTAGTGGGGCTGATGAACGTCGTCTGAACCTCAGACACGTGAGGCGCGTGCCTTTATAGGCGATGATGAGGGAGATAGAGAGAGGGAGAAAGTGGCGTCCCATGCGGCATCCATGGTCGCGTCCCCGCGTGCGCGCACCACGACGCCAAGCTTCTTTGGCGGGAAATTCCAACAACCCGCCCGCCTCGTTCCTTGAACGAAACTTCTCGAGATGCCGCCCGCCAAAACCACCGCAGAAGATGCCGAATCATGATGGTTCCTGTAGGGCAGAGGGGCTGTTAATGGGCAGGAGAGAAAGCTTCACTATGGGGCGCACATACTCGCCTATGGCAGTCCTGATGGTTGCGGAACGCACAAACCCATCGGAACCTTGGTGAACTTTAATCACACGATCATCTTCCATCTTCCATCAGGCCTGATGAGAGAGAGGTCCAAAATGATGGCGAGATCAGCCAGCTTAAGATTTGGACGTCGGCGAATCCACTTCGTTCGTTGTTGAAGGGTGTTTAGATACTCGGCGCTCCGCCGTCGCCAAAACTGATCCCGCAGGCCTCTGACCAACTTCCAATGGGTCAGTTTGTCGAGGTGTCCAGTTTCTTCAGGCTTTTCAGGAATCGTATCTAGTGGTCTACCAATCAGAAGATGCCCCAAGGTGAGGGCGTCGAGGTCCTCAAGGTCGTGAGACAGAGGTGAGAGAGGTCGACAGTTGAGCACCGCCTCAATGCTGACCAGTAGAGTGGAAAACTCTTCGTATGTGAGCTTTTTTCAGATGCGTCTTGAAGGATTTGACTTCAGCCTCCCAGAGCCCTCCTAAGTGGAGAGCCGCAGGAGGAATGAACCACTACGTGATGCCAGCGGTCGCCATGGAGGAAGCAACGGTCTCCCAATTGATGTTGCTGAGGGCCTGCCTCATCTCTAGATCCGCGCGATGGAAATGTGTAGCATTGTCGCTCCAGAGCTCGGCCGGTCTACCACGCCGACCGCAAAATCGCGTTAATTCCCCCTGAAGACTTTCGGTGGTGAGGTCACCAACAGCTTCAAGATATACGCCCTTTGAAGCGAAGCACACAAAGACTGCAACGTAGGCCTTGGTAGTTCGGGATCCACGTCCCTTCGCTGCATGAAGTTGAAAAGGCCCAGCATAATCGAGACCGGTACACGTGAAGGCCTGGGCTGAGATCACTTGTTCTCGGGGAAGAGGAGCCATCACTTGAGTCATTGGTCTGACTCGAGTTCGTGTGCAGATCACACATCGATGAATATGAGCTTGGATTTGGCGTTTTCCTCCAACAATCCAAGCTTGCCGAACAGCGTGCACGTATGTAGAGCGAAACCCACCGTGGAGAGCACAATGGTGAGCCCATGAGATCACCAACTGAGTCAATGGGCATGCACTGGACAGGACTGGTGTGTGTTGCGCATCGTAAGGTAGCGATGAGTGCTAAAGACGTCCTCCAACCCGCAAAATCCCATTTGGATCCAGAAAAACGTCCAAGCCTTTGAGTGGGCTCCGACGTAATACATTACCTCGTCCTTCCATGAGTATTGTTAGCTTTGGAGCAAAGTGTTGACGCTGACTTGATGCCACGCACGCCAAGAATGCATCGTTTAATTCGGTGACTGTAGCAGGTGCAAGCACGGGAGTCGTCGGGAACCGTCGCAGGCGCAATCTTGTCCAGCGACGTAGTCTCACTAGAAAATTCAGCAGGGTGTTCAAATCTGAATATTTGTTTAGAAGATTGACATTACCAGATGGTTGCATAGGATCATCTACTGCCACCTGAACGGCACTGGAGTGACATCGGTCCATAGGAATTAGAAGGCCACTCCGATGATGGCTGTCGCAGCCAGCTGGGTCCAGGGAACCAGAATTGATCCTGGATCAGGGCCAGCAAGTCGGATCCCCTGAAGGCCACGTCGGCCGGGTTCATCTGGATAGGGACATATTCCAGATCGTTGGCGGCATGGTCTCTTGAACGTGACTGATATAGTTGTCAACCAGTGAGTTGCCTACTGGTCCACTCGAATACAGCCAATGGAGCACGATTTGAGCGTCGCACCATGCATAGCATTCATCTGGAGGGATGCTCAGATCGTCGGCGACGGTGCGGAGCAGCTTGCACGCCAGCAACGCGGCCCTGAGCTCAAGCCAGGGGATGGTCATCCTGGGTGCCGTTTTTGATGAAGACTGAAGACTCCTGATGGAATTAAGCTTGGTCTTGGCCACAAGCAATGTTGTCGACACTTCGTTGTTTTCATCCGTGACTCTAGCATACACGACAGCAGCCATCACACGGAGACTGGCGTCAGAGAAGGCGTGAAGCTGCAGCTGACGTGAGGGGCCACGTTGAATTCAGCGGGGCAAAACAACATCGGGGACGTGTGACAAGTTCCTTTTGAAGCAAGCCAAACGTCGGGCCATGGACGCGGGGAGCTCGTCGTCCCAAGTTAACTTCGCTCGCCACAGGTCCTGCATGAGCAGCTTGGCCAACACAGTGACCGGTGCCAGCCATCCACAAGGGTCAAAAACACTGAAAATGGCTGAGAGAATCTCTCGTTTGGTCCTCTGGGTGTTGGCAATCGTAGGTGGCGTCAAGCGAAAGTCATCATGTTGAGGATTCCACGATATTCCCAGTTCATTGATTGGGCCGTCCTCAGTTAGGCGCACCCACAAGGCACGCAAGCACTCCTTCGTAGGAAGGTCCTGGAGTAACTGTGGACTGTTGGCCACCCACTTGTGCAACGGAAATCCTCCGG
The DNA here is from genome assembly GCA_017163975.1 of Anastatus disparis. Taxonomy (NCBI): domain Eukaryota; kingdom Metazoa; phylum Arthropoda; class Insecta; order Hymenoptera; family Eupelmidae; genus Anastatus; species Anastatus disparis. Next base: position 409,701 of record JAFFSR010000072.1, read on the forward strand.
TTATCAGTAGTTGCCTGAGTTGATCTCGAAGGTAAAGGGCTGACTTCAGACTATCGGCTCCGAAAAGCACATCATCAATGTAGCGATCGCGTCGGAGAGCCTCGGCGGCGGTGGGTCGATGATCCCCCTCATCGATGCACAGTTGCTCAATGACTCGCATTGCCAGATAAGGAGCACACGACTCACCGTACGTAACTGTGAGGAGTTGAAAATGTCGAATCAGCTCGTGGTCGTTGGGGCTCCAAACGATCCGTTGCAGGTCAACATCACGTTCGTTAATACGGATCTGGCGATACATCATTCTGATGTCAGCACAAAATGCGAACCGATGTTGACGCCATTGGGTGAGTATCCGCCATAGGTGCGTCTGAAGCTTTGATCCCGTGAGCAGCCCGTCATTAAGACTGTATCCAGTGGAAGTGGGTCGCGAGGCATTGAAGACTACTCGGATCCTTGAGCCGTGATCCCCTCTCTTCCAGATGCCATGATGAGGGATGTAGTGGACGGGCCAAGGGCAGCTGCGAAGCTCTTCGGAAGTCAGCTCACGCAAGTGTCTGAGACGGAGATACTCGTTCATGAACTCGAGGTAAGCCGCTGCCATCTCTGTATCTCGCTTCGTCCGCCGGTGAAAAGCGTTCAGGGTAGCGAGGGCGCCAGGTAGACTCTCGCCCAGGATCTCCTCAATGTTTGTTCTCGTAGGAAGTCGCAGTGCGTATCGACCATCGGAGTCTCGACGGTGGGTGAGGAAGATTTGTTCGCACATTTGATCTTCCGGGGTTGTCCGCGCGATGCTGGGAATATTCTCCAGTTTCCAGAAGCGTTGTAGTTGACTCATAAGCTGGTGGTGCCACCGAGGCTCCGCTTCAGTGAGCAGGCAGTGGCAGCTTCTCGTTGTGGTGAGAGAGAGTGAGATTCGACCGGAGATAGCCTATGCCACTGCGGTTTGCTGTGCATTCAAGTCCGCCTTTCTCTCCAATCCAGGTCGCAGTAGTTCAGGTAGAACGTTGGCACCAATCACTAGTCTAGGGATGTCAAATTTCTGGTCGGCAAGTCCCAAGCCCTGCCAGAGGGACTTAGCATTGACGGGTGGTGATGCCGCGGGCGTTGATAGGCAAAGATGTTTCACACAATAGGCCTCGATGATGATGGGCGTGGGTAAGTCGGGAAGGTGCAGATGGAGTCGAGCTTTCAGGAGTGTGCGATCGAGAAAGGCTCCTCCAACTTCACTGATGCTGACGTCAGACCTCTCCATATAGGCCTTTGTTTTACGAGCAAAGGCTGTTGATGTGAGCGTCATCTCCGAGCAAGAGTCGAGAAGCATCCGGGCCGATGCGCTCTTACCTCGCCCGTTGCTTATCTGCAAGACGGCTGTGGGTAGCATGACCAGTCATGACCGGTCTGGTCGTCCATCGGGGCTCGTGGAAGTTGACGGCCCCCCGATTCTGCTGCGTTTGGATGGAGTGGAGTCGGGAATCGGCCCGCCCTCACGTTTGCGGCTGTCTTCGTGTAGCAGCGAATGGTGCAACGCTACACAGGCTGAGCAGTTTAGCCGGAAAGGACAGTTTTGGGCAACATGTCCAGGCTTGTTGCAGTTGAAGCACAGCCGTGCTTTGTTGACGGCCCCTCGCCGTCCTTGGGAATCGAGGGCGAGTAATTTCGCACAGCGGTCAGTGTAGTGGGCACCTCCGCAACATCTGCAGACATCGTTCCTTTGGACAGCAAAAGATCGAAATCCACGAGTTCTCGGCTGGGGTCGATTCGTAGAAGGCGTAGAGTGGGAGGTAGTTCTATGGTGGCCCTTTTTTGTCTCCATCGAGCTGAGTGTGCGGCTTCGACAACTCAGAAACTTGATTACTGCTTGAAACCTGGGTATCTCCTGAGAACGCGTGATGGGGTCGATGTTCAGTTTCTCCGCCTCCTCCTCCCAAGCTCGGCGAGTGATCGGATCCATGCAGTTGGCGGTTATGGCGACGAACCAATCATCCCAGTGCTCTACGGGTCGCTCCAACACCTGGAGCTGCTTCCAATGACGCTCAAGCGTGTCACAGAGATGCTGCAGTTCCGTGGCGTTCTCCTCTTTCAGCAATCGAAGGGTGAGTAAGGCGTTGATGTGGTCCAGCACAAGCAACCTTGGCTGCTCATACCGGGTCACGAGCATGTCCCATGCTGTGGAGTAATTTGCTCCGATGACTGGAAAGGTGTCCACAGCCAATTTGGCCTCTTCAGACACATAAGGTTTCAAGTAAAACAGCTTCTGGACATCGCTGAGGTGCTCATCGTTATGAATGAGCGCTTGAAAGGCGTCTCGGAAGACCTCCCAGTCCTGCCTTCGCCCGGAGAACGTTAGCACGTTCATTCGTGGCAATCGCGCGCTCATAGAGGTGGATCGTTGATGCTGCGCTGTGTCGAGTCCCATGGTGGAGCGTAGCCCCGAGGAGGCCGGATCTAGCCGTTCTCGAAGGTCATACAACTTCGATTGCACTGCTAGATAGATATTCTCAATCTCGGTGTAAACAGTCTCTTGATTATATCCGACGTCGTCGCTTAAGCCCTTTTGAATAAAGGTCAAGTGGTTGGCTTAGAAGTCCGCCCAGTATGAACCCAGCAGCTCCAGTCGGGCCTGGATCAACCCGATTGTCAATTGATCATCCGAAACGGCATTCACAGCTGCGACGAAGTTTCGAATCACCTGGAGTGAAGCCTGTTGAGTAGGCACTAGTTCATCTACGACATCCATGCTGAAACAGATTTTCAAAAAAAAGGTAGGCGGTGGGAGCCTTTGTTGCCGACTGCAAGCGGTAAGAGCCTCTATTGTTCACTCTAAACAGTAAGAGCCTTTTCTCTTACTTAAGGCGGTAAGAGCCTTTTCTCTTCCCCAGAGGCAGTAGGAGCCTCTATAGACACAATGGGCAGTAAGAGCCTGTGTCCATACCACAGGCGGCAAGAGCCCTGTTCCTCCCCGTAGGCGTGGGAAGCCTTGGTATTGGATATAGGCAGTAAGAGCCTCCAATTCCTTTCCACTTAATTGTCGTCCTTGTAAGAATCTCCCCACTTTCACTACACAGAGTTTATCCGGCTCGAAGGACCATTTTGTTGGGAGTGGAGCGGGAAAATCACAAGTCGGTTGGCGTCACTTTGAAATTAAGGCAAAACTAAACCTTTATTAAACAAAACACTACACTTCAATGATCGAAAAAAGAATAAACTAAACTTGAATACACAATCACTAAACAAAACTAAGAATCCTTGTCTTCGAAATAAAGCACTGAGTTTAAACTAAATGAGTTCTTTTCTGATTCACTGCAATCCTCGTAGTGGGGCTGATGAACGTCGTCTGAACCTCAGACACGTGAGGCGCGTGCCTTTATAGGCGATGATGAGGGAGATAGAGAGAGGGAGAAAGTGGCGTCCCATGCGGCATCCATGGTCGCGTCCCCGCGCGCGCGCACCACGACGCCAAGCTTCTTTGGCGGGAAATTCCAACAGTAATAATAACTATGATTGATTATAAAACTGTAACGATGATTATACGTGATTATAGTAATTACTATAGTTACGTAGCAATAACTAAAAATGAACGTAAGACTGTAATGATGATTGTTGGTGATTATAGTCTTAACTATAATTTTGTGGTAATAACTATAATTGATTATAAAACGGTTGTAATGATTATAGGTGAATATAATCATTAATTATAATTACTAAGTGATTATATAATTGTAGTGATGATTATAAGTGACTATAGTCATTACTACAGTTTCGTGGTAATAACTACAATTAATTATAAAACTGTGGTGATGATTATTGTTGATTATTGATTATAGTCAACACTAAAGTTACGTAGTAATAACTATGATTGATTATAAAACTGTATTGATGATTATACGTGATTCTAGTCATTATTATAGTTACGTAGCAATAACTAAAAATGAATGTATGACTGTAGTGTTGATCGTAGGTGATTATAGTCTTAACTATAATTTTGCGGTAATAACTATAATTGATTATAAAACGGTTGTAATGATTATAGGTGAATATAATCATTAATTATAATCACTAATTGATTATATAATTGTAGTGATGATTATAGGTTACTATAGTCATTACTATAGTTTCGTGGTAATAACTAAAATTTATTATAAAACTGTGGTGATGATTATTGGTGATTATAGTCAATACTATAGTAAGTTATAATAACTATGATTGATTATAAAACTGTAATGATGAATATACGTGATTATAGTCATTACTATTGTTACGTAGTAATAACTATTATTAATGTAAAACTGTTGTGATGATTATATGTCATTAGAGTCATATAGTTACGAAGTAATAATTATAATTGGATCGTTAAACTGTACAATGTTAAACAACTTACATTAGCAAAATATTTTCCGAGTCAAAAGAAATGTTGATGTTAAGGAAAAAGAAGGATATTACATTGTTAACCAAGGGAGTAGAATAGGTGATTTATGCTCGAGACGGGAACATAAAGACGAGGTCCAATACACCTTCACTTCCGTGGTTAATATATTACTGTTTCATACACGACGGGCGTCATATTCAGCTGCATTAAGTATACATTTGTTAATAATACGTAAAGTAGCGGCAATAATATATAATAACATGAAAATAAAAATGTGGCAAAGCACCTACCGGAGTTGGCGTGAAGGAGAAGCCCCCACTCCAAAAAATAAATAAAAGATAAACGAGTTTCTACAAAAAATATTGATAAAAAAGCACCTATATTTTTGAGTGACTTGAGTTATTAAAGTAATTCATATTTCTTTGAATAATGCGATTCATTTAAGCACTCTAAGCAGCTCATATTTTTACGAACAATTCGAGTTATACATATTTTATTCGAGTAACTCGATCAATTTTAGACACGAACTCGTAGAGTCGCGTGATTTATTTGAGTTGTTTATAAAATCGAATACTCGCACACGTAATTATTACATTTATTTTATGCATAAACCCATAGAGCGTAAAGTAATAAACTGTAAACTTAAAAACCAATAACTCGTAAAGTCATGAACCATTAAACCATAAACTCATGAACTATAAACCCATAAACCAAAAACCCAAATCCAAGAACCATAAACCATTAACCCATTAACCCATAAATCATAAACCCATAACCCATAAACCCATAAACCATAAACCATAAACCCATGAACCATAAACGATGAACCCGTAAACCCAAATCCAAGAACCATAAACCCATAAACCCATAAACCATAAACCCAAATCTAAGAACCATGAACTATTAACCCATAAACCAGTAAATCATGAACCCATAAACCATAAGGCCATAAACTATAAAACATAAACCCATAAACCATAAACCCATAAACCATAAACTCGTAAACCCAAATCCAAGAACCATAAACCATAAACCCATAAACCACAAACCATAAACCCGTAAACCTAAATCCAAGAACCATAAACCCATATACCCTTAAAGCATAAACCCATAAACCATTAACTCATAAACCATAAACCCATAAACCATAAACCTATAAACCCATAAACCATGAACTATAAACTTATATGCCATAAAACCATAAACCCATAAATCGTAAACCCATAAACCATAAACACATGAACCCATAAAACCATAAACCATGAACCCATAAACCATAAACCCATTAACTATAAACACATAAACCATAAACCCAAATCCAAGAACCATAAACCCATAAACCCATAAGCCATATAACTAAATCAAAGAACCATAAACTATTAACCCATAAACCCATAAATCATAAACCCATGAACCATAAACCCATGAACTATAAACCATAAACCATAAACCATAGACTCGTAAACCCAAATCCAAGAACCATGAACCCATAAACCCATAAACCCTTAAAGCATAAACTCATAAACCATAAACCCATAAACAATAAACCCATAAATTGTAAAGCCATAAGCCCATAAACTATGAACCCATAAACCCATAAACCATAAACCCATGAACCATAAACCCATAAACCATAAACCATAAACTCATAAACCATAAACCCATAAACCATAAACCCATAAACAATAAACCATAAACCCATAAACCCATGAACCTTAAGCCCATAAACCCATAAACCTTAAAACCATAAACCATAAACTCATAAACTATGAACCATAAACCCATAAACTATGAACCATAAACCCATAAACTATGAACCATAAACCCATATACCATAAAACCATAAACCAATAAATCGTAAACTCATAAATGGATGAACCCATAAACCCTAAACCCATGAACAATAAAACCATAAATAATAAACTCATAAATTGTAAAGCCATAAACCCATAAACTATGAACCCATAAACTATAAACACATAAACCATAAACCCAAATCCAAGAACCATAAACCCATAAACCCATAAACCATACACCCAAATCCAAGAACCATAAACCCATAAACCCATAAACCATACACCCAAATCCAAGAACCATAAACCCATAAACCCAAATCCAAGAACCATAAACCCATAAACCTAAATCCAAGAACCATAAACCATTAACCCATAAACCCATAAATCATAAGCCCATGAACCATAAACCACAACCCCATAAACCCTAAAAGCGTAAACCCATAAACCATAACTCATAAACCCATAATCCCGTAAACCGAAATCCAAGAACCATAAGCCCATAAACCCATAAACTCTTAAAGCATAAACTCATAAACCATAAACCCATAAACCTATAAACAATAAAACCATAAATAATAAACCCATGAATTGTAGAGCCATAAAACCCATAAACCATAAACCCATAAACCATAAACCCATAAACCATAAACTCATAAACCATAAACCCATAAACTATAAACCCATAAACGATAAACCATAAACCTATAAACCCATGAACCTTAAGCCCATAAACCCATAAACCTTAAAACCATAAACCATAAACCCATAAACTATGAACCATAAACCCATAAACCCATATACCATAAAACCATAAATAATAAACCCATAAATTGTAAAGCCATAAACCCATAAATTGTAAAGCCATAAACCCATAAACTATGAACCCGTAAACTATAAACACATAAACCATAAACCCAAATCCAAGAACCATCGACCCATAAAACCATAAACCATAAACCCAAATCCAAGAACCATAAACCCATAAACCCAAATCCAAGAACCATAAGTCATTAACCCATAAACCCATAAATCATGAGCCCATGAACCATAAACCCATAAACCCATAAACCCATAAACTATAAACCATAAACCATAAACCATAAACTCGTAAACCCAAATCCAAGAACCATAAACCCATAAACCACAACCCCCTAAACCCTAAAAGCGTAAACCCATAAACCATAACTCGTAAACCCATAAACCGGTAAACCGAAATCCAAGAACCATAAGCCCATAAACCCATAAACTCTTAAAGCATAAACTCATAAACCATAAACCCATAAACCCATAAACAATAAAACCATAAATAATAAACCCATAAATTGTAAAGCCATAAACCCATAAACTATGAACCCATAAACCATAAACTTATAAACCCTTAAATCGTAAAACCATGAGCCCATAATTCCATAAACCATACACCCATAAACCCATAAACCATAAACCTATGAACCATAAACCCATAAACCATAAACCCATAAACCGTAAACCCATAAACCATAAACCCATAAACCATAAACCCATAAACGATAAACTCATAAACCCATAAACCTTAAAACCATAGACCCATAAACCTTAAACCGTAAACCATAAACCCCCAAACTATGAACCATAAACCCATATACCATAAAACCATAAACCAATAAATCGTAAACATATCAATGGATAAACCCATTAACCCTAAACCCATAAACAATAAAACTATAAATAATAAACCCATAAATTGTAAAGCCATAAACCCATACACTATGAACCCATAAATCGTAAACTTATAAACCCATAAATCGTAAAGCAATATACCCATAATTCCATAAACCATAAACCCATCAACCCATAAACCCATAAACCCATAATCCATAAACCCATAAACCCATAAACCATATACCCATAAACCATAAACGCATAAACCCATAAACCATGAACCATAAACCCATAAACCAAAAAATTATAAACCCAGGAACCATAAACACATCAAATGATATTTTTTCTTATTATAAAATATTTGAAAAATAATTATTTTATTGTATAGAATAATAGTGTAATAATTCTATGTTTTAAGTTTTTTTTAAATTATTTAAAAAAATTATATTTTATATAATTGTAAGTTTATTTAACATAAAATTATTTTAATCAATTATTTAAATAACAACTATATAATGAGCATATCAAACAATTGAAGTTATGCCTTCGGTCACTCTAACCTTCCCAGAAATCAACGACTTTAATCATTATTTACTTAAAATCTGTGCATTTTCGGGACTTGAGCCCATGGAGACTTATGTTCAGAAAAAAATAAGCTACAATTTGGTCATAATATTATCAAATTTCACCGGGACCCGGAAACCCATAAGAATCTTCCGGGGTCGTTTGCAGAAATTTTTTTCTAGGTATAAATTAATTTTTATCAAAATTTTGAAGAGTTCTTTAAACTTTTAATTTTTATGAACAACAAACTATAGCTGACATATGAGACTCCTTAAATTAATAAATGTACAAGAACTCAAGAAATATTAGAAAGAACGTTTTTTATTATATCTTATACAATATTATATTCGTTTATAATATGATATTCGCTGTCTAATGAATAGCTTTCGTGACATTTACAATGATATAATTTTAATAATTATTAACAATTTTTATAAACAAATTATAATAATACGTTTTTTCGAAAAAAAAAAAATTATGATATTTTTTAGGTCATTTTGAGTAAAAAAGGTTCTCATGAACATATTGCTAAAATGAACTGAATCGGCAAAAAAAAATCGCAGTTTGAAAAAACGCGATTTTTCAAAACTTTGACAGCCTATAGCTCAGCTTCTACTGATTTCATTTTAACTCACAATAGCTTAAATTGTTTGTTAAAATATAAACTTAAAGATTACAGTAGTGAGCGACCGTATTTATAAAAAATCGCGTTTTTCAAACTTTGCAATTTGTTTTCTGCCGATTCAGTGCATTTTAGCAATATGTTCATGAGAACCTTTTTTACTCAAAATGAACTAAAAAAATATGATAAAATTTTTTTTTTAAGTGCATTTTTATAATTTGTTTATGAAAATTGTTAATAATTATTAAATGCGCCATTTTCAGACATTCTACCCAAAAAATTCGGATTCAGCAGGTCAAAAATACATAAAAAAATCTGGGTAGAATTGAGGACCTCGATCGACCAAGACTTATGTAGTTTGCCCCTGGACTATCTATTTTAGTCGTTTGTTACGGACATTTTCAGAATCAACTGACATAAAGTCTGTTAAATCGTCACATCCTTGTTTGTTACTTCAACAGACAATTTAGTAACAGAAAATAAAAGAGACTACACAATTGTTTTTAACCGTGTTCAGTTCCTTAAAACAATAATTATATTATCAAACGTTTGTCCACGTAATTTACTAATCGTCATAGCAAAAGATAATTCACATGAAAATTACGTTCTTTTAAATGTAAAAGGAATATTCATTTTCACAATATAATCTACTACGGTTTGGAAAAATATTATTTTATACCACCCGTCAAAATTTTACATTTTAATAAATGATTAGAAAATTCTAAAATTTGCAATCTCGCACTATTGCATGAACCTTTATTAATACTTATATTTCTTATAAGCATTACAATAAATTTTTCTCTCAAATGTAATTTACTGGAAGGATTAAAAGAATTTAAATATTCTAGAAGAAACATTTCATCTGATTCATTATTGATTTTCATCACTATCAATTTCCGAGTTTTAAAATAATGTATGAAAATAATATAAATTTTGCAATAAAGAATCAAAAATTTTTTACAAAAAAACATTTTATTTTTCACTTGCATTAAATTTTGTTTCAACTCATTCATATAAAATTGTTTTCACTAATTATTATATGCGTTACATCTTTAGTTTGGATAGCATTAAATTAAATTAAATATTGCAGTAAATTAAATTTTTAAATACTATTATTGGTAATAAGAGTTTAAAAATCCTCATTATTTAAAATTACAAAAGCATCTTTTTCATCTTTATATATTTAATGACTATTAAATAAATGACTTTACTTAGCTACTTCATAACCGCATTATAGGTAATAATAAATATATCTATTACATTTATTTGAACTTAAGCATTTACAAAAACGCTGCCAAGTGCTTTGGTGTAATGCTTTCTCATAGAGCTCATTGTGTTAGAGTATTTTGATTTCATTTTGCTTTCTCAAAGAAAAATTATTGTATCGGTGAAAAAATTTTTCTATTTTTTCGTTAATTTGTACATATTTAGACTCCGGGAGTCAAAAAAAGTGAGTTTCAAATAAAAATTTTTTCAAAATTTTCAAAATGCTCTAAAATTAAAACTGCGCTAAGAAAATTAGTTTTAAAAATTTTTTTCTTCTGACAATAGCGGATAACTTGCATGCGAATTTTGGGGCAAATCTATAGAGTAATTTACGTAAAATAAAAGAAAAATGAATTTTTTTTCTTCAAATTTTACAAAATTATCTAAAATTAAAACCACGCTAAGAAAATTAGTTTGGGTGGGGCTCGAACATTAGAATGTTTTTTATTTAATGAATATTTATTTAGAGTGCCACAATTGCGAATAGCGTATTCCATAATTTAGAATAAAGTAATAATGAATTTTCATGATTTCAAAAAGCAGTAGTGATAATCTCAAATTATTCGATTAAAATATTTAGAGTTCTTTTCGAAATCTTGATATAATTTATTCTAAATTTAGACGTACATTTATTTTGCTACTTCTTATTTCGATAAAGTGAATATTCTAAAATGCTTTACTCGCATTAGTTATTTTCGTTACTTCAGTCGCTGAAAATACGAAAATTCTAAAATGAATAAATGAACAGTCTTGATATGCACATAATTTATATGAACTTCTAAATAAATGTTAATTAAATAAAAAACATTCTAATGTTCGAGCCCCACCCATCAGTTTTCAGAAGTTTTTCTTTTGGTAGTCGCAAATAATTTCCAAGCAAATTTTAGAGCAAATCCATCGAGTACTTAAAGTAAAATACAAAAAAAAATTAAAAATTAGAATTGAAAAAAAATGTTTTAAATTGTTCTAAAATTAAAACCATGCCAAGAAAACCAGTTTTCAATAGCTTCCGTACCAGTTAGACAAAAAAATAAATTGTATGCAAAATTTGAAGGAAATCTGTCGAGTACTTTTCGAGATCTAATTGACGTAATGAGTACATACACACACACATACATACAGACATTTTCTGCCCTACAAAAAAAAATCAGGTGAGAGATCATTACATGAGATTTTGGCATGATAAATCACCTAAGAAATTAGGTGAATTCTCGCCTGATTTTTTTTAACAGGGTGGAAACCACTTTTTTCCACGAGTCTGAATATGTACAAATTAATAAAAAAATAGAACAAATTTTTTTATTGATACAATGTTTTCTTTATGAGAAAGTAGAAGTGTATTAAAATATATTTATAACTCATAAATCTTAAGACATGATACACATACAACATTATTTCATTTTAAATAGTGTTATTAAATAAACAAAATCAAGTTTTTAACTAATCAAAAGGATTTTAAGCATCAGATAAGGGTTTTTAAAACTATTCATGGATCAAACTTTTTTATTTAATGTATATTTAAGCTAAAAAGAAGTTTTATTAGTTAATATTATAATAACAAAATATTATCAATTACATTTAAATCTGATTTTTTTTCAGACTGAAACTCAGGTCTGATAGCTCAAATAACTACAGTTGAGTAGAAAGTGCATAGGCGCCCAAGTTATTTCAGCTTATGTCTGTATATTATAAAATAACCCATATGTATAAGTAAATTAATCAGTTAAATATATTATATTAAATATTAATTCATTTTATATTATAAAATATAACACACCTATATTAGTAAATATTCAAATTTTTATTGAAAATATAGTCATATGGCTTGTTTGTCAACTGTAATGCAAATTTTATATATACAAATATATAAAAAGGATGCTTACTATAGTTATAATTTTATCAGTATGTTAATTATTTTTAAGCTTTATTCATTAAAACATAAATTGTTTTTCCATTTTTTAATTTCATGTATTAATATTTAGTTAAATAGTAATGTATATAATAAAATAACTCACTCGTATAAGCAAACTATTCAGTTAAATACATTATATTAAATATTAATTCATCGTATATCATAAAATAGCACACTTATATAAAATGAATAAGTAATTTATTCAAATTTTCATTAAAAATAGACATATAGCTTGTTCGTCAACTGTAATACAAATTTTATATGTTAATCTATAACAAAGCTGCCTATCGTAGTCATACTTTTATCAGTGTGCAAATTATTTTCAAACTACATTTACTGAAAACACACATTTTATACTTCTATTTATTTATGTATTAATATTTAATATAATAAGTTTAACTAAATAGTATTGTATATTATGAAATAGCACACTCGTATAAGTAGATTCTTTAAATTTTCATTAAAAATAGACATACAGTTTGTTCGTCAATTGGATCATCCATTGTTATCAGTAAATTTTGATCTTGATTCATTCTAACCTTATTTTTTTTATTAAAATGTGCACAAATTTATCTTTAAAACATTAGTTAAATATGTTACTTTTTTTTGGTACTTTGATGATTTTTAATCTGAGTAATAGAAATATAGAATAATAAAACTTTCATAACCTCAAACCTTCATAACCTCAAACCTTCATAACCTCAAACCTTCATTAATTGCTGTTACTATACTTATTTTTAAATGAAAAACAATTAAAAATATATACATATTGTACCTGCATTAAGCAATACTTATGGAATAAAGGAATAAATTACTTATCTGAATTGTTATATTATTTGATGTCTTTACAATTTTACTGGAATTTTTAAATAAAAGGTAGTCACCTTGCTTGTGCTCATAGTTATATATATTTTATCATTAAACTATACATTGGTTATATACATAAATAATATTGCTTGGTTTAAAATAAAATATTCTTATTCTATTTTAATTGAGTTACTTCTATTATATTTAAAAAACAATGCCTAGAAATTAATTTTTATTTATTTAAAAAATCTAAACCCCTTAAAATTTAATTTTTGGCGCCTATTCTATATCGACCAATCAGGATTCGATCTTTAGATGCTTCAACATGGCGGCTCATCATTTTTTTAAGAAGGATAATGGAAACATAATCAATATTTATGGGTAGAAGTGTGCTGTCCATTTTACATCTTCTTAAATAATTTATATTTATAAAATTCACATAATATCATATAAAAACTATTAAAATGAGAATCATATATTCAATATAATTGTCAACTATGAATAAAAAGTTTAAAAAATTAAGTGATAACTTATAAATAGTTATATTATTTTATTGAATACATTTCCAACCTGAATAATTAACTTCATGTTAAAACTAAATTTAATTAGCATTCAATAACACAAGTTATTTAAAAAATTTACCATTATTCAAAATTATTAAAAAGTTATTTATAAAAAGTATTCCCATATCAAAATTTCAAAATCATACCAATTTAATTTTTTATTCTTTACATTAGAGAATTAGTTTTGATGTTGAAATTTTTTTGTGAAATGAAACATATATATATATATATATATATATATATATATATATATATATATATATATATATATATATATATAAATATATTATCTTATAGTAAAATATTTTATCACCTTGTATGAAAATTATTTTGTAAAAGTAGAATAATGCTGTGAATAAACAAATGATTATAAGAAAATATTGAAAACTGTAGATAACAATAAGAAAGCGTTAGGCTAGAAATAAATAATGGTTCTCACATAGTATTGAAAATTTCAATGAAATATTTCGAATTATTCTACTGGAATATTTCAATGGAACCTTTCATGCAGATTATTGAAAGTCTTCACGGAATATTTCAGAATATTCCACTGGAATCTTCCATTGAAAGCTTCCAGGAATATTTCAGGAATATTTCAAAGGAATGTTCGAAAACTTTTTCGAAATATTCCATGTAATATTCACGAAAGATTTCTGAAATATTGCATAAAATATTTCATGTAATATTTATGAATATTCCAGTAAAATATTTCATGAAAGATTCCAGAAAGATTCCATAAACATTTCGCTGGAAAATTCCGATAAACTTTAAAATCGTACAGCGGATAATTACATAAATCTTTCAGAACTGGTCAACTAAATATTCCGCAGAAAGATTTAAGTAATCTTCCAGTGGAATATTTCATGAAAGATTTCAGAAAGATTCCATAAACATTTCACTGAAAGATTTCAAAAAACTTTAAAATCGTACAGCGAAATATTAGATAAATCTTCTATAAATATTCCACGAAATATTTCACAGGAAGATGAAAGTAATCTTCCAATGAAATATTTCATGAAAGATTTCAGGAAGATTCCGATAAACATTAAAATCGCACAGCGGAATATTACATAAATCTTCCATAAATATTCCACGAAATGTTCCACAGAAATATTCAAGTAACCTTCCAGTGGAATATTTTATGAAAGATTTCAGAAAGATTTCATAAACATTTCACTGGAAGATTCCAAAAAACTTTCAAATCGTACAGTGGAATATAACATAAATCTTTCATAAATAGTCAACGCAATATTCCACAAAAAGATGTAAGTAATCTTCCAGTGGAATATTTCATTAAAGATTTCAGAAAGATTCCAAAAACATTTCACTGGAAGATTCCTAAAAACTTTTAAATCGTACAGCGAAATATTACATAAATCTTCCGTAAATATTCCACGAAATATTTTACGTAAAGATTACAGTAATCTTCCAGTAGAATATTGCTTAAAAGATTCTAGAATGATTCCATGAAGTTTTCGTTGGAAGATTGCGCGGAACGTTACGGGAGGTTTCCAGTGACGCCGATAAGGGGATGTTTGTTAAATGGGAGTTTTATCCCCAAGCGGTTGAAAGATACTTTACTTACTATAAAAGCGCAAGGGTATCAGCACTTTGATGTGCACAGTCGAAGCGAATATTTAAATACGATTTTATAACTAAATGTTTATGTATGCGTATATGTATTGATGTATAAGTGTAATGTGTTATTATATAATATATATACCATCCAGGATCTATAATATATATACCACCAAAAATCTTCCAGGAACATTTCATGAAAGATGAGAGATTACCCAAACCTTCCATTTTTATATTCTTCAAATCTCTCAAGAGTATTCCATGGATTATTCCAATGTAGGAAGAATCAAGGACATACTAATATTACAGGAATATTCCATGGAAGATTCCTAAAATATTTCAAATCTTCGCTGCCAATGTTCCAGGAAGCTTCCATAAATATTTCATGCTGTGTGGGTTGTTTATTATCATTTATACATTATTTAAATGTAGGTACTGCGAATAACCATAAACAACTGTAAATAAATTGAAGAATACAATTATTAAAAATAATTCAAAATAATTTTGATTTTAGTTCTCTTTACAACAAACTTTTTTTAATGAATAAATATATATATATATATATATATATATATCCGACTAGAAACGAATTTCGGGTGAAAATCAGGTCCCTATAAAGTACCCTAAGATTATTATAAGGTCCCTGTAGGGTGCCCTAAAGGGTTCCTAGGTGGCGTGTAATGGGGCGATTTTAAGGTCCTAATAGGGCAGACTCATTTTTAGATGTGCCCTATTGTTACCCGTTTATCACCTGACAGTTGCCTGACAATCGATGTTGAAAAAATTCGAAGTGATAACATAACCTTATCTGATGCACGTGTTTATTTGGTGTGAAAAAAACTATTTTTCTTGTAAATTTAACTCTAAAATAGTTTCAATATAAATAATATTCAACACGAAAAGAAGAATTATTTTAATTTTAGATACAGCCATGTTCTTATTTACTAGTGTGGTGTATGTGTGTGTGTGTGTTTTAATAGCAATCAACATTGAATTTTCGTAGAACAAAAAAAATGCATAATATATAAAATTGAGTTGAAGAATGATTCATTCATATTATTTATAAAAATATCAATACATTTATCTTTTGCAAACTAATTCGTATCTTATAAGAAAAATAAAATTTAATTTACTGGCGAGAATGTCAGAAGAGATTATGTTTTACTTTAAAAGGTTTTGAATATCAATAGTCAGGCAATTATCGGGCAGTGGACGGGTAATAATAGAATATTTATGAAAATGAGGCTGCCCAATCGGGACCTCAGAAGCGCCCCATTACAAGCCAAGTAGCGCCCCTGTCAGGATGCCCTGTGGGGTCCCTACAATTTTGTAAGGCATCCTTAATATTTTTCTAGTCGGGTATATATATATATATATATATATATATATATATATATATATATATGGAACATTTCAAACCAACTGGAAGAGCAGAAAAATAAAAATCTCTGAAACTCTGGGAATATATCCTGCCTGTTACTCAAAATGTGTAAAAAAATTTTCAAGGATTTAGATTGGGAGGATCAAGAGCCATAGATTCTTGAAATTTGGAAATTTCTCAAAATTTTTAGAAAAATCCCAACTTGATCATTTTTTTTCCTGAAAATCCTAATATTTTAGAGAGAAATTCATGAGAATACTTCTTGTTGTTAATGGAAAGCAGAGTTAGCATGATTCTTCACAGACCTGAATTTTGAAGTTTTCTATTGGTTCTTATATGTATTACATGGTAATTGAAATTACTCATTGCTCCCCATTTCAGAAATTTCTTTTCGCGGGCTTATTTTCCTCTATTTCACGTGAACTTTGAAATGAATTTTTGATCATGTAAGTCAGAGCCATCAATAAGGAGTTAAAACAGTTTAAAATATATATTATCATGTATGATTAATTTTTATATTGAAAATAAATTAGACATGAAAATATATATTTTAAACTGTTATAACTCCTTATTGGTGGCTCTTTCTTACACAGTCAAAAATTTATTTTTAAGTTGATAAAAAATAGAAGGAAATAAGCCCTCGAAAAGCAATTTCTTAAGTAGCAGACAATGAGTAATTTCAATTACCATGTAATACATGTAAGAACCAATAGAAAACTTCAAAATTTAGCTCTGTAAAAAATAATGCTAACTCTTCTCTTTATCTAGAAAAAGAAGAATTCTCATGAATTTCTCTCTAAAACATCAAGATTTTCAGAAAAAAAATCATAAAGTTGGTACTTTTCTAAAAATTTTGAAAATTTCCAAATTTCGAGGATCTATGGCTTTTGATTCTTCAAATCTAAATCCTTGAATATTTTTTTACACATTTTGAGTAACAGACAGAATATATTCTCAGAGTTTCAGCGATTTTTATTTTTTTGCTCTTCCAGTTGGTGTAAATGTCCCATATATATATATATATATATATATATATATATATATATATATATATATATATATATATATGGGTCAATCCACGTCAAACGGATAATGGCTCTGTCCAAAATTGTAGATCACTAAAGAAGTCGTGCGTGGGCTCAAAATTTTCGTCTTACACTTTACTTTTTTTTGCAATGTGGCGATTTTGAAAAATCCAAAATGGCGACCTTAATATGGCGACTCAAACCTAGAAATTTTATAAAAAATTTTCAAAAATTAATTTTAATTCATTCAAATCTGATTCCACATATCTTTTATATCGGAAATCAATTTAGCGTTCGATTTTACATGAGAATATAGTATTGCACTCAAGGTAAAAAAATTTTACAATATCATCTGAAGGTCATATCGCGATACAATAGTTATTTGTCGAATTAATCATTGATAAACGTTGATTAGTAAGAAAATGAAGATACTGCTAGGTAACTCGAGTCACTGAATCCAAATCTGATATCCACTTAACTCTACCAGTCTCCATCAAGGTCATTTGAAGGTCAAATTTGATAAGATTAGGACACCTATAAGTTTTACGTGATGCTGGATCCGAATCCGAGACCTGTTGAAGTGTCAAACGACGTAATTACAGAAAAATTCGTTTCAAACTGTGGTTTCTAGGAGGACAAAAATTTTTTTCTAGTCAATATTTAATTAATTTTTACGTAATTACGTCGTTTGACACTCCAACAGACCCCGGTTTCGGATTCAGTGACACCTAAAACTTGAAGGTGTCCTAATGTTATCAAACAATAAAAGATATTCGCGATTTGACCTTCAAATGACTTTCATACAGATCTTGTAGGGTTAAGCAGACATCAGATTTAAATTCAGTAACTCGAGTTATCTATCAGTATCTTCATTTTCTCACTAATCAACATTGATCGATGAGTAATTTGAGAAACAACTATTATTTCCCGATATGACCTTCCGATGACATTGTAAATTTTTTTTACCTTGAGTGCAATACTATATTCCTATGTAAAATTGAACGCTAAATTGATTTTTGATGTAAAAAAATATGTAGGATCTGATTTGAATAAATTAAAATCAATTTTTGAAAATTTTTTATTATATCTCTAGGTTTGAGCCGCCATATTGGAGCCGCCATTTTGGATTTTTTAAAATCACCATATTGCAAAAGAAAGTAGAGTGTAAGACGAAAATTTTGAGCTTATATACGATTTTTTTGGTGATCTACAATTTTGGACAGAGCCATTATCCGTTTGACGTGGATTGACCCATATATATATATATATAAATAATTGCCGAAAATAATCATTTTTTATCATAATATTATTTATACAAATTTCATTATTATTTATTTATCATATAACAATTAATTCATAGTATTTTTCATAATTTCTTTAATTTTTCAGCTTTTAAAGTAAAAAGGCAGTAAATTAAATCAGTTGATATAAAAGCAATTCTTTTGTGAATATCTTTGGAAAAAGTTCATTAAAAATGAATGAGAATTCTTAAGAGAATTTTCTTTTTGAATAATGGTTTTGACTAAGGAAGATAAATTGATTGTTAAAAGACAGGCATTGTATAGTGGAATTGCTTTCATGTTAACTGATATTCATATATTAGAATTTAATAACATTTCAAACCAGTACACTTCATTTGACATGCAATTGACTTCACTAATTCAGAGATCACAATATGTTCGTTCAGTACTGATTGATGGAGAATTTATACAGTTATTATTTACCGAAAATTTAGAAAAGAGTCACAGGATTCGTGTGTATTATAATAATAAAGTAATTCATATATATAGATAGTTTAAATCTTATATATTTACAAGATGAGTATAAGATTTATATAAACAGATTATTTCCAAACAAATCAGAATTAAGCACAGTATTCGAAACAGTACAATCACTAACGAATAATTATGATTGTAGCGTTTTTGCAATGGTTTTCGCTGTTGCAGTACTTTATAATTTAGGTCCATGTTGTTTTAGATATAATGTTTCTCAAATGCGATTACGTTTATAAAGAATTTTTAAAACGCAAAAAATTAAAATGTTTCCAGTTTTACAAGATTATAATAATGCAAAAATTAATTACGATAATCCACCGGATATGATAAAAAGGAGTTTTTGTCACGAGCAAGGTCTTAATCAAATACCATTTAATTTAGATTTCGCCGAGCTTGAAATATTATAAAAAAACTAACAAATGCATTTATTGCCAGAACAAAAAAAGATCATGGAAACGTATCGTAAACAAAAGAATTTGAATCATGAAACAATTTTGATGGAAATTGACAATGACATTTCAGATAGAAATTTTTAAAAACCAGATAATGATATAATGGGAATCGATGACATCCACTTGAATTATAACAATAATAAAATTGGGGCAGTTGAGATTAAATTAAATGAAGAAAAAAAAGAATCAAAAGAAATAGATGAAAAAGAAACTTTATTTGTAACAGAACTTAAGAGCTTGACGAAGCGGCCCCCTATTAATAATATTTCCAATCCTAACTTATGAATAAACGATGCGTTCAATCAAGTTTTTTTGCTACAAAGTAAAAATTTGTAAGATTATACTCCAGTGCGGACAACTCAAGAAATCCACCAAAATATTAGACATATAAAGATATAATAAAAACTTTCAATGTATCGTATTTTAAAGTTAGGTCTATCAAGTTTGATATCTAATTTTCAATCCAAACTCATAAAAAAATAACAAGTCTAAATGATTTTTTATTTTGACAAAAATCATTGTAGTAATATAGCTTTAGTACGGACAAGTCATTATATTTGTTTAATTTATTAATTCAAAAAGATACTGATATAATAAAAAAAGCAAAACTCAAGTGATGCAGCTCCGACATCCCGTTAATAGGTGAATGGTAACAGAAGAATCACATAAATATAAAAAAATTTCAGAAAAAGACATTATTATGGACATGCGAGAAACAAAAAAGTAATGATAAATTAGAACTAAGACGTGTTCAAGGAACTTTACGTAAGAATAAAGCTTATATGAAAATGAAAAAAGCACAACCAAATAAATATAAACAGAAATTAGAAAATACTAACATAACAAAATGGCAATTCAAGGAAACAATGAGTACTGATAAATTCGAACAAATACGTGCGAATGAGGCTTTACGTAAGAAAGAAGCTTATATAAAAATTAAAGAAAAACAACCAAAAAAATATAAAGAAAAATTAGAAAATGTTAAGTGTAAACGATTAAAAATTGAAGATAATAATTATAATGAAAATTAGAATAATAATAATCATAATAACAATCATAATATTGTATTAAACGAAGTTATTGATAAAACAATAAAGGACAAAGTAGAAAAAAAATTAAAGAAATTAAATGAAAAAATATTAACTAAAAAAATTAATTTGAAACTGATTGGTTGTATGGCAAATATATATTTCGATAAAAATCTCATATTTGAAAATTACATTGGTTCCATGACGAATACATGTGTTTATTGTGATGCGCAACATTTTGCTTTTCAACATACTAAAAGTAACGATTTCTCCAATTGTTGTCATAAAGGTAAAGTAGAATTGTTAGAAAATCCACCTTACCCAGAACGATTAATGTTTTGAGCAACTGAATTTACGGAAGAAAGTATTGATTTTCGACGAAATGTTAGGTTGTACAATAATGCTTTAGCATTCGCAAGTTTTGATCCCAATTTTGATATATTGCCGAGTAAAGGATCACAAGTTATTAGAATATGTGGACAAATTTACCATAGTGTATATGCGTTACATCCTAATAAAGATGAAGCACTTAAATATGGACAATTATATGTTTTAGATGATGAAATGGCAACGATTGAACACATAAGTTTAATACAAACTTAACATTATTAAAACATTCGGATAACTTAATGAGAGATATTAACCCTCATGCTAAAGCCTATAAAATAATGCATGAAGCAGGAGAAGAACTACAACGATGTGCAAAAATCAATTATCTTCTGAAAACTGTTACTATGCCTATTGTCCGCAATAATAATTTCGATAGAAAATAGATATAATCTACCTACCTGTAATGATGTAGCAATAGTATACGTTGGAGAAGACGATATGCCTCCTATTGAACGTGATATTGTCATTTACCCTAAATCTGATAAACCAATTAGTATGCTAAAAATTAGCAAACACACAGATCCTATGACATATTAGCTTATTTATCCTAATGGTGGTTTCGGATGGATGTCAAATATGAAAAATAAATTTGGAAAATCTAATATTAAAAATTTGCAATTTTATAATTATAGATTTAGTGTTAGAAATGAATTTAATCCATTTCTTAATTTAGGAAAATTATCTCAACAGTTCATTGTTGATGCGTTTGTAAAAGTTAAAACCTCCAGATTATATTTCATACAAAAAAACCAAAACGTATTAAGAAGTGATTGTTACAAAGGTGTTATGGACTATTTACATAACAAAAAAGAATTAGATTATTCAAAAATTGGAAAAATGGTAATATTACTAACAAACTTTACAGGAAGTCCACGATTTTTAAAACAAAATTACATTGATTTAATAACACTTGTAAATTATCATGGTGAACCTGACCTTTTTGTAACTATGACCTGTGACCCACATTGGAAAGAAATAACTGAAAACTTGGAAATTTATAAAAATGCAATAGATAGACCAGATATTATAACAAAAGTATTTTATCAAAAAGTAGAAGAATTCAAAAATTTAGTAATAAAAAAGGGAATATTAGGAAAATGTATTGCATATAGTTATGTAATTGAATTTCAAAAACGAGGATTACCACATATGCATATCTTGTTATTCTTAGATAAAAATAATAAATTTGACATTCCCGAAAAAGTTGATAAAATAATAAGTGCAGAAATCCCAAATAGAGATATTTATCCAAAATTATATAGTATTGTTAAACAATTTATGATACACGGTCCCTGTGGTATGCAAAATATAAATTGTCCGTGTATGGATAAAAATACGAAACAATGTACGAAAAATTTTCCAAAAAATTCAATAATACAACAACATTTAAATCAAATAGGTATCCACTATACAAAAGCAAAAATGATAGCGTCGAAATTATTTTTAAAAATAAATTTACAGAAAGAATTGCAGATAATGGATTTGTTGTTCCTTATAATCCTTACTTAATATTGAAATTTCATGCACACATAAACGTAGAAGTTTGTTCCACTGTACAATGCATTAAATATTTATTCAAATACTGTTATGAAGGTCATGATTGTGCATACATTGAAATACATCAAGTAAATGTTGATTTTAGATCAGAAAATTAAAACACTTTTGAAAATGACAATAGTGAAAATGTTGAATATGAATATGACGAAATCAAACAATACATTAATACACGATATTAATGTCCACCTGAAGCAATGCACAGATTATTAGAATATCCTTTACATGTTATTCCACATACTATAAAACGTCTAAGCGTTCATGAAGAGAATCAACAAAACGTATTTTTTAAAGAAGGAAAAGAAGAAATGATCATGCAAAAAAATGTTGGAACAACATTAACAGCATATTTTGAATCGAATAGAGAAGATTTCGAAGCACGAAATTACTTATATTCAGAAATACCAAATTTTCATACATTTGATGAAAAACTGAAAAAGTGGAATAAAAGAAAAAAAAAAGAAAACCAATACTCAGTAGAATGTACTTAGTAAATCCGAAAGATAGAGAACGTTATTTTATTAGGTTATTACTATTACATGTTAAAGGAGCTACGTCTTTTGAAGCTTTGCGTACTGTTTTATGAGGCAGCTAAGGCAAAACAATTAATTAATAAAGATAAAGAATGGGATAGATGCTTGGAAAAAGCATCTTCAACAGAATTCCCTTATGCTCTTTGTGAATTATTTGCTTTTATTTGCGTTTTTCATAATCCTATAAGTGCACGAGATTTATATGAAAAATATAAAGGGAAATTTTACCACCCTAAATACGAAAAAAATGTAGGTGAAAATCTTGCATTGAATGTTATTAAAAATAATTTACAAGTCAATGGGTTTTCATTAAACGATTTTAATTTACCTAACATAAGCACATTTATAGAAGAAGATAATAATGAAACAATTTTAAATCATAATAATTATATTCTTAATGAATTGGAAATGAAAATAAATTCTTTAAATAATAAACAAAGGCAAATATTCGACTCTACACTAAAAAGTTTAAACAACCAAAGTAAAGAAAAATATATTTTTATAGATGGACCGGGTGGAAGTGGAAAAAGTTATTTACTCAACGTTTTAATGGCTTATTTTAAATATCATACCATACATTATTTATGTGTAGCTTTGACAGGAATAGCAGCGAATTCATTAGTCGATGGAAGTACCGTGCATACAACATTTAAGCTACCGTTAAATATAACAGATTGTACAACTTGTAATGTTAAGCCTAATTCTGCAGAAGGCAAACATTGCAAGAAGGGAAACACAAATAATTATTTGGGATAAAATATCCATGACTTCAAAATTTGCTTTTGAAGCGGTTGATCGTCTTTTTCAAGATTTATACAATGTAAACCAACCCTTCGGTGGTAAAACTGTAGTTATATCAGGAGATTTCAGGTAAACATTACCAATTGTACGACATGATAGCCGTATGAACATTATTGAAAATTCAGTTAAATTTAGTTTATTATGGCAAAATTTTAAGCAAATGAAGTTAAATGAAAATCTGCGAGTTTCGGATAATGATAATAATTTTAAACAATGGTTATTAGACATCGGAGAAGGAAAACGCCGCGATGTTTTTGAAGATGATAATGAAGTAACTGCTATACCAGATAATTTTATCATTAAAGAAAATCTTGTCGAAAAAATATTCGGAAAAACAATAAAAATAGGCAATACGAATATAACGAAAAAAGTTATTTTGGCTCCTAAAAATAATGATGTAACTGAAATCAATAATAATGTTTTGAATTTAATGGAAGGAAACCATGTCGAATATTTGAGTATTGATACTGCTGAAGATGATAACAAAGAAAATTTAGATATTATGTTACCTACAGAATTTTTAAATAAGTTAACTCCTAATGGACTTCCACCACATAAATTACATTTAAAAGTAGGGGCTATTATTATACTTTTAAGAAATTTAAATGTCAATAAGGGACTTTGCAATGGAACGAGGTTGATAGTAAAAAAAATGCTTAAATATTCCATTCAAGCGGAATTAGCAACTGATCAAAACAAAGGTAAATAAGTTTTCATTTCAAGAATGAATTCATCTCTATCTACAGAAGAAATTCCATTCAATATGCAACGAAAACAGTTTCCTATTAGATTGGGATTTGCAATGACTATTAATAAATCGCAAGGACAATCTTATGAAAAAGTTGGTGTTTATTTGCCGTTACCAGTTTTCAGTCATGGGCAATTATATGTTGCTCTTTCAAGAACGAAATTTAAAAACAATTTAAAATTATTTTTAGGTGACTACGATATTGTCAACGGAGAAAATAAAAATGATCAGAACACAATATGTACAAAAAACATTGTTTATAAAGAGATATTATAAAGAATATGTCAATATGTATTTAATATTTATGTTTTAGATTGTGTTAATAGTTGAACTCGAAATATAATAAAATATATGATATTTAATAAAAATAAATATCAACTGACGCTTTTAAAATAGTTTAATATGATGTTAAATCAGCTGTACAAAGGACGCGCTGTTAAATCGGCTACATAAGGAAACGTGCCGTTGAATCGGCTGCATACGAGGATACGCTATTAAATCGACTACATTAGGGAATGCGCTGTTGAATCGGCTGCGAATAGGGATGCGCTGTAGAATCGGCTGCATATGGTGATGCGCTGTTGAATTGGCTGCATATTGGGATGCACTGTTGAATCGGCTGCATATTGGGATGCGCTGTTGAATCGGCTGCATATTGGGATGCGCTGTTGAATCGGCTGCATATTGAGATGCGCTGTTAAATCGGCTGCATACGGGGATGCGCTGTTTAAACGGCTGCATATTGGGACGCTGTGTTTAATCGGCTGCATATAGAGATGCGCTATTAGATTTGTAATGTCTAGTGTAAGAATGAAACGTTAAAACATTGCATTTGAAATAAAAAAAAATTATAGCGTCTGGAGCGGAGCCTGTATAAAATATTATAAAAATACGCTCCACTGAAGAATCCAATGTAAAAGTATACAGGCTTGGATGAAAAGCTATGTTAGAAAACATATTAACCAAAAAAATGTAGGAATCAAAAGAATATAAAGCCCAAGAAAATATAAGGCCCAAGAAAATATAAGGCCCAAGAAAATATAAGGCCCAAAAAATATAAGGCCGAAGAAAGTGTTAGGCCCATGAAAATATAAGACCCAAAAAATATAGAGACCGAAAAAATATTGG
Source organism: Anastatus disparis (assembly GCA_017163975.1). Lineage (NCBI taxonomy): Eukaryota > Metazoa > Arthropoda > Insecta > Hymenoptera > Eupelmidae > Anastatus > Anastatus disparis. Next base: position 435,631 of record JAFFSR010000072.1, read on the forward strand.
GCCCAAAAAAATATTAAGTCGAAAAAATGATAAGGCTCAAAAAAAATAAGGCCCAAGAAAGTATTAGGCTCGATAAATATAAGGCCCAAAAAAATTAAGGCCCAAGAAAATATAAGGCCTAAAAAATATAGAGACCAAAAAAATATTGGGCCCAAAAAATTAGGGCTCAAGAAAATATAAGGCCCAAAAAATATAGAGACCAAAAAAATATTGGGCTCAAAAGAATATTAAGTCTAAAAAATTATAAGGCCCAAAAATATAAGGCCCAAGAAAGTATAAGGCTCAATAAAATATAAGGCCCAAAAAATATAGAGACCGAAAAAATATTGGGCCCAAAAAAATATTGAGTCCAAAAAATTATAAGGCCCAAAAAATATAAGGCCCAAGAAAGTATAAGGCTCAATAAAATATGAGGCCCAAAAAAAATAAGACCCAAAATATATAGAGATCGAAAAAATATTGAGCCCAAAACAATATTGAGTCCAAAAAATTATAAGGCCCAAGAAAATATAAGGCTCAATAAAATATAAGGCCCAAAAAAAATAAGGCTTAAAAAATATAGAGACCGAAAAAATATTGGGCCCAAAAAAATATTGGGTCCAAAAAAATATTGGGTCCAAAAAAATATTAGGCCCAAAAAAATATTGAGTCCAAAAAATTACAAGGCCCATGAAAATTATAATGCCCAAGAAAATATAAGGCCCAAGAAAGACACATTCAAAAAATGCGGAGAACCGGAGAACCGGAGAAACGGAGAAAAAAGTGGTTTCACTTTAATATAATGTAAGATTTTTAATATTCCAATTTTTAATTAGTTTGTTATAATAATAAAAGGCATTCATTAATAATTTTCTGATAAAGTAATGATTTATTTTTACAACAATTATTATTTCATTATGAATTATATTTATTGAATACTAAAATTATTTTTTTTAATTTTATAATTTTTTATTATTATGAATATAAAGCTTTAGAAATCTTGAGAAATTCATAACCAGGAGAGTGTATACCATTCGGTCACAGATCTTGATGAAACTTTGGGATGTATTATTAGGGACCAAAATATGAGTAAAACCACAGCGGTACGGTCCAACGCTTCGAAAAACCGAAATTATGGACGTTTATAGTCTTATTAACAGAAAAATATAAAAAAAAGAGTTTCTCATTCAAGTGTAATAATTCAATCTAGAAAAAGTCTTTAATAAATTTACTATAATCAAAATGAAAATAGAGGAAGCAAGGTTTAATTTTCTATTTTCAGAGTAAAAAAAATAACAACTACCCACATAGCACGAAAGCTTCCAAGGAAGCTTTCCGTGAAACCTTCACGTAATATTCCAGAGGAAGCTTGCATTAACCTTTCTGAAAGCTTACTGAATCTTTCATTAATATTTTATTGTAATATTTCATGTAATCTAAAAGTAAACTAAAGGTTAGCATAAATAAATAAATAATAAAAGCTTACGTGCAATGTTTCCTTAAATTTTTTTGCAATATTATAGTAACCTTACAGAAAAGCTTCCATGGATAAATACGCAAAGGTTACATGGAAGATATTGAGAAAGATTACTGTAAGCTTCCTGAAAGATTCATCAGTTAGGTAATCGTGGAAGGCTACAGGAAGCTTTCTAAAAAGATTTATGTTTTCTTTAATAGAATATTCCGCTTACCTTAAATAGAATATTTCATAAAAGATAATTGCAAGCTTATTGAAAGATTCATTAGTAAGGTTACGTTGAAAGCTTTTGGGCATCTTACGAGAAAGGTTAATAAATGCTTTCACGTAATCTTTCATGGAACATTAATGGAACCTTTCATTGAAAATTAATGTAAGAATCGATGGAAGATTCCTGAAAGATATTTAACAATTGTGAATAAAAACTTTTTTAATAAATGTTACGGAAAAACTCAATTGAAAGATTCCATGAAAGCTTAAAGTAAGCTAAATGTAATCTGAAAAGAAGTCTACTGAATGCTAACGTGCAATATTCCCTAAAATCTTTATGGAATCTTACAGTGACCTTACAGAAAACCTTCAATAGATGAATACGCAAAGGTTACATGGAAGATATTGAAAAAGATTACTGTAAGCTTCCCGAAAAATTCATCAGTTAGGTAATCGTGGAAGCTTTCAGGAAGCTTTCTAAAAAGATTCATGCCTTCTTTCACGGAATGTTTCGCTTACTTTAAATAGAATCTTTCATAGAAGATAACTGCAAGCTTATTGAAAGATTCATTAGTAAGGTTACGTAGAAAGCTTTCGAAAATTTTCCGAAAAAGGTTGATAAAAGCTTTTACGTAATCTTTCATGAAACATTAATGGAACCTTTCATTAAAGATTCATGCAAAGACCACCGACATAGCAAAAAAGCTTACAAGGAAGCTTTCCATGAAACTTTTATATAATATTCCAGTGGAAGCTTCCATTCACCTTTTCGAAAATTAACATAAGCTTATAGTAAGCATAATATAAGTCCAAAACAGGCTTCCTCAATACTTACATGTAATATTCCGTGGAATCTTTTTGCTATCTTTCTGTGACCTTACGCAAAAGTCTTAATAAATGGATTAGCAAAGGTTTCAAGTAAACTAACTAGAAAGATTGCAGTAAGCTTCCTGAAAGATTCACTAGTAAGCTAACTAAGAACACTTTCGGGAAGCTTTCGTGAGAGCTTCATGTAAATGTTTAAGGAATATTTCACGAAACGTTAATTAAATCTTGCATATGACATACCTGTAAGCTTCCTGTAAGGTTCATCAGTTAGGTAACACAGAAAGCTTCCAGTTAGCTTCCAAGAAAGGTATATGTTACTTTTCAACAACATTTTATGAGATATTTCTCGGAACGAAAAAGGGATTGTCGGTAAAGTAGACATTTTTAATCTTCTTTTTATGTGGTTTTAAATAATTAATAAACATTTATGTAAATAATAGATTGATTGATAATTAGTTTTATAGTACAAAATTTTCTAACTAAAAATTATTTTTTTCATACAAGAAAAATAATTTAGAAATGCGCAATAAATTATTAATAATTTTTTCAATGAAAAATTATATAAAACGGTTTTTTTGCAGTAAAAAAATTAGATCTATTCTGTAGGATAATTGAAGTATTAATAATTAAGTAAATTAATTAGATATTATTTTCACAATATATTTTCAGTTGTATAAAAAAATTAATTTTTTAATACAAAAAAATAATTATACTGATCTCTAATTATTTTTAATAACTATTAATTAACTGTTTCATTTAATTTTATAAATGCTGAACAGAATATAAAAGACAAAGTTTATGTTACGTGAACTACATAAATAAGAAATGATCAGTGTTAGTAACAAGCGTACCGTAGCGTAATAGGAGCGTTGATGCTTCGCAATCTGTATGCGTTTTTATGCGTTTTATAAGTTATATGCGTAATAATGTTAATTATTTACTGTATAAAATAATTTTTAAGTTAAATTAACGATAAAATAAATCTATAAAAATGTATCAGATTCTAGAAGCTTAGTAGTTATTTTACTAGAATCTATTATTAAGATTTCTTGAAAGCTTACTGTAACCCTTTCGTTAAAGCTTTCTGAAAGGTTCCCTAAAATATTACGCGACAACTTTCCTTAAAATATTTCTGACAATTAATTTTTTCCATACATTTTAATCTTACTGAAAGCTTCTATAAAATCTTCCTGTAAGATTTAAGGGAATCTATATGTAAGACTCACGAAAGCTTCATAGATATCTCACCGAAATCTTTTATTTAGATTCCTTGAAAGCTTACCAATGTCTTACGAGAAAGCTTCCTAAAAGATTCACTAGAAGATTACAACAATCTTTCTCGGAATATTTCTGACAGCTAGTTTGTCCCAGACATTTTAAGCTTACTGAAAGCTCTCATGGAAGCTTTTTATAAGGTTTCAAGGAACATATATGCAGGACTCTAGAAAGCTTTGTAAATATTTTACTGTAATCTTTTATTCAGATTCCTTGGAAGCTTACCATTGCCTTTCAGGAAAGCTTTTTGAAAGATTTCTTAGAAGATTATAACAATCTTTCTCGGAATATTTCTGACAGCTAGTTTGTCCCAGATATTTTAAGCTTACTGGGAGCTTCCCATGAAAGCTTCCTGTAAGATTTCGAACCTCACACGGAAGCTTACAGGAAGCTTACGTGCTATGTGGGTAGAACGAAAGTTATGCTTGTTTAAAATTAAGCAGCAACAGAGTACCGGATATCATGTAAATTCTAAAGGGCGGTGATTTTTAGTACTCTCTTGCAGCTCAATTTTAAACAAGAATAACTTTGCTTCCAATTATTATTTTTCATTGCTGGAAACAACAAATTAAATCTTGTTTTCTTTACTTTTATTTTAGTTTTGTAAATTTAGCAAAAATATTTCTAGATTGCATTATTGCACTCAATTAGGAGCTCTATTTCTACATATTTCTGAAAACAAGACTATAAACATCCATAATTTCAGTTTTTTGAAGCGTTAAACCGAACCGCGGTAGCTTTACTCATTATCATGTATTAATAGATTTAAACTATTGACTACGCTATTTTCTGTGTAATTTAAAAACTATAATTTTCTTTTTCTTTTTATATAATAAAAAAATCAATATCTATCTATAACCCCAAACTTTAAATAAAATAAATAAATATGATCTCGTGCGTTTCAGAACTTACTCCATTAACTCTACGTTTTTTCTTTATGCTGGATATTTTTTTAATATTTATAATCTTTTCGCTCCTACCATTATTATTCAGTAATTTCTTCCTATTCCTTGACGGCTATAATATTTAGTAGAATTTGTATAATCTTCTTAAGTTAACTTAAAAATTTTTACTAATAATACATGATTTTAAATTTTTTACGTACATTTTTTAAATATTGTTTGCTTTTATAACAATTTGAGTATTTTTTATCTTCTTTTTAAGCTTTATTCGTTTAAAATCATGTTATATAATTATATTGCCATTATAAAAATTATTTTGAATCGCCCCTTAACATAAAATTATTTTGAAGTGACTGTCAAAATTTAATTATATTACATTATCCACCAAGATACAATTATATTGCATTCTCCGCCGAGATACAATCATATTGCATTCTTCGCTGAGATACAATTATATAACTTTCTCCGACGAGATATAATTTTATCGAATTGTCCGACAAGATAAAATTATATAGAAGCGATCATTAACATACAATTATATTGCACTCTCCACCGAGATACAATTTTATGTAATCGCCCGCTAAGATACAATTATATAGAAATAATCATAAAGATACAATTATATTGAATAATATTTGAAGTACAATCATATTGAACGCTTCTTTGAGTTACAATTTTATAAATATTTTATAAAAGATTGCGTGAAGGTTTCGAGGTACAGTGGGGAAAACGTATGGGAGAAATCTTGCATAAATCTTTCAAATATGTTTTCTGAAAGATTTTAATGAAAGCTTCTAACAATCTTTCATTGCAGTCTAAGTAAACCAAAAATCTTGCAATGAAATATTGTTGAAAAATTGTAACGTTCCCTTTTCTTATTAATCCCGAAGTTACAATGATTAATAATCCTTTTCTTCTATCTATTTTATTAAATATTTTACACAAGCGACAACAAGAACAAGTTGTTAGTAGCTAGCACATCTTGCCTAGCTATTGCAAACCTTTTAATGTCCACGTTGATAAGTTATTTTATCCGAAGATCAACCTGTAAATGCATCCATGAAGGAGAGTCGTTGATAAGCTAGCGCGCCTTGCCTAGCTTATGCGGACTCTTTTGTGTGTCTTTTTGTTAGTTATATTGTTACAGGTCGTTTATAGCCAACGCGCCTTCCTTGGCTATAGCGGACTTGTTATTTAATGAATGATTAGTAATTATTGGATGTTAGGTGAAGAGCCCGTTGTTGTTAAGAACCAGGTGTTTTAACATTCGGGGCTCAACAAAGGATTAATGGGATAAGGTATGCTAGCTTGAAAGAGTTCTTTATTCAGAAGTATGAATTTACAAGTTTTTTAACAAAACATTTTAACACGCGTATTATATATGCCTTGCTATGAGCAATGCGATGGCCGAGCGCCAGTTGTTGCTCCTAGCAAGGTATGTTGCTTACGCTGAAAGAGCTAATCCAAGAGTGCCGAGAGTCTCAAGCTTCTCGCACTGCTTGCATCAACTCTTTCACGTTTCTCCCCCACTCTTCTCACTTAGTAGAAGAAAGGGAGAGCCACCGTGTACTCTCAGCGGTACCTACACATGCTAGTGCGTGTACGTACATACGAGCGCTTGCGTTGCGCTGGTCGTTTTGGATGTTTGCACGTACAGTTTTTAATATCGTACGGTTTCAGGGCCGTACGTACTCGGGCGCTTACATTGCCCCTCAAAATTAAAATTGATTTTAAGTTTTTATTAATTTACTTCAAAATAATTAGTACGACAAAATTTATTTTATTTTTATTTACGCAAACGTAGAAACTGCGCGCAAGAACACCTAAACTATTCTTAACAACTACCCCGATGTTGAGGTATGCCCCCCAAAATAAAATACGATTTTTTATGTGCAAAATTAAACTAAAATATATTCTTGATTTTTGTATCTTTACACAGAGAACAACCAAAAACTAAAGAACTTAACTTTAACAATTTTTTCTTTTAAAAAATAAAACACTCTTTTCTCTATTCATATTAAACTAAAACTAAAAATTTTGTCTTTAATGTTATCTATATATATATTTTTTTTTAAACTAACTTGGAAAATACATTTTTTAACACTTAAAATTAACTCTATCACTTTTCGAAATTAAACTTAAATTTTTGTTCTTTTTACTATATTAAGAGGAGGTCACGTATCTCTGTCCTTTCCTAATCAAAGAATTGAGTTTTGTACAGAAACTAATAACTTTAGCAAAAAATAACGAGAAAGCCGCATCTCGTAATGAAAAGAGCAATATTTTCTTTAATAAGAAAGAATTAATTTTATTGCTTCGTTTTCAAGAAAACTTTGAAAAACTTAAATCATAAAGGTTAGGGTGGACAATTTGGTTTTTCAAGATTTTCTTGAGAACGAAGCAATAAAATTAATTTTTTCTTATCAGAGAAAATATTGCTTTTTCTGATACAAGATGCGGCTTTCTCTTCATTTTTTGATAAAGTTATTAGTTTTTTTAAAAAAATCATTTCTTTGATTAGAAAAGGACAGAGATACGTGACCTCCTCTTAAAAATTAGATCAGAAAAAATTTTTTATTTATTTTTTAACTATTCAAATTAACGAAAACACTTTTCTATTTTATTAATTATTTTTACAAAACTAAAACTAAACTTTTTTTTTTATCAAACTTAACAAAAACCCTTTTTTTTATTATTTAATTTTTTGTCTTTTGTTTCTTTTTTCACTATTTTTTGTCTCTCTACAAAATTAAGATTAAATCTTTTTTCTTTTTTACTAAATTAAATAGAAAAAATTTTTTTTTTTCCATAATGAAACCTAACAAAAACACTTTTCTTTTTTATTTCTACAAAATTAAAACTAAACTTTTCTTTTTTATTAAACTTAACAGAAACACTTTTCTTTTATTATTTAATTTTTTGTCTTTTGTTTCTTTTTTCACTATTTTTTGTCTTTCTACAAAATTAAGATTGAATCTTTTTTTTTTTTTTATTAAATTAAATAAAAAAAATTTTTTTTTTCTATAATTAAACCTAATAAAAACACTTTTCTTTTTTATTTCTACAAAATTAAAACTAAACTTTTCTTTTTTATTAAACTTAACAAAAACACTTTTCTTTTATTATTTAATTTTTTGTCTTTTGTTTCTTTTTTTCACTATTTTTTGTCTTTCTACAAAATTAAAATTAAACCTTTTTTCTTTTTTACTAGACTTAACAAAAACACTTTTCTTTTGTCTTTATATTTTCTTCTGTTTTTTGTTCTTTCTTCCTTTTTCTTCTGTTCATTTTTTTATATCTTCTTTACTGTCTTCTAAATCTTCTCCATTTGTTCAAGTCTTCTAGTTTGTGTCCTGCAAAAAAGATTTTTATTTTACTATTTCCTCTTTTCGATTCAAATTCATTTATAAATCTTTCTTTTTCATCTTCTTTGTTTTTTATTTTTCTTTTATTATTTTTCTTTTTCATGTTTTTTTCCCAGTTTTCAGGGTTCGGGGTGTTAGTCGCTTTATCTACATTAAAATTGTTGGTGTAATAATAATACCCCGGCTCAGCAAAGTCCACGGGTTTCGGCTGGATAAATGTAGAGGTGCTGGGGCGTATGATTGTCCCTAGGTTGCTGCTCCTCATCTCGGGATCGTTATTCTCCTAACAATCCATAATTTTATTTTTTATTTTTACTTCATTTACTGATGTTGTTATATGGCATTGATTAAAATAGCGCATTGTTTGCGCACTACTATTTCGTAGGCGTGTGGCCATTTTCCCTTTTCTTTTCTATCATTTTTTATTTTCAACTTTTTATGAGAGGTGTGGAGAAAGATATCTTTAATTTTGACGATGAAGCTCACTTGACGATGCGACTAACAATGAGCTGCGTCGTCAAATTTTGTTAAAATGAACTATGAAATCTTATTTAAATTTACCGCGCTATAGTTAATGTAAAACCTAAAACGCACATTAGTGTGTATGTATATAAAACTATAGTCTATACTAACTTCTCTCTGTTTCATCATGTAGAATAAATATACTTAAGAACTTTATCCGTTTGTGTTTTATTTCATACTCAGCATCTAATATAATAATAATTAAATATTAACAGATTATGGGCCCAGATAAAAGCTGTGATGCTGTAGTATCGATTTAATTTAAAAAGTTCTAGTAAATAACATAAAAAAAAATATGTTAGTGTAATCCTAACCTAAATTTTTTTTCGAGCACGTGTAAGATAACAGTAGTGTCGTTAAAACTTTTATATTTGCAAGCAACAGCTGTAGCATATATACAAGAAAAAGAAATAAAAATTAAAATAAATTTTATGATGTCAAATTTAAGTGTACACATAGAAAAATTGACAAAAGATAATTATTACACATGGAAGCTACAAATGCAAGCCATTCTCATAAAAAGTGATAGCTGGGCATATGCTAACAAATCATCGCTGAGACCAAGGACAGACACAGCGCAACCTGCTTGGGACAAAGAAGATTCCAAGGCTAGATCAGACATAATTTTAGCAATGAGCCCATCTGAATTATGCCACGTCAAGGGAACCACTACGTTTGCCGAATTATGGGATAAACTTAATAATGTATATCAATCAAAAGGGCCCGCTCGAAAAGCAACTCTATTGAAACAGCTGTTATTCACTAAATTACAAGAAAACGAAGGTATGTCGCAACATCTAAATAACTTCATGGACACCGTAAATAAACTCAAGGATTTAGAGTTGACAGTTCCAGAAGATATGGTTACTATTTTAATGTTATACAGTCTTCCAAACACTTATGATAATTTTCGGTGTGCCATCGAGTCACGTGACGACCTACCAAAACAAGAAGCTCTAGCAGTAAAACTGGTTGATGAAGAAATTTCGCGTAAAAGTATAAATAACGAACAAACGGATGCAAATAAAGCATTTTATACATCAAATAAAAATTACACGCATAATCAACAAAAAGCATCAGGCTCCAATTTTTACAACAAAAATATAAGCAAAAACAATAAAAATAAAGCTAATTATAAATGTAATTTTTGTAATAGACATGGTCATAAAGCTGCAAAATGCTGGTTCAAAAATGAAACACGACAATCAACATCACAAGCACAAGACGCAGTGCTGCTTGCTATACTGCAAGAAAGTAACTATAAAGACCATCACGAACCGTCATCATCAAGCACAGCACTTACGGCTAGCGAAAACAGAAGCAAAGAATGGTGTATCGATAGTGGCGCAACGTCGCATATGTGTAGTCAAGAGGAAAACTTCGACGATATAAAATCCACTGATGGACACAGTGTAAGGCTAGCTACAGATAAAAGTACACCTGTGATAGGTAAAAGTACTATAAAATTAAATATCTCTTTAAAAGAAAAAGATAAAATAGTCTGCTTAAAAGACACGCTATGTGTTCCAAATTTAAAAACAAATTTACTATCAGTTTCAAAAATGGTAGATAAAGGACACAAAGTACTTTTTGATAAAAGAAAGGCCTGCGTTTATAATAATAACAATAAATTAATTTTAGAAGGGCAACGTCATGGCGATTTATTTTTTGTAAAACCGAGAGAAACTCAAGCTCTGTCCGTGAAGCAAAATAATCTTTTACAACAATGGCATTATCGTTACGGCCATTTAAATATGTCAAACCTTCAAAAACTGTCTTCACACAAGCTAGTCTACGGACTACAGAATAAATTCGACAATGTGATTTCAGGCTGTAAAACCTGCATAATTGGAAAGCAAACTGTAACACCGTTCTCCACAAGTTTTACGCATAAAAGTGAAAATGTTTTAGATTTAATCCATTTGGATGTATGTGGACCTATGCGACAAAAGTCTCTTGGAGGAGCTGTCTACTTCGCCACGTTTATAGATGACAAAAGCCGTTACACAGAAGTATACTTTCTAAAAAGTAAAGATGAGGTAAAATCTGCATTCCTCAAATATAAAGCAAAAGTAGAAAATATGCACAATCGAAAAATAAAAATCTTACGCACTGATGGTGGTTTAGAGTATGTAGGAAAGCAATTTACTGAAATTTTAGAAAAAGAAGGCATACAGCGACAACATACTGTAGCTTACACGCCGCAGCAAAATGGTACCGCTGAGCGTATCAATCGTACACTAGTGGAGATGGCAAGATGCCTATTACTGCATGCAAACCTTCTAAAATATTTCTGAAGTGAAGCAATAAACACTGCTGCTTATTTGAGAAACCGATCACCAACAAGTTTTCTAAACAATTCTACTCCATATGAAAAACTTTTTGGTATGAAACCAAATATAAGCCATTTGCGCGTATTTGGGTGTAAAGCATTTGCACTTAATAAAACTCCAACAAAAGGAACGTTTGATCCAAAATCAATTGAATGTATTATGTTAGGTTATGATAATGAATCAAAGGCCTACAGATTATTCAACAATGAATCAAATAAAATAATTAAAAGCAGAGATGTGAAATTCTTAGACGAATTTCACAATAATATGCCGTCGAGTAACACTGTTGAATTTAATATATTAAAGGACTCAGAAGAATCTAATCAAAAAGATACAGAAGAAATACAAGAATCTAATTTAAAGGATAATGCAAAATTAGAAAATATTGAACATAATAGCAAAGAAGAAAATCTAGTTGATACGCCTCTATCTACATTACAACGGGGTCCTGGCAGACCAAAGTCGATCAAAACAGGAAAGATTGGTAGACCGAAAAAGGAATACAACTTAGTACCAACAAAAATTGATTTTGCGCAAACAGCAATATATGATTCAGCGATGACTACTTTGCAAGAAGCACTCAATGGACCATACAAAGATGAATGGAAAAATTCTTTAAAAATCGAATTTGATGGACTTAACAAGCCAAAAATAATGGAATTAGTACCAAAACCACCTGATAAAGATGCTATTGGATGTCGTTGGGTTTTGAGGATAAAATATAACTCTGACGGTACAATAAAACAAAGAAAGGCACGTTTAGTTGCACAAGGCTGTTGTCAAATACCTGGTGTAGATTATAATGAAACGTTCGCTCCCGTAGCGAGGCTACAAACACTGAGGTTACAACTAGCAATATTAGCTGAATTAAAATTAGATGTTTATCATGCTGATGTAAACATGGCTTATGTAAACGCTGATTTAGACGAAGAAATTTATATGAAACAACCTCAATGCTTTATAGTTGAAGGTTATGAAGATTACGTATACAAAATGAAAAAAGCTATATATGGTTTAAAACAAGCTGGTAGACAATGGCATTCATTATTAATTAATATTTTTAAAAAATTTGGATTCAAGCAATCAGATGTGGAACCTTGCATGTTCATCAAAATTAAAGAAAGTGACATAATAATTGTTGTAATTTATGTAGATGACATCATGTCAGCCACAAACAACAAGAGTTTGTACAATAAATTTATAAAGCAATTAATGTCAAAACTATTCATAAAAAACTTAGGTCGTATTAAGTATTGTTTAGGTTTTGAAATCAATCAAAACACTGAAACTAAAGAAATCACATTGAAACAAGAAAAATTTATTAATGACTTGTTAATTAGATTCAAAATGCAGGGTGCTAACCCAGTCAAAACCCCAACGGAGTCAAGGCCTATGCTTCCCAAAGATGAGGGCTCACTACGAGCAAATCAAGAACTATATCGAAAATTAATCGGATCGCTAATCTACATATCAACGGGTAGTAGACCGGATATTTCATACGCGATAAGCGTTTTAAGTAGTTATAATATGGATCCTTACGTTTGTCACTGGAAAGCAGCAAAACGATTCCTGCGTTATTTAAGCGGCACCAAAAGTAACTGTTTATTATATCGCAAAACCAATATGGGTTTATTTGGATACGTGGATGTTGATTGGGCAGAAAACGCAAATGATAGAGTCTCAAGGAGTGGCTTTATTTTCAAGTTTGCTAATTCTGCTATCACGTGGGAAACACGAAAGCAAAAATGTATTGCTTTGTCTACAACAGAAGCAGAATATGTTGCTTTATCGGAAGCATAAAAAAAAGCGAGTTACTTGATAAATTTGTTGAATGATTTAGGTACCTGGCACAGTAAAAATCATGAAGTGTACCTGTGCTGTGATAATCAAGGCGCAATTAAATTGTCGAAAAACCATACATTTCATTAGAAAACAAAGCACATCGACATTCGTTATCATTACGTACGTGAAATGCAGTCTACAGGAAAAATCAAGATTATTTATGTGTCAACAAAATTAATGACAGCTGACATTCTTACCAAAAGTTTAACATCACTTTTACACGAAAATTGTATGAAAAACTTAGGATTTGAACATTATGAAGATACAAATCAAGATTTTACGTTCAAGAGGGGCTGTTAAAATGAACTATAAAATCTTATTTAAATTTATCGTGCTATAGTTAATGTAAAACCTAAAACGCACATGAGTGTGTATGTATATAAAACTATAGTCTATGCTAACTTCTCTCTGTTTCATCATGCAGAATAAATATACTTAAAAACTTTATCCGTTTGTGTTTTATTTCATACTCAGCATCTAATATAATAATGATTATATATTAACTAATTTTTTCTAAATTTTTTTGACTATTTTCAAGTGTATGTATGTGTGCGTACATTTGTTACCCTTAACTTTGTACATTTTTGGTCGTTGATTTTGACCTTTTCTATGTTTCAAGTGTACGCCCGCATAAATACTAGTATACGTTGCTAGCATATGTCTTGTATACTATTTGTATTTCTCTATGTTTTTTGCATTCTTTTGCTTTTTAGTATTTTACTATTTTTTCTTTTAAAATAATATTTAACTGTATTACTTTTTAATTTGAAAACTTTTAGAACACCTTAGCGTTCTATATGGGACTTCTCACGTTTTGTATTTTTTTTTTAATTACAATAAATTTAATTTATTATTTTTATTTATTTTAATCATTAGCCTCATAGAACGGTTTAAGGTGTTCTATATGGAACTTTCCACGTTCTATGTCTTTTTCATCAGTTAATAGACATGTATCTGGTACAATGATGTTTTTGATAATATATGGACCTTCATATATCTCAAAAAATTTTGCAATTTTATCATCATCTGTACTTGATACGTTTAATGATTTGAGCAGTACTTTATCATTTAAATTAAATTGATAATGAGTACTTTTAGCGTTTTTTGCATTCGCTCTATCTTTTATTTTCTTATGCATTTTATTTTTTGCATAGAAAATTTTCCTTTCATATGGTACGTCAGTATTTTCTAATTTAAAATACATTTCCTATATTCTAGTTGGTTTTTCGCCCATATGTTATTCAGTTGGCGTTAAACCTGTTGTTTCATGGGTAGTTTCGTTCATTATGCTTTGAATTTTTCGCATATATGACGCCCATGATTTATGTGGATTATTCACATAAGTTCTAAAGAATCGACCTAATTCTCGGTGAATTCTTTCCACAATATTGCTTTGTGGGTGTCTAATGGATAAATAAATTATTTTAATGTTTTCGTTTTTTAATTTTTCTATCCATTTTGTAAACGTGAATTGCGTACCATGGTCAGTCATTATTGACTGTGGTTTACCATAATTTGATACATCGTTAAATATTTTTCTAATTGTTGTTAATGTATTTGCCTTTTTAATGGGATACATCACAACGTATTTAGAAAATACATCTATAGTTGTTAAAATATATTTAACGCCTCCTATAGATGTTGGCAATGGACCATAAGAATCAATCGATAGTATTTCATTTTTTTCGTTTACTACGATTGGTTGCATTTCTGCATTATATTTTACGGTCAAGTATTTTGTCTTTTGACAGGTGATGCATGATTTTAAGATTTTATATACATGCTTTCTTAATTTAGGAGCTGTGAAGCTTTCTATTAATAATTTGTACGTTTTTTTGGGACCAATGTGCCCATAAAAATCGTGTATTTCTATAATGAATTCTTTTAATAATGATTCAGGTATTATTATTTTTAACCCTGATTCATATATTTTATGTAAAAGATCATTTTCAAATTTATAATGATTTTTTATTTTATCATTTTTTAAATCCTTTAATTTTTTTCTTATTTTAACGCAATATGCATCATTATTTTGAGCTTTTTTAAAGCTTTTTAGCTATTTTTCTAATTGCTTATTTATTTTTTATTTATTCCTGACATTCGCGATTAATACTTCGTTTTCGTCGTATTTTACGTTATCAGATGCTTGTCTGTTTAAAAAATCTGCAACTCCATTTATTTTTCCAGGTATATGTTCTGGTTTAATATTAAAATCTTGGATTGACAAGGCCCATCTTTTCAATCTATAATTGTTAAATTTACATTTATTTAAAAATGTCATAGCTTCATGGTCTGTTCTTACAATTATTTCTTTAGCACCTCTCAGGTATGTGTCAAACTTATGTAAGGACCATACGACAGCTAATAATTCTTTTTCGGTGGTGAAATAATTTAATTCACTACCTTTTAATGTTCTGCTAATAAAACAGACAATATATTCATGATTATATTCGTCTAATTGTGACAAGATTGCAGCTATTGCGTAATCGCTTGCATCTGTCGTTAGTATAAAAGGTTTTTCCATATCTATGAATTTCAAAATGATATTTTCAGTGAAAAGATCCTTTATATTCTCAAAGGCTTTTTGCTGCCTTGCTCTCCATTCGTAGGGTACATTTTTTCTTAATAATCCAATTAATGGCAAGATTTCATTCGCATAACCTTTCGCAAATTTCGTGTAAAAATTTACAAACCCCAAGAATGCTTGTAATTCTTTAACATTTCTTGGTGTTTTAAAATGTTTTATTGATTTAATTTTTTCTGGATCTGGTGTTATTCCTTTTGACGTTATAAAGTGTCCAAGAAATTCAATTTTTTGCTTCAAGAAATTTGATTTTTAAAATCAAATAATTATATTTAATTGCTTTATTAAATAATTGCTCTAACTGATCCATGTGTTCTTCGAATGTCGATGACCTTATATGCAGATCATCTACGAAAGCAGGCACAAATTCCTGCATATCTTTTATTACGTAGTCCAACCCTCTTAACAATGCAGCACTGCTGGTTTTTATGCCGAAAGCAGCTACATTAAATTCATATACTTTGTTATCAATTTTAAACGCAGTATATTTTTTACTTGGCTTGGCTAATTCGATTTGCCAATACGAGCTTGTTAAATCTAAGCTCGACATGAAATTTTTCTCTCATCTGAGAAAAATTTCTTCTATTAAGGATGGTGCTTCGTAATCGTCAATTATTTTCTCATTCAATTTACGAACATCTAAACATAGCCTTACAGTGCCATCTATTTTAATTACTGTAACTATAGAATTTATATAAGGGCTTTTTGATCTCCTTATAATCCCTAATTCTTCCATTTTTTCTATTTTCCTTAGTACCTTTTCTCTATGATTTATAGGAATCGGATAAGGTCTAGAATAAAATGGATGATCGTCTTTAAGTTTGATATCATGCTGATATGATTTCAATAAACCTGGAGCCTTTCTAAACACTCTACTATACTTTTTTATTAATAATTGTTTTTGTTTGTTTATTATATTATCACATTCATTTATTTTTTCCTGAATCTCATCATTGGTGAGTTCAGTTGTATTAAAATAATTTTCGGAATTAAGAATTTGATGATTCTTATTTTTCATTGCAAAGCCGTGTGAATTATGATCATTGTCGCCTTCATACACTTCGGTTATTTGCATAGCTGAGTATGCTAAAGAATTTATTTGTTTTTCGGTATAAGATAAATTTATATCTTTATCATTAACCATTATCAATATTTCTTTTAGCATCGTATTATTATTATTATAATCACACTCAAAGCCTTTAGAGTATCATATCCGATGATAACATCCGTGACTAATTTCGGAATTATTAAGTAGATCATTTTTATTTCTACGTTTTCAAACTTTGTTTTTACTAATAATTGCCTTTTTATTCTTATAGTTTTTGTGCCTGTAGCTGTTTTTATAAACTTCCCAGTTATTGGCAATAACGGGCATTTTTTAAACGTAATTCTGAAAATAAAATTGCTCCGATATGCAGGTAACTTCGCTACCTGAATCGATTAGAGCTTTGACATTTATGTTTTCTAATTTTATTTCAATTTCTGGGCAACATATAATATTATTTTCTTTTGACTCTTCTTGGTCAATATCATGAATAAGGTCATGTTTTATGCTTTCTTGCATAGACGATACTATTTTTGGGGTTTTTTCATCAG
The DNA here is from genome assembly GCA_017163975.1 of Anastatus disparis. NCBI lineage: Eukaryota > Metazoa > Arthropoda > Insecta > Hymenoptera > Eupelmidae > Anastatus > Anastatus disparis. The sequence continues at coordinate 452,544 of JAFFSR010000072.1, forward strand.
TTGCAACCTTACCCCTTGTATTATTGACCTCAGGTGCAACTTTACTTAGTTTTCCTGATTTTTAACATTATTTTTGTCGTTTATGTCTATATTTATATTATCTAATTCCTCGCTACTTTCTTGTAATGATTTCTTATTTACGGGTGATTTTAATTTTTCACGTTGTTGATTTTTTTGTTTATTTTGATTTTCCTCGATTTTAGTAACATTTATACTAGAATCATGTTGAAGTTTTTTATATTCTTATTAAAGCCATTTTGATTTTGTGCATTATTATTTTGGTTATAATAAGCTTTATTTGTGTTCTCGTTTTCATTGAACGTTTTTTGTTGACTATTGTTTTTATTTACTGCTCTTTTTTCCTGCAGTTTATCATCATTGTCGAAATCTGACAAGATTTTAAATAAAGTATTTTTATCTCTCTTTTGAGAGAATTGCATGGCTTGCCTAACATTTCTGCTGAAATGTTTGCTAATTTTCTCAGCCAGTTCTTCTTCAGAATATTGAAGATTTAACTCTTTGGCGAAACCATATACTTGGGTGGCATGAGCCATACGACTTAATTTGCCATTTTCATAATATTGTCCAAACTCAACTTTTCTTCGAGTTGTTCTTTGGACATCTTCATTCCAATATCTATCGAGGAATAAATATTAAAAACCTTCATAGGTCAGTACATCATCTTGATGGATGTACCACCACTCATTTGCATCTTTTTGCAGAACAGTATGCAAAAGTTAAAAAGTTTCTTCCTCTTCTAATTTTTTTAATGCTTTATATTTCTCTAATTCATTTAAGAATTTTATAGGCCTTTCAACCTCCGTGCCCTCATGTTTCGGCCAAGGAATTTTTATTTTATTATTATAAGGTTCGGAACCTTGCGTTCGAATCCCATTATTTTTTAGTTTTTCTTTCAACTCATTAATTTTTTCTTCTTGCTCTTGAGCAGTATCGTCTATTTTTTGAGTTAAATTGTCGCGAACCATTTTAATTGCTTCATCGTCATTTATTGTTTTTTTTTTAATTTAATCAGTTCTTCATTTGAGGATTCGTTTTTAGTGACTAAGTCTTCATTTTCTTTTTTTATTTTTAATTAAAAGATTTTTAATCATAGTATTGTCTTCTCATAAGGTTTTTGTCTTATTTGACAATTCATTTATTTGCTCTTTTAAATTTATTGTTCCCGCATCTGCGGTTTTTCCTAAATTAAAAACTATGGATTTGTCTGGATTAGCTACATTGATTTTGTCATCCAACTCTTGTTGTTTATTAAACAACAATGTCAGCTCATATGACACAGCTTTCATCCATTCGTTTTGCTTTATATTAACGTCTTCCTCTATGGTCTTATCAAGATTATCTAATTCTTGCATCAGTATCTCTGATCTTCTTTTCGTCAGCTTGATTTTTATTTTTATTCGCAATTATGATATAAATTAATATTTCCGAAATTTAAATTTAAAATATTTTTGGTTTAGTTAATTCTTTTTTTTAAACTAATTGTTGTGAAATTTAATTTTTTATTTACATATAAAAATATTGTATAAATTTAATTTTTTATAAATGTAAAATACAAGGGATGGAATATTCAAATTTTAATTTCGTTTACAATTTTCTGTTTTATTTTATTAATTTTGATTTTTATGTATTTATTAATATTTATTTTATATTAATTTTTATTTATCATTATTTTTAATCATTATTTTTTAAATTGCATATATTATTTTATAATGATATTTGTTTCTCATTCGCGTTGAGAACCTATGCCTAAGAATTCCTTTTGTCTATTTTTTCGCTGTCGACCTTTTGACTTTTTACTTATTCGCATCATTTACACAAAATATTCGCGTTATAGACTTGAGATTAACACGGTTATAGCAAAAGATTTTGAACTAATATAATTGTGTACATTATATCACTGTATCTTTCTGCTTTACCGCGTGACCTTCAAGTTTTTTTATTTTTTAATTTACGAATATTCTTTAAAGGTATTTACGATTAAATGAATTTTAGCCAACCTTTTATGCTTTTTTCAAACAAAAGAAATTCTTTTTACAAAACTTTTAATTTCTTTGGTATTTAATATACCATTTTTCTTGCATTTTCACGCTTTTTTTTTTTTAATTTTACAATTTTTTTTTTATTGGTTTTTTGATTTTTTATAGATTTTTTTGTATTTTTTTATTTTTTAATTTTTTTTGTACGTTTGTATTTTTCTATTAGATTTTTTAATTTTCCATTTTCTCAGTGATTAAGAAGAGATTCATTTTCAGCTGTAATATCTTGCCTTTACTTCACGGTATTGTTTGTTTGTATTTCGTTTAATATATGTGATTTCATTCTCTAACTTTTCTATTCTTTTATCTATCAATTTTAAACATTTTACGATTAGATCGTTTCTTTGACTGTTTGTATTTATTAGGTCTTAAATTCTATTTTCTAGATATTCTATTCTATTATAGTCTGTTCCTTGGAACAGACTATTTGGAAAATTAGGAATCATAAAAAAGATTTTTTATTATAATTTTAAATTTATAATTCTATTTTTCATATGCGGCTCTAATTTCGCGTGGGTTTTCTCAACAACGGTTGAGAACCAGTGGGCGCCAATGTAACGTTCCCTATTCTTATTAATCCCGAAGTTACAATAATTAATAATCCTTTTCTTCTACCTATTTTATTAAATATTTTACACAAGCGACAACGTGACCAAGTTGTTAATAGCTAGCGCGTCTTGCCTAGCTATTGCGAATCTTTTAATGTCCACGTTGATAAGTTATTTTATCCGAAGATCAACCTGTAAATGCATCCATGAAGGAGAGTCGTTGATAAGCTAGCGCGCCTTGCCTAGCTTACGCGGACTCTTTTGTGTGTCTTTTTGTTAGTTATATTGTAACAGGTCGTTTGTAGCCAACGCGCCTTGCTTGGCTATAGCGGACTTGTTATTTAATAAATGGTTAGTAATTATTGGATGTTAGATGAAGAGCCCGTTGTTGTTAAGAACCAGGTGTCTTAACATTCGGGGCTCAACAAAGGATTAATGGGATAAGGTATGCTAGCTTGGAAGAGCTCTTTATTCAGAAATATGAATTTACAAGTTTTTTAACAAAACATTTTAACACGCGTATTATATATGCCTTGCTATGAGCAATGCGATGGCCAAGCGCCAGTTGTTGCTCCTAGCAAGGTATGTTGCTTACGCTGAAAGAGCTAATCCAAGAATGCCGAAAGTCTCAAGCTCCTCGCACTGCTTGCATCAACTCTTTCACGTTTCTCCCCTACTCTTCTCGCTTAGTAGAAGAAAGGGAGAGCCGCCGTGTACTCTCAGCGGTACTTACACATGCAAGTGCGTGTACGTACATACGCGCTTGCACGTTCAACCACTTCGGTCTTTTTGGATGTTTGCGCACGCAGTTTTTAATATCGTACGGTTTCAGGGCCGTACGTACTCGAGCACTTACAAGATTTATGAAATATTTCGTGAAGCCTTCTCTGTAAGATCGCTAATATATTTCCTTACAATATTGCATAAAAGATTTATGAAAGATTGCGTGAAGGTGTTGAGATACAGCAAGGAGAACGCCTGTGAGAAATCTTTCATAAGTCTTTCAACCATGTTTCGTGAAAACTTTCTTTAAAAGCCTTAAGCAATCTTTCATTGTAGTCTAAGTAAACCAATAATCTTGCAGAGAAATATTGTTGAAAGATTTATGAAATATTGTTTGTAATATTTCATCCAGATTTCATGAAATATTTCAATATAATATTATTGTAATATTGCTGAAAGATTTCATTGAAAGATTTTTCATTTGTCCGTTATATCTTGCTATGAAATATTTCAACAGTATTTATAAAATATTTCTAAGAAATCTTTCACTGATTTCTTAGAAGTTTCAGATATTTTTATTTTTCTTTTTCTCATTTTTTCTTTATGTTCTTTGACTTTTTTACACGTTTCATTGTCAGCAATTCCTATCCTTTCATAAAGTATAGAAATATAATTAAGGAGATGTAAAATGGATACTACACCTGTACTTATAAATATTTACTATCTTTTTATTTTATTACAAAATTTTAAGAAAATAAATGCTTTAGCTTGTCGTATGTACCATAAAAATTATTCAGTTAAATTTTGAAATAAATTCATTCATTAGTTTCTCAGAATTTTAGATTTCTTGTACAAAATCTAAAAATTTTAATATATAATATTGGAACCCAAAATTCTGAAAAATTAATGAATGAATTTATTTGAAAATTTAACTGAATAATCTTCATGGTAAATACTACAAACTAAAGCATTTCTTTTAATCAAGTTTTGCAATATAATGAAAAGATAAGCCAAATTCATGAGTACAGGTGTAGTGTCCGTTTTACATCCCCTTAATACCGATGCTTTTTTGACAGGCGGCAGCAGTTACTCTGAAATTCAAAGATTCTGATGCTGCATAATGTTTTGATTTACGATGTTTCGAGGCTACTGTGTGATTAAACGATTTACTAAATTGCGAAGAAGCACATGCAGCTATTTTTTCAGCATTGTTGGCGAAACGCTGAAATAACTCTGTCAGCTTCGTTTGAAGAGAAACATCTGTTAATGGTTTACCACAAGGTAAACTTATCAATTCGTAATTTGAATCTAGCAGTTTAAAATTGCACCAATTTCCAAATTGTTGATGTTTACCGTAAACGTATGATACAAAATTTAACAAATCTCTTCTAACATTTTCTGCATTATTTTTATTCTTCTTAATTAACAGAGAAAAGCATCTTGATAAGTGGTCTATTACTTTTTTTGATATTTTCATTCCATACAAGGCAGAGGTGAAAGATTTTTTAGAGTGATTAAAGTCAGACCATTAAATAATTTTCTCTGAACTATAAGCACGAACAGCTGCTATAGTAGAAGATTCGTCGTCTCCAATAAGAACAGCAATCCTTACATTTGCTTCTTTAAAAAAAGGATTATTAACAAGAAGTTCGATAGCCATATCCGCTTCCATAGATTTAGCGCTCCCAGAAAATTTTTTTCTGCAGTCGTGTTCTTTAGTGCTATCTCGTTGGCACTGAAAGCATCATTTTGAACGGATAGTAAAATCCACTAAATGCCCACTATAAAATCCATACGATGAAGCATGACCTTTGTAGAATAGTAATATAAATTTCTAAATATTATTGATATTTTTTCAAAAATATAATGTAACATTCCAGTATAAATGAATTCTGGACAGATTATTCCTTAGGATTAATCAATATTTACCTGATAAATACTACTATAATTATGACCGGTGCCACGTTTCTGCCATCCAGCATCATATGAAATTGTCAATCCAACAGGTTTATCATTAGAATTATTTTCATTGTTTTGTTCACTGTTATTTATCAATTGACTAGAGGATTTTCTAAAAATTATTTTAAAAAAATTTTTATTAACTCAATTCTTCACATTTTATCAAATATAATAATAATCTATTTTCATATTTCAAAGTAGCTTCTTTTTCCAGAAGGATATTTTTTTTATAATATCAACAGCTAATTCTTCTAATCCTCTTCCTATTAAACGTTCATATTTTTTTAAGATTTTCATATTTTTCTTGAGCACTATATTTTTCTGAGCTTTTTTTTGGGCCTTACATTTTTTTGGGCCCAATATTTTTTTGGTGTCTATATTTTTTTGGGCTTTAAATGTTTTTGGGCCCTACATTAGCTAGGTCTTATTTATTCGGGCCTCTTATTTATTTGGGCTCAATATTTTTTTGATTCTCACATTTTCTTGGGCTCTTTTTTTTGAGATTAATATTTTTTTGATTCCTATATTTTTTTGGGTTCTGTATTTTTCTAGGCATTATTTTTTTGGATCCTATTTTTTTGGACCAAATATTTTTTTTAATTCTATATTTTTTTTGGCTCTAAATATTTTTGAGCTTTATATTTTCTGGGCCTTACATTTTTCGGTCTCTACATTTTTCCGGACCCTATTTTCTTTGGGCCTCTTATTTATTTGGGCCTAATGATTTTTTGATTTTCATAATTTCTTGGGCTCTATATTTGTCTGGGTACTATATTTTTTTGGGCCAGAAATTATTTTTGGTTCTATATTTTTTGGGCTCTATATTTTTCTGGGCCATTTATTTTTTGGGCCCTACATTTTTCTGAGTCCTATCTTCTTAGGACCTCATATATTTGGGAACCTCTTATTTTTTTGGGCCCAATATTCATAAATAATTTTATACATCGTTGTATTTTACTTAATAGTGCCAAACAGGGCATATGTCCCAAGGCTGAATAAAGAATGTCTTTGTCTATGTCTATGTCTTTCTCACCCTCTTCTGCTGTCTCTCTTCCTCTCTCGCCCTCTCTTGCTCTTTTAATTTATCAGTATCCTTTTTTTTCTTTAATTTTATTTTTTATCCCAGTATTGTTTTATTTTTCTTTATATAAATTTGTTTGTTCTTTTTTCATTTTCATATAAGCTTCTTTCTTACGTTAGGACTCATTTACACATTTTTGTTCTAATTTATCATTATTTTTTTAAAATTTCGTTTGTATTATCTTATTAACATTTAATATTTTTTCATATTTATATGATCGATCTTCTTTTATTTTCATATAATTTTTTTTCACATAAACATCACGAACACGCCTTAGTTCTAATTTATCATTACTTTTTTTCTGCATTTTCATAATCATGTCTTTTTCTAAATTTTCATTATATTAATTCGATTGTTCTGTTATCATTTTCATATTAAATCCTGTCATACATAAAGCTCCTTTGTCGTCTATTTCTTTCAATTCTTTTTGATCTTCGTTTGATTCTATTTCATCAAATTTAATTTTAATATCGTTATAATTTATGTGGATATAATCGAAATCCATTAAATCATCGTTTGGTTAAAAAAAATTGTATCTGAAATTTCATTGTCAATTTACATCTAATTTATTTTAAGATTTGAATTCTTCTGTTCACGGTACATTCCCATGATATTTTTGTGTAGTACTGATTAAAGCATTTGTCAGTTTTTTTCAAGAAGTTCAATCCTGGCAATCACGGTGCTTCGGAGTGAATTTAAATGAAAATTTAATATTACTTTAAAATTCCTTTTGAGAATGATTTCCAATAAATATTTCTAGGCCCAATGCGAACATTAAGGCATTATTTTTAAAATCGGTTTACATGGCTGATTTGGAAAAAAATAGATAAGAAAAAATAATTCAACACCAAACAATATTATTATATTTATAAAAAAATTCTCAGAAGTGATCGGAACGTCGGTTTAATAGTAAAAATATAACAAAATTGAAAAATATTGGCCTTATATTATGGAGCTATTGGACTTAAATATTGAAAATATCATCTAGATACCTAGTATTCACAGAATGTAAATATTTACATCGATGCCATCTTCTAATATATTCTTTAATTTGTTAAGGTTCATATCATATATCAGATTTTGAGTAATTCAGTCGTCATTTACAACTTGCTTAACTAACAAGAAGATCCTCACCTCTAGAAAACCAATTTGGATGATACTGCAGGTTATGATTATTTAATAAAAAAAATGAACCTAGGTTCTTTCTTTTCGTCTAATAAACCCAGATACTAAGATAAAGCCATTTTTAAAAAACATAATAGAATAAAGCCCTAATAAAAACTTCATTAACCAAAAAACTAAACTTCTAACAGAAAAATATAAAAACAACAAAAGAGAGTATTAGTTTAAAACTTTAAATTTAAGCTTTATTGCATTAGAAAGTCTTGCCTGGTTAAAAAGTTATAGCTCACACAGCACAGAAGATTTCACTGGAATAATTCTGAATCTTTGACTGGAATATTTTAATGAAACGTTTATGCAGATTCTAGGAAGTATTCACGAAATATTTCAAAAAATTCCACTAGAATCTTCCATTAAAAGCTTCCAGAAATATTCATAGAACATTTCAAAGGAATGTTCAAAAACTTTTGCGTAATACTCTATCAAACATTTACGGAAAATCTGAACTATTTTATAAAATTACATAAAATGTTCATCAAATATTCCAGCCGAATATTTCATAGAAGGTTCCAGGAAGGTTCCAGAAATATTTCGCTGAAAGATTCCGAAAACCTTTAAAATCGTCCAGAGGACTATTACATAAATCTTCCAGAAATAACCCACGGAATATTCCACAGAAGCATTCAAGTAATCTTCTACTTGAATATTGGATAAAAAATTTCAGAAAAATTTTATAAACATTTAGCTGGAAGATTCTGAAAACCTCTAAAATCATACAACGGAATATTATATAAATCTTCCAGACATATTCCACGGAATATTTCACAAAATATTCAAGTAATCTTTTAGTGAAATATTGCATGAAAGATTTTAGGAAGATTCCATAAACATTTCGTTGGAAGATTCTGAAAAAATTTACAATGGTACAGCAAAATATTATATAAATCTTTTTTAGAAATACCGCTCGGCATATTTTACAAAAAGATTGAACTAATCCTTTAGTTAAGTATTCCAGAAAATATTTCACAAAAAGATTTTTATAATCTTCCACTGGAATATTTCATGATAGATTTCAGAAAGATTCCATAAACATTCCGCTAAAATATTCCGAAAAAACTATTAAATCATGCAGCGGAATATTACATAAATCTTTCAGAAATATTCCACTGAATATTCTACAAAAAGATTTAAGTAATTTTCCACTGGATTATTTTATGAAAGATTTCAGGGAGTTTTCATAAACTTTTCGCTTGAAGATTCTGAAAAACATTTAAATCGTACAGCGGAATATTACATAAATCTTCTAGAATTATTCTACGATATATTTTACAGAAAGATTGAAGTAATCTTCTAGTAAAATATTCCAGAAAATATTTCACAAAGATTCATATCATCTCCCTCTGCAATATTTCATGAAAGATTTCAGAAAGATTCCATAAACATTTCGCTGGAAGATTCTGAAAATCTTTAAAATAGTACAGCGGAATATTGCATAAATCTTCCAGGAATATTCCAAGGAATATTTTTTAGAAAGAGTTAAGTAACCTTCCAGTGGAAAATTGTATGAAAGATTCCAGAAGGATTTCATGAAGTTTTTGTTGAAAGGTTGCGCGAAATTTTAAGGGAGATTTCCAGTGACGCCGATTGGGGAGTTCTCGTTTAATGAGAGTTTTATCCATGAGTGGTTGAACGGTACCCTACTTACTATATTATCAAGAAGGTCGGCGCTTCGTTGTGTACAGTTGGAGCGAATATGTAAATGCGATTTTATAACTAAATGTCAATGTTTATGTATGCGTAGATGTATCGATGTATCTCTGAAATCTCTTATCGAAATCTTTCAATAATCTTCCAGGAACATTTTATGAAATATGAGAGATTACCCAAATCTTCTATTAGAATATTCTTAAAATCTTTCAATAACATTCTCTGGAATATTCCAATGTAAGAAGAATTAAAGACATACGAATATTAGAGGAATATTTCATACGAGATTTCCGAAATATTCGAAATCTTCTGTGCCGATATTTTACGAATCTTTGATGAATATTATATGGAATATTTTATGATGGTTTTCTAAAATCTCCCAGAAATATTTTATCGAATATTTTATGAAAGATTCCTCAAATCTTCTATGCATATTCCATAAAAGGTTTATGAAATGTTTCAAATCTTCCGTTTTAATACTCCGGAAATTTTCCAGGAAGCTTTTATAAATATTCTATGCTGTATGGGAGGTGATTAAAATATGCTAATCAAATAGTGTAAAAATTTATCATGTGTCACATGCTAAAAATTTTAAAAGGAGATATGTAGTAATATTCAATTTAGCATAACTTCCGAACCTAAAAACTTTTCTAACACAATAAAGTTTAAAGTAAAGTGTTCAACTTGTACTTTTTAATCTTTTATGCACTTTTTTGTAATAGTTTTAGTCTTTTGGTTTTTTAAAGTTCTTATAAGCACTTCTTGTTATTATATTTTCGAAAATAATAACCTAATCTTTGTCTCTAGGCTTATTAAATATTCTCATCAAAGAATCATAACTTGTAGTATGAGCCAAATCTGTTTCCTTGAAGTGTAGAGACCTCTCCATATTAGTTGTGCAAGTTTCAAATTACTACTTAAAGTGTATATTAACAGATGTCATCGATATAAATATTTACATTCTCTATTTAGGTATACTATGCATCTATACCTAAATAGCTGTAGAACTTTTTTTCAACATTAATTTTTATATTTGAGCTTAATAGCTCCATAACATGAGGCAGATGTTCTTCAATTTTATTATATTTTTACCATTATACCTATATTTTAAACACTTCTGAGCATTTTTATATAAATAAAATAAAATTGTTTGGTTTTGAATTTTTTTTCGTTTTTACCTATTTTTTTCCAAATCGGTCATGTAAAACGATTTTAAAAATGATGCCTAAATTATGAAATGGGCCTAGAAATCATTCACAGATGAAATTTAGAAGTTACATTTAATTTGTATTTCAACTTCCTCGGGAGCACCGTGCAATATCTGAATTCAATGGTATTTTATTGAAACATGGTCAATGACAAACATTTTATCTTATCATGCCCGATGGATTATCGTAATTAATATTTATATCATTAGAATTATGGAAAAGTGGAAACATTATTATTGCTTGCGTTTAAAAAATTCCTAATAAATGTAATCACATTTGAGAAATATCATATTTTAAACAAAATAGACATAAATTATCAATTATTGCAGTAGCCAAAACAATTGCAAAAAGGCCGCAATAGTAATTATTTGTTCGTAACTGTAGTGTTTCGAAAATTGTGCTCGATTCCGATTTGTTTTGAAATAATCTGATTATATAAATCTTGTGCTCACCTTGTAGATATTTGAGATTTGAATTGTCATATATCCTATATTGTATTGAAGTGAAATCACTTTTTTCCGGTTCTCCGCATTTTTTAAATGTGTCTAATCTTTTGGAAATAAGAGTAGCAATTTTTTATTGCGTCATATATAATAAGTACTCATTTGTCATAAACTTCATTTTGGGCCATATTTTTTTGGGCCCAATATTTTTTTGAAATTTATATTTTCTTGGATCCTATATTTTTTTAGCTCTATATTTCTTTGGACCTTATATTTTCCGGGCTCTACAATTCTTTGGGCCTAATATTTTTTTTGGGCCTCTTTTTTTTTGGTCTTATATTTTTTTGGGCTTTATATTTTTTTGGGCCTTATATTTTTCGGGCCCTACTTTTCTCGAGTCCTATTTTCATTAAGCCTTATATTTTTGGGCTTCATATTTTTTAAGGCTTCTTATTTTTCTGGGCCTTATTATTTTGAACCTTATATTTTTTTGGATCCTATATTTTACTGGGCTCTATATTTATCTGGGCCTTATATTTCTCGGGCCCGACTTTTTTTAGGCCAATTTTCTTTGGGCCTAATATTTTTTTTGGGCCTCTTATTTTTTTGGGTCCTATATTTTTTGGGCTCTATTTTTTTGGGCCTTATATTTTTCGGGCCATACTTTTTTTTGAGACCTATTTTCTTTCGGCGTTATATTTTTTTGGGTCCAATATTTTTTTAATTCCAATATGGTCTTGGGCTTTATATTTTTTTGGTTCTAATATTTTTTCGATTCCTATATTTTCTTGGGCTCTATATTTTTTTGATTCCTTCATTTTTTTTGGCCTAATATTTTTTTAATTTTAATTTTTTTTTTAGGTTTTATATTTTTTTGAGCCCAATATTTTTTCGATTTTTATATTTTCTTGGGCTCTATATTTTTTTGGGCTGAATATTTTTTTGATTCTTTTATTTTCTTGGGTTCTATATTTTTTGAATTCTTATATTTTCTTAAGCTCTATATGTTCTTGAGCCCAATATTTTTTTGAATCTTATATTTTTATGGGCCCAGTATTTTTTCGATTCTTATATTTTCTTGGTCTCTATATTTTTTTGGGCCCAATGTATTATTTATTCTTATATTTTTTTGGGCCGAATAATGTTTTAGTCTTGTTTTCTCTGTCCCAAAATTTTTTTGGGCCTAATATTTTTTTGATTCTCACATTTTCTCGTACTCTTTTTTTGAGCTTAATATTTTTTTGGTTCCTATATTTTTTTGGGCTCTATATTTTTTTGGGCTAAATATTTTTTTGATTCCTATATTTTCTTGGGCCTAACATTTTTTTAATTCCTATATTTTTCTGGGCCTAATATATTTTTGATTCTTATATTTTTTCAGCTCAATATTATTTTGGGCCCAATATTTTTTTCATTCTTATATTTTCTTGTGCTCTATATTTTTCAAGTTCTATTTTTTTTGAGTGTTACATTTTTCTGTGTTCTATATTTTTTAACGTAGTATTTCATTGGATTCTTTAGTGGTGCCTATTTATTATAATGTTTTATACAGGCTCCGCTTCAGACACCTTAACATCTATTTTCATTTCAAATGCAATATGTTTGTGCGTCTTACCTTGACATCAGACATTGCAAATCTAATAGCGCTTCCTTATATGCAGCCGATTCAACAGCGCATCCTCATATGCAGCCGATTTAACAGATTATCCCAATATGGAACCGATTAAACAGCGTATCCCCATATGCAGCCGATTTAACAGCATGTCCCCGTATTTAGCCGATCCAACAGTGCATTCTCTTATGCAGTCGATTTAATAACGCATCTCCGTATGAAGCCGATTATACAGTGCATCCTCTTATGCAGCTGATTTAACATCATATCAAACTTTTAGTTACAAAAAGGTCAGGTTTACCATGATAATTTACAAGTGTTATTGAGTCAATGTAATTTTGTTTTAAAAATCGTGGACTTTCTGTAAAGTTTAATGGTAATATGACCATTTTCCCAACTTTTGAAGCATCTAATTCTTTTTTGTTAGGTAAATAGTTCATAACACCTTTGTAACAATCATTTTTAATACCCTTTGATTTTTTCATATGAAATATAATCTTAAGGTTCCAACTTTTACAACCACATCAACAATGAACGGTTGAGATAATTTTCCCAAATTATAGTATAGATTAAATTCATTTCTAACACTAAATTTATAATTATAAAATTGCAAATTTGAGATATTAGATTTTTTAAATTTACTTTTCATATTTGGTATCTATCCAAAACCACCATTAGGATAAATAAGCGGATATGTCATAGGATCTGTATGTTTGCTAATTGTCGGTATACTAATTGGTTTATCATACTTAGAGTAAATGACAATATCACGTCTAATAGAAGGAAGATCATCTTCTTCAACATATATTATTGCAACTTCATTACAGGTAGGTAGTAGGGCTGCCAATTAAATTCGGATTTTCAAGTATTTAAAGACTCGGCTATCCAAAACCCGGATAGATTCAAATCTCAGATTCGTAAGATCCGAGTCTCACGGATCCAAGATCCGGATCCTACGGATCTTAGTTTCGGGTCTGACGGATCCAAGATCCAGATCTTAGATTCGGATCTGACGGATCCAAGGTCCTGATTTTACGGATCCAAGATCCGAATCCTCCGAACCATTTAGTATCTACGACTACAGAGTCCAATTTCATCGAAACATTCTTTTCAAATTATGTAAAAGAAAATTTTTATTTTTATTTAATAACTTGTATTTCTTTAATATTGAAGATCCATTTTTATTATTAAGTACTTGAATAATAATATATAAGTACTTAAATAATATTTTTATAAGTTTTGCTTGAAAGTGAATAATCAAATGAAAAATTTTAAGGATGAAATCATAATTTATTGTCGCAAAAATTGAATTCAACAGTTTAAGAGTTCAGTATTAATAAAAAATTGCAGAGTAAAAATTTGTAAAAATAATAAATTGCTTCATAATTCAACAATAGGCTAAGTTAACCAAAATTTGTTATTAAATTTTTCGAAAATTTTTTGCATAGACTGTCTTATGTAATTACTTCATGATTTGTATTGTATCTACTATATTTTAACCACTATAAATTCAAAGTAAAGATTTTATTTAAATTGACTAAAATCATTAATTATAAACATTGACATAAAAGAAAATGTAAAAGATTTTCAAAGTTTTTATAAATATATTTCAATACAACTTGAAATCAGATGAAAATCTTTGGAAAATAACTTTAAAATTTTGTAATAATCAATAAATTTGAAAATGTCGAGAGTTACGCCAAATAAGCTTTACTTTATTTATAATTTAGTTATTTTAAAATTAGAAAAATTTTTCTCATTTTAATGACGATATGAGTCAAAATTTTCGAATGAACGCCTGATTAATGCAATGTTCAATATTACTATATCATATGAAATAGTTTATACCTAATAGAGTGTCTGTAATCCTCATTACCGTGAATAAAAAGTATGTTTGTGTATATAAGCAAACATTGAAGTTTAATTAATATTATCCATCTTTCTCTTACATGTAACTATTAAAGTAATTAAGCAAAGCAGAATACCGACTTATTTATGTACGACAAGCGGAAATATTGATATATTAGTTACACACTTTTGTCTTTTACTTGAAATAAATTATTTTTATTTAATTACAAAAAATTTTCGATTTTAAAAATTTAAAATTTATAATACTTACATGCGCCGTGAAATAAGCATATTAATATATAGCGAATATGTAATGACGTAAAAGCGAGTCCTCTTTGTACAGAGTAAGCAAGGAGCAGGACCCGCATACGCTCGGAGAAATATTTATTAAATCTTAATAAATATTTTAAATGAAAAATGAATATATATCGATGCACTGATTTATCGATGTATTGGTTACGTTAAGCTCATGTCGAAAGATTGGTTTTTGTGGCGCAAAATAAAATGTGCTTGTCAGACAATTTTCCAATGTTTTTAAAAATCGGCCATATTTCAATAAACCTAAGTTAACAGTTAACAGGAAGTCTTTGTTAACAGTCTTTGTCTAATAGTGTTTTCCATTATTTATATGAACACCATCGGTTATAACAATAAAAAAATAGCAGTCCCCGCTAGATATTTAATAAGTAAATTTTATGATTATAATAAAATAATTTTATCGCGGAATTAATAAATTCTATTAATAAATTCTTCTCCCAGTGTATAAAAGTATTTGTGATCAAACAGAGGTGATTGTTACGGTAATTTTGTTGTCTTTAACTAAATTATGTTCAGTCAACAAACTATACAACTTTTTTAGCAAATATATTTAATATTTTACTTAAGATGCTAGAAAAATTAAAAATCAAAATTTTTTCAATTTTTCAAAATACTCAAAAATTAGCCCTACGTTAAGAAAATCAGTTTTTAAACGTTGTCCTTCTTTTGACAGTCGCAAATAATTTCCAAATTTTGAAGCAAATCCATCGAGTATTTTACGTAAAATTAAAAAAAATGAAAAATCAAAATTTTTTTCAAAATTTTTAAAATGCTATAAAATTTTAAAAAAAGGTCAGAAATATTCGATATATTCTTAATGATTATATTCAAAGATATAATCTCAGTTTAATTCATTTCAAATATTAACATAAATAATATCATAGAGATGTCAAGAAAAAGGAGCTGGGTGTGGAATTACTGCACCAAGTCTGACGATGGGTTGACTGCAGTTTGCAATATATGCAATGAGGATTTTTTAATCAAAGGTTCTGCGTCCTCTTTAAATAAACATTTAAGAAATGTGTTTGAATGCAATGAGAGCGATCCAAAGCGACAAAAACAAAAAATTAAGTAATTATAATTAAATTATCACTGGAAATTCGTTTGTTCTATTCTTTTTAAATTAATATCATATTTATATTTTTTTCAACATTATAATAATATTATCTTGAATTTTTATAGTAATACTGATATGGATACTAGTAATGATGTGGAATCTATGGCGTTAGAAGACAAGTTTGAAGTCCAGTAGATGCAGATAATATGAGCGATACCACTTCCTATGAAGCATTATTAAATACGTCTGAAACAAAAGAAATAATAACAGAGCTCTAATTTACTAAATTGGATTCTATTATATGAAAAGAAATTTTTTTGCAATCTACATATTTTTCTATTATTGTTGTTATTAAAATTATGATTTTTAATATTGATTTCTAATATTTTTGATTTTATATTATTTAGGCAAAACAAACCAAAATAACACCATGTAATAAAATTCGAACGGAAAACATTGATCAAGCACTTTTGAAGCTTGTAGTGATGAATATGCTTCCTGTTTCGTTCGTAGAAAGTGACGGATTTAAAAATTTTATGGCTGTGGTAGAGCCCGGGTACAAAGTTCCATGCAAAGAGACGGTTATGAAGCGCATTGATCTTCTTTATAATCTTACAAAGGTATAATACATATCTGAGGAAAAATATATTATGAAGAAATTATTATTAAGTGATTAAGCATCAATGATTCTTCATATTGTATAAGTATAATTATGTATATATTTTTTTTTATTTTTGGAAGGAAAAAGTTAAAAAGGAATTGGAAGCTGCATCTTCTATCGTTGCCGTATCTGATTGTTGGAGTTCTAGGGCACAAGATGCTTACTTAACGGTTTCAGCGCATTACTTGACTCAGAATTGGGATCCAAAATCTGTCTGTTCAGCTACACAGGAAGCTGATGAGCGGCATTGTGCTGAATATTTATATGCGAGGATAACTGAGATTATCAACGAATATCAGCTGCAAGACAAAATTGTAACAGTCGTAACTGATAATGCAGCAAATGCTATTAATTCTATAGAATTGATGGAGTTTGTATCTGAAACCATTGACGTACAATGCGCGGCCCACACTTTACAGTTAGCTGTCAACGATGGTTTAAAACAAGATGCAATTAAAAATTTATGTTTCAAAGCTAGCAAAGCGGTTGGGCACTTTAAGCACTCAAATGTTGCCAGCTATACTTTAGAAGCAAAACAAGAACAATTAGGATTGAAAAAATTGAAACCCATTCAGAGCTGCCCTACTCGTTGGAATTCTACGTATTTCATGATAGAAAGGTTTGTTGAAATAAAATTGATCCATACACTCGAATTAATAATTTTTTAGTTATATAAATAAAATAAAAAAGTTATAATTTCTAGATTAATACAAAACAGATTGGCAATACAAGCCGTCTTGGCAGATCGATTAATAACAAGGGTTCAAGTAGCAACGAAATTGGATATATGTGAGAGGGAATGGAAGCTTTTAGAGGATGTAGCTGAAACACTTAAGCCTTTAGAGCTAACCACTACTGTATTATGTGCTGAAACATGATCTATTTCTATAGTTCGTCTTTTAGTCCGTACCTTAATCGACAACCATCTACAAACTGAAGAAGAATAAGATGTTATTATTAATGATTTTAGATGTGAAAAAAGAAATAGTTTGACAAAACGGTTTCATATGGATCCTGAAGATAACGTTTCTGCAAGACAAATCGCTTCTTTCCTAGATCCTTGTTATAAAGATCTTGATGCTGAAAAAGCTATCACCAAAGTGCGTGTTAGAGATGTCGTTCTGCAGAAGATCTTGGAAAATGAACCATTTCCTTTTTCTAATTCTGAAGAAGCCAAACAAAGTGCTTTGGATATATTGTTTAAAAAAACTGTTACAACTTAAAGTAACAGTGTATCCGATCAGTTTGAAAGATATTTAAGTGAACCATCTATTTCCTACAACCTTAGCCCGTTCGATTGGTGGAAAAATCATGCGGATAAATATTCTAGATTTGTCCCATTAGTAAAAAAGTATTTGGCTATAACTGCAACTTCAGTGAAATCTGAAAGAGTTTTTTTAACAGCAGGGAATATAGTAACAAACAAAAGAAATTGTCTACATCCTGAAAATGTAGATAAATTAATCTTTTTGTTTCAAAATAGATCCTTTTTAAATAGTTAAAAATAGTTTAGAATGTGTATTTTCTATTTGATGTTATTTATTTTAATTGTTATTCATTGTTCATTTTGTTATTTATTTATTTTTTTATTGTTATATATATTTTTTCTTCGTTATATATTTCGTATCTCTTATTATTTATTTATATTTTTTGTATTTATTTTGCTAGTATGGTTTAATATAATTTAAAAGATTATTTTTTTTTGTTATTTAATATCGCATTCCTCTTTCTAGTATTAATGTCTATATAAATAGACACGATCGCGCGCTTCAGCGCTAACTAAGTCACAGATGCCCCAAGACATTATTTTAAAAAATAATTATCAAAAGAAAAAATTTTCAATCGATTAAAACAATTTCAAACCGGTTCTACGAATCTGAGATTCGAATCTATTCGGATTTTGAGTATCCGGATTTTAAAATATCCGGGTAGTTGGCAGCTCTAGTAGGTAGATTATATCTATTTTTATCCAAATTATTATTGCGGACAATAGACATAGTAACAGTTTTTGGAGGACGATTGATTTTTGCACATTGTTGTAGTTCTTCTTCTTCTACTTCATGCATCATTATATAATAGGCCTGTCAATAGACCGGAAAAAGTCATATTTTACCAAAATTAGTAACTGGTAACAACCTGTGTGATCATTTAAAAGTTGGTCCATGGATGTTTACTTATGTGTTTTGGACTAGCAACTATGATTTATTAATTAGTTATTAACAAATTAGTACAAAAAACGCGTTTTTTTCGTATTTTGCTAATAAAACGAAAATTATTTGACTAATTATCATAATGTCAAGAAAAAGTTGTAGAGAATTGAATTATCAACAAAACGAGAGGTCAAACAATCCGATACGTTTATTAGAATCGAAGCAAATTCGGAAAATCCGGAAAATTTTTCTTTTTTTTTAAAGGCTATAGCAGAATAGGCATAGTGAAATCGCCCCCTCCTAAATGGCGTATCTGATATGGATCACTCGAAAGATCATCAAAAAATATTAAGAAAGCCAAAATTACAGACCCCTAAACCCCATGTAGGAGTAATAAAGCTAAAAAACGTGATTTTTCGATTTTATTTCTTTACAGCTAGTCTTTGCATTCCAGAGGCTTGTAAAAAATCATGAAAGTAGGTTTTTCCATCCCAAATAATTACAATTTTTTACGAAACTCATAACCTCAAAATTGGCTCCGAAAAACATCATTAAAATTTTTAATCAGTGTTTTCCCAGGTTTCGAGGCGCTAAACTCAATATAGGTATTTTTTATGTATTTTTTCCTGCTCTTCACGATCCCGCCATTAGTTTAAAAAAAAAAATGGCGGCACATCCAATTTTTGGCAAAAAATCGTTTTCTTGGCTTTTTCACGGGGTTGTAAGCATTAATAATGGAATAAAGTACTATATTATGACTCTAAATAACACTTCTTCTATATATTTCTACTTTCTGTTGAGTTCTGAAATCAGATTGGAGATATTTTCAGCTAAACACGCTATCCTACGCTCAGAAATGGATTTTTATGGGGTTATTTGAAGATTTTGTTGTGTGATTTGGTATCTGAGAGATTTGGAAAGACATATTTTGATAATCTATACATGTTCTTCATAACTGTATACTCAGATTTGCAATATTTTAATCCATAAACCATGAAAATTTACCGAAATCTAATTTTTTGAGGTTATATAATAATTTTATTTCATTATATTCCATTTAAATAGCTTAGAGGAGGTTAGAAGGTCGGATAGGCCGTTTTCGTGATGCTAAAAAAAAACGTTAGTTATACCCCTCATAAGGCAGGCGGCGCTTTCTCATAGGGGGTATAACTAACCCTTTTTCTGAGCATCACGAAAATGGCCGATCCAACCTGCTATAGCTAAAGATAAATATATTCTATATTCTCTGCTTGTGGTACATTTTAAGCCATAATTTTAAAATAGATCACTTTTTCATACCAGTGGTATTTGATGTTTCAATAAATTCCACAATCTCCGGACTCGTTTAATAGAGTTGGAAAAAAATCATAAAACAAGCATTGCTTAACTTAGAAAATATTAATTTAATTCTTAATTCAATTAATGAGGTATGGAGAAATGTCGCTGAAATAAGTTGTCGAAAAAGCAAAGTTGATAAAATGATGTCCATATAAAATAGAGTTAAAGCAATATCGAGAGAAAATAAGTTAGCAAAACTAGTCTCTATATGAGTACATAATTCTGTATAATTATTCATTTTTTTACTTTAAATATATAATATTTCATAATGAATGATTCATATTCTTTATATACTTTTTCTACCCATGCGCCACCTATTAACACGTCACGTAGATATTACCCAGTTTGGATACAGCTGAGATTATGAACGACCTTTCTTTCTTACGCCATCCTTAAAAATGACGTGACTTCCTTAAAATGACGTGACTTCCTTAGGGTCGAATTCATAAACATTCTTTGAGTATGAGCTATTACTTGAATTTTTAAAGTTGGGAGCTTTACAGATTCCAGATTTCAAAACAAGTATATATACTTGAAAATCGTAACTTTATAAACTCAAGTTACGACTGATACTCAAGTGACAATTGTAAATTCGGACCTAAGCTAGCTTTGTCCCGTATTTTTTGCATTAGTGAGTAACTGTTTTAGGTTCGAATTGATGGACCCAACTCAAATAACACTTGTCAGGGCCTTTGCAGGATAAAAGAATAACGCGAGAAAATAGGAGTAAAAAGGAATAAAGTGGACATAAGGGTACTTATACTCCAGTTATTCCTCTTATACTTGTTAGGTCCATGGACATAGACAGCCTTTAAAGGCCCTTAGGCTCAAATTCATAGTCGACACTCAACACTCAGCACTCAGATCTCAACCCTCAGATCTCAAAGTTTTATTGTTCTGTGTTCCCTATAAAGCATGTCTACGTTAATAGGGAACACGGAACAATGAAACTTTGCAGAGATCTGAGGGTTGAGATCCAAGTACTGAGTGTTGAGTGTCGACTATAAATTCGAGCCTTACTCATACCTCATCCTGTCTTTATCTGTCTCATGATAAGAAAAAAATACAGATTTAACCATTACTTAAATAATGTTTTTAAATTCGAATCTTAAAACAGAAAACTATTAAATTATAATTCAAAATAAATCATTTTGTTTTGATTGTTGTTCATTCAAAGATCTGATTTGACTTTATATACATTGTTGAAGCTTTTGATAAACATCAATAAAATTACTATAAAACAGAGAAAAAAAATATTTGTTGGTTGTATATATTTCAAATTAACGAATATTTTTGGTTATAATATATGTGGTGACAAAATTATTTTTATTCTACTCAAGATTATTTTGGTTATATTACATTGAAAAACATCTTTCATGTATACTCAATAATTAATACACATTACTTGTTTCGGAGTTCACATAGTTATTTTTTTTACGATAATTGTCGTACTAATAACTTAATAATATTTCAAAAGTAAGAAAATATAAAAGTTTTAATTGAAATTGTAACTGTAGAAGGTTGATAAATAATACTTGTTTATAAGTACATATAAAGAAATATTAATTTAATGTACTCAAATATATTTTAGAATTAGGTCATTTTAATTGTTCTTAAAAATTGCACAAATAAAATTATAAATTATTTTGGTATAAGAATATGTTTTTTATGTTTGTTATATTGAAAAATCGTTTGTATATAATTTTCTTTTCATCAATGTTTGATTGATTAATTCCGTTACTTTTTTACATAAGATATTATTGTGCACAGTTTTGTGTTTTATTTATTTTATAATAATTTAATGACAATTATTATTTATTATTAAAACATTAGTATTTATCGACAATTCTTATTTATTATTTTGTACATAAGATATTATTGTGCACAGTTTTGTGTTTTATTTATTTTATAATAATTTAATGACAATTATTATTTATTATTTAAACATTAGTATTTATCGACAATTCTTATTTATTATTTTGTACATAAGATATTAGTGTCGATTAACAGTGTTGTGTTTTATTTATTTTATAATAATTTAATGACAATTATTATTTATTATTTAAACATTAGTATTTATCGACAATTCTTATTTATTATTTTGTACATAAGATGTTAGTGTCGATTAACAGTGTTGTGTTTCATTTATTTTATAAACATTTAATGTTGATTATTATTCAAACATATTAAAATAGTTGCATTAAGTTGAAAGTCAAAGCACAAATGGAATACAGTTTTCTTTTCAATTTTATATAAAATGTAATTTCAATGTATATTTCATTACAGAATTAAATTGTCATTGTTTCAATACAATGAACTTGATCATTGATCAGACTTTATTTTTATTGTTGGAGTTTATGATATATATTAATGTGAGTATAATAAAACTTTTTATTAAATAGAAATATCTTTATAACCTATTGCATGTAATTTAAAAGATCATTATTAATATTTCTATTGCAGAAAACATGGCATCTTCTAATGAAAATGATGTCACAAGTACAAGGCAGCGAGATGATAGAAAATGCGCTATGTGTACTATTCATTTACGAAAAACTAGTGGTCAAAAGAAAATTATTAGTACAGAAATTGAATTGGAATATGCTAAGCGATTATCAAACATAGAAAATATGAACATCAATGATGTAGTATGTAATTCATGTAGAATCCGAATGATAAAAGATATGTCACGCCCTAACACAATCAATCCTGGTAATACCTCAGAAAATATTTCATCTCAAGAATCATGTTCTAGTACCCTTTCTCAGCTTAGTATAAGTGAGTCATCAGAGTCATTGTCGTATAAAGTAGTTAAAAAAGAAGAACCTAAAACTGTAGAATTATCTATTAAAAGGACAATTGCAACCCATAAATATTGTTTTATTTGTGGATTCCAAAAACAAAGTAATCTTATTTTAGTGCCTTTAACTGCTCGAGTTCAAACATTCAGTAGAATTAATTTATTTATACCAAAAGGTAATAGGTGCTGTCGTGACCATTTGATTCAAAAAAAATTTTTTGAAGAAGACTTGGATGAAATAAAAATTTTTTCTACCACGAGTGAAATAGAGGTTACAGAATTACCTGAATTTCTTAATGAAATGTCTGCAAGGGCAAATGAAACTTTGGTAGATAAGACAGCTGATTTTGGTATGCCTGAGAAGAAATTAAAAATATTAAGAGCAGGTCGTATATCTCTGTCCTTTTCTAACCAAAGAATTAATTTTTTTGCAAAAACTAATAATTGTATCAAAAAATAAGGAGATAGCCCCATCTCGTATAATAAAAAGCAAGATTTTCTTTGATGAGGAAAAATTATTTTTATCGATTCGTTTTGAAGAAAACCTTGAAAAACTTAAAAAATAGAGGTTAGGATGGACAATTCAGTTTTTCAAGGTTTTCTTAAAAACGAAGCGATAAAAATAATTTTCCCTCATAAAAGAGAATCTTGCTTTTTATTATACGAGATGGGGCTTTCTTTTTATTTTTTGCTATAATCATTAATTTTTGTGAAAATTCAATTCTTTGATTAGAAAAGGACAGATATACTCGACCTCCTCTTAACAGGATTAAATTGGGAGAATATTATCAAAGTACGAGAGCAGCTTACTTCTCTTAGAAATTCTAATGTAAGAACAGTAACACAAGCCATAATTATATTTTTATTTAAAATGTGCACTGGTAATTCAAATGTAGTTATTTCTTCAGTATTCGATATCGAAAAAGAACAACAAATATCTGATATTTGTCATTCAGTATTAGTATCTTTTGAAAATGATGTATTACCAAAATACTTTGGATTAAAGAATGCTGATGGAGATTACTTGATTCAAAATTAAACTTCTCAAATGGCAAAACTTTTGCAACCAGGAAAAAAACTTATTTTGATTTGTGATGGAACATACATCAGACACGAAAAAAGCTCAAACAATGAATATCAA
Organism: Anastatus disparis; assembly: GCA_017163975.1. NCBI lineage: Eukaryota > Metazoa > Arthropoda > Insecta > Hymenoptera > Eupelmidae > Anastatus > Anastatus disparis. The sequence continues at coordinate 476,317 of JAFFSR010000072.1, forward strand.
AGGAAATCTTTTTCAGGTCAAAAAAAAGTTCCTTTATTAAAACCATTTACAATCTGTACCACTAATGGCTACGTTATTGATCAGTTAGGACCATATCTTGCTAACATAAATGATGCCAGTATTTTAATGAAAATATTAGAAACAGAAAAAGAAGTTTTAACTAAATTGCTTCACAAAGGTGATATTTTCGTATTGGAAAGAGGCTTTCGAGATATAAAAAAAAATTAGAAGATATGGGTTACACTGTTTTAATGCCAGCACTTAAAGGTAAAAAATCACAACTCTCAACAGAAGAATCAAATAAAACTCGATTTACAACAAAATTAAGATGGGTTGTAGAAGCAATACATGGGATTGAAAAGAAAAAAAACAAATTATTAGATCGAAAACTTAATAACAAAATGTTAAAAGATACTGGATCTTACTGTCAAATTGCTTGTTATTTAAATAATTCATTTGGAGTGCGTCTAGATTCTGATAAAGATATGCAAGATGAAATACTTAACATCATGCAATCTAAGAAAGAAACTGTAAATACATTAGCAGAGAAAGTAGCTGCAGAAAGGTGGAGCCGTCGAAAACTACCATTTGTTACAGTGACATCAAGTGATTTGCCAGATTTTCCTGAATTAACGAAGAAAGACTTAAAAATTCTTTTTACAGGGTCATACCAGCTTAAACAAAGCATATCCTATTTAGCAGAGATGTTGGACTCGGATAACAATTTAAAAATAGGTTATGTTAAAGAAAGATCAAATATTCTCAAACTCGAAGTACAATCGAGACACGTAAATAGAAAACAATATAAATGTTTCATTCAGTATCAACCTAATGGCATTGGCTATCCCAGCATTATTAGATATTATTGTGATTGTGCTAATGGTAACCGCACTATTGAATGTTGTGCACACATTGCAGCAATTATTTATTACCTTTGTCACGGAAGATACTTATCAAAAATTATAAAACCAGCTGAAATTCTTTCTAATATGTTTCTTAAACATAAAATAGAAGTTTGCATAAATGAAGACAGTGATGAAAATGAATAAAATTGCGTTAATTCTGGGAATAACTATTATTTTTTGTGAATATTTACTTCATGAACAATCTTCAATATTTATAATTATTTTTAATAAAGTGAAAAATAATATTTTATTTTAAAGATTTTCATTTGACTTTCACATTTTAGTATTATAATAAAAATTTCATAAATGATTATTTGAAGCGTCTCAGAATATACGTGGCTAAATCACAACAAACGCATTTAGAGAAAAATGCAAAAACCCTCTATCTTTTTAATGATTCTAAATCGCTTGTTAACCAATATACTATTGAATTCACCAATAAAATATAAGATTTTCGCACATGTTTCGAAAACTCTAAAGTGAATTTTTAAAGAAAAAAATAATTTTTTATTATTTAATTATTTAAATTTTATTATATATTTAAATATTTAAAGTAAAAAAATTAATAATTATACAGAATTGTGTACTCATATAGAAACTAGTTTTGCTAACTTATTTTCTCTCGATATTGCTTTAACTCTATTTTATATGGACATCATTTTATCAACTTTGCTTTTTCGACAACTTATTTCAGCGACATTTCTCCATACCTCATTGATTATGATGCCATTTTTGTGATGCTCAGAAAAAGGGTTAGTTATACCCCCTATGAGAAAGCGCCGCCTGCCTTATGAGGGGTATAACTAACGTTTTTTTTAGCATCACGAAAACGGCCTATCCGACCTTCTAACCTCCTCTAAGCTATTTAAATGGAATATAATGAAATAAAATTATTATATAACCTCAAAAAAATTAGATTTTGGTAAATTTTCATGGTTTATGGATTAAAATATTGCAAATCTGAGTATACAGTTATGAAGAACATGTATAGATTATCAAAATATGTCTTTCCAAATCTCTCAGATGCCAAATCACACAGCAAAATCTTTAAATAACCCCATAAAAATCCATTTCTGAGCGTAGGATAGCGTGTTTAGCTGAAAATATCTTCAATCTGATTTCAGAACATAACAGAAAGTAGGAATATATAGAAGAAGTGTTATTTAGAGTCATAATATAGTACTTTATTCCATTAATAATGCTTACAACCCCGTGAAAAAGCCAAAAAAAACAAACGATTTTTTGCCAAAAATTGGGTGTGCCGCCATTTTTTTTTTAAACTAATGGCGGGATCGTAAAGAGCAGGAAAAAATACATAAAAAATACCTATATAAAAATAACATAATTTATAATAATTGTTCTCATTTAAATTTATTTGACATTTATTTTCAAAAATGTATATTTCCATCGATAAGGATCTGTAAAATTATAGGTTAATGTATGAATATGAAAACAAAATTAAAGCACACACACACACACACAGGCACACACACACACACGCACACACTCACACTCACACACACACACACACACACACACACACACACACACACACACACACAAACTTTTACCCAATTTACCAACATAAACTTCTTCACTGCAATGAACATATACTTACGGACACCGATAAATCCACCAACACACAAAAAACATACATGTACTGACAGTAATGAAATACGACTCACTTTTTAGCTGACACAAACATTTTCACTAAAACAAAATCGTACAGGCACACAGCATCTAGACACTCTTATCAACACATATACTTATAGACACGGACAAACTAACCCATACGCATACTAAAACATACACAAAGAAAATATGACACTCTTTTTAACTGAATTTATACACACACACACACACACACCAATTTATACGCAATTTAACAATATAAACTTCTTCACTGCTATAGAAATATACTTACGGACCCCGACAAACCCACAACACACATAAAAACATACACATACGTAACAATAATACAAAATAGGACTCACTTTTTAGCTGACACGAACATTTTCTCGAGTATACTATCATACAGGCGCATGATATATGGCACCCTTATTAACATATATACTTGTAGACAAAGACGAACCAGCTAATACGCACACAGGAACATACACAGTGGCACGAATACGAAATGACACACTTTTTAAATGACGTAAAAACTCTTACTAATACACATACACACGATATATGGGTGATTCTATTCTAACGGGTAATCACATGTAATCGTTTAATAAACTATCAATACAAGGTTCAAATATTACTAACTTCAAATTTTTCATATACTTTCAGCTTGTAACTTTATGATCCGTTGACTTTTTAATCGCTAATTTCAATGTAGCTTTTGTAGGGACCCTTAGAAAGTATAAAAAGTAATCTCCCCTGTCTATAATCATATGTAAAATTTTTTTTAAACGTTGTAGAGATACAGGATAGATGAATTAATACTTCCGAAAGATCAAAAAATATTTTTTTCCATCCGTACATATATTTCAGCAGAATGGTTGAAAAAAAATATTTTCTTTGACCCTCTGTTATTATAAAAAAAAATGTATATTTTTTCATAGATGAAAAGCAATAATAATAAAAAATAATATATTTGAATCTTATGAAAATATAAGCTATTCCTATCACATGGAAATATTGTTATTATATGTTTATTTTGCTAAAAAATTGCTTTGTTGATCATAGAATACATTTTTGTTTACGTGTAAACATCATTTCACTTATGAAAGCTAAGTTACCTTTTCTACGATAATTCCCCTGGCTCTAAACATTTAACTGTCACAGATGATATGAGCGCATATTCAAATACGTATTAGACGTTTAAGAAAGTAGTAATGTACAACTAAAAAAGTTTGTATAGCAGTGAATGTTGGAGACCATTTACTCGGTAAAAATTTCATTCAAATTATCAGGTAATCTCCCCTGGCATATAATTCCCCTGCCTTTTTTGAGATGCATTCACAAAATTCTAATTAAATAATAAAGTCAACAATTTTATACATGAATTTTATACCATGAAGTGTTAAATTATTTGTACACTTGAAATTTAATACATATTATACTGCTTATAATTTTTATTTGAATTATTATATATAATATATATAATATATATATATATATATATATATATATATATATATATATTTGTGGAGAATTTCCGAGTAAGCACATTCTCAAATCTTTTTGTAAACAATCACTGTAGTCATATTTATATACTACACTATATACTTCGTATATACTACAAATAAATAAAGCGAAATCAAAGGTTACATCGTAGTATTCAGAAAATAAAAATATCAGTTTGTCATTAGCCTTGATAAAGAGTTTGTCGTTGATATCAAAGTAAGTATATAATTATTTGAATTTAAATGAAAGTCTTTGAAAAATCTGAATTGGAAAATCTATAAATTGATAATATATTATTTTAGATTGTTTTGGTAATAAAATGGTTCCTACACGTGGACGTGGCGAACTTCCTACTAATCTTTTATCATCAAGTACACTTAACTCCACTCCCAAACACAAAAATAATATTATTATATATTTTGAAAAAGCAAACTTTCTCAAGTATGGATATATTTGTTCTTTAACTTTCTTCTAATAATGTTTAAAAATACATATTTTTGCTGTGATTCGTCGTTTTCTATTTTTAAAAATTCATCCATATATGGTAATAGCTGATTCTAAAGTATTTCAGATACTTAATAATCTTTGTTCGACATAAATATTATTAGAAAATAATATATCAAGTGATGGTAATAAAAAATGTAATTCCCCTGGAACAAAAGTAATTTCTCTGTATCAGTATATTTTTTATCTATCAGTTTTTCTGGGAATAACCTATGGACAGCTTGGCTACTTTGGGATATTGTTTTATTAGATATAACCATACAAAAACCTGAGTAAAATTTTTAAAATGACAGCTTTATTTTCTATTATTTCAAAATTTGAATTTGACCCGTTCGAATAGAATCACCCATATACGCACACAGAAACATACACAGTGGCATCAATACAAAATGACCCACTTTTTACTGGCGTGGACACTTTCACCAATACACATACACACGATATATACGCACACACATACACGCACATACATACACACATACCATACATACACACAACACTCACTCATACATACTCACATAATACATAGACAAACAAATACACACATACTAACATAATATATACATACACAAATACACACAAATACACACATACTAACATAATATATACATACACAAATACACAAATACACACATACTTACATAATATATACATACACAAATACACACAAATACACACATACTAACATAATATATACATACACAAATACACACATATACACGCGCGCACACACGCACATACACAAACACGTGCACACAAACACACATACCAACTTAAACACAATTTACCAACATAAACTTCTTTACTGCTATGAACATATACTTACGGGCATCCACAAATACACCAATACATAAAAACATACACATACGTGATAATCATACAGCACAACTCACTTTTTAGCTGACACGAACATACACATACACGTCTGCGCTTAAACTCACATACACACACAGACACACACACCTATACATGAATGATTGTATGCGCGCACAGCACAAATACACAAATACACAAATTTATTACAATACACAAAAACACCATAACATATACGTACACCAATTCGTATCAATACGCATATTGACTGACAAAACACTACACGCACAATACACCCATACACATCATGATCGTTCTCTAACACCGACACTCACACACGCACACACATACACACGCGCGCACACCTATGACCACTCTAATTACAATTCAATTTTGTTTAATAAATTGAATTATGTGGAAACGGATATTAATCACAATGGATTATGTATTTTTAAAATGTCTGAATCAAAATAAACAAAACTATTATCATTTAATATATAAAATAATAATTGAATTAATTGTTGACAATCACTTTACACAAATATATATTCGACCATATATATTTATGTAGGTATTTGTATTTAAACAGAAAGTAATTACTTTAAAATTGTTAAAAAAATTATTTAAACGTCAAAATTGTAATAAATTACTGATGTTTGATCTAAAAAATAATGATGATCATTTTTAAAAAATCAAATCAATAAATTTTAATTTTAACGTTATTTTATATCGACTAATAAAAGTTATATTTTTAAATGTTCTAATAAATTAATTTATCAATTGTCAAGGAATGAAATTGTCTAATTGATGGACTATTTAAAAAAACTTTATACGACGTACACATTACACTTGAATAAAATAACATCTTATATAAAATAATTACCATTTTAAATTGATAATTATTTTATATATTTAGTTTTTTTTAATAATGCACATATACTGAATAAACATATATATATATATATATATATATATATATATATATATATATATATATATAGCTGTGAGATCAGGATTCAAGTAACTTTAATCCCCCCCACCCCTATTGGCCCCCTAGCTATCGTTGCGATGCTAATTAGCGACGGATGGTCGTCAGTGTGTTTATGAACAAAGCACATGTAACGTACAATGGTGCTTGTATCATTTGGACGAGAGCGGGAATCGAACTTGGAGCCTCGAGATTACGAATCCATCGCTCTACTGAATGAGCCACTGACGACCTCTAATTCTTTTTATAAATTGTTTCCCTAAAACGTCACACCCGCCCCCTTTCATTTATGCCCCCCCGCGGCTCCGTCTCACACCTTTCTCTTACTTTAATATTCTGTTGTAATAATGAAGATTGATCATTTTTATTTACATTTCATTATTGTGATTATAATTATAACTAATTAATACTGCATGGTTATAATTATAACTAAAAGATAATACAAAACTTCTTCTCTCAATTACATGTAAATCTGATATTACATTACAATAATAAAAAAATAATATCTTCATTAATATTTTATTAATACGATTACAATTAGAATAAATTGATAATATTCAGCTTCCTCTCTTCATTTACTTTACTAATATAAATATAGTGATATTCATATCTTTTACATTAACATTTGTCTTAACATTTATCTTATTTAAATTTATATAATTTATCTGTATTTGATTCGCATAAAGTTAAATTTTTAGCAAAATGTTTACTTGATTGTTGTTCTGTGATATACAAGTATGCTATCATGCTAAAAATAACTATTTTAATGAATTTATTGTTGGTTACCGAAAGCAACGAATTCATTGTTGTACGAGATAAATTATCATTTTCAACACAGTCTCATTATCTTTTATTAAGTAGAAATGAGAAACGAGAATCCATTTTCAATAACACTATAGCTTTAACATAGAAAAAAAATCGTCACGATATTGATTGACAACAATTGAACCTAGCAAAGTCTATACTTAAGAGCAGGCCGAACTATCTGTCTTTGTCTAATAGTGTTTTTTATCATTTGTTAAAACACCATTCGTTGTATCAAGAAAATAATAGTAGTCCCCGCTAGATATTAGTATAATAAGTAAATTTTGTAATAATAATCAAATTATTCCATCGCGTAGTTTTTGAATAATATGAGACCTACTAACAAACTAGAATATAACCTATCTTTTTTGGTAGGTCACGTATTATTCAAAAACTACACAATAAAATAATTTGATTGTTATTACAAAATTTACTTATTATATTAATATCTACTGAGGGCTACTATTTATTTCTTGATACAACGGATGGTGTTTATGTAAATAATGAAAAACGCTATTAGACAAAGACAGATAGTTCAGCCCCCTGTTAAGAAACTACATAATTATTTACAGCATAATTCAAAAACTTTTATAATATGTTGTTAAAATAAGCCTGACTGCAGTTCCAAAGAATGAAAAAAAAAGTTACTATTACTACTATTACATTAAAGTAAAGAATTATGACTTTTTATTTTACGTGAATATCTTTTGCATTATTGTCACATACATACATACATATACACACATCCATCTTCAACACACACATATACACATACACACATACACATATATACATGCTCATACACACATACATGCATACACATACACATATTCACATACACACATACACTTAACCATACATATACACTTACTCATATACACATACACACATACACAAAATCCGCCACTCCATCTCGATCTCTCCGTCTCCATATTTTCTTTCCGTCTCTCCGTCTTTCGTTCTCCACCTCTTCTACTCTGTCGCTGCATCTTTGTCTCCCCATAACCGTCTCTCCGTCTATGTCTCTCCATCTTCGTCTTCCCGTCTTCTCATCTCCGTCTTTCCGTCTCTGTCTCTCCGTCACCGTCTCTCCGTCTCTATTATTACTTTATCATATTACTTATATATAATCTTATATTATATCACTAACATTATATTCATGTGAAGAATTAAGCCTTTTTTTTCTCCAAGGAATATCGTTTGCATGATTGTCACATATATATGGGTAAATCTTTCATAATGTTAAAATTTCACCTGCAACAAATTAAAAAAAAAAAATACAGGCACACGTGTAAAACTAATTTTCTCTGAATGTTGACGTATTATAATGAAAGAAAAAAATCGTGTTACTCACTTTTAAGGGTAGTCTTTTTAACAAACATCAAAAGACAGATTTTCGAGTAAATTTTTCATAGTGTTAAAATTTACTTTCAATAAATTAAAAAAAATTGAAGACACATGTATCAAATTTATTTTTTTTAAATGTTGATATATTAAAATGATAATAAAAGAAAAAATCGCATTACTCACTTTTGAAGATAGCTTTTTTTAATATAAGACATTTAAATATATTCATTATTATCACACCCAGGTATAATATTTTACCTATCTCAGATCAGTTTTTTAAGTATTTTGGGCTATAATAGATCATTTTTCATTGAGCTTTTTCATTTTTACATGTTTAATATGTTACAGAAAATATTTAAATACGCAATTTACATTAATAATTACAAAATATTTTGTAATAAATAAAATATGCCAGAAATGGCAATTTTTTTTGGAAAATTCATTTTTGGCGATTCGGGTATTAAAATTGAGTGATATTAGTTACCTAATGGCTTTTGGGATTCCTGATTACAAATCATAAGTGAGTGGAATATCAATTTATTTTTTCTAAAATTGTCAATCTTAGGGTATGAAATTTGACATAGATTTGTGTAGTTTATGTTTTCGAATAAAAATACTTATATTCCTTTTAACCAAATATTTTAGTTTATTTAATAAACATTAAATCTAAAAATTTTAAATTTAAAATCTAGAAATTTCAGTGATGATTCAACTCAACGTTCTAGGTGTAAGCTATTAAATACATACTAAAACTGAGCTTTTTAAAGTTTAAACTCTTTAGAATTAAAACATTGATAGAAACTAGGTAATCGATGTAAATTTGGAAAATTTAATAGCCGGGAAAAATTCAATGATTTCCAGAATACTCGAAATAATACTTCAAAAGCAACTTAAAGATTACATTGAGTATTATAAAATAGTAAATTACAAAGTTCACAACAGAGAAAAGATGAATCAAAGCTTAGGTTTTCATATTAGTGGATAAAAACCTATTTTCAAAAGTGAGTCACGTTTTTTAAGTATAATTTCAAACGAACAAAGAACTTTATCTACACTAGGCACACGTTCCTAATAAAAAATTTCTCTTTGTGATTCTAAATATTACCTTTTGATGTAGTTTAAAATGTCACCGCTGAATAGTCTTTTTTACAGCATCGTATTTTCCAGAAAAAAGTAAAATATATAAATTTTTGGTAACATTTTAATAACCTTTCAGAAAGTACTTTTGTTAACAGGCACACACCCATGCTCTTGATTTTCCAAAAGTATGTGTATAGATAAAGATTTGGTGTGAATTTCAAATAAAAAAAGCAGTAGTCATTTTTTTTATAGCGGTAATTTATCATTTTACATGGCCTGGTAACATTTAAATTTCAAAAAAAAAAACCCTTTTCCCCATCCGCCATAAAATGACACGTCTAATTATCATTAAAAATATAACAAAATTAGTTTCTAATAACTCAATAAATCAGTGAACATTTGCTAACAAGATGTGCTATCTCATATTTAGGAGAAATGACGCAGTAACATGATTTTTAAAAGTATGAAAGAATTACCCATATACACTCAAACACTTGCGTCTACACATATGCACACATACACATACGCACATTCACATGCATACATACACACATATACACACACACACATATATATATATACTAAGGGAGGTACCCCCTGCTCGCGCTGCTTGTCAACCCCCGTGCATATTTACACTAATGAAAACATCATTTCCACACCACTTGAAGAGGTACTGTCAATAATACCTTACAATTAATGATTTATAATATAAATTAAATAATAAAAAATGTATGGTATTACGGTGCGTTGGTTTTTTTTGTTTTATTTTAAATAATTATATAAAATCAATATAATAATTTTAAGTTATTTTAAGACACGTTAAAATTAATCAAAATTATTCCATTTCTTTTATACAATTATTTAAAATAAAACCATGGTTCCCTTTGCCTGTAGCTCTACACAACTATGAGAGTCTATATTTCTTCCTCCTGATACCATAGACTCTATTTACAATCCATCCTCCACCATCAGTATTACATATTTAAGAGCATAACGAAGCTGTTCGCCTTCTAATAATATTTCCAATCTTAACTTATGAATAAACGATGCGTTTAATCGAGTTTCTTTGCTACAAAGAAAAAATTTGTAAGATTAAACTCTAGTGCGGATAACTCAAGAAATCCACCAAAATATTATACATACAAAGTTATAATAAAGACTTTCAATACGTCGTATTTTAAGGTTAGGTTTGTCGAGTTTGATATCTAATTTCCAATCCAAGCTCATAAAAAAATAACAAGTCCAAATGATTTTTTATTTTAACAAAAATTATTGTATAAATATAGCTTTAGTGCGGACAAGTCATTATATTTGTTTAATTTAAGAATTTAAAAAGATATTAATAAAATAAAAAAAGCAAAACTCGATTGCTACAGCTCCGACATGCCGTTAAACAGAGTTTTAAAAGGCATCTTATTATTTGTACAATTCGTTATTATATTATTGTTATATAACAATTTTCCAGTTAATATTTATCTCTTTTAAATCTTTGTTTGAGTATGTTTATTAGAATAATTATTATGACTTAATATTTTTCAATTGAATATTATTGTAACATGTCTTACAATAATATAGAACAGAAATTTTTTTTATTATAATTATTCTAAATTCAAAGTTTAATACGGAGTTGAACTCTATGTTTTTTAATATTATTATTATTTAAAATTTTTCAATTATTTCTTATATTTGAATATTGATTATTGTTATTTTTTTATAATATTTAGTATTTTTAATTTATATGCTCGAAATTAATATATTTAATTTTATTTTTTATAAATATTAGTTTTATTCAAAGTATATGTTTTACAATAAATTTCAATATCATCATGATAATCATAATATTATTAATTAGTATATTTCCTAAATAAAACGATAAAATTAAATAATATAATTTTTCCTTATTTATAAATTATTTTAATTCTATTTTCAATATGTCTCAATTCTATTTTTAATACTTTTGGATGTATATAATATATATATATATTTATATTGCTTTTTAATATCCTTGATATTCATGATAGTATTAAAAAAGATATATTAAAATAATACTTACAAAATTGATAGAGTGTATTTCCATGTTTGTTTTTGTTAAAATTATCGATTATTTATTTAATAATAAATAATTTTTAATATTATTCATTGACTAAAAAAATCAATATAATATGATTCATAATGATATGAATTTTATTAATTTCTTCTTTTGTTATATAAAATAATTTTTTATTTATTGTTTAAACATTTTATCAAATTTAAATTTAATTAAAAATGTATAAGTCATAACAGGATTATAATTTTTTTTTAACTTTTAATGATATTATCATAATTATAATAATAATAATTAAATTAATTAGTAATCCATGTACTTCATAAATAAAATTGTGAAGTATATATTTTCTATTTTATTAAATTTTATTTATTTCTTTTTAAATATATCTTAATGCAATTAAGTCTTTTTGATGTATGAAATGTATATTAATTTTCTTTTTTAATATATTTGATTAATTTTCTGTTATTATAAAAGATATATATATATAAATATATATATTATTTTTATTGATTGATTACTTAAACATATTTTATATTATATTTTATAATATAAAGAAATATATTTTAGCAATCCGTAATAAATATCTATAATATATTGTATTATGAGTTTTAATATAATATTCTATTATTGGATCACTTATTTCTAACTTATATTGAATAATTTTATTTGTCATATATTTATAATAATATGTTACGTTGTTCCAATTTCCGAAATGAGTTTTTTCATTTTTAATACCGATATAGTTATTAATTGCGTTATTTAATCGAGATAAGCCTGTATTTTCATTCAAATTTTCCATATGTTCTTCGTATCGCTCTTGAAATCTTTCAAATTCGTTTATTTGGTTATTTAAATAATTTAAATCTTCTTGGTGTTGTAAGTTTCTACAACAATGTATTCATTTAAAACTGGATCTTATTTTATTTTATAATGATTTAATTATTATTTGTATTAAATTGAACTTTAGATAATATTATTATTAATTTTTTCTTATAGAAAATTAAAAGTTTGTTTTTATTTTTTTTTAATTATTTCATATTAAATTTTTTTGAAATTATTATTAAATTAAATTCAATATTTTATTATTTAAAATATTCGCATCTTCATTATGTGTACTTAAAATAACATTTTTTGAAACACAATAATTATTATTAATGTTTTCATAAATTTTATTACAAACATTATTAATTTTCCATTTTTCTGGTATAATAAATGTATCAACTTTTCCTTCTCCGATATCTAATAAAAATGATGAAAAATTTTCATTAGATCTTACATTTTTTTTAAATTTAAAAATATGAAACATGGCCCATAGGCTTGAATATTTTATAGTTTGTTCTATAATTGTATTTTTTTGTCCGTGTTTTAATACAGGTAAAATTTCACGAAAATCTCCACTTAAAATAATTATTTTTCCTCCAAAAATTTCATTATTGTGATAGACATCTTTTAATGTTTTGTCAACTATTTCTGAAGCTTTTTTAGGAATCATTGATGCTTCGTCCCATATGGGCAATTCTCAAAAACTTCATTCATTTTGGTCACTCGATTTTTAACAATTCAAAAGTCTATAATACAAGTTTCTGGGGTAGCACACACTTCAATAAGGGCTTAAATTACTAGTTTTTTAAAGTAGAATATGTAATTAAATTTTGGTATCGATTGGAAAATTGCCTTTCACGGTATATAATTTTATACGTCAAAAATGATTTTTGGAGCATAATAAATACGGTAAATACAAGAGTTTAAGCCTATCCTGGTATATGTGCCCTTCTTTTTAAAGCTGTTTGACTATTTTTAAAGTAAGTGTAATTTTCACCTAAAAATTATACCTTAAAGCAAAAAGTTTTTAATGAGTTTTTTTGTTAAATGAATACTTTTCGAGTTATAGGTGATTAAAAACATAGGTTTTTAGTGTAAAAAAGCATATTTTTTGCTGGTTTTTCATGAAATAACTTGAAAAGTTTTAATTTTATCAAAAGACTCATGAGAAACAAAAATAAAGCTTGTAAAAAAAACAAAACGATTCCATTTTCAATCATTATTTTATATACAATACATAACAAATTATAAATTATTGAATATTAATACTGTTACGCTTGAAACTTTAAGAGCAATATTCAACGTTAAATAACAGAAAAATGGCATACTTTTCGAGGAAAATGTAAATAATATTTTTTAAAGGTATTAAGATCACCTTTCAAATCAATTTTGTTTTAAGTCAATAGTATCAAAATTAAAGGAGTTACAAGAAAAATAAAATTATTTTATATAGTTTGACAATAAAATTTCAATATTAAAACCACTGTCATTAAGACAAGTTTTGAAATATAAAGAAATCCTTCTAGGGTTTATCTTATTTAGGTACCAACTATGTGTTCTAGAAGTTTCAGCAATTAAGGATGCTTATTTTTTTTTTAAATCAAGTTTATATAAAAAAAAATTTTTTTTTATTTTTCAAAAATTTATCCTTTTTTAAAAATATTTCAATAATTAACAGATGTACGTAAATAATACTAACAAATATAGTTTTTTTCATGAATATTTTGTTTTTTTTTTATTTTTGTCTGATAAAAATCAACTGAGATATTAGTATTAGAATTCTGTAATCAGAGCCAAGTACCACCTATTTTTGGTCCTTCAAACTAAAAAATCTCAAAAAATAAAACTTTTTAAAAATTGATATTCACATGACTTAAAGATGATACAATTACCTACAAAATTTATTTTGGAGCAATTAAAAAGCTAAAAGTGGACACATATATATAAATATATCATATAAGTATAAACTTGGGTAGAAGAAAAGAAATGAGACTATGTAGCTTGCCGATTTGAAACAGCTGCCGTGTGCGATGTATACGTCTATACAAATAAGAGTTCTATACCTTTTCTCTTCTTTTTCTCACCTGTCTTTATGTGTGTGTGTGTGTGTGTGTGTGTGTGTGTGTGTGTGTGTGTGTGCGTGTGGGTGTGTGTAGGTGTGTGTGTGTGTGTGTGTGTGTGTGTGTGTGTGTGTGTGTGTGTGTGTGTGTGTGTGTGTGTATGTATGTTTTTTATATTTGAATGTATTGTACATGTAACGTAAATCTATTTTGCCGAGCGTCAGTATCTTTCCAAAATTGAAAGTGTAAACACATTCTGTTTTGATAATATTAACAAAATAGTTAATATTGTAATGTTCCTGATTTTTTTTTAAAGTGTTAGTGCATTCAAAATGTAACAAATAATTTTTTGACATTGATTGTTTTTACATTTTAAAAGAGTATATTTGCAAACGCAAATATGGTTGGGAAATAAAAATATTCTTCCGACAAATTGGGGATGGATCCATAAAGATGGTTTTTTACAGCCTACAAGAATGCTAAACCATCCTGCACCAGAACAGCTTATAAAAATGATTTTTTGCAACTGTAAGACTACTTTCGGTTCTAATTGCAGTTGCAGAAAATTAGGATTATTTTGTAACTTGACATGTGGAACATGCTCCGGTGACAAGTGTCTAAACTGTCCTACGATTACAGATCGAGGAGAAGAAGAAGAAGTCTAAATTGATCATGAATAGAATTTAAAAAAATTTGTTTAAAATTTAAGTGTAATATTTGTATTTTTTTATTTTGTTCTTATAATAATAATAATAATAATTTTTAAGTTATGATAGTCTTATAATTTTAACCATAAATAGTCATTTTTAAATGTAAAATACTTAAATATATTCTAAATTCTATAATGAGACATAAAAAATATATTATTAATAGAATAAAAGTTATTAAATTATTAAAAGTACTAAAGACTCGTTTTTTGGAATTTCATCATCAAGGGTTGTTTTTAAGGGTTGAAATGTTACAATAAAATAAAAATCATTATAAACTGTGAAAAAATGTCTAATTTAATATAAATATGTCATTACAAAATAATTTACATGTTCAAAATTATTTTTTTCTATTTTTCATCATAAGGGGTAGTTTTTAAGGGTTGAAATAATGTAATAAATTAAAAATTATATCGTAAACTTAAAACGTTAATATTTTTCCATAATTGTATCATAAAAATATTTTGTAATGTTAAAAACTATATATGCTCTTTTTATTAAGTCAAAGGGGTGGTTTTTAAGGGTTGTAAAAATGCTTAATATCATTAATTATGTTCCACAATATTAAACAATACTTATTTTAGACATTCCAAGATTTTTTAAATTATTTATAAGCGTAAATCGGCATTTTTACTATTTTTCAACTTTAAGGGTAGTTTTTACCCCTTCAAAGCAAAAAGCGCACCTCGCCGATATATAACTTTTGATCTGTAGGGTAATATAAGCTTAATCCTAAAGTTTTATGAAAATCGGTGCTAACCGAAAGAATTTCCAGGTTATACCCTAATTTTGCCTCCAATGACTGGACTATAAGTATTATGAATTATATTTTCGTAAGTTTGTAAATCCTTAATAGATGTTGGATCTTACACTGTTTAGTATTAATCGAAAAAAAACGTTCACTATTTTTTGGTTATACTACATTCAATCTACCAATGGCTACATTTTTTCTAAATTTTGATTTTTTTATCCAAGATTTAGTCTTAGAATTTAAAATATAATATTGTGGAATATTAACATATTTAATTTTTTTAGCAAAATCATCTTTTTTATTCAATTTAAACCATGCAGTCAATGTTGTTTCGTACTTGTTCAATGCTGAATCCATATCATTTTCATCAAAAATTATTTTTTGTTGATTATCTGTATGGATATTTAATCTTATTACTGTATGACTTCTACCGCATAGTAGAAATTCTTGTAATTTTCAAGCGGCTTTCATTGGACTTAAATATCTTCCATCTATGTATTGAGTAATTTCATCATAAACATCATCTTTATTATTTTCTTCGATTTTATCTTGTTTTATTTTACAGTAAGCTTTATCTACACCTTTATGAATATAATCATAAATATATTTTATACTTTGTATTGACATACAAAGTTCAGTATTGATGTGAGCATTATATTTTGCCAATAACAACTGTTGTAAGGGACTACCATTGAATTATCAACTTGTATAATTTTTCCATTATTTTTTAAATTATACGTATGATTATCTAAAATATTATTTCTTTTCTATTGTGGATATTTGTTTTCTTCAACTATTGTAATTTTATTAAATGATTTTGGAAATTTTTTTTCACATATAGTTTTATTTTTATCGTAACAAGTTGATTTATCTGTATGTGGTCCATGTAACATGTGTTTAATTACTAATTTTTTAAAATTTTTATTTTCCGATGAATATATTTCTGTTGAAATATATTTATCAATATTTTCCGGAGTTAATATCTTATGATTATAATGTAATGTTATGATAACATGTGCGTGATGTAACCCTCTTTTTTGAAATTCAATCAAAAATACATAAGCTATAACAGGACCAAAAATCTCGTTTTTTATAATATTCAATAACATTTTAAATTTTGTATAAAATAATCTTACTGTGATATTTGGTATGTCATTGGGAGTTGTTTCTTCTGGAAAATTTTTTTAAATTACTTTTATTTCTTTCCATTTAGGATTACATGTCATTGTTATAAATAAGTCTGATTTTACTACTGTTCTTATTATTGTTATGGCATCTTGATAATATTGCTGCATATATCTTGGACAATATATGATGAGGGTAAAATAAAAAGATTTCTAATTTTTTCTTTGTTTTCAAAATTTGTTGAAATATTTGAAGCACTATTTATTGCATGATCTAATAAACCTTGATAACATTCTATGCGTAATTGTTATTTCTTCTTGATTATTTCTAAAAAAATTCATTCTATTACTCTCAAACATTACATATGCATGTATTATGTATTGTTGTGTTAATCTTCCACAATATAAAATAGGGTTGAAATTTTTAAATTTGGTCTTCAATGGATTCTATATGAATAATATTATAGTATTGTAAGACAATCATTATTTTCAATATTTTCATTTTTTTATATCCTATACTCCAACCTGAATCTCCTACTGGAAACATTAAGGGAAGACACAAGTAAAACACACAAAAAATGAGGTTTTTTAGTTTTAACTTTCGATCCGTAGCACCTACAATGTTATCCATGCGTAATGTTGTTAAAAATCATCTAAAGAATCTATAAAAAAAATTTCAGCTCGAAATATTAAAAACTGTGGGACTAGTTCCATTTTAACGACTGCTCAATTCAGTGATAAGTGAGGAAGCGTTGAAATGGAACTAGTCCCACAGTTTTTAATGTTTCGAGCTGAAAATTTTTTTATAGATTCTTTAGATGATTTTGAACAACATTACGCATGGATAACATTGTAGGTGCTACGGATCACAAGTGAAAACTAAGAAACCTCATTTTTTGTGTGTTTTACTTGTGTCTCCCCTTAAAGGAAAAACCATTGAATCCACGTGATGAGATAATTCATTCAAATAAGTATGAGTAATTTTAACTTCAGAAGATAATTCTAGATATACACAAAGATAATAATTATTTGGAATTCCTGAATTAGATACTATGATAGCACCACATTCTGAAGTTAGTGGTGCGGAAAGTTGTCTAAGGAACGTAGGTATTAGTTGAGGGTTAAAAAATAATTATAACAACAATCTATAATATTGGTAACTATATATTAAATATATACTCCATTACATAGCCAAAATCAAGTATTTCATAAATATAAAATTTAGAAATTTTTTGAATTTTTTTCATAATGGTTTATAATGATTTTATGAAGGATGTGTGAGGGGTATGAGGGGTTATGATAGGTGACTTGTGGAGCGAGGGGGTGACTTGGGTAGTGAGAGGTGACTGGGGCAGTGAGAGGTATCTTTTTTATTTAAAAAATAAAAGACATTTCAAGAAACATTTTTACGTTATTTTGAGAGGCGACTCGTGATTTTTTGAGGAGGAGAGAAAAATAATGAACGATAGTAGTGGAGGGGTAGTAATGGTAAGGGTGGTAGTAGTGGTATAGAAAATGATTAACGAATGCATTGGTAAAATAAGGTGTATTTAGCTAAATTATCTGAGAGGTGTTTGAGTGATGTATGAGGGGTAGCAAAAGTAGTGACTTGGGTAGAGAGGGGTGACTTCGGTAGTGAGGGGTGTCTTTTTTTTCAAAAAAGATCATTTCTAGATTTTTAAGTTGTTTTGAGGGGTGAATTGTGATGGTTTAAGCATACAGAATAGGGGGAGGAATAATGAGAAGTAGGAGAGGAGGTATATTTTTTTATATAACTATGTAATATAGGGGCATATATATTCCAATGTATATTTTCATATATACATGTCACATAACATACTCACATACATATACACATATGCACATTCACATACAGAACATTTGTCTCTCCATCTCCATGTCTTTGCCTGCATCTCTCCGTCCCTCCATCTCCGTCACTCCGACTCTTTGTCTCTGTTTCTTTCTCTCCGTCTCCGTTTCTCTATTTCCGTCTTTTCGTCTCCGTCTCTCTATCTTTCCCCCATATCTATACCTCTCTGTCTCTAACTTTCCGTCTCTTTCTCTCCGTATCTGTCCCTCCATCTATGGCTCTCCGTCTATGTCTCTCTGTCTCCTTTCCTATGACTCTTTTTTTTCTTCCTTATTTCTCCGTCTCTGTCTCTCCATTTTCGTCTCTCCGTCCC
Source organism: Anastatus disparis (assembly GCA_017163975.1). NCBI lineage: Eukaryota > Metazoa > Arthropoda > Insecta > Hymenoptera > Eupelmidae > Anastatus > Anastatus disparis. The sequence continues at coordinate 495,587 of JAFFSR010000072.1, forward strand.
TCTGTCTATGTCTCTTCGTCTCCGACTCTCCATTTTTGTCTTCCCATGTATGTCTCTCTGTTTCCGTTTCTTTGTCTTATTCTCTCTGTCCCTTTGTGTACGTCTCTGTGTTTTTGTCTCTACTTCCCCTTTACTACGTCTCCGTTTTTTCATCTCGGTCCCTCTGTCTGAAACACATGATTAGAAATAATAAATTCCTATCATATTTTTTCATTAATTTAAATAAAATTCAGTAGAACAAATTTTTAATTTATCATAATGATATGATTTGTATTTAAGGAGATGTAAAACGGACACTACACCTGTACATATAGATATTAGCTTCCTTTCCATTTTATTGTTGAATTTCCAGAAAAGAAATGCATTAGCTTGTAGTATGTACCGTGATGATTAATTAGATAAATTTTCAAATAAATTCATTAATTAGTTTTTAAGACATTTGGATTCCTGTACAAAATTGAAAAATTTTAATAAATAAGTTTGGAACCCAAAATTCTCAATAACTAATGAATGAATTTATTTAAAACTTTAACTGAATAATCTTTATGGTACATACTACAAGCTCATGCATATTTTTATTGAAAATTCCGCAATAAAATGTAAAGATAGTGAATATTTATGAGTACAGGTGTAGTGTCCATTTTACATCCCCTTAAACAATTTTTATAAATATTGGGACTTTAATTAATCTTTTTTTTTTCAAATATATGAAAACTAAATTCTAAGCAGAACTGCAATATAAAAATTTATAAATTAAGGCAATTTTTTTGACTTCAAAATTGGCTAATTCGTACAAATTAATATAATATATAAAAATTTAGCTGAGCGACGTTAGGAGCAAGATAAATTAAGCTTGTATGGATCAAAATCGAAAGTAAATTTCAGCAAAGAAAAGATTTTGGTCAGATGTTTTATCATTAATTGATTCTATGAATATTAAATTTTATGAAAAATGGGTTTTAGAAGAAATGTTTCTATAAGAACAAAAAAATGAACAAACTAACAGAAAAACTTAAATTTAAAACTTCAAATGAATAATGTTCAATGATGAATATTGAACTTTGTTTTTATGATGTTTATATTTTTTTTATGTTTATGTTTTTAATAAGTGGTAATTTATTGAAATTTCAAGAATAATTATCAATCAGATCTTTTAACTATCTATATAAATTACATTTAAAATTCTTATTTCAGGATTTTTCATCGTTTTTCAGGAGTATTTGAAATTCTTATATTAAATAATTTCACTTCAGAAGTACACATAAATTTTTTATTTTTATAGAATAAACTTAAGCAAAGAAGAAAAATTAATTATAATAGGTGAAGATGGATATGCTGGGCAATCGAATATGTTAAATGATAAACAAATTAGAAAATCCAATCAAATTTCGAATGATCATACAAATTTTTTAATACTTTTACAAAAGCCCGAAAATATTTATTTAGTTCCATTAAATAAAGATAACATACTATTACTTTTCTCCGGAAATCGGCATTTTGGTCACTGGATTTGTATCTATTACATACAAAATTTAATTCATGTCTATGATAGTTTAAATAGTAATGGATTAAATGATGAACAAAAAATTTACATTAATAAACTATTCCCAATTCGTGAAAACTTACAAATATTTTTTGAAAAAGTTCAATTTCAGATTAATCCTTTTGATTGTGGCATTTTTTCAATAGCGTTTGCAACAGCAATCGTTAATAATTTTTGTCCTTGTGTGTCCTTGTGTAGAAGTAGTTAAAAGTGAAATGCCAATAAATAATCGGAATCGCAATCTTGTGGACAGGGCACAGTAATTGGGGGAACAGTAATATGACGAAAGGTTTTCACAAAGCACAGTAATACGTACAAAATAATTTTTTTTTGTTTTGGCTTAAATTCGATGAAACAATATAATTTTAATAATAATAAAAATTGCATTGGATACAGGAATGATTGAAATATGTATATGCATTCATAGAAACGAAAATAGTAATAATTTTAATTCATAATGGATTTATTTCTTAGAAGATCATCTTAATGACACAGTAATCGGGACTCAGACCCTATATATTCTAAAGAACATTGAAAGAAGAACAACGTTGCAGAGCTGAGAATAGATTAGTGAAATTTTAATGGCTGTTAACCACTCAACTTCAAAAGTGTTATTTGATATTTTAATAAAATTTAAAAAATTACTATACCGAATAGTAAAATTTGCTATATTTATATTAAATGTTAATAGAACTGTAGCAAAAATTACTACAGTTATACCAAATTTTTATATTCAGGATAGTTATTTTTTTTATTTTGCAAACTTGTCCCTCCTTTTCTATACAGTAGACCAAAATTTAATAGGATATTTCTCTCCGTATGACACTCAGAACTCAACCCTTAGATCTCAAAGTTTCATTATTTCGTGTACCCTATAAACGAAGACCTGCTTTATAGGGAACACATAACAATGAAACTTTGAAATCTAAGTGCTGAATGTTGAGTGTCAAATATAAATTAAAGCCTAATTTATTTGTGTGATTGACAGTCAAAAAGGTTACAACTTATACCCAAATAATGATATTTGAGATTCAAATAATAGTCAATATTAAAATTATGTTTTTGAATACAAATTTTATAACGAATATCAATTATCATCTTATGAACTGTGAAGATTGTGAAGTTCCAATCTAAGGCTCAAATTTATAGTTGACACTCAAGACTTAGCGCTCAAATCTCATAGTTTCATTATTTCATGTTCCCTATAAATATGTCATATAAAAAACATATAATCTTATAATTTATAACTTACGACTTATAACTTTTTGAATGAACATAAAAATAAATAATTTAAAATATTTGAAATAAAAAAATTTAAAATGTTTCTTATAAATATCACGAACAGAACGGGTAACGTTAGGAACGAGATATTTCATGAACATACAAATATTAAATTTAGTACGAAACTACAATACAAAAATCATTCAAATGAGGCTATTTTTATTTACTTAAAATTAGTCATTTATACATAAAAATATAATAAAAGAAAATTCAACCTTGCGACGTTAAGAGCGAGAAACTTCAATATAATCAATACCTATTAACGTAAAACCCATTAAATTGTATAACAATTTTTAACAGTTGATAAATATAACGTAAATCATATAATATATATATATATATATATAAATTTTAAATTACTAATAATTAATTTAAAACTCAAAAGTAACTATTTTAAAACAGAATATGGAAGATAAACATGTATCCTTTTATTCCTTAACCCTTTCAGAACGGAATCATTATTTCATCATGAAAAGTTCTGATAACCATTTAGCGATGATAAGTGTTCATTTATTAAGCAATTTTTGCGATAAAAAAAATTTTTTTTTTCTTCTTTTCAAGTTTTCTCAGTTTCTATCGAAGATATAATAACTTAGGCCCTCAGTTTGAGATCGAAAATAGTCCACTTCAATCTAATATATATATTTTTTTTACAACATTTAAAGCCACTTTTGCACAATTTCAAAAAAACCAAAAAATGTCAATGTACATTGTAATGTACATTGGTTCTGAAAGGGTTAAATATCACGAATTAGAATATTAATTATAAGTAATTCAAAAGTGTTATATATTATATAAATAATTCTATATTTAATAATTTCTCATTTTAGTAACAGGAAAAGCCGCACAAAAAGAGATTAATAATCACATTTTCTGCGAAATATTACCCTTGAATCGAGTAGTCGAAATGTCAGTTTTAGTATAAAAAAAAGACACTTAGTATCGCAAATTTATGCTCTTATTTCATACTATAATAGTATTAACATGAGTCCCTAAAATTCAAGCTATATAGTACTAATTGAAATTATATTGTCACTTTTTTTTCAAATACCTTAGTACGTAGATTAAATATACTAGATTTAGAACCTATTTTAACAATACTTTTCTTTCTCCGTGCAGTTGTTAGTTCTAGTAAACGTCAAATACTGTTTTTGATTATTTCATGGTTCGTGATTGAAACACGTGATTAAAAAGAATGAATTTCTATCATATGTTTTCATTGATTCAAATGCAATTTAGTAGAACAAATTCTTAATTCATCATGATATAATTTGTACTTAAAGAATTTTTATGCATATTGTAACTTTAATTAATATTTTTTATAAAAATATAAAAATTTAATTAAGTACAAAACTACAATATCAAAATTCATAACACGATCTCTGGAAAATTTTCATCCCACGAACTGTTTTTCGTGGATGTAAGACACTATCATTTTTTTTATTGTCCTATTCACCCTCTCCACAGGGTTTGGGGATGATACGGCGGTGTAGTCCAATGATACACTCCCGCGTTTATTAAAAACTCATCTACAAACTTGTTTTTAAATTCAGACCCATTGTCTGAAAGGAATACTTCCGATGATCCAAATCGTGTTAGAACTCTGTCTCTAAACGTTCTGATTATGTTTTTGGCGTTTGCTTGTCGTATTGGAATACACTCTATCCATCTTGTAAATAGATCTTGAAAGATGAGAATGTATTCGAATCCGCTTTTATTTCTAGATAGTGGACCGGTGATATCTCCAGCCACGACTTGTCAAGGCTCTTCAATGGTTCTACGTCCCATGAAGCCCATTCGAACTCTTTGTTCCACCTTGCATTTCTGGCATATGACGCACGACCTGGCATATTCTTTTATGTCAGAATAGATACGTGGCCAAAAATAATATCTGGTCGCTCAATCATACGTTTTCTCGCGTCCTAGATGTCCAGCTGTTGGGTCGTCATGGCATTCTCGTAAGGTAGCGACTTTATAGACGTTTGGAACTACTAACTTCCAGGCGTCTTTATCATCCAGTACTTCTTCTATTTCTGAATCTGGACGATAGTAGTACAGATTTTCACCTACGATTTTCCATTTTGGATATTCAGTTGGTTTGTCCACCACCTCTTGATACATACCTTTATACCAATGATCTTCTGTCCCTGATGGCCAAGTTATTGATCCTACGGATGCCTCACCATCTTCGTACATACGTGATAATGCATCTGGCACGAGATTGAGGCTGCCTTTTCTGTGTCCAACTTCGAAACTATGAGCTTGAAGTTCCAATGCCCATCTAGCAAGTTTGCTAGTGGGATTTTTCATTGAACACAACCATCTTAAGCTGCTGTGGTCAGCTATTATTTTGAAATGATAACCTTTAATATATGGGCGAAACTTTCTTACGACCCATACCACAGCAAGGCATTCCCTCTCAGTGACACTGTGATTCCCCTCAGCAGTTGATAACGTTCGACTTGCAAATTCTAACACTCTTTCTTCATTGTTGACTATCTGTATCAATACCGCACCTAATCCAGTGTCACTGGCATCCGTTTGGATCACATAGTTTCCGTCGTGGTTTATTCTTTAAAGCACAGGAGCATTAGCTATAATTGCTTTTGAGCTCGTGAAAGCTTGTTGCTGCTCCTCTTGCCAATCATACCTCTGACCTTTCTTTGTCAGACGTGTTAGAGGCTCTGCCACCGTAGCAAAATCTTTCATGAATTTACGGTACCATGAAGCCATTCCCAGAAATCGTCTAAGTTGTTTCAGATTCTTAGGTGCTGGATAGTTAGTAACCGGCTCAATCTTATCCGGGTCCGGTTTAACCCCATCTCTATTTGCTAACACGTTGAGGTATTTGACTTCTGCTTGACAAAATACACTTTTCTGTTTATTTATTGTCAAACCAGCCTCATTTATGCGCTTCAATACGAGTTCTACATATTTCTTATGCTCTTCAAACGTCTCTGTGACGATTATTATGTCGTCAAGATACGAGAAGGCATAAGGATCGAGATCTGGTCCAATTACAGTATTAATTAATCGCTAAAAGGATGCGCTAGCATAGGCTAGGCCATAAGGCATCCTTATGAATTGAAATAGACCCAATCCTGGTACTGTAAATGCACATACTGGTCTCGATTCCTCTTTCAGAGGTATCGGGTGGTAAGCGCTATTCAGGTCTAGCATAGATATATATTTAGCCTTTCTTAAATAAAGTAAGATATCCTGCATATATGGTAAAGGATATGCATCAGGCTTAGACATTCCGTTGACCTTTCTATAATCTACGCAGAAGCGATAAGATCCATTACTCTTACGCACCATTACCACTGGACTCAACCACCCGCATGTTGGCGGCTCTATTATGCCCTGTTCAAGCATTTCTTTTACTTGCCGGTGCATTTCTTCCAATATTTTATCCAATACTGGATAAAATTTCTGCTTAATAGGCCTTGCTGATCCTACATTAACTTCATGTTCCACGAGATTTTTTAACTCAACAGGTAATTTCTTATTGTTTGTCAGGCTCTTTTCGATTAACTGATCGAGCTCCTATCGCTCCTGATCAGCTATGTCAGCAATGCCTACAGATGCCATTACTGACGTATTCATGGCTATGCTAGCAACTTCTAATTCGATGTAAGTGTTAGCATCCTTTATGTATAGCCTGCCAGTGTCAGGATCTAAAACTGTTATGAACATATGTGTGAAGTTTGCTTCAACGTAACAGTTTTCATCTAGATCTGACATAATGGTGACCTTTACATCCTTAGTAATGCCATCTACTGTAAATGGTAGCATAACATATCCAGCTAATGACAATTTCCTGCCATCAGCTACTCGAGCCTGACCTGAACCAGCAGGAAGGAGTTGTCTGTTGAGTGTTGAGGCTATCTGTAAACCTATAGCATCCATTACTGTGCACGAGGCACCAGGGTCATATAAGACCCTAAGTTGGAATTCACCGACTGTTATTTTTAACCACCAACGAGTTTCCTCTGTAACTTTCTTTGTTGGTCGTTGATTTTGCTCCTTCTGCGGTTCACCTGCCGACGCCGATTCACTTTGCTGCTTAACATCCATAGCCTGAATCGTGGGTTCTTCTTCTGACCCCTGCGTCGGCTCTGGGACCTTAGGTGGTCCGGGAGCAGTTGAGATCCCGCTTAACCGCTCCCTTTCTCGTTTCCTGAACACGTTGGACAGTATCTTTGCGAATAACCAAGCATGCCGCATTCACTACACTTTAATGGTCCCAACGGTACGAAATTTCTCCATCTGGGACTACCATTTTTCCCACCATTATTGAAACTCTTCTTTTTAGAGTTAGGGCTGCCGAGTTTCGAATCCTGTTCATTCGTCTACCCTTTCTGCGTACTTGCGGCTTGCTTATTCGTCTTCTGAGGATCAGCCTGCCTATTTGATTGCTGTTGAGGCAGATTCTTTTTAAACTCTTTAAACTTCTCATCTAAAAGTTTAGCAAAAGAGTTTACAAAGTCCGAAGGTATTGTACTCTCCGGCTTTGTATTGACCAATGCCACCTTTGGTTTGTTGGCTTTTGCATCAGTTGGTGATTTATATGCCATCTCTGGTAACAAACTTGCCTCTGGTGGTGGTGGTGGTCGATAGCTTCTCTCATATTCAAGAGTCTGCTCTGCTTCTCGAGCTTGATCGAGAAGCTCTTCTATCGACGCCATCTCTGCTCGTTTTACCTATCGTTGCAGGTCTGGCAACATATTACGGTGAAGCCAGTCTCATTGTCTACCAATACTTGGTATTGGTGACATCTTTCTCATGATGGCTACTAGACACGTAATGTAGTCCCTTACTGCCTCGTTCCTGCCCTGTGTTTTCTGATTGGCTCCAGAGACGAGGCTTTGTTGGTACCTTCTACTAGTACCATACCATCGTTTTGCCGAGGCAACAAATTGGGCCCAGAACTGCTATTTGTCCTTTTTATTGCGATACCATGTCGCTGCGGTCCAGGTAAACAATTCTGACAGAGAAGAGAAAACTTCTTCTTCTGTCAGATTTGCCAGAGCTCGACAATCTTTTACTCTAGCAAGAAAAACGTCTATGCTCTGGCTTTTGTCACCGGCGAAATTCACGTTCCATTTCCGGACCATATTGCCTACGTCTCTATTGGACTATTCAGTATTATTTCCTATTGTATTCTGGGTACTGGGTAGGTCAGACGGCCGTCCTTGTTCCTCCTCCCGCTGATTGGTTGGTAGTGGGAACTGCCTACCCGGTGTAGAACTGTCTCTAGTTCTTCGTGGAGGAGGACTATTCACAGTTAACGGATTGTGTGTGTCGTTAACTGTAAATGTTTTATTCGGGAAATGTACGGTTCTAGCAGCCCGTCTATCGCTATTCTAGATGTGGGTACTTGATGCTCTTCCTGGGACATCGAGCTGATCCACTTGTCTGCTCATCTCTACATTCTTGTCTCTCATTTCAGCTATGCATGCCCTCATTTCTGACATGCATTGTGCAAATTCTAAGGGTATTTCAAACATCTTACCCGTAGAATCCGCCATGGAGATAGTATCCTTTGCTGTAGGAGTTTGTGTTCCTGACGTCGTTGCTGTGCTGGCCGAAGAAGATAGCACATTCGTTATCTTCTCCTTGTTAACCGCGTATTAACGTCCGAAGTGAAATCTGCCGGATCATAATTACCGGAAAACCATTTCAATATCCGGTCAGCGCGACGCAATCTGCTGCCAGTACCAAGCAGTTCTAAATTTTTGATTGTGTCAGTCAATTCTGTCTTATTGATTGACCACAACCACGTCTGTATCGCCTCAATAGTGATATCAGACATTTTGTTTCGTTAGGTGTTGAGACTGCTTACTCGCTTTTAACGCAAAATAATATTTATATACAATTTAACCAGTCTCAACTACCTTGTATGTGTGCAAGTTTTAGTTTATAAAACTGCTCTTACTTTATTGCTCTTGCGGAGCTTCAAACAAACTCAGAATACTACTTATATTTTATTCAATTCAAGATATAAGTGCTGTGAGCAAAACACGAGATTTTCGGTTCGGTTAAAATAAGATATTATAATATATATATATATATATATGTATGAATATTTATATTCTAAGACGATTTGTCTTTTAACAAAGATAATTGCTCTAATCTCTGTATTTACAATTATATTGCCAACACCAACTCTTCATTTTAATAATTTCTACTATGTAACAATCCAATTTCCTTATCAACTGCTACGATTTGCCACGAGTTTGCGAGACAACTGCTATTTGTTATCTTTAAGAGCAGGTCGTATATCTCTATCCTTTTCTAATTAAAACATTATAGTCCGCAGTACAGAACCCTTTTTAAAAATTGATTACCACATACTTAGAACTTCGTAAGTGGCTTCATTTTGTCGAGTCTACCAAACATTTCATCTACGAAAACTCTCGAAACCGCTGCGTTTTTTAATAATTAATTATTAAACATGTCGATTCGACGATGTATTGTTATGCAATGACCACATACTTTTTTTTACATGGAACTAAAAGATATTTTTATAACAAAAATCAAATAATGTATGGCCGACAAAAATAATTCTGCGTTAGATGAGTCTACCATTTGAATTATGTCGATAGGACGGGGTTATGTTATGCGATGACCACATAGCCAATTTTTATGGGATTGCTTGATAATTAATTATGAAACCATAAGATCATAATGTCCGACAAATTTTCTGCAGATTTTTTTCAGTCCGACAATCGGAACATGTCATTGTTACGAGGTATGGTTTTGTGATTACCACATATCCAATCTGGGATTTTTTCTGTTTTAAATAAAATGTAGAGTACACTAGAATATGCGGCCGACAAAATTGCTACCGAAATCTAATGGAAATCACAAGAAAATTAATTGAAAATAAGTAGTCGTACCCTGTAGAACTCAACTGTCTTAGGACAATTATTTTATATCTAAATTATTCTGAATAAGACATAAATATATTAAATTTGAAAAACTTATTTAACAAAAATTTATAAATAGCAATAAAAATAAATAACTTATATATGAGAAAAATGAGCAAAACTTTTAATTTTATGAATAAATCAAAAATGAATTTTTTTCTTAAAGCATGTTGTTAATTAATGTTTTATTTAATATCATTAACACTATTAAATTTTATATCAGGGAGCGCGGTAGTGCTCCTTACGGCATGTTAGCGCTACGGCTTTCCCTATTCACTTTGAATTTGTGATGTTCAAAGATTAAAACTTTGAGTAAATGATTATGTTTCAATATTTACATATTATTTGATTACAAGTATACATAAAATGATCTTATGTTTTATCTGACAGCAAAAACTCATGGCCAAAAGTCAAGTTTTCATGATTTTTTTATATTATCAGAGGTTAGTCTGTCGATTTCTTTTCTATATCGGGTTGTTTCAGATTTCCGGCGGATGTTAGAGAACGACGGAGAGTTTTTTGTCTGATGTGAGAGAAAGAGACAGAATACGAATTGTGCGATTGCTAATAAGTGAGAGAGAGAAAGAGAGTATGGAGAGTGAGAAAAAGAAAGAGAATACAAGTTATCTTTTAATAATGAACGCATGTATTCAGGCGAATGCTTTCAGAATATGATAAATGTATAAAGATATCGCGTAAATAAGCAATATAAGAATTTAGTGTCTCGTTCTATATAGCTGACGAGCTGCCACAAAATCACGGGCGTTCATGTGATCAGTTCGCGCATGCGCAATAAAACGTCCCGTACATAAAATTCAATATAATTTTAAAAATCTCCACCAAATTTCATAAAGATCCGATGAAAACTCATGAAAAAACTTTGCGACCAATCTGTTTTTAGTACCAGAATGTGAACGGAGACCATCAGTTGAATTTTTAAGATAGATAAAAGTTTCAAAAATAAAAAGTCTTCTAAAAAATAAATATTTTTTCAAAAAATTTTTTTCTTTTGGATAAAAGCAATAAATTTTTAATTATTCATATTCAAATTTTTCAAGTTTTAATAGTACCTGGTCCCCTTAATGGGGCATTTAGAGAGTAGGTATGTGTTGTACGCGGTACATGCGTAGACAATGACATGAAATTAATTATTTGTTATTAACTATTTATTATTCGTTATAGATAATAAAATTCTTAACAAAATAAATCGTTAATCCCTTATGTGTCGTATACGACACATTACAGAAAATGGGCTTATGGGTGCTTTAGGTTTCTTAAACTACCGAAGCGCACCTAGAGGAACTTAAAATAAGTCAAACATATGAAAAATATTTACTTTTTGAATGGGAAAGGGGTCTCGGACTCAATAGGTTAAAATAAAAAATGAAATTTCTAAAAATTTCATTCTTTGTAAAAAAGTAAATTTGCAGTGTTAAAAATAATTCATGTTAATTTGAAATCATTTTTTTTTTAATTGTCTATTAAATCGATATTTTTCCATTTTTTATAATTTAACAATTTATCGCTAAAATATACAGCATGAATTCTCTCTTTATAAAGATTTAATTATGAATATTTTCCTAAGATCACATTTTAACCCTCGAAAATGAGCATAAAATGTTATTATTTCATCAGCATTACATAGGTAGAAAAACATTTTATGTTGGTTAAAGAAATAGCCATAAAAATCCCTATTTTCAACTCTTCATTTCAAAGCAATAGGCATAAAATGGTAAAAAGATCGTTTTAATTTCTACTAGGGTATTAGACTGATAAATAATTCTATACATACCACTAAAATATTTCTTTATATGAAACTTAGATTTCAGTGTTTACTTATCAATTAAAGAATCGTTATTATTATTAGAAATATTAATTCATTGTTCATATTTAAGTATTTAATAATTAAACTTTTAAATACATAATTTTTTAAAGGAATTTATAAAAAAATTAAGTTTTTTTTTGACACATTGTTAATATAATGTGGGAATGCTTGAAAATCTCAAATTATAATATTGTAAAAGACATACTGCAATTTAGTAAACGAATTTTAGCAAACGAATACAGTAAAAGAAATAAGAAATGATAATAATTTAAAAGTAATAATATTACCCCAAAAAACCTTCAAAAAGGTAAAATTACGGCAACTTAGCTTTAAAAAAAATCTTTTTCACTATCTCAAAAATAAAAAATATTATGTCAAAAATTTAAACTAATTTAATACAATCAACTATAAAAAATCTATTATATCTCTAAAAAAAGTCTTTAACATTATAGATAATAAAAAAGTGGGAATTAAATTATAACAAAAATACACTTGAAAAAATACTGAAATCAATAATGTGTGGTCAAGTTTAAATATGATTTAAAATAATACTTACAAATGATATTGTATTTATATTTGGATGATAATAATGAATCAATCAAAAATTCCTATGTTAAAAATAAAGTGTAAAAAAGTCATATAAAATGTTATTGAAAATATAAAACTACCTTCAACAAAATTTAAAAAAATAATAAGTAATTAACGTAAAAGTAAGAATAAAAGTAATATTACAGCTATAAACTTGCCAGGCCCACCCTTCAAAAGTTCTATTTCTTGGTGTACTTACATCCATTTAAAACATTTTTTAGGATTGACTTTTTAGAATCTCATAAGGAAATTCAAAATATACATTAATTTTCACAATTTAGTATTCAATGAACAAATAATCTAATTTTATAACATTAATGATATATTTAACTTTTGTAGAGTGGGCCTGGCAAGTTTATAGCTGTAATATTACTTTTATTCTTACTTTTACGTTAATTACTTATTATTTTTTTAAATTTTGTTGAAGGTAGTTTTATATTTTCAATAACATTTTATATGACTTTTTTACACTTTATTTTTAACATAGGAATTTTTGATTGATTCGTTATTATCATCCAAATATAAATACAATATCATTTGTAAGTATTATTTTAAATCATATTTAAACTTGACCACACATTATTGATTTCAGTATTTTTTCAAGTGTATTTTTGTTATAATTTAATTCCCACTTTTTTATTATCTATAATGTTAAAGACTTTTTTTAGAGATATAATAGATTTTTTATAGTTGATTGTATTAAATTAGTTTAAATTTTTGACATAATATTTTTTATTTTTGAGATAGTGAAAAAGATTTTTTTTAAAGCTAACTTGCTGTAATTTTACCTTTTTAAAGGTTTTTTGGGGAGATATCACAACTTTTTCAAAGACGAAAATTCTTATCTCAATAAATTTATTAACTTTACCGATGATCTGATACTTTAATATAATAACACTAATTTTATAGCTAATTGTATTAACCCAATTTTTATATATTAATTATTATTATAAAATATTTGTTTTCGAAAAAATTTTAATTTTATTTTCTTCCACACTTTCAAATTAATCAACTATTATAAAGCTTATTTTGTCTAAATATCGTATGAAAAACTAATTAATTAATTAAGAATGTTTTAAAATATGCAAATATTACTTTTTCATTTGTTGTTGTTTTCATTTTTAAATACCAAATCGGTATTACCGACTTTTGAATTTCGCCGCTTCCAACTGTTGAATTTTATGTACGGGACGTTTTATTGCGCATGCGCGAACTGATCACATGAACGCCCGTGATTTTGTGGCAGCTCGTCAGCTATATAGAACGAGACACTAAATTCTTATATTGCTTATTTACGCGATATCTTTATACATTTATCATATTCTGAAAGCATTCGCCTGAATACATGCGTTCATTATTAAAAGATAACTTGTATTCTCTTTCTTTTTCTCACTCTCCATACTCTCTTTCTCTCTCTCACTTATTAGCAATCGCACAATTCGTATTCTGTCTCTTTCTCTCACATCAGACAAAAAACTCTCCGTCGTTCTCTAACATCCGCCGGAAATCTGAAACAACCCGATATAGAAAAGAAATCGACAGACTAACCTCTGATAATATAAAAAAATCATGAAAACTTGACTTTTGGCCATGAGTTTTTGCTGTCAGATAAAACATAAGATCATTTTATGTATACTTGTAATCAAATAATATGTAAATATTGAAACATAATCATTTACTCAAAGTTTTAATCTTTGAACATCACAAATTCAAAGTGAATAGGGAAAGCCGTAGCGCTAACATGCCGTAAGGAGCGCTACCGCGCTCCCTGATATAAAATTTAATAGTGTTAATGATATTAAATAAAACATTAATTAACAACATGCTTTAAGAAAAAAATTCATTTTTGATTTATTCATAAAATTAAAAGTTTTGCTCATTTTTCTCATATATAAGTTATTTATTTTTATTGCTATTTATAAATTTTTGTTAAATAAGTTTTTCAAATTTAATATATTTATGTCTTATTCAGAATAATTTAGATATAAAATAATTGTCCTAAGACAGTTGAGTTCTACAGGGTACGACTACTTATTTTCAATTAATTTTCTTGTGATTTCCATTAGATTTCGGTAGCAATTTTGTCGGCCGCATATTCTAGTGTACTCTACATTTTATTTAAAACAGAAAAAATCCCAGATTGGATATGTGGTAATCACAAAACCATACCACGTAACAATGACATGTTCCGATTGTCGGACTGGAAAAAATCTGCAGAAAATTTGTCGGACATTATGATCTTATGGTTTCATAATTAATTATTAAGTAATCCTATGAAAATTGGCTATGTGGTCATCGCATAACATAACCCTGTCCTATCGACATAATTTAAATGGTAGACTCATCTAACGCAGAATTATTTTTGTCGGCCATACATTATTTCATTTTTGTTATAAAAATATCTTTTAGTTCCATGTAAAAAAAAGTATGTGGTCATTGTATAACAATACGTCGTCAAATCGACATGTTTAATAATTAATTACTAAAAAACGCAGCGGTTTCGAGAGTTTTCGTAGATGAAAAGTTTGGTAGACTCGACAAAATGAAGCCGCTTACAAAGTTCTAGGTATGTGGTAATCATTTTTTAAAAAGGGTTCTGTACTGCGAACTATTAATTTTTCTGCAAAACCTTATGATTATAGCAAAAAATAAGAAGAAAGCCCCATATCGTATAATAAAAAGCAATATTTTCTTTTATGAGGAAAAATTATTTTTATCGCTTCCTTTTTAAGAAAACTTTGAAAAACTGAATTGTCTATCCTAAACTCTATTTTTTAAGTTTTTCAAAGTTTTCTTTAAAACGAATCGATAAAAATAATTTTTCCTCATCAAAGAAAATATTGCTTTTTATGATACCAGATGGGACTATCTCTTTATTTTTTGCTACAAATATTAAAATCACTACTCTAAACAGGTGGATAAGATCAAGAAGTTGAAACAATTTTATTTCTTCAAGAGTTAGTGTGGCCACCGACAATCTCGGAACTGACTTGCACACACTATACAAATCCACACGTAGTGGAGCTATGCTCGACACTGGCCTATTCTTTCCCTGAATTTTACTAATTTGCGTAAAACTACCTTGCTCGGCCTGGGTCCTACCTTATTGGAGTAACGTATCAACGTATATATCACACTTTTGTAGTCCTATACGTCACTCCAATATATTATACTTTGCTTGATTCCGGCTAGGGTGTTTTCTTAAATAAAAGTTTATACACCATTATCAACCCCAGATACTAAAACTCACACTTTTTGGAGCAGAATTACTGTGTCCGTGGGTCTGCCGAAAGAAAAAAACAAAAAAAAAATATTCACTCTAAAATGGCTTAATTTGCTTCACAAGTAATTTTAATCTTCACTTCAAATAACACTAAGAAAAAATTTTTGCCATTAAAAATTTTCAAAATTTCATGAAAATTTTTTAAGTTTTATTAAAATTTTGAAAAAAAAAAAAATTTTTTTACATATAAAAGTATATACTTTAAAACACTAAATTACGCAAAATTAGGCACACTGACACTAAAAAAAAATTTTCCTTCATACCCGTGCCGGAACTTCGCCTAAAAGTGCCTCTCGTGCGGCAGGGAACGGGCAAATTACATTTGTGATTTTCTTTACAGTCACATGCTCAGAAGCCACTGCGCACCTTCATACTACAACAGTTTCGGTCGCTTCACTGTCTGCTGCATGTTCCGACTATATCTATATATACTCAGTATGTCTAACCTCTGTTATTATACATCAAACATCGTTAGACATGACTGTTAAAGTTATGAAATACACACACACATGATAATTACACACGTTTTTTTTATATGAATTATCATTAGAATATTTACTGTATATCCTGTGTTATCAGCTATAGGATATACATGTTCCGTTTTTTCACATTTCTTTCATGCATACACAATTTTTTTTTAACTCGCGATATTTTTTTCACGACACTCACAACACGCTTTTAGACACTTAAAAAATAAAAATATAATAAAATAATTGAATATTTATGTTCTTTTTTTGTTTCTTTACACGTTTTATTTATTTGAATTGTTAAATAAAACGAATTGTTTATCCTATATTAACCGCTATAGGACTTTTATTTGCGATTCTCTCTCTCTTTCTCTCTCTCTTTCACGCTCTCAACGTATACTATAGTTGCTTGCGCATGCGCGCTACAACAAACTAAAGCATCAAATGACTTTTCACTAGAAGTCGTTTTCGATGTATTTTTTTACTTAAAAATGAATTTTTATCTTTTTGGGATGGCGAAGTTCCGGCCGGGCATGAAGGAAAATCGTATACGCTCCTCGGCACGAAAAAGGCTCATCATATGCGCGTGTTTTGCTTTGCTCGGCTGACGCCTCGCAAAGCAAACTTACACGCGCATGTAATGAGCCTGTTCCGTACCTCGGAACGTAATATACTATTCCAAAACAAAAATTTTCTGAATTTCCCGAAAAAATTTTCCGGAAAAATCGTTCCAAAATTACTTAAAATGTCCAAAAAACACTAAAATTATTTTTCGAAATTTTCAATTTTTATGAGAATTTCCTTTTGCCCCAAGAGGAAATCTCTGCCGGAATCACACAAAATAACACTAAAGAATTTCAAATAAAACTCTCAATACACAAAAAAAAACTTGAATTGTCTGGTGTAGTACCGTTAAGTGGGCGCCATTGTAACAGGTTGGTAATTAAATTAAATGATATATACTTATAACTTTTTGTTACAAGTATCTCACCTGTTATAATGTGATCAGCTGATCACTTGCACTAGCCACTCAGAACTCGTACTTCAATTACAGAATTAAGTATAATGAACAACTGGGCAATTGCTTTTGTAAATACAAAAGCGTGCAAATTGCCAGTCATATATAGAATAAATCAAATGTATGATACGTAAGATAAGGTACTCGGGCGTGGTAAATCTTTACTGCACCAGATCAAAATAGACAACAATAAAACTTTATTTAAAAGGAAAAATAAATGACTTAATATATTGAAAGTAAGGAAATAAAACAACGGTAAAAAATATTAAATTTAACGTTCAGGCCGAGCTCATCAAACATAACTAAATAAGTAATAATTTAAACAATAAAAGCGCTGCAAAAATATAATTCAATTTATACGCAAACGCATACGGGGTGGCAACCAACGTACCTTATTTTATTTCTCGTTCGCGCGCAATCTTAAGCAAAGAGAAGATAAAGGGAAAAGCTGGCTCGCTATCTCTCTCTTATGCACAGCTATCCTATACACCGCGTTGTTGTGTAGGTGGCTTCTCTAAAATCAAAAAAAGATTTTGTGTCAAATATTGTGTGCAGCGATCCGCCTACACACACAAGTATTTGACACCACTAATGCACACACTTACACAACACTGACAAACGCGTAACCTAATTGTATATTATGTTAATCCGAGCTATAAAACTTTTTATCAGAGAGAGCGCGACAAAAAGCTATGGAGGCTTACAATGGCGGTCAAAGTGATAATGAGACAGAAAGAGTGAGCTATCTTCCTCCCCCATTCTATCGTTCTTACCTGCGCGCGTCTTATTTACATAGACCTCATGCAAGCCAGCACAAGGCGCCTCACACGTGGCTATCCTAGTCCACCGCGTGCTGCCCCCGCCTATCAGCTGGCACGGTATACATAACGAGTATAGTATCGATACTCGTTACAAGTCCTATAAAGGAAAACTATACGGGCATCTAGAAGAGAAAGGCGTTACACGCCAGTACAGATTTGTCTAGTTCATCTGTACAGATCTGTCTAGAACTTGATTATTCTAGCTAAAACTGTCTAGTAGCCCAGACTAATTTCTACCAGGGTACTTGATTTGAATTTAAAACTTGTTTTCTAAGATTTTTAGTACAACGGAAATGATGCAAAGAGGAGAGTTATAATAAAAAAATGGTTATGTTATGTTTTACAAAATAACAATTTACAATTCAATATTATCCTTTAATAATATATGAACATGAATTTTATACGAAAAGTTTTATAGGTAACAATGGAAAATACGGCTAGCACGCGCGCGTTTACTTGCATCGCACATAGCACGAATGGAAGTCACGTGGTTATCACTTCACTGAAGTAGTAAGACCCCCAGTGCCCTGCTTTTCCACTTTATTTGATTTACTAAATAATTTTGTTCACATGAATCATTCGAAAATGTTGTTTTGGTTCTCATAGGAGTATTAATAAACTCATTATATAATTATAATAAAATTGCTAAATTTTCTTTATTTTAAACAATAAAAGAAACTCTATTCAATTACACTTTGAATTGTTGGATATTCTTTATTTTAACGTACTCCCCATTTTTACTTGAAATATTAAAGATAATCGTTAAAACGAAAAACTTTCAAAATAGTAAAATTAAATAAAATTGCAAAAGTTTATTTAATTTTACTATCCAAAATTTCTAAAAATGCAAAAGAAAAGAAAACTTTTTTCAAAATTTTGGGGTTTTATAAATAGAGAAAAAAAAATTATTTTAAAACTTTTAGGAAAGCAACAGGATATTACTTACACCTATCAATTTTAAACAATAACCAATTCGTGGTGAATCATTCCTTTCAGCATATCTCGCCTTTTCAGCTATGTGTTACTATGTTTTTCTTCCCTTTTCTTTTTTCTTACAAAAGAAAAAGAAGCAAAACACTCTGTGAATTTCGTTTATGATCATCCGTTACACATTCTATATTACCCTCAAGAGCGGACATTGCAAACTTCCAAAGATTTCATATTTTTCTCTAAAAGTGCGTATAGGGCAAAACGGTCATTGCTGCTCTTTACGAAAACTATGCTATATTTTATCTCTAATATTGTAAACGTGGTTTGCAATTTTAATTCATTTCTTTAATCATTACATTTATTGTTAACGTCAGTTATTTAATTTATAAAAATTTGTATAACTATATATCTAAATTTTCCAAATTTTTAGTTAGAAACATTTTCAAATGTATAAAATTCTATGTTTAAATGTTAAATCAAAGGATTAAATGTTTCTATGAAAATACTTATTGCAAATATTTTCTAAATGAATCAGGTATAAATTTATTTTCTAAATTGGCTGCATATAAAATTGTTTTTAACATAGTATATTATTTTTGGTAATTTTCGTTGAAAATAACCTTTTAAGTTATGTTTTGTTTCTCTGTTTATCTACCCCTGTTTACAACCATAAAAATAGTTACTTTTGAAAACAAGCAATATTAAGATTTTATACTATTACAGAATTTACCGCTGCTGAAAACAGCAGCAATTACCCGGCTCATCCTAATCCCTCAATCATCCTAAATTTTACAGGAAGAAGGGCGAAAGTTAACCTTCCACATTTTAATGAGAAAAAGAATTTCTTTTATCACTTCAACAAATTTTTTTTTACAAACAAATTTACTTAATTAATTCTTTCGAAAAAGAAATTCTTTTTTTATTTCTATTTATTTATATTTAAACTGCCTTGAGGTGTCTGATATGAATTATCTAACATTGTCTTTGCATGAGATCAAATAAAAGTTTTATCATGATATTTTTAGCTATCCCGTCCTAAAAATTTTGCTTTTATTTGTTACGTCCTACTAGCTGAAGGCTAGTAGGTCGCACCTTTTATCGACTCTATTGAGTCTTTTTATCGCTTTATTCAAGATTTGTAAGTGTAGGCCCGTTATCCAGATGGATCAGTATGCCGTCTGGTGCGGGCCCGAATGTGTCAGTGTATATGTGTGTGTGTATTAATTTTATAAGTTATTAGATTTGTTAGTTGTTTTTGAGGTTTTTACGATGACGTCCATTATTACTAAGAACCAAGTGCCTCAGTATGCGGGGCTTCATCTGGTTAATGGGAAAGGTAAGGATAGGTTGCTGCTCGCCGCAGCTCTTTATTTAAGATTTTATAGCTTAATATTACACCAAGGAACTTTTTAAGGCTAGAGACCTCTGGTAGTGTAGGCCCGGGCGCTTCGATAAAGTATGTAAGTCGTCTCGTCTTGAGCATAAAGGTCTGAGACCTTTGTCACCGAGGTTTATTACGTTCGGATGATGTATACACAGATTTAGTTTTGTTTGGCTTTATGCCTTCAGTCTTTAAGATAAAGGTCTCAGGCCTTTATACTCAAAGCATGATACCTCATCGAATCGCTCTATTAATAAGGATCTCACACCTCAAGATTTACCAAGGTCTATCGCTCCAAAAAGTTTCTCCTAAACGATGAGCAGACGCTCAAATAAAACATGAAATACGCCGAGCTCATATACCTTATACAAAATTAGTAACACGACAATATCCAAAGACTCCCCCTCCATCCTTTTTTGAGTCCCTCCCTTTGCGACCGAAAACCAACCCATATAATTTTTTAATTAGTGATCTTTATTTCTTTTCTTTCTTTTATGAAGGAGATATAAAATAACTAATTTTAACTTAATATTATTTTAAAAAATTTATAACCAGGAGTATTTACGAATTTACTCAATAGTTTCATACTTCAACTCTTATCCTTTTTTATTTTTTATTTTTCATTTTTTTTCCTTCTTATTTATTTTTTAGATTTTGTATTTTTTATATTTTAAAATTTATTTTCATTTTTTTTCATAATTTTTAAAATAAATTATTCTTTTATATAATTACAATATTATAAATAAATATTTTTTTTTTATATATGTGTTTTTATATATTGTTTAATTTTTTTAATTTTTTATAAAATTTAATAAATTCATAATAAATAAATTATTTTTGTTATAATTATTTTATATTGATATGTTTAAGACAAAATTGAATTATTTTAAATATCTTTTTTTTAATTTTTAATTTTTTCTTATGAATATTTATTTAAAATTATAAAAATATTTAGTAACTTAAAATTTTTATTATAAAAATAAAAAATAAAAACTTTATAATAAAAAATTAAAAAAACGAACCTACTAACGAACTACCTACCAACTAATCGATACTAATCACCTCTCCACTTAAATAATTAATTTTGTTAAAATTAATTATTTGAGTTAAAAAGTTTAACAGGTTATATTTATTAACTTCTCCCTTCATAAAAAAAATAAGTCACGCACATCCAATTGCTGATTTTGATATAGACCAGCCTGTTCTCGCGTCGCCACCCAAGAAGACAAATGGACCTATACGTAAAGAGAATAGGGACAGCCACGTTACTCCTTCCGTCCCGAGACAGCGCACTATCGGGAATTAATGGGAGCTACAAAGCATAACAAACAGTTTTTGATAGCCAACCCTTAGCGCATAGCAGATAACACACGAACAGCTCAGCTCAGGCATTTTTCTCAGTGTAGTTTCATTAAGCTATAACAAGTCACACAACCGTACTAGGCTTGTTAGAACAAAAAAAAATGAGTAATATAGGAATAAAATCTTATTTATGTTTCTTCACGCGTGAAAACTAAGAGAATATTAAAAATAGTTAAATTCCTGTTTGGGAATGATCAACACAGGTAAGACTCATAAGTATTCAAAATAAAATATAATTGTAGAATGTCGTATGATTAGATATTGATACGTAACTTTGAGCTATAAAATCCTGAAAACAGCAATAACGTATTTGGGATTTTATTAGTTAAAATAAGATTGTTTTACGTTAAAAACTTTTATAGAATACGTAGAGAATCTTACAATGGCGCCCACTAGCTTTATCAACTGTTGTAAATTTACATTATAAGATTGTAAAATTAAAATTTTTTTCTTCTTGCTTATTTCATTAAACAGTTGAATAAACCCCACGACTCAAAATTCTGAGTCTCATGTGTAAATTTTAAATATAAGAAAGCGTTAGATAAATAAAATTTGGTCACAACCTTATAAGCGAAATAAAAGCGCAATAGAAACAATAAAGTGCATTTACTAAGCTGCTTATCCACTTTTAAATATACAACTGGTACCAAATTTAAAATTCAAGATTTGTTTCAATTAAGCTGTTTTCTAATCTTGGAGGTCACTATGTCCAATCAATGTGGTCTCTGTTTCAAAAACTTTAGCGCTGCATCTAAGCCTCAGCTTTGTGGTCACTATGGTAAGACCTATCACAGCTCTTGTACTAAACTGCTCATAGTCAGAGATAATAACGACCAACAAATGAAGGTATCTAACTTTTGCATAGCAGCTGCAAATTCTGATTGCAATCGATCACGTTCTAGTTCTGTGGGTTTTATAAGTGATGTCTCAGCTTCTCTGTCTGTGTCGCATACTACAACTCCAACACTACCGGCGCTACGAATAAATTAACTTTTGTCTTCTATATTGAAGAAGATGGAGAATTTAGATAAGCTGGATGCTATGGATACCAAGATCAACAATATTGGCACTCAACTATTAACACTAGATGGGAGATTTACAAGTTTGGAGACACGAGTATATGGTATTGCTGTGGCATGTGAGGAACGTTGTGGAGCAACTGAGGCAAGACTTGACAAGGTTTGTCAGGATTATCGGGAGCTTAAGGCGAAGGTGAAGGAATCTCTCTCTGTTAGACCTGATCAGGCATTATCTGACCCTATGGCTGCTAAACTACAGGAATTGGACAAGCTCAATAAATCTTTACGGCAACAGTGTGATGTTTCAGCGGCTGGCCAG
The DNA here is from genome assembly GCA_017163975.1 of Anastatus disparis. Classification (NCBI taxonomy): domain Eukaryota; kingdom Metazoa; phylum Arthropoda; class Insecta; order Hymenoptera; family Eupelmidae; genus Anastatus; species Anastatus disparis. Next base: position 518,356 of record JAFFSR010000072.1, read on the forward strand.
CAGCGTCTTAAGCGTGCATCAGACTTGGTGTTTGGAGGCTTGGTTCCTAATGAATTTAATGATCTGAAGAGCGGTGTCTTTGCTGCATTGGCTTCTCTTAATTCTGGTTTTACTCTCAATGCCATTGTTTCGATTCGACCTTTGTTGTGACCTGGTACAACTCGTAGTACTGATGATAGTACTGCTCCTTCTGCAACAACATCTCAAGGTGATCCTCCGCTGCTTACGACGCCATTGCTCGTTACCATGAAGAGTGCCTTGTTGGCGCAATCTGTTGTCGAAGCAGAGATCAAGATGGGTAGCCTTCATACCTCAAAGATCAGGAATGACCTTCTGCATGGAATTACATCTGTGAAAACACTTACTCCTTCCTTAGTCAACATCAATGAATATCTGCCACACTCATTGCACCAACTGAAATAGAGAGTGCTCAGAAATGACGACACGGATGCTTTTTTAGTGAAGCTCTCATTGGTATCAGCCAACAGCAATGCAGCCACTTAACATCTGACACTGGGGTATACCCTTATAAGCTCATTCTCTCTTTCTTCTCACTTTAACACACTTCTTCCTTCTAACAATACTATCTCATCGGTCATTCATAATCATTTTACTACTAAGGATGGTTTCAGAGTTTGTCATTTCAATGCCAACTCTATTAGAGCGCACATTGAGATGACTAGACTCTTTTTGGCTTCTCGCCCTTATTTCCATGTAATAGCTATTACTGAGACCAAACTTTTTTTTCTATTTTTTCATTTATTTGTACATGTTTAGACTCAGGGAGTCGAAAAAAGTGGTTTCCAGAAAATGTCTGTATGTATGTATGTGTGTGTGTGTGTGTGTGTGTGTGTGTGTGTGTGTGTGTGTGTGTGTGTGTGTGTGTGTGTGTGTGTGTTCGTGTATGATTTCAGTACGCCAAAAATATCTCGAGAGATACTCGATGGATTTGCTTCAAATTTTGCATGCAATTTATTTTTTTGTTTAACTGGGGCGGGGAAAGCTATTGAAAATTGATCTTCTTAGCTCAGTTTTTTTTAGAACCATTTTAATAATTTAAAAAAAATTTTGATTTTTCATTTTTTTGGCATTTTACGTAAACTACTCGAAGAATTTTCTTGAAAATTTGTATGGACATTATTTGTGACTGCCAAAAGAAAAACTTTTACTAAACTTTTACTAACTGATTTTCTTAGTGCACTTTCAATTTTAGAGCAATTTAAAAATTGTGAAAAAAAAATTTTTTCTTCATTTTTCTTTTATTTTATGAAAACCATTCGATAGATTTGCTCCAAAATTTGTATGCAAGTTACTCGACTATACTATTGTCTGAGGAAAATTAACTTTGAATACCTCATTTCTTCAGCGCAGTTTTAATTTTAGAGCATTTAGAAAATTTTTGAAAAAAGTTTATTTTTTATTTTTTTTATATTACACGAAAAGCATTCGTTAGATTTGCTCTAAAATCATTATGCAAACCATTCTTTATTGCCTTTATAAAACAAGCTTTGGAAAACTTATTTTCTTAGCGCACTTTTAATTTAAGAGAATTTTAAAAATTTTCTAAAAAAATTTCTCATTTTTTTTGGGTTTAACGTAAACTACTGTAAGAATTTGTTCAAAAATTTGTATAGTAATTATTTGCTACTGTTAAAATAATAAAAACATTTGAAAACTGATTCCCTTGGCATACTATTAATTTTAGAGCGTTTTGAAAATTTTTAAAAAAGTTGTTATTTTTTATTATTTTTCTATTTTACGAAAACTATTTGATTGATTTGCTCCAAAATTTTTATGCAAGTTATTCGCTATTGTCTAAAGGAAATAAGCATTGGAAAACTTATTTTCTTAGCGCAGTTTTAATTTAAGAGAATTTTGAAAATTTTTAAAAAATGTTTATTTTTAATTTTTTTTTATATTACACTAAAACTATTCGATAAATTTGCTATAAAATTATTATGAAAATTATTCGTTATTGCTTAATGAAACAAGCTTTGAAAAACTTATTTTCTTAGCGCAGTTATAATTTTAGAGCATTTTGAAAATTTTGAAAAAAATTTATTTTAAATTTTTCATTTTTTTTTGGATCTTACGTAAACTACTCTGAGAATTTGCTTAAAAATATGTATAGAAATTATTTGATACTGTTAAAATAATAAAAACATTTCAAAACTGATTTTTTTTGGCATACTAATAATTTTATTATTTTTCTATTTCACGAAAACCATTCGATAGATTTGCTCCAAAATTTTTATGCAAGTTATTCACTATTGTCTAAAGAAAATGTGATTTGGAAAACTAATTTTCTCAGTGCAGTTTTAATTTAAGAGAATTTTGAAAATTTTCATACAAATTTTTATTTTTCTTTATCTTCTTTCTTAGCGTGGTTACGATTAGAAATTTCGTTGTCATAGTTCTTTTAAAGTAAAAATTTATAAATAAATATTAATGTTAGACAATTTTTTTATATTAAAATCACATTTAAATAAATATAAAAAAATTAATGAAACTCAAAGAGCTCTATGAGAAAGCATTTTGCCAAAGCACTTGGCAGCGTTTTTCAGACATTTTTGCAAAATTAAGTAACTTTGAGAAGTCTGCCCAACTGGTGGCTTTGTATATTCTTTCATCATTAAAAAACGAAAAAAAATAAGCTGTTAAAGAGCAAATTCAACCTGGTCGATTTTAAGATATATTAAATTGTATGTTTCCACCAATCAGATGAGCTTAAAAAAAAGCATATTATATTTTTAAAAAATTCATGTGAATTCTACATCTAATTTCCAACAAAAAGTATTCTATTAAATTTTTACGAAAAGTTGATAGTTTTCTATAAAAAAATTCATTAAACAATTTATTTAGCAAAAAATTTTGAAAGTTGGAAAAATTCCATCACGGTTAACTGCTGACCTCTTTGACTTGAACCTCTAGAATTTTTTTTGTAGATTTTGGGTACCTGATAGAACATTTTCTCAGACTTCTAGCGATTTTTATTTTTTTATTAGGTGATTTGACATGAAATGTCGCATATATATATATATATATATATATATATATATATATATATATATATACAGTGGCGTGCATAAGTTTCTGGCAAAAAAAAAAAAAAATTAGTCAATTTTTAAAGTTTTATATCTTTGTAAAAAATTGAAATTTCTGTAAAAATCAAACGGCATTTTAAAGTACAATTGCAAATCTTTCAAATACCGGCGGGTTTGTTCAAAAATATTAAAAATTGGATTTTTTACATGAAAAAAAAAACTATTTTTTTAAAGGTTTTTTTTGGTTATGAAAAATTTGATATAATTTTTGAACCACTAGGCGGATTTGAAAACGACCGATATAAAAAAGATGCGTATTCATTTCCTCTTTAAAATGAGCATAGCTGGATTTTTATTAAGCGGTTCAAAAGTTACATCATTTATCGCGAAAAATTTCGCTCTTTCTTCAAGCTTCATTATCTAAGTATCTATGCACCGCAGAGAAAAACTCATAAAAGAAAAAATGTTCGTTTTTTGAAGTAGAATAAGGGTACATTAAAAATTTATCATTTCAGAAAAAAAAATTTTTTTACTTTTTTCCACAGGTATGATGATATACAATTATATTTAATTTTTGTTTTAAATAATATTTTTATCGATTTCGATGCATTACAACGGACTTAAATTATTTTTATTTAACTAATAATTTCCTTCTAATATGCTTTCTAAAAATATAATTTGAATAAAATTTATCATAATACGTCAAATGTAGTAAGCTACAGTGTATTTACATTTTATTTCGCGAATATAAGTGAACTTGAGAGCAATAGTATGTTTACATTCCTCTGATATTATTGTATTACGAAATTGTCATTTAGTTATTAGTATGGTTTCGTCAAGATGCCAAAGCGCACGAATTTACAGATTCGTAAACTTATAATAAAGCAACATGAAAGTGGAAAAGTGATATTAGAAGGAAATTATTAGTTAAATAAAAATAATTTAAGTCCGTTGTAATGCATCGAAATCGATAAAAATATTATTTAAAACAAAAATTAAATATAATTGTATATCATCATACCTGTGGAAAAAAGTAAAAAAATTTTTTTTTCTGAAATAATAAATTTTTAATGTACCCTTATTTTACTTCAAAAAACGAACATTTTTTCTTTTATGAGTTTTTCTCTGCGGTGCATAGATACTTAGATAATAAAGCTTGAAGAAAGAGCGAAATTTTTCGCGATAAGTGATGTAACTTTTGAACCGCTTGATAAAAATTGATCCAGCTATGCTCACTTTAAAGAGGAAATGAATACGCATCTTTTTTAAATCGGTCGTTTTCAAATCCGCCTAGTGGTTAAAAAATTATATCAAATTTTTCATAACCAAAAAAAACCTTAAAAAAAATAGTTTTTTTTTCATGTAAAAAATCCAATTTTTAGTATTTTTGAACAAACCCGCCGGTATTTGAAAGATTTTCAATTGTACTTTAAAATGCCGTTTGATTTTTAAAGAAATTTCAATTTTTTACAAAGATATAAAACTTTAAAAATTGACTAATTTTTTTTTTGGCTAGAAACTTATGCACGCCACTGTATATATATGAGCTTCGTGCACATACTCAATACTGCTGGTAAGAAACCGTCTCGTGTCGATCAGCATAGGTAGACGACACGAGCTTTAGAAGAGAGAGAGAAAGACACAGATAGAAGATGGAGCGTTGACTCTATAAGATAGAACTCTATACAAAATATTGTTAAACTAAGATAATCTAAGATAAGTGAATTAATTAAAGTTATCAGAATTGTTTATAACAATTCTGAAACTGTGAATTATTGTTAACCTTGTGATTGTTGAGAGATCCATTAAGCAATAGGCTTGATTGTTGATTCTCTTATTTTTAGGTTAGTTAACACGTGCTCCTTGTAACATTGTATATTATATATGTATTAATAATAAAATTCCTATTTTTAGACGAATTTAATCGTATTGCTGAATTGAATCAATTCCTTATCTTACATATATATATATATATATATATATATATATAATGTCCTTTTTATTTTTCTCTTTCATTTATTTTTTTTATAAATTTTTATTCTGATATCCAAATTTTCTTTTTCTTTTATAGGTTCGAATAAAAACATGGTTTATTTCTCTGTAAATAACGAAGCATTTATCAATTTATACAATATTAACAATTACATGTTTAATCTATAAGTTGACTTTACCTATAAATAAGAAAGAAACAACGTTTAATGCATTTATGATATTTTATTACATTGTAATTCGTATGTCTTAATTATTCATACTAATTGCCACGTGCGAATTTAATTATTTTCCCGTATATTTAGGGATCTGTTTTACCGACCTGGCTGGATATTAAGAGGTCTAGTTTACTAATTTGATTACGCGCGCAAATCAAATAATATGATTTCCTTACATATATATTAAAAAATTTTTATTTTCTCACGGTCAATTATACGTTGCTCTTTCGCGCTGTAAAAATGCAAATGAAATATTTGTCCAGAATAAATCAGAAAATAATGATACTATACCTAATATAGTGTGGAAAGAAATATTAGAAAGAAAATTTTATTATAATTTAACATAAAATTTTAAAAATTCATCAATATTAAATTTTATATTTCAACATTAATTATTTTTAGAAAATTATATATTAACTTAATTTTTATTTTTTACAGGTCACATTTATATTAATTATGTACTTATACTAAAATTGTAAAATAGTAAAATTATCATAATATTTATATAAAAATTAATAATATAAATTCAAATATAGACATAAATAATATACAAAATAATAACAAAAATGATGGAATGAAATCCAATTGAAGGTTATTATTTTGAAGTAGATGATGCCATTGATCAACGAATGATAGAAGATTTCAATAATCAAATTAAAGATCATTTAAATTATGAGAAAGAATACGAATATTATTTAGATAGCCTAAATAATAGTATTTCAGATGATAGAGAAATTTCTCGATTAAATAATATTATCAATTCATACATTGGCGAGAATGATAAAAAACTTGAATACAATAATTGGAATAAAGTATCGGAATATTACAAATGTTACGTTAAGAAGGGGCCGAACTATCTGTCTTTGTCTAATAGCGTTTTTCATCATTTATGTAAACACTATCCGGTATAACAAGGAAAAAATAGCAGCCCCCGCTAGATATTAGTATAATTAGTAAATTTTGTAATAACAACCAAATTTTTTACCGCATAGTTTTTGACTAATTAGAGACCTACTAGCAATCTAGAATATAACCTATCTTTTTTTTTGTAGGTCTCTAATTATTCAAAAACTACGCAGTGAAAAAATTTGGTTGTTATTACAAAATTTACTTATTATACTAATATCTAGCGGGGGCTGCTATTTTTTTCTTGTTATACCGGATAGTGTTTATATAAATGATGAAAAACGCTATTAGACAAAGACAGATAGCTCGGCCCCTTCTCAATAAAATTATAGAATATAAAATTCAAATACGGAAACCGATAACAGAATATTATATTATTCAAAATCATCAAATTTATTCTGGATATTTATTAAAATTAGCTAATATTTTTCAAGAAAATATGAAAGATTGAAAAATTATAAAAGTAAGTATTGTACAAAGTAAGTTTAATATTTTACAATTATTTTATTTTATATTCAACAAATTAAAATAATTAGAATAATGTAATGATTTTATAAATATTATTAATGATTACGTCACTTATTTTTGAATATTAAAGTAAAAAGATTTCTAAATTTCAGTAGAAAGTATTTGATATATCTTACAAAATGTAAAAATAATTCAAAAAGATACCAAAAAAGAATAATACCAAAATAATCCTATAAATCTTAAGACATAAATAAACGTTATGATATATCAAATATAAAATTAACAAAATTTTTATCAAAAGTAATTATTTGAAAATTTTTTTATGATTTCAAATTTATTATAACTTTGATCATTAATATCATTTAATAATTAATAAGTTATTTTTTTATTTATATTTTGTACAATATTAATATTTTTTTATACATACAATAAAATGAATAAATACATAAAATGAATTATATTATAAATATATAACATGATATCATATGATCTATAAAACAAAGTGGTTTTTAGGGCTACTGGTGAGGGTTTCCACTAATCAAAAAATCTAACGTACCATAACGGTCCCTTCATATTTTACGCAATCAAAATGCATTAGTCAAATTAAAAATTATATTTAAAAATTGAGTGAATTTATAAAATTAAATTAAATACATAATGCGAATCATTATAATATTAACTACAGTTTGAAATGTAAGGTGGTGTGGAAATTCGTTACTTACGACTATATGGCTTGAGAACAAAAGTACTAATTACAAAATTTTGTATCTCAACAAATAAGGGTCGTACAGAACTCTACGACCACTCATTTTAAATGTATTTGTAAAGACTTTTTAATGGTGTATTGAAAATTGAATTTTGAGTACTTTTCTGGGAAATATTATGACTTAAAAATAGAAAAAAAAAATTTTTTTTTTGCTCGTGTTTAAATTGGGATTATTTTTCGGGAAATGATGGTAGAAAAATTTTACACGGCTAGTTTTAAAGGTGTTTTGCTTAACTTGAAATTTATATTTTAGTTTTTTTTCTAGGTTCAAAGTTGACCGCGATTTAGTAATTTTTGTTCAAAAAAAGGGTCTTTTTCATTTTTTCGATATCTGCTTAAGAGGGCTCACTGATTCTAAGCTACCTCCGTATTGACCAATGAAAATAGTGAAATTTTTCTCCACAACTTACGAAGCGAATTTTTAATGTATATTGCTAAAGATGATTTTAAAATTAACTTTGAATTTTTTTGTACATGGGGAAACCCTAACATATATGTAATAATGTTAATAAATAATTAAATATTAAAAAAATAAATTATCATTGGATTGTAGTCTGCTTGAGTAATTTCTTATAGTAAAGGTTCCTCTACCAGCTATGTTCAGACCATTCATTTTAAATAATAGGTGTGTTCACATATATTTCGAATCTTATGAATGAAAAAAAACATTTTGAAAGCAACGTAAATGAGTAATCAGTCAAAAAAAGTATTAAAATAATTTTAATAAATTAAAAGAAAAAAGTTACTATTACAAAATTAATTTATTGCACTTATGATTAATAAATAATTTAAAAATTGTCCATCGACATGGGGTTTCTTTTGTATTTTAAGTTATTTCAATTAGAAAAACATAAAATACGAACAGATATCGTTATAAATAAATTATATTATAATTCTAAAGTACAATAAACAAATATTATTGTTTTCAATATGAAATAAATAAAGAGATAATTATAACTAAGAAAATGCTCTGTTTTATCGACCCTCACCACGAGCGAGACTCGGCAACACAACAGGTTAAACAAATAAATCGTAAATATTTAAAAAATTGCATTTAGCTTTTTTATTGCGATTGATTGTTGCATTATTTTATGTAATTTGCTTTTTCATGAAAACAATTAAAATAATTTAACATAGCGCTTATTCAGTATTAAGATTTATGCCGTCATAACAGAAATTGTTTTTAAAATTAAACATCAAATCAGTTTGAAGTAATTATAAGTCATTCAAAAAATATCAATAAATTATTAATAGGTCACCAATGTTATTAATAATAAAATTATTCAGTCTAAAAACACAATAACTTTCAATTTTCTAATAGACTTGTATAAATAGAAATAAAATTTCTTTGCTACCAAGCTCAACTATTGGCCAATTTTTTGTTATAATAAATTTAATTATTTATAACCCTGTAAAAAAATAACAATCAAGTAAAGATGATTTTAAAAATAAAATTGTTTCACATTAACATGGGAATATAGTAAATTATGTAACATGACATTTTCTATTTACAAGATTTTATTTTTACAGTTGCGTGTTTTCGTATTTCTTGAATTCTACTTAACCGAATAAGGTTTTATAGGGCTCATTTTTTAACTTGAGACTTATATAATCGAATCACAATTATTAAATCTGAAAAAAATTAGCCCTTCTATGATTGTGGTGCTGTAATGTTCAAAATTCATATATAACCAAACTCAAGAGTCGGTTTCCCATAAGATTCTTCATACTAAAACGTTGAATAATCATTACAAAATACCATAAAATTATAGTTTTTCACTTTAAAATAAAGCACGATTTTCGATTTTAACCATATCAATTTTCTAACGCGAGATATTGTATTTACAAGATTTTTTTTAGACAGTCGCGTGTTTTCGTATTTCTCGAATTCTATCAAACCGAATGAGGTTTTATAGGGCTCATTTTTTAGCTTAAGACTTATATCATCGAATCGCAATTGTTAAATCTGAAAAAAATTAGCCCTTCTATGATTGCGGTGCTGTAATGTTCAAAATTCATATAGAACCAAACTCAAGAGTCGGTTTCCCATAAGATTTTTCATACTAAAACGTTAAATAATTACTAAAAAATATCATAGATTTGTAGTTTTTTACTTTATAATAAAACACAAATTTCGATTTTAACGATACCAATTTTCTAACGCGAGATATTGTATTTACAAGATTTTTTTTAGACAGTCGCGTGTTTTCGCATTTCTCTAATTCTATCTAACCGATTGAGGTTTTATAGGGCTCATTTTTCAGCTTCAAACTTATATAATCGAATCGCAATTGTTAAATCTTAAAAAAAATAAGCCGATCTATAATTGCCGTGCTGTAATGTTCAAAATTCATATAGAACCAAACTCAAAAGTCGGTTTCCCATAAGTTTTTTCATACTAAAACGTTGAATAAACACTACAAAATACCATAGATTTATAGTTTTTCACTTTATAATAAAGCACTATTTTCGATTTTAACCATATCAATTTTCTAACGCGAGATATTGTATTTACAAGATTTTTTTTAGACAGTCGCGTGTTTTCACATTTCTCTAATTCTATCTAACCGATTGAGGTTTTATAGGGCTCATTTTTCAGCTTCAGACTTATATAATCGAATCACAATTGTTAAATTGGAAAAAAATTAGCCCATCTATGATTGCGGTGCTGTAATGTTCAATATTCATATAGCACCAAACTCAAGAGTCGGTTTCCCATAAGTTTTTTCACACTAAAACGTTGAATAATCACTACAAAATACCATGGATTTATAGTTTTTCACTAAATAATAAAGCACAATTTTCGATTTTAACGATATCAATTTTCTAACGCGAGATATTGTATTTACAAGTTTTTTTTTAGACAGTTGCGAGTTTTCGCATTTCTTTAATTCTATCTAACCGATTGAGGTTTTATAGGGCTCATTTTCTAGCTTGAGACTTATATAATCGAATGGCAATTGTTAAATCTGAAAAAAATTAGCCCTTCTATGATTGCGGTGCTGTAATGTTCAAAATTCATATAGAACCAAACTCAAGAGTCGGTTTCCCATAAGATTCTTCATACTAAAACGTTGAATAATCATTACAAAATACCATAAAATTATAGTTTTTCACTTTAAAATAAAGCACGATTTTCGATTTTAACCATATCAATTTTCTAACGCGAGATATTGTATTTACAATTTTTTTTTAGACAGTTGCGTGTTTTCGCATTTCTTTAATTCTATCTAACCGATTGAGGTTTTATAGGGCTCATTTTTTAGCTTGAGACTTATATAATCGAATGGCAATTGTTAAATCTGAAAAAAATTAGCCCTTCTATGATTGCGGTGCTGTAATGTTCAAAATTCATATAGAACCAAACTCAAGAGTCGGTTTCCCATAAGATTTTTCATACTAAAACGTTAAATAATTACTAAAAAATATCATAGATTTGTAGTTTTTTACTATATAATAAAACACAAATTTCGATTTTAACGATACCAATTTTCTAACGCGAGATATTGTATTTACAAGATTTTTTTTAGACAGTCGCGTGTTTTCGCATTTCTCTAATTCTATCTAACCGATTGAGGTTTTATAGGGCTCATTTTTCAGCTTCAAACTTATATAATCGAATCGCAATTGTTAAATCGGAAAAAAATTAGCCCATCTATGATTGCGGTGCTGTAATGTTCAAAATTCATATAGAACCGAACTCAAGAGTCGGTTTCCCATAAGTTTTTTCATACTAAAACGTTGAATAAACACTACAAAATACCATAGATTTATAGTTTTTCACTTTATAATGAAGCACTATTTTCGATTTTAACCATATCAATTTTCTAACGCGAGATATTGTATTTACAAGATTTTTTTTAGACAGTCGCGTGTTTTCACATTTCTCTAATTCTATCTAACCGATTGAGGTTTTATAGGGCTCATTTTTCAGCTTCAGACTTATATAATCGAATCACAATTGTTAAATTGGAAAAAAATTAGCCCATCTATGATTGCGGTGCTGTAATGTTCAATATTCATATAGCACCAAACTCAAGAGTCGGTTTCCCATAAGTTTTTTCACACTAAAACGTTGAATAATCACTACAAAATACCATGGATTTATAGTTTTTCACTAAATAATAAAGCACAATTTTCGATTTTAACGATATCAATTTTCTAACGCGAGATATTGTATTTACAAGTTTTTTTTTAGACAGTTGCGTGTTTTCGCATTTCTTTAATTCTATCTAACCGATTAAGGTTTTATAGGGCTCATTTTCTAGCTTGAGACTTATATAATCGAATGGCAATTGTTAAATCTGAAAAAAATTAGCCCTTCTATGATTGCGGTGCTGTAATGTTCAAAATTCATATAGAACCAAACTCAAGAGTCGGTTTCCCATAAGATTTTTCATACTAAAACGTTAAATAATTACTAAAAAATATCATAGATTTGTAGTTTTTCACTTTATAATAAAGCACGATTTTCGATTTTAACGATATCAATTTTCTAACGCGAGATATTGTATTTACAAGATTTTTTTTAGACAGTCGCGTGTTTTCGTATTTCTCGAATTCTATCTAACCGAATGAGGTTTTATAGGGCTCATTTTTTAGCTTGAGACTCATATAATAGAATCGCAATTAATAAATCGGAAAAAAATTAGCCCATCTATGATTGCGGTGCTGTATTGTTCAAAATTCATATATAACCAAACTCAAGAGTCGGTTTCACATAAGATTCTTCATACTACAACGTTGAAAAATCACTACAAAATACCATAGATTTATAGTTTTTTACTTTATAATAAAACACAAATTTCGATTTTAACGATACCAATTTTCTAACGCGAGATATTGTATTTACAAGATTTTTTTTAGACAGTCGCGTGTTTTCGCATTTCTCTAATTCTATCTAACCGATTGAGGTTTTATAGGGCTCATTTTTCAGCTTCAAACTTATATAATCGAATCGCAATTGTTAAATCGGAAAAAAATTAGCCCATCTATGATTGCGGTGCTGTAATGTTCAAAATTCATATAGAACCGAACTCAAGAGTGGGTTTCCCATAAGTTTTTTCATACTAAAACGTTGAATAATCACTAAAAAATACCATAGATCTATAGTTTTTCACTTTATAATAAAGCACGATTTTCGATTTTAACCATATCAATTTTCTAACGCGAGATATTGTATTTACAAGAATTTTGTTAGACAGTCGCGTGTTTTCGTATTTCTCGAATTCTATCTAACCGAATGAGGTTTTATAGGGCTCATTCTTTAGCTTGAGACTTATATAATAGAATCGCAATTATTAAATCGGAAAAAAATTAGCCCATCTATGATTGCGGTGCTGTAATGTTCAATATTCATATAGCACCAAACTCAAGAGTCGGTTTCCCATAATTTTTTTCACACTAAAACGTTGAATAATCACTACAAAATACCATGGATTTATAGTTTTTCACTAAATAATAAAGCACGATTTTCGATTTTAACCATATCAATTTTCTAACGCGAAATATTGGATTTACGTGAATTTTTTTACGCAATTTTTGCGTCAGTAGTTTAGTATAGTAATTATGTAAAAAAATCTTGTAAATACTATATCTAACGTTAACAAATTCTTGTTGTTCAAAATGAAAATCGTACTATTTTTGAAAGTGAAAATTATAAAATTTCAGGTATTCATCTGGTATTATTCAACGTTTTTGTATAAGCAATTATATTGGAAAGCGAGTTACGAATTCGGTTTTATAAGACTTTTCGTCGTTTCCTTATTGCAATCGTAGATCCGCAAGCTTTTCTTAGACTTCATGGATGTGATTTAATTGTATAAGTTTTAAGCGACAAAATAAGCCCTATAAAACCATATTTACTTTTATAAAACATGAGGTATATCAAAACACGCTAGTATTCGGCGTCGGTTGAGCTTATTATTTAATAAAACAATCTTGTAAATACTATATGTAAAGTAAAAAAATTTATATTATTTAAATTAAAAATCGTGCTAATATTTCAAGTAAAAAGCTATAAATTTAAGGTTTTTTATGAGGTTCTATCCAAACTTTTGGTATCAGCAATCGAGTTTGAAAGCCACTTATAAATTCCGTATTGCAAGATTTTTTATCATTTTATTCATTGCAATCGTAGATGGAGAAATTTTTATTAGACTTTGCATTTGCGATTAAATTATTCAAGTCTTTATCTAAAAAGTAACCCGTAAAGAGCCTAATTTATTTAAATAGAACCGGAGATTCATGAAAACACGCTACTCTATCGAGTACTTTTCGAGAGTTAACTGGCGTAACGAATACATACACACCAACATACAGACATTTTTTGTAAACCACATTTTTTGAATCCTCATTTCAAATATATACATATTAATAAAAAAATTGGAAAAAACATTTTTTATCGATACAATGCTTATTCTATGAAAAAGCAATAATTTCAAATTGAATAATAAAATATTATAACTATTTTTTTAAATATTTATTTATTCGAAACATAATTTACATAACAATTATTATATATAGGAGCATTAAAAACATTTATGCCATTAGCACCTTTCTCGTCCTGTACCTCTGTTGAAGAACGTCCACTAGATATCCATCTTTGGTATTTTCTTTTCTGTAACAAAAACATTTAAAAAAATTATGCATAAAAATAAAATTGATAAAGAAAATGCTTTTATTTAACGTTAAAAAAATTAATAGAAAAAAAAAATTTTTTAAATTAAAAAAAAATATAAAGTCAAAATAACTAAACAACTAAAAAATAAATTTTAAACAAATGCTTTTATTAAAAAAAAAAATATAAATACAATGTTTAATAATTTTAATGTATAATTACATTATAAATAATGTTTCTGCCTAATATTTTATTGAAATTTTATATAAAAGCGTGGAGAATATAATTCTAAATGTTCTTTCAATATTCTCCACGCTTTATATATAAAATTTCAATAAAATATTAGGCATAAACATTATTTATAATGTAATTATACATTTAAATTATTAAACATTGTATTTATATTTTGTTTTTAATTAAAGCATTTGTTTTTAAATTATTTCTTATTTATTTATTTATTTTTACTTTTTAGTTCTTTTTAAATTTTTTTAATTTATTTTTTCTATTAATTTTTTTTACGTTAAATAAAAGCATTTTTTTAAAAATATTTTTATTAATTGTATTTATTTCTATGAGTATACAAATGTGCACGCATATACGTACACATTTGTATACTTATATATGCGTAGGCGTATCCATGAGTGTGTTTTTTGCAAAACGCACACACTTGTGTACATTTCCTCAGTAACACCTATATGTACAAGCCTCTACTGAGAATTGAGTAGCTGTTACGAATAGCCATACAAAGAAGAGAGGCCGATTAGTCGTATAGCGATGGCAATATAATATTGCTTATATATAATAAATATATAATTATAATTAAAAATATATTTTATATTAAGGAGATGTAAAACGGACACTACACCTGCACTTATAGATATTAACTTCTTTTCCATTTTATTGCTGAATTTCCAGAAAAGAAATGCATTAGCTTGTAGTATGTACCATGATGATTATTTAGTTAAATTTTCTAATAAATTCATTCATTAGTAATCGAGAATTTAGGGTTCCAAAATTATTTATTAAAATTTTTCGATTTTGTACAGGAATCCAAATATCTTAAAAACTGATGAATGAATTTATTCGAAAATTTAACTGAATAATCTTTATGGTACATACTACAAGCTAATGCATTTTTTTACTGAAAATTTTGCAATAAAATGAAAAGATATACAATATTTACGAGTACAGGTGTAGTGTCCATTTCACATCCCCTTAAATAAATATGTATACGCACAACAAATTATCAACTCATGAAGTAGAATAATGGTAGTTCTGGGTAAAGAGAAGGCCCCCTAAATACATTTGCAACTTACTAAGATACTCAGAAGCATGCATGAATTGTTTAAATAATAAGCATATAATGATAATAAATATAAAAACAATTAATTTATTAAAATTTTTTAATGATTTGATAAAAAAAAACTTTATAAAAAATATATGTTTACCCAATACAAATTTGTTACTCATGAAGTAGATGAGTGCGAGTTCTGAGTTAAGAGAAAGCTTCCTAAATATATTTGCAACTTATTTAGCGAAAGTTACGCAAAATAATTTATTTAGAAAATTCATAAAGCTATATCTTATCGTGTTATAAAAAAATGGGAACTAAAGATTTTCGTAATTAACAAAAATCTTTACTATTATAAAAAATATATGGTAAATCGATTATTACTGATGACAATTACAAATCTTTATAATATTGTCAAATCATAGGTTAAAAACATAAAGAACTCTTAACTATTTCATAAAGTACAATGAGTATCATATATCATACATATACTACAAGAATCAATTACTTGAAATAAGTAACAAATTTTTAAGTCGGCAAATAAACTATTAATCAATAATCAAAATTTTGACGTTGAAAAATAAGCATCTTTTATTGATTTCAACAAAATTTATTATTTTTATTATATTTGTACATCATAATATATTGTAAATATAAAAAGTTTAATTTCATCAATATAAAAAACAGTAATGGAAATTAAAATAGTTAAACATTTAACTAAATACATAAAATAATCATAGTATATGTAAAAACTTATAGTAGTATATGCTAATTATTATATTCAATATGGGAATTGCATATTATAATAATCTTTTCTATGCAAATTTAAAACTTAACTCAATAATACCCAAGAATATAATTAATATCTTTTTTCATAGTTTTTTAAAAATATTAAAAAAATGTACAGTGCGTATGTAAATTATAATTGCAGTTCTAAACTATAGTTTGGAACTATAAACTAACATTCGATTTCCGTTTAAATTTTTTCCTAATCATTAATTTAAAAAAAAATATAAAAAGTTAGTATTTTGTATCTAATTTAATTTGTTTTTATGATATTTTTTGTGCGACTATTAGAGACAATACTATTTGAAGGAGCGCTATATCCCCAGCGGAAAAAATAAATAAAACACTTGAAATCATTCGAAAAGTTTTAGAAGTAATCAGAAAGAAAATGAGGGAAACTGAAAGAAACAGTAAGAATTGAAATCGGTCGGAGAGACTTTGGTAAAATTGGGACGAGACATTCAAAGTATTCAAGTTTGTTTCCGCTTTTTTCGGTATATTTCATTTATTTTCATTTCTTTTCATTTTTTTACAAAATATCTTAGATTCTTTCCAGAATTAAACATTTATTTTCTATAAATATTCAGAATATTTCGGAGTCTCTCGGAAATTTTCGGATAGCTTCAAAATTTTTCAAAATTTCTCAGAAGTTTTCAATTTTTCTTAGAACTTTATGAATTTTTTCATATTTTTCCAGAATCTTTCAGAATATTAATTGAAATAGTCAGAATATTTTAGAGTATTTTAATTGATTTCTAATTTTTCCCAAACTTTTCAAATTTTTCCAAAAGTTTTTCCTTTTTTTCTGAAGTTTTTGGATTTATTCCAATTATTTAAGTATTTCAATTAGATTATTAAAAAATTTGTAAAGAAATTGCTAGAAATTTTCAGAAACTCTCGAAAACCCTCGGAAATTTTCAGAAATTTTCGGAAAAATTCGAAAACAATCCGAATCTTACCAAAACTTTTTAAATTTTACGAATAATATTAGAAAATAACATTTATTGATAATAATATTTTGAAATATATACTTAACCTGTTAAATAATTTAATATTTCAGTATTTAAAATTCGACTTAATCAAAAATTTCAAACTAAAAACTCGATTTTGAGCCCACTTGAAAAAGGAATCGAGCTTGAAATTGTAGACTGGGAAATCGTTAATACTCAACTATTTCAACAGACATTTTTTTGTTAAACAAACATATCACAAAACTATGATCTAGAAAATTATTTTTTACACAGGGCGCGTACAGTGGGAACTTTACTCCCTTCTAGCGAAAAGTAAGGTACCCACTGTACGCTGCCTGTGTAAAAAAATCGTATATTCTGCACGGGAGTAAATGAAAAATCCCTTAAATCGTGTGTTTGTCACCCTCGCCTTCGGCTCGGGTGACATTTAACATACGATTTAAGACATTTTTCGTTTTTACTCCCTAGGTGAATAATATACTATTTATTATAAATTAATTTTACAAATAAAGTTTTGTTTGTACATACATAAAAAATGAAATTTTTGTTTTTAACTTAAATTTATGTTTTTAACGTCCACAATAGCATATCTGGAAACTTTAACCTGAAAGAAAAACTTTAAAATTGAAAGAAACTGAAGTAAATTGAAATAAATTAAAACAAGTGAAAAGAAACTAAAGTAAATTGAGACAAACTGAAACAGATCAAAAGAAACTGAATAAAACCGAAACAGATAGAGACAAACTGAAAAAATCGGAATTTGTATGAAATCTAATTTTTTCCATATTTACTTTTAACATTGAATAAAATGAAAACTACCGAAAACTTGTAATAATTTTAAAACAAATTGAAAATGCTCCAATTATTTTATAAAAATTTTTCCGTATGTTTCATTTTGTTTCAGTTTTCACAATTCATTACTTATTTCCAAATTTAAAATGAAATAATCTGATTAATTACAAGAGTTTTGGAAATATTCAGAAACAAACTGAATTAGTTTAAGGAAAAATGAAATAAAATGAAACAAACTGAAATTAAATGAAAGAAAACGAGAGAAATGAAAACGAATAGAAAGAAACTGAAACCAAAAGAATGAAACTGAAACAGTTTAAAAAAATTGAAATAAATTCAAAAAAAAACTAAAATGAACCAAAATGATTATGACAGCTGATTTTTCTATATCCATTTAGAAAATGATATAAAATGAGACATTCAGAAAACTTCCGAAAATTTCTGAAACAGTTTAAAATGTACCAATTGTTTCGTCCCAATTTTCACAAGAACTTTCCGTTTCTTTCAGTTTCTTTCAGAAATTTTCAATTACTTTCGTTTATTTTTTCCGCTGGGGACTCTCCGTAAAACACAAACTGCAAAAAAACTTTCTTTTATTTGACAAAGAATTCAATTTGGTAGAAATGAATGATTAGTTTTTGAATTTTGTAAATAAATTAAATCATAAATAAATGTACACTTGGCGGAAAGGACATTTTTCCGAATGTGTACCTCAAATATTGCTGTGCTGCATATTTTACCACAGACATAAGAAAACTTCGAATTATGCATTGAGTTTCGCATCATGATTATTTTGTTTTTTCTTACAGGTTATTCATGCAAAATTCAAATGATGGCAACTTAAATTTAATTGCTTATATAATTTAAATTCACAATATTAGATTCTATATGATTATTGAACTAAGAAATACAAATTTTATTTAATAAAATTATAATTCGGATCATGAAAAAATAAAGTAATATTGTTTGTTTACTAAAATTATGTCATTAAGTAATAAGTAACGATGATGCGAAATTGGATCTATAATTTGGAATTGTCTTATGCCTGTGGTAAAATATGCGATGTTGCCATTTGAGGTTAACATTCGGAAAAATATCCTTTCTGCCAAGTGTACATGTTGAACCTTAAAACTTCAATTTTATTTATGCATTATAATACTAATCATTTAAACTAAATGTTATTTTTTCAAAAAACTGTAAAAAACTATGAAAAAATATAAATAATCGTAAATAAATGTGAATAATTGTAAAAAAATAAATAAATGTAAATAACTGTAAAT
Organism: Anastatus disparis; assembly: GCA_017163975.1. Lineage (NCBI taxonomy): Eukaryota > Metazoa > Arthropoda > Insecta > Hymenoptera > Eupelmidae > Anastatus > Anastatus disparis. Next base: position 537,486 of record JAFFSR010000072.1, read on the forward strand.
AAATATAAACTGTATATTTATAGTTATTTACAGTTATTTACAGTTAGTAACACTTATTTACAATTATTTCCAGAAATTTTTTCCATATGGGCTTATCTTAATAAAATTATTTACAACTGTTTATTTTTAAAGAACGATAATATAAAATAATATTTGATGAGATTATATTATATAATAAGATTATATTAGCAATAAAATTAAGTAATCCTTATCATTCCCCTATTGAAAAAAAACACGTGTTTTTTACACGTGTTATTTACACGTGCAAAATACACGTGTTTATTACATGTAAAATTTGCGTGTTTTTTCAAGCATTTTTTTCACGTGCTTTTTTCACGTGTTTTTTTCACGTGCTTTTTTCACGTGTTTTTTTCACGTGTTTTTGTTGACGTGAAATATTGTGAAAATTGAAAAAAAACACGTGTTTTTTGTATATTTTTTCATATTAAAAACTACGCATTTTTCATTAACGAACAATGAAAATGTTTTGTAAAGAGTATTTATAATACTTTATTATACTTTATTTTGACCTTTTTGAAAAAAATACGTTGTGTATCTACACGTATTTTTATAACTCTTCGAAGATCGAAGAGCTTGTAAGACCCAGAGTGTCTGGCTTCATATATCTTGTGTCTTCGAAATTTGTATAGGGGATGACAAAACTGAGAAAAACGCCACCTAGTGACTTAGAGTCAGACCGACATAATCGATCATCAATAGCGATTTTAAATCACTAGGTGGCGTTTTTCTCAGTTTTGTCATCCCCTATACAAATTTCGAAGACACAAGATATATGAAGCCAGACACTCTGGGTCTTAGAAGCTCTTCGATCTTCGAAGAGTTATAAAAAATACGTGTAGATAGAACGTATTTTTTTCAAAAGAGTCAAAATAAAGTATTATAAATACTCTTTACAAAACATTCTCATTGTTCGTTAATGAAAAATGCGTAGTTTTTAATATGAAAAAATATACAAAAAACACGTGTTTTTTTTCAATTTTCGCAATATTTCACGTCAACAAAAACACGTGAAAAAAACACGTGAAAAAAGCACGTGAAAAAAATGCTTGAAAAAACACGCAAATTTTACATGTAAAAAACACGTGTAAAAACACGTGTATTTTGCACGTGTTTTTTTTCAATAGGGTCGCTTTTGAAAACATTTTCATTCTAAAAAGGTTAGGATATGCCAAAGTTTCGCTAATTCAATAAAGTCAATCAAAAAATATTTTGTTTTTAACAAAGAAACGAATAGATTACTTATTTTGCTATAATGAAAATTTAAAAAAAAATAATGAGTTCGCAAATGATGTAAACTATATTGTTCTCTCTTATAATATTAAATTTTTTACATATTTATGTTTTAAATAAAATAAAACAGTTTTATGTTAAAAAAGTGTTTATTTGTAGAAATTGTACATATAAAACAAAGTCGATTTACATTTAAAATTCGAATTTGAAGTTGGCGCGTACCAAACTATACATTAGCATTGATGCCAACTATGAAACATGGCTTCTTGCGCGGCCATTGTATTCTTACAGCTGATCGCATCTTTTTAGAAAAATGTAATTTTGCTGTTTTGCGATATGATTTATCAAACCAAGTTTCCGCCCTTCATTTTTCAAAGGTAAAATGATCCTGAATAGGAAATTTCCCTACGAAACACGGTTTTTGAGAAATTTGATTTTTTCGAACTGAGAAATTTGTTTTTCTAATTATCTTCGATTAATGCTTTTTTCCGCTAATTTTTAGAGTTTCCGCCCTTCATCGAAATTAAATGAAGTGATCTATAAAAGGAAAACTCATTCCGATGTATAGTTTTTTCAAAAATTGTAATTTTATAAAATTATAATTTTCGATCGGTAAAGTAGCGTGAAACCATACCCTTAAAGCGTGTTTGCCTCGGAGGTTACGAGATTAATTCGTCTGTTAGACAAATACATTAAGAGAAGGTCGAGTATATCTGTCCTTTTCTAATCAAAGAATTGATTTTTTCACAAAAATTAATAATTGTAACAAAAAATAAGAAGAAAGCCCCATCTCGTATAATAAAAAGCAAGATTCTCTTTTATGAGGAAAAATTATTTTTATCGCTTTGTTTTTAAGAAAACCTTGAAAAACTGAATTGTCCATCCTAACCTCTATTTTTTAAGTTTTTCAAGGTTTTCTTCAAAATGAATCGATAAAAATAATTTTTCCTCACCAAAGAAAATCTTGCTTTTTATTATACGAGATGGGGCTATCTCCTTATTTTTTGCTACAATCATTAGTTTTTGCAAAAAAATTAATTCTTTGATTAGAAAAGGACAGAGATACACGACCTGCTCTTAAGCGAATCGAAAAAGAGCTTAGTCTATATGAACAATGCAGAGCTGTAAATGTAAATGAAATAAAAACTTGTAATAATCTACTTTCAGAGATTTATACTTATTGTAATTTGTTATGGTAAAACTAAAAATGTATAAATGTGTTATTTTACTATCAAATTATGATGAATAAAGTACCTGTAATGTATGTTAACTGTATGTTTTTTTATAGATAAAATAGAATAACGTAAATATGATTAGCATGCAGTTAAGTTTGACATTAAAGTGACAATGTGTGTTTGTTCTTTCGCGTGAAATATTTGTAAAATAAATTGTAACTATTTGTGTAATTTTCAATTTTTATGAAAATAATGTTCAAGTTTTATTAAAATTCAATAAAAACATAAAAAATTATAGTATTAGACACATAAAAAGATCATTATTTTCGAAGGTGAAATGGAAAAATTTCGGCAAATAACATTGAGAACCTGATGAAAAAAAAACTTGGTAATATAACATATAAGAGTGCATAAAGTAAAATAAAACATTCGCGCGCTAAAGCGTCCCGTTGCAGCGATAAATGTTTTCCATAATGTTTATACGAGAAAAACATTTCTGCACTTAATGAAAATACGTATTTTCTTCGGTATCAAATGCTCGTATTTAATTGTGTTTTATAATAAAAATAAATAAAAAGCAAATAATTGAGATAATAAAATGTATTGTACTTTTTCAATGAAAAAAAGAAAATTTTTTAAGGTTAAACCTTGCCGTAAAGGAGATGAGTGGAAGCTAAATCACAAATTAATATTTTTTTAAATTTATTCTATTTAAATTTTTATGAAAAACCGGAATTTTAAATAACATGATTTTTTGCATGCGTATGCGCGTTTGTTGTGTATGACTGTCAAAAATTAAAAAAGTATTTATGCATGTTTATACGAATTTGGTATATTGGTATGATAAGCATTTTCATATACATTTTTGCATACTTTAATTTATATATCTTTGAAAAATGCTGATTACTAATTTATGACGATCAGTGTTCATTTATAATTTAATTTTTGCAATAAGAAATTATTTTTGTTTCTTCTTTTTAAATTATTTAACATTTCTATAACGTATATTGAAACTTATTTGTTTGATATCAAAAAGTCAGTAGTTAAAAAAAAAATTATCAATTTACATTGGAATGTACATTGTGTCTTAAAGATTTAATATTTGATAAATTATCTTAAATGTAAATTTAAATCTGAGATTATAAAAAAACACATATATAAGTAAAAAATAATGTTTGATTCTGGGTTATAACGTATAAATGAAGTAAGTAAATATAAAAATTTATTACATTATATCAATAAAAAAAACAATATAGAAAAAAGTTTTCAACATTTTTGTATATAACATTCGATACTTCAAATTATAGAAATACAATATACTTTATAACTTTGAAATGAAAAGTAGAAAATTTTTATTCTAAAAAAACTGTATTCAAAAAGGTTGTGTATTATTATACAATAAATATCATGTAAATAAAACAAAACTTACGCTATTTTCATAATCCGCTTCCTAGAACGTGGTTTTCTTCTATCTTTTAAACCCATTGTTAATAAAAGTATGTACAACCTCAAATAATGAAACGTACATACTCACACACACATACACACCCGAGTAGAAATGTAATTACGGCGTACATCCGTCCCGGATCCGGAGCCTGAAGATTATTGTCCGATCCGGATCCGGTTATCCCCCCCAATGTCACCAGGGAAGGTTCCGGTCCGGATACTAGTATCCTTATTTCAGGAAAAACTTATCGATACCGGAGTGGTACCGTAATATTTTAGTTCATGTCGCCATTTATATTTATAACCTAATTTGTGAAATTTTTATAAAACACTTATTAACATATTTTTATCGTTTAAATGAACAATTGCTTTATTTATTTTGAATAAAATACTTAAATTATTACTTTGGAAACAAAATATGAGCAATTATATATTTTATAAAAATTAAAAAAAAAAAGTCGTTTACAGGCGCTACACAGGCACTTATCAGTTGAACCTGAAATAAGGATTTTAGTGGCCGGCACGGATCTTTCCCTGGTGACAGACCCTTATTTAAATCTTAAGTTTAACCGGATAGGGTACTGATTACAAGTACGGTTGGCCTTTATACGTTTCTACTCGGGCAGTCACTCAAATATATATATATATATATATATATATATATATATATATATATAAAAATATTTTTATGAATATTAGTATTTGTTATTTAATCCCTACAATATGGATAAATATTAATGAAATGTTGAAAGATGACCAAAATCAGGAGTTGTACAATTATTAACGGCAACAATTTAAGTAATAAGAAAACTGAAGGTAATTATGCAAAATAAATTTCCTGCCAATAAATTGTTGTCTCCAACGTTAGTAAAGAAATGATTAGCTACTGAATAAATACCGCTTATATGCAATGTCGCCACTGCTTATACAGAAATTCAAAAAAAAACAAGTCGACAGTCACACCCATGAATTTCACAGAATACTCTATAATATCATGATGCTAAAAAAAGTTCTTGTGAAAGAAAATATAACTTAAATATTATGAAGATATGTCAACTGAAAATAATAACTTTAAAATTAATTTTAAGTAACCATTTAATAATGAGAATAGCAAATAATAAAGAACAAAAATAGTAAATTATTTTAAAAGTGCTTTAAAAAATTTTTTAAATTAAAATAATTGAAATATTTTAATAACATAATTTATAATTGTAAATAGTTATTTAACAAAAAAAATATTTCATATGAATTAAGCTCTATCTTGTATGTGGCGTAGAAGTACCTTTGCCGGTGTCATTCACGACTCGGCTTTGTCTCGTACGTAGCATTACAAGCGGTTAACTAAATTTTATGCCAAATATCCTTTTCAAGAAACATTTAAACGTTTATTAGGCAAATGTTAAACTTACGACAGATGTTTTCTACACCATAATTTTCTATGTCAATTTATAATCTATGTTTATTATATTTTTCTTTGTAACTACATTCGCAATGTTGAAGTCATATATTATTTTCTCATATTATCCCATTTAATTAGTGAAAATAATAATTTTAGTCATAATTTTATTATTTGGCCTCTTCCTTTTTTTCTTCTGGTTTTTATTAAAATATTTAAAAATAACGATTATGGGTCTTCAATTTTAGGCTATCGATTTTCGATCGTTATCAAATATTACATTGCGTTGCCCATCTTCAAAATTTTCGATAACTTTACGACAGTTAACGACAGATTTTTATTTCGTCTAAACTATTTAATATTTTTTATCTTATTTATATAAAATTTAGTATATTTTATAATTTTATAATTTATTTTACGATATTTCCTATCAAATTAAACGTTTTTAAATTATTTTTAAGTTTAACAACGGCCATAAAATAATCATTTTTTAATAATAGTACTTTTCAATACTACGCACGATGTATCAAAAAATTATGAAGGGTCTATTATGTAATTTCATATAATTATAAAACGACTTGAAAGATTGATGTATGTTTTAATTTAAAGTTTTTTAACAGCACTCGAATTTTATATTGTGTTTTTTACCAGTCTGGTCAGAGGATTGCGCAACTTACAGAGCGTGTTTACGAACGGCAGTTGCAAAACTGCCTTGGTCATGAAACTACCATTCATGGTACTATTAATTAAAATTTATGAAACTTAGAAATAATTACTTTGTTACTATACATTTATACCTTAATTGATAAAAATATATATATGTAAATGTTAAAATATGAATAAAAATAATTTAAATTATGATACTTATATATGACACTTATGTAAGAAAAATCATTAATTTCAAAATTTAAATTATTTATTTTATTACATCTCTACAAATATGATATATTTTGGAATATTGAAAATTTCCTGAAATCATAAATGTGGTGAAATTGTAGAAATTAATTGTCTCATAAATACATTAGAAAAATAATAATCGTGACTTTTTCAACTTATGATTATAAATCAAATTACATTAAATTTTATAAATTTGTTTGCATATTTCATGAGATTAAGTTCGTTAATAGACTATAATTATCAAATTTATATAATAATTGAATATTATTAATAATATAAATAAAATCTTATGATTACAATATAATACGAAAAGGTAGACAATAATTTCTAAAATAAAGATTATACTTAAATAAAATATCATTTTAGGATTTTATATTGAAAAATCGTTAAGAAATGTTGTAATAAACTTTTTTTAGGCAGTATATTATTTTATTATTTGGTGAGCTGATGAAAATACGTATGATCAGTCTGCAAATACCGAGCACTTTAAATCCACGCGATCGCTCGGTACTTGAGTATATAGACACAATAGCGCCTTCGTGGCGAGTCATGTAACTAAATAAAGCAGATAATAAACCGTGCATAGCATTTAGGTTATTCTTGATTAATAATCTCAAATAATAATATTATTGAAATTGATATTGTTACGAGACTAATGAAATGTTTTCATAAATATTTTAAGTATCGAATAAATCATGTTAGATTTTGATAAGGAGAAATTTGTATTGTTGAACACGCAAAATATGATTGTTCATGGTTTACAAGAGAAGTGGAATCGCATACATGAAATATATTAAAAACAGGATAATGTAATTGCTTGAATATTTATATTATATATAAATAAAAAATCATTATAATTAAAAACAATGTTTAATTCATTATACGAATAATTTAATGTTTTTAATAGACAAAGGATGCGTATAAATTATTACAAGATGTAGTAAATAAAATATGTACTTACGCAAATTGTGCATATGATTTTTTGCATTGTAAAAGTCTTAGGTTTAATAGTAAAGAAAGTAAATTCTGAATATATAATTACCAAAAGTTATAAATAATTTCATAATGAATGTATTGTTCGGTGGATATTGATTTGAAAAGATAACTACGTTTGTGTTTAAAAAAACGAAAAAATCGTTAGTTATTGAAGAGTATTTGGTATTAAATTTTCCTTTTTTTAATTTAGGGCTGATTCCATTTCAAATCGAACAGTCAGTATACACTCAAGTCACCAATTACTGCGCTAATGGAGTATGTTATTCTACCCTAAAAATAAGGGTATACGTATTTTTTTATTTTGCTGAAATATCAAAATTGCATCAGATATGCACTTTTGAAAATTGCATACAAAAACTAAATGTTAAAACTGAAAATGTTGAGAATAACTTTAGAGAGCTATCGTTTTACCAATTTTCAATGAATTTTGATAAACCTTTTTTATTTTATTTCGTTTTGAGCCCTCTTCAACTCCATGCAAGAAATTTAAAAAAAACTAAAAATGACTGAGATATATGCATTTTACCAAAAAATGCACTTTTTATGCACATGCATTTTTCTCGAAAAGGCCATTTTTTTTTGCTGAAATTTTTTTTTGCTGATAGAGGACCAAAATACCTATCTAATAGTACTTGTTTGATCCAGGTTTTTTGGTTTGGAGCGAGAAAAAAATTCACAAATTTTGTTGGTGAAAAATGCTTGTATATACGTTCGGAAGTCTTAAGCAGTCGACATTTAAATATTATCCTTCGTTTAGCATTATCCAGGAACAACGACGTGGACGTAGAAGGAGGAAGTTCCCTTCGGGGTGCTTTTTTAGAGTGAGTCCCCCTTGCCTCTCACTGTTGGGATGCGTCAAAAAAATAATTATAGATAATTATTTTTTTTTATTTTTGCGCTTATTATTTTTAGTTTTAAATGTAGTCTCACGACGCTTGGCTTTTTTTTTGTTTTTCACTTCATTTAGTGCATGTATAGCTGTCCTGCCAATAAATATATGTGATTTTAATTCCCCAAGTTTTTTTAACCACATATGACTTTTTTGAATTCCATTATATTTAGAAACCCCACTCCATTCAATATTTTTCTTTTTTCTTTCAATCTCATTTATTGGTAGTAAAATGATTTTTATTGCATTGGTGTAACTTTGAACCCAATTTATAAAATCGTCAGCATTTTGTATCGATTCTTCATGAACTCTTTTCAAGTTATGTGAAGTAGCATAATGCTTTAGAAGCCCACCTATTCCATCAACGGCTCCTTTTCCATGACCAGTCGCAGAAAATAACCATTTCATTTCATACAACCAATGTTTGAATTCATGTAGTTGAAAACGATTTTTAAATTGGCTTGGAGCTCCATCTAATATGATAGTGACTTTAGTAACTAAATAATTCTTTTTCATAAGATCGATAATTTTATTTATTGCTAGCAGTGCATATGCAGTATCATGCTTTTTGTCGTCACTAACTATCGCAAAACTTTGTGTTATCTCTCCTTGGTAACAGACTGCAGTAAAAATAGAAATTTGGTTATTTACCCAATGATTTCCTTAAACCGCTTTATTATTTATTACAGACCAATTTTCTGCAAAGTCAACGTGGATGATTAACTTAGTACGATCAGCTTTACCTTCTTCTTTTTTTTTTTTTTATAGCTTCACGTTGAATATTTTTTATGTATATATGAGTACTTGCTTTCAATGCGCAGATTGAAAGTTTTTCTTTAAAAACTGTTAAGCTTATTGTTTGTTTAATAAGATTACCATTATCCCACAAAGCAAACGTAATTTTATCTTCACAATTTTGTTTCAGTTTTAACAATTCTAATGTGATACCCGCACCACCGGGACAATCTTTGCATTCTTGCAAGAAACATGAATCAGATGGTTCAGAACACAACATTGTGTTAGTTATTTCTGAACGAATTGAATCTAATTCGGAATTCTTATCGCCTCTAAAACGAATCAAACTTGTAAGAAACAGTTCAAAATTTTCGCAGTGTACACAAAGACAAGCTTCCTTCACAGGGCTAGTTAAGACGAAACTTGGTCTTAGACTATAGAATTTCGATTTTCCTATTTGTAAGTTTGGATTTTCTTTTCTTAATTGACTACATATTTCTTTTAAGCTTCGAGTAAGAAACCGTTTGACTTTTTTAGTTTTTGTGTTATTAATTTTAACAGTTACGACATCAGATTTATTTGGACTTTGTCTACTACAATTAAAATCATCATTTAAAAAATATTCCATAACGATATTTTTTGTGCTTTCATCAATAGGATGACCAGTATATAAATCTGGCTCCAAATAAACTCCTTTATTTTTCACGAGATTTCTTGATTTATTTATCATATACTCGCTTATATTCGGGAATAGTGAGCAAACTTTTATTTTGCTTAATTTTGAAGGTAGTAGAGTTAGAAGTTTTATTTTCTCCGAAATAGAAGAGCATTTTTCTAAAGCCAATTTAAAATTTTCTAAAAATTCATTCCAATAGTTTTCAGTGGAATTTTCGTCCGATTCTATTGATTCAATGAAATGCCATACGCATCTTCTAATTTACTTCCAACAGTAGCAGAAAAAGCTGAAATTAAGGATTTTTTTCTTTTAGATACGTAATTTCCTCTAAAATTTTCAGGTATTGCAGTTTTTCTTTTTAGGGGTGAGATGCATTCAGGTAAAACTGAATTAATACTCTCGTTTAATTCCTCTATTCGTTCGGGTGTCTTCGAAAGAAAATCATCATCTCTTCCGCTAAAAAGTTCAGTGATTTCATTTTCAGATATAGACTCAAGATCACTTAAAATCATTTTTGATATGCGTTTATGGCAATTTTTACATACATTAGTAGATGGCAATATATTTAAATCTGGATGAAGCTGTGCCAAATTAATGGCTAAATCTTCCAACGGTCTAAAACGTGAATTACTGCTCATATAAACTACCTTTTTATGCATTTGAAAAAAATCGGGACATGAAATTCTTTTAGAAGAGTAAATTTCGGACATTGTTATTTCACAATTTTGTTGAATTTTTCACAAGCCCGAGAAGCACCTTTCAAAGCAGCCGTAAAAATAACTAGCTTCTATATAACAGTTCTAATATGCTGTTTTGGTTACGCGATGTATTTGTCCATGAGTTAGCCTCCTATTGTTTGTACATCGAAACATACATAATATAGATATACACGAATAGAATTCTTTTTTTTCATGTTTAAATATTTATTTTTATATTACGAATTTACACACACATATATATATATATATATATATATATATATATATATATATATCACTATTGATGCTATATACATGCATACAAATGTAAACAAATGATGAGCCAAGCATACGACAGTGTTTGAATGCAGACTGCTTAAGACTTCCGAACGTATATACAAGCATTTTTCACCAACAAAATTTGTGAATTTTTTTCTCGCTCCAAACCAAAAAACCCGGGATCAAACAAGTACTATTAGATAGGTATTTTGGTCCTCTATCAGCAAAAAAAATTTCAGCAAAAAAAATGGCCTTTTCGAGAAAAATGCATATGCATAAAAAGTGCATTTTTTAGTAAAATGCATATATCTCAGTCATTTTTTAGTTTTTTTTTAAATTTCTTGCACGGAGTTGAAGAGGGCTCAAAACGAAATAAAATAAATAAAGGTTTATCAAAATTCATTGAAAATTGGTAAAACGATAGCTCTCTAAAGTTATTCTCAACATTTTCAGTTTTAACATTTAGTTTTTGTATGCAATTTTCAAAAGTGCATATCTGATGCAATTTTGATATTTCAGCAAAATAAAAAAATACGTATACCCTTATTTTTAGGGTAGAATAACATACTCCATTAGCGCAGTAATTGGTGACTTGAGTGTATACTGACTGTTCGATTTGAAATGGAATCAGCCTTAGGAAGTTGTTATGATTATTATATGGACTTTTGGAAACATATTCTTTGGGATTAAAATAAGTATAAAAGAAAAAACGCTGTCAAGTGCTTTGGCGCAATGCTTTCTCATAGAACTCATTGAGTTAGAGTGATTTAATATAATTTTTTTAAATGTGATTTTAATGTAAAAAACGATTTCTATTCAAGAAAAATTAGTGAATGTGAGATAGTGATTAGGAAATAGGAAGAAAGAGACAAGCATAGATGAAAATAGGGTAAAAATGAGGATCAGTCTGATATAGATGGACAGAGAGGAGTGAGGAAGTAAGAAAAGAGTTAATGAAAGCGTTAAATAATAAATCAAAAAAAGTGATCAAAGAGATATACTAAGAGTATATTACGACCCATGGCCGCAAAAGTAAGAAAAGTCTCAGATCACATGTAATTGTTGGCCGAGACGAAGCCGAGGTAAACTAACATGTGATCTGAGACTTTCTTATTTATTGGCCGAGGGTTGTATACAATTTTTCTGCTCGGAAAGCGGCAACTTTGTTTTGGGCAGCGGCTAGAAAGTTGCCACTTTCCGGTCGGAGGGCAGAAAATTATCTTTTGAAAGCTTGTTTTTATAAAGACAGCAGCAAATAAATCGTATAGAAATTAAAAAAAAAATTGTCGAGTACTTTACGTAAAATAAAAAAAAATAATAAAAGATGAATTAAAATTTTTTGTTAAATATTAAAAATTTTATAAAATCGTAAGCACGGTAAGGAAATTTATTTACGAAAGCTTATTTTCAAAACAATAGCGATTTGATTGTATAAAAATTTTGGAGAAAATTTATATAATGGTTTACACAAAATAGAAGACAAATGAAAAATAAAAATTTGTTTGAAAATTTTCAAAATGCTCTAAAATTGAAAATTCGCTGAGAAAATTTATTTTTCAAAGCTTGTTTTCTGACAGTAGCGAATAACTTGCTTACAAATTTTGGAGCAAATCTATGAAATGGTTTTCGCAAAATATAATAAAATAAAAAATACAAACCTTTTCAAAATTTTAAAAAATGCTCTAAAATTAAAATTGCGATAAGAAAATTAGTTTTTTACCATACCCTGCCCAAAAGTACCACTTCTACTCCCGGCTCAAAATCGCATAAGTGGTACTTTTGGCCCGGGTATGGCAAAAAATCGTATATGCACCACGGAAGGTAAAATGGACAACCCATAGCACGAGTTTGCCACCCTCGGCTTCGCTTCGGGTGTCAATTCACTCGTGCTATGGCCTGTCTTTTATTTAATCTCCCTAGGTGCATAATATACTATTTAAAAGCTTTCCGCCGATTTAGACAAAAGAATCGAAAATTATTTTTTTATCGATACAATGCTTTCTCTATGAGAAAGCAAAAACACTACAAAATATAAGAAATGTATTTCGTTCTGATCTGTAAAAGAGGAAAAATTATCTTGTTATTATTCTCTGTACTATCAACACGTAAATAGTGTCGTTCCTAATTTGAAGTAGAAGTGCATTAGGAGTTGAAGATAGTAAGTCTGCAAAACTTTAACCTAAACAATGTTCATTATAAGACATTTGAATGAACATAAATTTTACGATCAGTGCCGGATTAAGGAGGGGCCAGGGGGGTCTATAGCTCCTGGCCTTGTCATCCAGGGGGCCTCGTGTTGGAAGAAATGTTATCTTCTTGCGTACTCAAAATTTTGTGATTTTCAGCATACACGATTTCGTGCTTTTAATTATTGACGACGCGATGGTGTACAACTAATTAGGATTCGTAAAATTTGAGGACATATCTTTTTTTGTAAGGAGCGATAAAAAATCATTTATTGTGAAAATACTCTCATGAAATATTTTTACAGTAACAATGTTTTTTTCTTTAATATTACCTATTTAATTAAGGAAAAATTAAAATTATTCAAGAGTCATATTTTACAAAAATATCTTAAATTTAACTTATAAATTATTTCTAACGATTCCGATAGGAAATTGGAAGTCTAAAATGTCAGTTTATATTCTAAAACGAATTGAAAATGTTTATGGAACTAGACAGTCGCTTAGCTGTTTTGGCGACATTGGCTATAATCGCAAAAACATTTGTTTAAATCATTAAATTTTAATAACTTGATTCAAGAATTTACTTATACAAAATATAAAAAAAAAAAAATTCTGATAAATTCTATCAATAATTAAATAAATTTTTTTTTTTTAATATCATATTTTATATCCAAAAGTTTTCTGTAACTTCCAATCTGTTACTACCAGCTTTTCTTCTCTAAAAAATGTATTAATTTAGTTATTATAAATATACAAGTTCAAGCACATTTTTACAACCAGAGTAAAGTTGTTTCCTTTAAGGGGCCTTGTGATACCGATAGTCCCAGGCCTCACAACACCTAAATCCGGCTATGTTTACGATATGGACAAGTAACAAGCTATAATCTCTATTTTACCAAAGAAATGTTAATTTTATTTTTTTTTTAATAATAGTTACGGCCTTATTTACATACAATACTCCTAAAATATTCTCAATAAAAATAGAAAACAATAAATGTAACTAAAGATAGGTCTGTTATGGTTATTCATGTTGGAAATATGAAACCGAAACCAAACTATTGCCAAAAGTCTTAAAGTATTATCTTTGACATGTAAGAAGTCCATGAAGTACATTTTCAAATTATTTTAATACTATTATGGTTTAAATGTAAATTATGGTCTTACTGTAAGAATAAAATTTTTGTAAGATTTGATTTAAATGTCGTATAAGTGCTATGTGAAAGTGTAACATTTTAAATAAATGGTAACTTGTAAGAGCGCGGTGGTGTAACATATAGAGCTCTTGCCTTCAACGCGGAGGGCATGGGTTCGAATCCTGACCAGGTACCTCTGACTTTTTTTTCGAAATAAAATTAGTGTATGTGCTATTTTTATAGCGATTCTCAAATCCGATCAAATTCTGATTTTCTTTCTTCAATATTATAATGCCTTCTACAGCAGTTTTGACATAAGCTTTATTATAATATTAAGTATGACATTCTCTCATAAAAAATTCGCCATTATTTGTTATAATTTCTTTTGATTTGTTTTCTTCTTTTTTAATACTTATTTTTTCAATTTAACTGTTTGGTTTTGATTCTTTTGGTATATACTGAGAAGATGCAATTGTAAATTTTTTGTTAAAAATATTAATTGAACGAGTGGATAATTTGTAAGCTAATAAACTTTCACTACCTGTTCCTGCAGATGTATTATCTGAATCAAAAGACGTATTTAATTTGTTGGTGACAAAATTTTTGAATTTATTAAACAACAAAGAATAATTTGGAGTTGATTTTCTGCTATTGTTACTAAATGTTTCTTTGTTGCTTTCATTGAAAGGAATAGAACTAATTGATGAATCAGATTTCCATTTTGGCTGAGGCTTTTCAAAGCTAATCATATTATCATCATATTCTTCCAATACCTTTTTTCTTCCTCCTTTTATAGGCAATGTACTCCAATCATCAAAATAAGATTCACTATTGGTTTCACGTTTGCTATTTTTTTCTGGAATTGGACTCGATACTAAAATTTTAACTGCATTCTTTTAGAGAGCGTCAGTGGCGTAACCGGCTAAGGCGCACGCCTTATACGGTCTCTACACTTTCGCTCCAAGCGGTCGGGAGTTCGATTCCCGGTAAAAACACCTGAAATTTTTTTGAGGCTTTTTTCATCGGAAAAAGAATCTCTGAGTGCGATGGGTCAATGTTCCTGGCGTGGGTTTTCTCCTGGGGGAGTTTTCCCTACGTCACAGGTCTAAAAAGCCTGGGTAAATGCGGGAACCGACCGTAGAAATCTACTTACCGACTGCTCTTGCAACGCGGCAGTCAGAGATTTCTCGGGGATTTGGGTTTTAATTAGCTTAGGAAAAAGAAAGATAGGATAATAGCTAAAAATAGGAAATGATAAAATAGGAAAAATGTGTGATAGGAACATCCTCACACAGAGGTGGTAAGGATGCGGGCCAAGTCAGGCTGCGCCCGGGCCAATAGGGCAAAAAAAAAATACTGCATTCTTTTTTGGTAATAGTTTTAAAAAATCATTCTTGACAGGAATATTTGAATTTTGAGGCTCATCACAATTTTTATCTTGGAATGAATCTGTTAATGAAATTTGAGGATTTATAACTTCTGATTTTTATTCTTTTTTGGTTAACTCATTTGTTATAGGTTCCAATTTATCTGTTGGTGGATCAATAATGTCTATTTTACAAGATTATACTCTGAAAATAATAACAAATGAACCAAAATATTTGATCGTGTATATACATACAGCTGATGACAGGCTTAAAAAGTTAATGCTAGAAAAAATCGATAATTAAATCTGTCTCTTTTCAACATGTAGAAATTTATGAATGCGAGAGCCCTCTGGTATCGGAGCCTAACAAACGTCAAAGTAAGTTAAGAAAAAGAGCGCCATTTTCAAATTTTTATTTTTATGAAGGGATTATTATATTATTTTCATAAATAAAATTAATCATTTTTGAATGAAATAATAAAAGTAAATAACTAGAAATTTTTAATGCTAACTCTTGGTACTTTTAGAGTGTATGGAAACGGACTTAAATCTGTGATTCCGAAAAAAAACGTGCCGCAAAATAATAAAAATTATTAGCTTTATTTTTTTAGGATTACATATTTAGAGTTATATTCTAAAAGTGTCAGTAGAACAAATTACATTCCATAAAATTAACATAAATTAAAATAATTGTTTTAATAAATTTTATATCGTTGATAAGTTGTAACTGAGATTAAATTTAATAAAATAAAGATTTAATACGCATAATTTGCTAACATAATGTGAATTTTCTGAAATATATATATTGACAAGAATTTTAATATAAGTTCAATAATTAATGATAAAACAGTTGACTATTTTTTTTTTTTTTTTGGAATCAATAAAAATCGAACAATTACTGTCTAGAATTATTAGCAAGGATTACACAAACCAAATTTCAGATTATTTCATTCGTAAACTTCGATTATATTTATGTTTGAAATTTTTAAACATAAAAATAATTGAGGTTTACGTATGAAATTTTCCGAAATTTGGTTTGTGTAATCCTTGCTAATAATTCTAGACAGTAATTGTTCGATTTTACCATAATTATTTAGCTATCTTGATTTATGAAAGTAAATTGTATGATTGTCGGTATGTAGATAACATAGGGACCTTCAATAGCTTTTTACATCCCCTTAATTTTCTAATCAATTTGGCTATTGGAGAGCGCGCCAAGCATCAAAGAATCACCAACATCGTTGATGATTCCTCCATGCTCATGCTTTCAATAACTTGATATTGTAATATTAATGTATAGAATCCTAAATAAAGAGTTGCGGCGAGCAATAATCTATCCTTACCTTTCCTATTAACCAGGTGAAACCCCACACACTAAGGCACTTGGTTCTCAGTAATAACGGGCATCATCCTAAAAAGCTCAAAAACAAATCTAACAATTTATCAAACTGATATACGCACACATACACACTGACAGATTCGGGCCAGCACCAGACGACATATCGATCTGTGTGGATAATGGCCCTACACTTACAAGGCTTGAATAAAGCAAGAAAAAAACTCAATAAAGTCGATTAAAGGTGTAACCTACTAGCCATCAGGTGACAGGACGTCACAACTGGCGCCCGAACAAAAAATATTAGCGTTAAGACACGCAAAGGATTAAATTAGGCTTAAAAATGGTAAAAAACTACGAGAACTTCTTTCAACATAAGAAAAATTAAAACATAAAAAACAATTTGTAAATTTTTTCCAGTGTTAAACGCGCATTAATTTCGCCAAATTCTTTGCAAACCAATTTTGGAAAAATATAGAACTACAAAAGAAAAGATTAGAAAATAAAATTTCAAGTGAATCCATTTTGTACATCCAAGAATTTTGCTAAATGAAAAACAAAATTACGGTAGCAGACTTTATTAGAAATTCTGAAAAACAAGAATATCAATACACAAGAATCACAACCATAATACAACAAAACAATAGCTTTACTTAAACAAACACAAACACATTATGACAGTAGAATAAATTACTTAGGACAGAAAATTCGACAGTTAGAATTAGATATAAATTTAACACAAAATAAAGCAAACGACGTGGTAGAGAAAAATGAATTTTTAGAGGAAAAATTATCAAATTTAATCGGAAAATAAAATGAAAGATTACCACCACTATTCAATCAAGTAACAGAAAATACTAAAGATATACCGACAATTATAGGAAAAGTACATGAAGTAATAGTAAATTCGAAAAAATTAGGTAATGATGTCGTAGAATTAGCAGAAAAAATCAAGATATTAGAAAAAAATCAATAAATTAAAACTAAAATATTTGTCATTTAATAAAATTAAATTAAATTTTAGAGTCACAGTTATAATAAAATTAACAAAGATATATTCCAAAAGAGAAAGCGTGAAATCAAAATTAGCGCAGTAATAAATTCCACATACTTCAAATGTAAACAAAGGATTAAAATCAACAAGGCATACCAGAGTATAAACAAGTAAATAAGGATACTCAAACTCTGAAATGTTAAGTCGTTACATCAAATAATATACTATTTAAAATTTATAATTTGAGAATAAAAGTAAATTTGTATAGTAAAGACTCTGTATAAATGATGTACAGTATTAACTCTGTATAAACTTTAAAACAATCGAACAGTCAAGGATAATCGAAACATTAATAGAGATTGGCAAAACGTAGTAACAGATGAACTTAAAGAACTAAATGAGCAAAATGAAAACGCTGAAAAAAGATTGGAAGCGTTAGAAGATTTCCAAACGTCACAACAATTATTAACGATAAATAACGACACACAAAAACTATTAAATGTATTAACAGACTTAATAATTAAATTGAAAGAAGAATACGAAACCAAATTTACAATACTAAAAAGACAAATAAAAGCAGTTGGAACCGAAAATATAAATTTAAAGATTAATAACACTACAATAAACGTAGAAATACAAAATTTAAACGACAAGTTACTAGATGTAGAAGCTCTAAACACGCGTGTAAATAGAGACATTGACAGCATTAATAATGAAAATAAAACGAAAATAAATAATATAAAAGAACAAATAAAAAATATAAGTGATAATCATCAAAACACAAATACAAACACGTACATAAAACACGAAATTAAATTGCCAATTCCAAAATTTGACGGTTATGAAACGGAAAGGCCAATTAAATTTTAAATGAATTAAATACGTATAAAACATTTACGAAACCATCACCTAGTGAATCGCATTATATATTTGTAACATGTACGTGCTTTGCACGATAAGAGTTTTGAAATCACGCGCCTATGTATATAAATTAGTTCAATCAAGAAGAAGTTCGCGGCGCTGTGCGAAAATCACGTTACATAAATACCGCGGATTTAGTAATATTAGCTCTCTTCTCTTTCTCCTTCGGACCTGCATCGTGCCTTTGCGCTAGGACCCGGCTCATCGAGACCACGCATCCTGTAATTAAGGACGTCCACGGACTTTGCCCGTTGTAAAATAAATTTGTTTGAGTGAGAAGAAAATCATCTCTAATAAAATATTCAACTAAATTGGTCAACTGCAAAGTGCAGTTAACATAATTGATCTGTGTGCGTTTTGGGTGTGACGGCTCCTGGAAGTGAAGGATCCGGACACGTGCATCAGGGTTCGGAGGCGAGAGACAGCGAGCGCTTAATCGTTGGTATCTAAAAAAAAGAAGGTAACTTAGAACCGTATAATTTTTGTAATGAATTTAGAACCGTATAAGTTTTCTAATAAAAGTAAATTGTAAGATCATTAAAATAAAGTAAATAGCACATGTTAATTGAAACTAGAATTTTAGATAATAGATTGTAAATTTGTACTTAAGTTGATATTTGTAATAAATTCATATATCTTGAACTTTAATTATAATTCCATATATGTTATAATATCATTTATGTTCATTCCTCTCATATATCTACATGTGTTTGTCTGATCTTAGTCCATAAAATATATATATATATATATCTTTTTAAAATATATAAATTCATTTCAATGGCGCTCAACTAACGGTGTTACATAAGTTGATAAATCTAACGATTTATTAATTTCGAACCACGCCTAAAACAATAAAATAAAATATTAAATTTTTTTATTTACCGTATTTATGAAAATAAATGTTTAGAATTTTGAATAAGTTATAGAAAGTATTCGGGAAAGTATAGACGCATGTGGATGTAATAACAGAGGAATTTTTATGATATACTTAAATTGGTTGAGTGTGAACGTTATTTCTATAAGATAAATAGATGCGAGAGCAAATGTAAATAAAAGAGAACACGACAATGATAGGTGATGAGTATGATATATGTGTGAATCAATAATACGAAAATAATAAGTAATATACTTTTATTTTGGAAATGACCATGAATTGAGATATTATGGTTAAAGTAAAATTGTTTTCATTTTAATTTTGCACGAAGTTAGGATTAAATAAAAGTTTATTAAGTCGTAATATTATTTCACTATTCGCGTGCTTTGCTGTAATTGACAAATTTTTTTGTTTTTCTCTCTTTTTTGTTCTTTTCGCTTTCTTGCCTGTCTTGAATAAAATTAGTAAATTGAAATACGGTACATTGTAATAATAAGTGAATGAATTGTCACATAACTAACACTAAATCAGGAAGAATAGTGCGTCAGAAATATAGTAATTTAAATTTTAAAAGACAAAAATCTAATTTAAAAAATTTTCCATCAAAAATGCCGTTGATGAGCGAGGATGACCAAGGAAGAGCAGAGCTTGAGAGACAAGCTATGATACAATTGGAGAGACAAAGGCAACAGGAAGAGGAAAGAATGACAAACGACGCCCAGGCAATAATTCACGCAAATCAAAGTAGCCATGGGAAAGACAACGAAGAAGCTGCAGGTGATGAGGATGAGAGACGAAGGCGAACCACTGATCAGCCGGAGAACGAGACAATGTCAGGCAACGATCAGGACAGAGAAAGAATACAAAGGTATTTAAACGCGAATGTGATAATAGAGCGACAACGCGTGGAGATAGATAGACTTCTCGCGCGATTAAATCAAACTTATGATCGTGAAATAGTAAATCGTTTAAATATGGAACAAGCTAATAGTGTTAATGATAATAATGTAAATGCGCGGATTGGTGAGATTGTCAGTGCGGTACAGTGTAATAACATAGAAATTAAATTGCCTAAATTTTCGGACGAAATCGAAAAAAATCCTCGGTTGTTTTTGGAAGAAATTAAACGATATTTTCGTGTAAAAAATATTAATATTGAAACAAAAAAACTTATGATGGCGGAACACGCTCTTGAAGGTAAAGCGCGTATATGGATTGGTTATAAACGAAATGAAATTCTTAGTTTTGCGCGTTTCGAGGAGGAGTTTCTTGCAGAATTTTATTCAATACCAATCAGAGTAAAAATAGAAAATCGATGGCACGCGCGACGGTATAATTACAACAACGGATCATTACAATCATATTTTTATGAACAGCTTAGAGAAGCATCGTTTTTCGAACCTAAATTATCGGAATATAAAATCAATTATAATATAATTCAACAAATGCCGTTTAAAATTAAAGAAAATTTAACAACGATAAATTTCGCGGACACAAATGCTGTAGTACAAGCGTTAGCGCAGCTAGATAGTGTAAACAGAGATAGAGAATCATCGTACAACAGAGTCAATAGTGAGAGAAACGTACCGATTAGACAGATGCGACCGCGAGAAGAATGGTATTTTGAAAATAGAAAACTTCATAATAATTATAGAAATTACAGAAACGAGTGGGGTGACCGTAATAGTTATAGGAATAATGAAAGAAACAGATCATATCATAACCGTCATGATTCGCGTGTATTCAATCAAAGAACAGCACTTCGTATGCCGGATACTCGTTACCCACCGCCTAACATAAGATCTGAGGTAGTTGGAGCCAGTAATAACTCGACTAATAACAATGCTCATAATTTAAACGGCCAATCGGCGCGATGAGAGAGGGTCCAGCACCGCGCCGAGATGATACACATTTAATTAATGATTTAGCGCACGATATTGATAAAAGGGACCTACGAAATACAAATATGGGAATAAATAAACCACGTTGCCCGCATTTAAAATTAAAAATTACGAACCGCAATTTTGAAAAAGAAATTTGGGCGTTGGCTGATTCCGGCAGCTATATAACGTGCATTTCGGAGGATTTATATAAAAAATTAATAGAAAATAACTATTTCGAAGAACTTCCGGTGAACAAAACGGTAGTCTCGGTAGCGATAGGAAAAAAAGCTACACCAATAAAGCGGCAAATATGGATAGAATTTCAGATAGAAGAATATCGTGGCGCGCATGCGTTTTTAGTGGTTCCACATTTAATTTCTGATATGATACTGGGCGATGACTGGCACTGGAAACATTCAGTGATATTGAATTATAAAATGGGTAGTATAGAAATAGGAAATAGAATTTTAAACAAAAAATCGGTTCTGTTCGAGCGAGGCGCTTCGAGCAAGCTTGTTCTATCAAATAAAGATGACACTACATACGTTTTCGTGATAGGAGAAAATGATTTTGACTATGAAAAAATTATAAATAATGAAAAAAATGAAATTATAAAAAAAAAGAATAATGATAATGAAAATAATATAGCTGATTGGAATGAGGTAAAAAATAATGATATTAATGAGAAAAATAATATTGAAAATATGAATAAAAGAAATGAAAGTATAAAAGGTAATGAATATGAACTTATATACGAGATTGAGAATCAAATTTTAAATAAAAATACAAAAGCGTATGATGAGTTAGAAATAAATAAAATAAATAGTTATGATAGACAAAAAGTGAATGAAAATATGTGTATTGATAATAATCAGAGTAAAGAAAAGATGGAACAAGACTTGTGCGAGGAGTTTCGATCGGCCGCGCGAAAGCTAACGGAAGTCGATGAGTCGCAAAAACAAATATTTTTTAACTTGCTATGGGATAATAGGAAGGTTTTTATGGAAAAACAGGGATCTGCCTTAGGATATGAACATTGTTTAAAATTAACTACAAATAAGCCCGTTATAAGAAAAAATTATCCGATTCCTTTTGCATTTAGAGAAGAGGTTAAACAAGCAATAGATGAAATGTTGCGATTGGATATAATAGAAAGATCAATAAGTCCATTTTGTAATCCGGTGCGTATTGTAAGAAAGGCTGAAGGGAAAATTAGAGTTTGTTTGGATGCTCGACAGTTAAATAAAGTCATAGAAAATGATCTTGAATCCCCACCGTTGGTTAGCGAATTATTGCAAAATTACGAAGGTGCGCAAAGTTTCTCTAAACTTGATCTTTCTCACGGCTATTGGCAAATCCTGCTTCATGAAGAATCGCGAAAATTAACGGCATTTTTAATCAACAACACACAATATCAATATAAACGAATACCGTTTGGCGTTAAAACTGCGGGAGCGGGATTTATAAGAGCAATAAAAAACGCTCTTTCTGAGATTGCATTACTAAAAGAAATTGCGATTTATATAGATGACATGCTAATAGGAAGTAAAACTTTTGAAGAACATATTAAAATATTAAAATTAATTTTTGAAAGATTGATAAAGTTTAATTTTACATTAAATTTTAATAAATGTAGTTTTTTTAAGAAAAATATTAACTTTTTAGGATTTATAATCTCACCTACAGGTATAGGGCCTGATCCAGAAAAATTAAAAGATATTCGCGATTTCGAGGAGCCAAAAAATAAAACACAATTGCAGAGTTTTTTAGGCATTTGCAACTATTATAGGCAGTTTAATGTTGCACATAGCCGTGACATCGATCCATTAAGGGAACTGTTAAAGAAAGAATCAACATGGAAATGGACGGAAATCGAAGTCCAGGAATTTAAGACTTTAAAACAACATTTCTTGAATAGTGTAGGTCTAAGTCATATAATACCGGGCGCTGAATTTAAAATACAATCAGATGCAAGTGATCACGGTATAGGCGCGGTATTGTATCAAAACAATAAGCAGGGCGAAAAATGCTTGATTTCGGTGGTGTTTAGATGTTTATCGCGCACAGAGGAAAATTACACAACGAGTGAAAAAGAATTGTTAGCAGTAGTGTACGCAGCATTAAAATTTAGGACGTACATACTGGGTATAGAATGCGAAATAATAACTGATCATAAAGCTTTAACGTTTCTGGAGTCAACAGATTTTCAAAACGCGAGATTGATGCGATGGAGTTTGCTACTTCAGCAGTACTCATTTAAGATATCATATTGCAGGGGGGAAGATAACATTTTTGCTGATTTTTTAAGTAGGAATCCCGAAGGCAAGTTTTTTGAAGAAAATGAAAATAAATTAATTGTAGCAACGATTCAAAGATGCGTTTTGCCCGAGGTTATAAATGAAGAACCCTCATCGGTTTTAATATGCCTATTGAAGGCGCAAAAGATAGACAAAGAGGTATTTAAAACGATAGGCGATAAACAAATGCTCGATCCGGACATAAAATGCATAATTGAAGAATTAAAAAGGGCAATAAAGCAGACATTTTTCAAATCTATAAAAATACATTATTTCAAAAAGACAAAAATTCAGAAAATTGGCGTTTGGTTATACCACACAATTTAACAAAAAAGTTGATAAAAAATATTCATGAAAAACTAGGACACCCGGGTGTGTTTAAAACAATCAATTATCTCCGACAATATTATTATTGGAATAAAATGAGAGCGAACGTGAAGGCTTTTATTGCAACGTGTGATATCTGTCAGCGCGTCAAATGTCCCACGCTTGCAATGGAGGAAGAATTCGGATGGGTAAACGCGCAAGAACCCGGAGAATTAGTTACATTAGACTTCTACGGTCCGCTCCCATCAGCTCGCGCTGGTATGCAATTCATTTTGGTAATTATGGACGCTTTTTCGAAATATACATGTTTATACCCTATGAAACGCGCAACTACAGTTGCTAGTTTAAATAAAATCTTAATTAAATATATATCGCGATGCGGAAAACCTACTAAAGTACTTAGCGACCACGGTAGTCAATTCACGTCACCGAATTGGAAAATGAAGCTTGAAGCTGAAGGAATTCGGGTAATCTACAGTTCAATCAGGCACCCTCAATCTAATCCGACGGAGAGAGTGATGCGCGAGTTGGGACGGTTGTTTCGAACATTATGCCCAGAACGTCATACATCTTGGGTAAATTACGTGCCAGATATTGAAAGAATACTTAATTGCACTGTGCATCATAGTACAGGTTTCACTCCCGAGGAGCTCCACTTCGGAATGCGAGAACAGGACGATGAAATCACTAAAGTCGTGAAATATCCGCCATCTAAGACTCTTGCTCATGCCGAAATTATTATAAAAGCTCGTGAAAATTTAAAAAAGAGTTATGAAACACGAAGAAAACAACAAAAAACAGTATCAAAGGTCCAAATAAATCTTAATGACTTGGTACTTTTGCGAGTACGACATCTTTCAAATGCAAATGATAAAGTCACGCATAAATTCTTCCCATTATATGAAGGACCATATAAAATCACGCGCGTATTAGGAAATAATGCGTTTGTTTTAAGCAAGTGTGATGATGAAAATCAAATAATCGGCACTTATAATCGCACCAATTTGCGTAGATATTTTCAGGACGAATAAAGATAAAAAAAAAAAAAAAATATAAAAAAAAAAAAAAAAATAAATAAATAATAATGACGATGCGACTAAAATAGTCTTTAGGTGTAAATACTTATTCGCCAGAAATATTATATTTGATAATGTATGTGTAAATATTGTATATAGTATGTATGTGTTATAATAGATGTAAGGCAAAGAAGCATGCCATCAACAAAATCATAGTAAATGTATAACTAGATTGAAAGTCATATCGTGTTGGTGATGCTTGCGGTTAAAAGTATGGTTCATTCGTTGGCGTATTCTGTAATGGATCATCTTTTGATTCGCATGCTCATGATCCGATTGCTATTTGATATTGGTAATTATAATTGCAAAAAAGCAGTACAATGTTTGATGACACGTTTCTTTGATGGATATAAGTTTATTTGTAGATAGTATGTTATTCTTATGTATAAGCGCGCGAAAAAAAAAAAAAAAAAAGAAAAAGATATATTTAGGTAGCTACCGTGAGTTAATAAGAGTAGAGTATAAAACGGAATAAGTTCCCTCTTTAAGTTATTCCTGCTGTAAATAAGATAAGAATGGGTGTATCTTAAAACTACTGAGACGTTCAACCGAATGATATATGTTTGTTTTTGTACTAAAGTAATCATTTCTCTGTGCTATTTAAAATTTTCGCAAGCTCATATGAGATAGTCGCTCCCGAAAAAGGGGGGAAATGTAACATGTACGTGCTTTGCACGATAAGAGTTTTGAAATCACGCGCCTATGTATATAAATTAGTTCAATCAAGAAGAAGTTCGCGGCGCTGTGCGAAAATCACGTTACATAAATACCGCGGATTTAGTAATATTAGCTCTCTTCTCTTTCTCCTTCGGACCTGCATCGTGCCTTTGCGCTAGGACCCGGCTCATCGAGACCACGCATCCTGTAATTAAGGACGTCCACGGACTTTGTCCGTTGTAAAATAAATTTGTTTGAGTGAGAAGAAAATCATCTCTAATAAAATATTCAACTAAATTGGTCAACTGCAAAGTGCAGTTAACATAATTGATCTGTGTGCGTTTTGGGTGTGACGGCTCCTGGAAGTGAAGGATCCGGACACGTGCATCAGGGTTCGGAGGCGAGAGACAGCGAGCGCTTAATCGTTGGTATCTAAAAAAAAGAAGGTAACTTAGAACCGTATAATTTTTGTAATGAATTTAGAACCGTATAAGTTTTCTAATAAAAGTAAATTGTAAGATCATTAAAATAAAGTAAATAGCACATGTTAATTGAAACTAGAATTTTAGATAATAGATTGTAAATTTGTACTTAAGTTGATATTTGTAATAAATTCATATATCTTGAACTTTAATTATAATTCCATATATGTTATAATATCATTTATGTTCATTCCTCTCATATATCTACATGTGTTTGTCTGATCTTAGTCCATAAAATATATATATATATATATCTTTTTAAAATATATAAATTCATTTCATATTAATACAAGCGTTACAAGGCACCGCGCAATCGTGGTATTATATAAATGATTCCATATTAATAGTTTTGATGAATTTGAAAAAATTTTTAAAGAGAGATACTGGAACTCTAACATCCAAAGAAAAGCTGAAAGAAAAATTGAGTATGGATCAGTGAAACGGTAAAATGTCACGCGTGGACTATGCTACATATATGCTAGGTCTTACAAAAGAACTAGAATTATCAATCGCGAAAAGTGGATTAATAACGAAAATAGGTCTTCATTTCGATAGAAATGTTAGGTGTGCTGTGAATGGCCGACCCGAAAAAACCAAATCATCATTATTAAGAATTTTAGAGGATTTTGACAATAATGATCAAATAGGAAATCGACACAAACAAACACCTACACAACAAACTCAAAATACACATAACACATACACAAGACAAAAAGAAACGAACATAAATCACACTTATATACAGAAACCATGGCAAACATGAAACAAATTACATACAAACATCAAACACTGACAACAAAAGACAAGGGGATTCAAACATACAAAGGAGGGCACAAACGTACAGAACACAAAATCACAGAACTCAAAACTATAGACCACAATACAATGAAACATCACAAGTGCAAGCAAATGACACAACACAAAAAAACAAAACACCAACAATAAAATACAACGAACAACTGGACGTGAGTAAACTATTCGGACCATTAACGTCGGGAAACGCGAAATAGTTGCGTATCAAAAGTCGGACAATAATAATATAATTAATAACAAAGAAAAAATAAAGTACGCAACTGAAATAAAAAATCAAACTAATAAGATAAAATTAAATGAAACAAATTTAAAAGATAGGTTAGGAACCCTTAAAACGCTATGTATGAATAGTAAAACGTCAGAAGACTTTACAGGTTGGTTAGACAATTATAAAGATATATTAAATCTCACTAAAAATGAAATTGAAAAAATAACAGAAGACTTTAAAACAATAAAAATATGTTCAATAACGCATGATAAGCAAAATGAATTGTTTCAGTGTCCTGAAATGAAAATAAAAATCGAAGGAATAGAAACAAAAGCTCTAATAGATACAGAGAGCGAAATAACCTGTATATCTGAAGAATTTCATTAAAAAAATTTTAAAATATTTAACACATGCCCAACAATACCACTAACAGGCAAAGTTATTGAAAATGCCACAAGAACAAAATCAGCACGTTTAAATAAGTAGACATATGCGCACATAAAAGACCGATTCCATCTCAAATCATGCAGACCGACTGCACCTATCTCTCCGAACTGCTTGAAAATTTTTTATATTATTCTACTTTGAAAATAAGCGTATACGTATTTTTTTATTTTTCAATATCATCAAAAATGCAGTTTTCATGCACTTTTTAAAAATGACTTATAAATTTTCAATTCTCAAAAATCGAAATTTTTTTTTTTTTTAATCGTTTTTATCCCTGTAGTGATCTTTATAAATAAATTTGGATCGCACAAAAAAATTGTTTATAATACCGCTACTAAATTTAGAATGTTGGAAAATTTAGCGGAACATCTGCAGCAACATTTGCCTGACAAGGCGGTACATAGTTCTGATTATGTATGTTTCAACTGTTATAAACGCATCAAGAAAATTGAATCAACGAAAATTATTGATGCGATCGATTCAGATAATGATGCTTACTTGGTCCATACTGAAGACCACGATTTTCGTGCAAGCACTCCAGAGCGGATTGAGTATTTGAACGAGACTTTAATTTCAAGTTCCTTCGGTAATGTTTCACCGCTGAAAAGGAAGAGAGCTGTTGATGACTCTTTTTTAGAAACATACGTCACGAGAAAGAAATCAGAATTAATTTCTTTATTTTTCTCTGCAACTAGCTGCAAATTATCGGAAGCATACAATGTTTCAATTGATGCATCCAATGATGGTTTTTCTCAATGCTTCTGCGATAAATGGTTTAACAAATTGGGAGTAGCGCTTAAAATTTGTGGCAGTATCAATGAAAAAATTAAAATTCTTACGCTGATTCCTTTGTCGGTATCAAAATCTAAAATGTTATCTATTTTTCCCGAAGTGACTGTTTACATGATTGATAAAGCACGAATGCTTGTAAAAACTAAGGAAATATATTCTCAACCTGATGTATACACTGGTCATCCCTTAGACGAAAAGTCTACGAAAATCGCAGTGGAATATTTTCTGAATGACGATTTCAACTGTACACGTCAAAGTTCCAATAAATCTGACGTTGTAACCGTTAAGGAAAATGGAAAAAAAGAAAAAAAAGTAAAACGTTTTCTAACGCGCAGTTTAAAAGAGATATATAAATTATTTAATCAAGAACATCCAGAAATAAAAATGGGCATAACAAAGTTTTATACCTTAAGACCAAAGTTTGTTATGTTGAATCCTATTAAAGAAGTCTGTCTCTGCATTTACTGTGCAAATTTTGATTTATATGTAAACTGTATTAACAATTTCATCGGAGGAAAGTATTCAGATCTGAATAATCTTCGCTCCATGCTTTTGTCAGCAATTGTTTGTACAAATGCATCAGAGCAGTGCTATTTCCAAGATTGTTCTATATTCCCGGGTTCTCGTGGTATTAATTTAAATTTGTTTGGATTGGAAACCATAAATGAACATGATGAGATCGTTTTTGCTTTGTGGAAAAATGGGCAACTCGTAAAAAAAACATTAATAATGTCCAATTTTATAAATAATCTTGCTATTTGGACGGTGAAAACAAGCGTCCACATGTATATTAAAAACATACAACAAAAAGCCATAAAAGAGGAAAAAGAGATGGCCAGAACTAATTCTAAACATCTTGTACTGCATGGTGATTTTGCTGAAAATTGGGCGGTGATTCTCAGTAGTCCTGTTCAAGGCAATCACTGGGTCAATCAACAGATTTCTATTTTTACAGCTGTTTGTTATCAAGGAACAGTAACAAAAATTTTTGCTGTCGTCAATGATGATACAAAACATGATTCCGCTCATGCCTTATTGGCGATGCAAAAAATCATTGATTTGATGAAAAATGATTCAACTGATTCAATAGAACAAATATCGATTATAACAGATGGAGCCGCAAGTCATTTCAAAAGTCGATTTCAATTACATGATATGAAAAAAGCTTCTAACAATCAAAAATGGTTGTTTTCAGCTGCGGGGCATGGGAAAGGTGCGGTTGATGGCGTCGGTGGATTAGTAAAACACTATGCAACCAGACATAATCTTCAAAATTGTCATGTTGAATCAATACAAGATGCAAATGCTTTTTTAAAAAAAGTTCAACCTAACACTGACGCTATTAAATTAATCTTACTGCCAAAAGAAGATATTGAAGTTTTTAGGCAAAGCAAAATAAAAGAGTGGCTTAAGACCCCTAAATTGGCCGGCATTCAAAAAACCCACGTATGGAAAGTAAAAGTAGGGACAAAGAAAAAATTGTATATGGCTCGAACTGCTGCTCATCCTTTCACAAAATTATTAAATAAAGAGAAAAAAAAGAAAAGAAAAATTACGTCAAAGAAGAATGTGCGCAATAAGAAAAATTCCAAAACTTATAAGAAAGGAAAAAAAAATAACTCTTTTTTTTTACATAATTTCTTATACTTAACGCAAAATTTATGCACTATATATATATATATATATATATATATATATATATATATATATATATATATATATATATATATATATATATATATACACAACACCTATGAGTTTCATAAAAGCTATGTACGTACAAATATATATATATATATCTGAAATGCGCTTACTCCTGAAATATTTGTTGTATCTATGACGTACTTACATTTATGTAAATATGAAAATTTTTTTCTCAATTTTTTTTATATCTCTTACTTAACCAAAATATTCCAAATTCCACCCCGATGAAAATATAGGTCTTAAGGCCACCTATCCATAAAAAAAATTTGAGACAAAAAAAATAGCTTTTTTGAAAAAAATGCATTTTTCATTTTTCACAAAAAGTGCGATTGCACTTCCGTTTTTTTGTTAAAAAAAATAAAAGACGGTGGAATTAAAAGAGCATCCTCTGTAGCATTGAACGAGCCTAAATTTATTTATAAAGATCACTACAGGGATTAAAACAATTAAAGAAAAAAAAAATTTTCGATTTTTGAGAATTGAAAATTTATAAGTCATTTTTAAAAAGTGCATAAAAACTGCATTTTTGATGATATTGAAAAATAAAAAAATTTGTATACGCTTATTTTTAAAGTAGAATAATATAAAAAAATTTAAAGCAGTTCGGAGAGATAGGTGCAGTCGGTCTGCATGATTTGAGATGGAATCGGTCAAAAATAAATAACTTAGAAACAAAAATAATATTTCTTATAGCACCAAAACTAATTAAACAGTGCATAATAGAGTATGATACCCAAAAGACATTTAAAATGCTAATTGATACAAGGCACAAAAAAATAAAATATGAAATAAATAACGAAGATGATATTATATCATATAAAACAAAAAATATAAATAAAAATGAATATTCGATTCTACATATAGAGATCGAAAAATTAAGAGAAGTGAAAAACTTCAAAACAAATAATAATATGGTAGAAAAGTGGCCGGAAAAAAGAAAAATTAAATCTGACAGATCAAATAAATCAAATAAAGAAAAAACGAAATATTAATGATAAAATATAAAACGTCATTTAAAAAAAAGCTTGTATCAATTAGAAAGCATAAAATTAAATTTATAACGACTAAAGACAGATTACACCTAATT
The DNA here is from genome assembly GCA_017163975.1 of Anastatus disparis. Lineage (NCBI taxonomy): Eukaryota > Metazoa > Arthropoda > Insecta > Hymenoptera > Eupelmidae > Anastatus > Anastatus disparis. The sequence goes on from JAFFSR010000072.1 coordinate 568,507, forward strand.
AAAACAAAAAGTGTAAAAGTAAACTAGATGGGATAATCGAGAATTCGTTACATTTAAGTATGATCAAAAGGTCAAAAATACAATATGTCAGTCCAGTAGTCTCGGTGAAGCAAAAAGTTTTTAATGAGAAAATGCCTGAACGTCCACAGCTAAACGAAAAGCTAATATGACGTTTCAGAGGGGGACAAACATAGATGTAAAATATCACAAACAACACGAATAAATTAAATCATAATAATAAGTAAAAAAACAAAAAACTAATTTGATATTAAAAATGACATAAAAACACAAAACTACACAGACACTACAGAACTTTCTTAGAAAAAAGTAGAAAATCATCTAATGCAAATAATAAATGAGCAAAATTCTTTGATATATATATATATATATATATATATATATATATATATATATATATATACAATGGAATCGACGAAAACGATGTTAAAAAAAGAAAATACTATATAAATAATTGGAAACCATTCTATATGCAAAAATCTCAAGAAACTCAAAAGTAAAATAAAAAGAAATATGTAAAATATTTTGATATACATACAAGATCTCTTTATTAAATATTAACTTTTATTAAGTTATAAAATACTATAAATAATGAGGTACATAAACTGCCAAATTAAATATAATACGAACATAAAATAGTTAATTATAAATCTATAAATATATTAAATTAAATTCCCAACATAAAATACTAAGAAATTATTCAAAATTTTATAAGTGTGATATTTAATTTGGTAGAAAAAGATTTAGTAAGTAAGCTACAGAATAAGTTTAAAAATAGGGAAAACATAAATACAAAGTAAATCATTTAAAAGTAAACAAATATAAAATCAATCAATAAGCAATATTGCCACAAAATGTTATGTTAAGTTCCACTATAATTTTATAATTAAAAATAATTAATTTTGTATTAAAAATTCACAAAAATAAGAATGTGAAATACCAAAATTCAAGTAAAAAAAAACGAATTAATGAACAACTAATATAATAAATAAGTGGAAAATCGATTAGCTTAACCTAGAGGAAAGAAAGAAAAAACATAAAATAACTTAGAATGAAAATAAGAATGTGTTATTAGAGATTAAAAAAAAATAAGCATTAAAAAATAAGAATGGATGAAACAAATATCATAATAAAAAGTAAAATTTGGTAAAACAAGACTGATAATAAAATAAAATAAAAACAAATAAGAAATAAAGGAATCTAAACAATATTCCCGTAACAAATCCAAGATGATTTGCAGAGTTTATAAATTAGAGTTCGCTGGCTCAGTTGGCTATGACACGGGTTTGTTAACTCGTTGACGCGAGTTTGATCGCGGACTTGTTCACTTTTCCATTCGACTCTATCATAAAATGACATAACATGAAATAACATGTTCACAAAATGGAGAAACTTAGAAAATAAGTTTCAAGAGTCTTGCTTACCATAATAAAAATAAAAGAAATGAAAATCTTTTTTTTAGCATAGTGTAATTATTTAAGCCTCATTTAACACTTTCAAAACTCATGTAATTTAGCTTATTTCGCGCTCTATGTAAATAAATGTAATTTTTTCTTTTGTTCTTCTTGCTTACTGTATCGATCAATAATAATTTTAATACTACTGTACGAACAAAGAAAAAATTAATTTATTTAGGGGGGCAATGTGAGCGCCCAACAGCATTAATAATCTAAAACGTTACATTAAAATCAAATTAACATAATTACATGCAGTAAATAACTAAAAGAAATAGTAATTTAGTTGTAAAGTTAATCCTAATTAATAAAAGCATTTAGCACAAGCGCGCAAAAGACATATGCTCCTGAAGCGCACACACACTCAAAGCCATACATGTACATATACCGTACATTAAAAGCGCGCTTAGGCCCCATATTGGCTCAGCGTGTATTCGAAAAGCAGGACCACGCACGCAAACGCCGGCGGAGCCTACTAGCCAAAGAAGAGAGGGAACATCAGCCTGCGCCTATAGAAGCGAGCACGTGGAGAGACAAGCTCTCTTCTCCTTCGCCTCAGCTCGACTCAATTTTCTAATCAATTTTGCTATTTAAGAGCGCGCCAAGTATCGAAAAATCTTTTTCTTTAATTGGCCTTTTGATTTATCACCATAGGCCAGGATCGAAGAATCACCAACATCGTTGATGATTCTTCCATGCTCACGTGTTCGATGACTTGATATTGTAATATTAATGTATAGAATCTTAAATAAAGAGTTGCGGCGAGAAACAACCTATCCTTACCTTTCCTCTTAACCAGGTGAAGCCTCGCATACTGAGGCACTTGGTTCTCAGTAATAACGGGCATCATCCTAAAAACCTCAGAAGCAACTAACAAATCTAACAATTTATAAAATTGATATACACACACATACACACTGACACATTCGGGCCCGTACCAGACGATATATCGGTCTGTCTCGATAACGACCCTACACTTACAAGGCTTGAATAAAGCAAGAATAAGACTCAATAGAGTCGATTAAAGGTGCGACCTACTAGCCATCAGTTAGTAGGACGTCACAATCAGAATAGCAAGATTGTATTTAATTTTACTATTAAGAGGAGGTCACGTATCTCTGTCCTTTTCTAATTAAAGAAATGATTTTTTCTCAAAAACTAATAACTTTCTCAAAAAATGAAGAGAAAGCCGCATCTTGTATCAAAAAAAGCAATATTTTCTTTGATAAGAAAGAATTAATTTTATTGCTTCGTTTTCAAGAAAACCTTAAAAAACTTAAATCATAGAGGTTAGGGTAGACAATTTGGTTTTTCAAGGTTTTCTTGAAAACGAAGCAATAAAATTAATTTTTTCTTATCAAAGAAAATATTGCTTTTTTTGATACAAGATGCGGCTTTCTCTTCATTTTTTGAGAAAGTTATTAGTTTTTGTGAAAAAATCATTTCTTTGATTAGAAAAGGACAGAGATACGTGACCTCCTCTTAAGGACTTTAATAAACTAATTATTATTTTATATTTGATAAACTAAATACCTCAAATCGTGAATATTCAGCAATCTTACCTTCTTCTCCTTTTTATGGGTTTTATTCTTTGAATTGAACAACTCAACGATGTTCTTATAGTGAGTTCTGACACACGTTACACAAAAAAAATATTTTTTTTTAGACAGAGCACAAGAATATAATATATCTTTTATGTATGCATGCATTTAACATTGAACTGAATTTTACGACTCACATGAAATATGTTTTGTGCGTAGTAAGTTACGAAAATAAAAAATACTCATTTTGATTTTGAGCATGGCCTTATGGCAACTTTTTATAAAACTCATTTATTGCCTATACATTTACATTATATAGGTAAATTAAGATTATATCTTTATTGAAGAATCTAATTGTCTCTAAATCAAATGCAAAATTCAATTGATACTTGAAATAAGCTATATATTTTTATATATAACTCTTTTTGATATTAAAAAATATAAAAAAAACTATCTCAAAATTAATAATAAATTAACTATTTAAAAAAGAAAATTTTTTATTTCTCATATTATTATCTTTCTTATATTTTGTATTCCAATATATTGTGCCTTTTCTTTTTATTTTAGATACACTTGTTGCCATTCGTAATAACCTGAAACAGAAAAAGAAAGCCTAATCCCTGGCTTGATAACTGATGCGCTACGTACTGCATAAGTGTACTACGTAGCACACAGGAAGGGCCGCTTTCAAGGCATCCTTTTACATCGGCCATCGGCTTTTGGTGCAATACGCAGCAAGTTTGTGTGACCACGAACCGACCACTTGGGGCTTTTCAGGATTAACCCTAGTCTTTCCCCTATTCATTACACAAAAAAAATATATTCAGATGTTTTGTTAATAGTATTTGAGAAAATTAATTTTTAGGTTAGGTTAAAAAGAGAGAAACACTATTCTTTTAATCTTAAACGTTAAAAAGAACAAAAAACTTAAATGCTTTGTGTATAATTACTACACTTAATTCTCGCTATTACGAGCAACTCAGGAATAATTTCTCTCGCTATTACGAGCAACTCAGGAATAATTTTCCTTGCTATTACGAGCGTGAAAGGGGCCCCCACCACTCAAAAAATGCTATGCTTAGAATAATGAGCAAAACAATACCGAACGAATATAAACAATAACTATATCGATTGTACGTGTGTAACCGTTTAGTTTTCATTGAAATAAGATCGTTTATTCGATTGATTTGTTTTAGTTTTATTCTCTTGAAAACGTTCTTTGTATGGCCCAAACCATGCTTGATTGGAGTCAAGATGTAAATCAGATTTTATGTGCGAAAAGAGCATCGCTGATAAAAGCTCGAGATATTGCTTTTGATTTTTTTTTCAAAAGCAATGAAAATAGCATTTAATTTTGTTTTATAATTGTTGACCTAATTTTTTTTTTTTTTCCTAGTTAGTTTTTTATTGTAATTATGTTTTGTTTTTCATGTTAATACGGTCAATTTACTAATAATCATCTGAAAATAAAATTTTGTTTTAAAGCACATTAATTTAATGTTATGTAATTGAAATGTACATAAAAAAATAATATAAATAAAAATAAATAATTATAAACATACATATATAATAATAAAAATATAGATATAGTGAAAGATTATATATTATTTAATAGTACATTACACGAAATCATATATTATTTAAATAATACATTAATGCGCGTCGATAGGGAGGGAACATCAACTCTCGTTGCGCGTATGTCAGAAGGGAGGTCGCATTTTCGAGCAGGACATGAAGGAAAATAGATCGAGTAGTGGGGGAAGAAGGGGAAGCATTTTGCTCGCCTTAGCGAGACAAAAATGCTCGTTCTATCGAACGCTCGTTATAGCGAAGCTCGTTATAGCGAGAATTGAGTGTATAAAAATATGCACGTGGCATATTATACCTTCCACAAAATGGCGTCTGCATACTTACAATGCCAACAATACTTGGTGGTCACTAGAATACGTGATTACTTTTTTGATGAACGGGAACAGAGAGTGCCTTGTGCAACGAGTTTTGTAGGAGGTTAGGAAATACTTATCTGTTCCATCTAGGTAAATAATTAAGATGACCCTTATTTCATTTTTACATAAGCATTTTATGTAATTCTTCGCGCATATATATTAGTGCCATCTACCTAGTGGTTTAGATCATTCATTAAAATACTATTGAATTAGGTATTAATTGTGAGAAAAAGTCCTTATTCTACTAATGTTAATTGTTTATTAGTCCATTTTTTACTTTTACTTGGTTAATTATTGTTATTCTTATATTATTTATTGTTTAAGATAAAAAAAACTAGAGGTTAGTAACTTTGATTAAAAAACTAGGACCCTTTTTACACTTGATATTTGATTTTTATTTAATATTGAATAATTTTATTTGTATTCTACTATTAATACTCGTAATTAACTAACTTATTCTCTTAATTGTTATAAACGTACCTTTTTCTATACGGTTTCTTATGTTTCATATTCTTTTTTACATTTCATTGGCATAAAAATCATTGAATTATATATTACTATCAAGTGTAAGATGGTAGTGACGCCATCGAGTAGCGTCTCTTTCTGTCTCTCTCACTCTAGTATAATTAGACAAAAACGGTGCTCTCTACCTGAGCGCCGCACGTTCGAAGCTGGTGCGCATAAATCCTTTATGACGCGCTTTCCATTTGAATTTGAATTTTTGTATGAAAATAAAAAATCTTTAAATCTAAGAATTTTTTGTTACTAAAAAATTAAATTAATTAATGATAATCTAATAAGTAATTTTACCAATTTGTTTTTTTTATTGACTAATAAAAGTTTTCTTTAGATTTAATGTTAATCAAAATCAAAGTTTTTTATTTCATTTTAATTTTTTATTATGGACAAGATTTTAGGACCGTTGCATTACATACTAATAAAACATTTTTTTTTCAGATATGGAATAATAAAACAAAAAATAAAAATAAACTTTAAATTTTCTATAAAAAAAATTATTAACAAAACTGCCGTCCAAAGTAAGAAAACCTTAACTCCAATGGGATTCCAATGTAGTTAACCACTTTTATACTTTGGACGGCAGAAAACTATTTAAAGTACAATTTAATGTATATTAATAATAATTTAATCATTATAAAATGGAATGGGATGAAAAAATTGTTGAAAAAATTGCATCTGCTTTATAATTTTACAGTTTTCGAACTACTTATTCTATAAGGTTTTTACTGATTGCATATTAAAGTTGAGATTAAAACCTTCCGATTAAAAAAAAAAACGTGTCCAAAAAGCTCAAGTTGTTGAAAACTCATGAAGGGATGAAAATTGAAATGAATTTCTGACTAGAATGTTGCATTTATTTTCTATGCATTTTTTGAGCTGAATATTTGTGCTATTTTTATTCGCTCATAACTTTTTAACAACTTGAGCTTTTTGGACATTTTTTTTTTAATCGAAAGGTTTTACTCTCAACTTTAATATGCAATCAGTAAAAACCTTCTAGAATAAGTAGTTTGAAAACTGTAAAATTATAAAGCAGATGCAAAAAATCGAGCTTTGGACCGAATGGACGCGATTTTTTTCATGATTTTATGTAAGGAAAAAAATCCCAAAGCTAGAAGAAAATCCAAGACCCAAATGCAATGCATTTTGCTTGTTAGTCGGTTCGTCTCTATACTCGAGACTGATCTTGCACTTGGGCATTTACATATATATTGTAGTTACTTGAGCGCCGCAACTTAGCCATGCTAACACATATAGCTCCCCCTCAAATGTTGACTAGGGAAATTTTTATTAATTTTCTGACTATTTTTAAATATAGGAATACATAAAAATTTTTCTAAGAGACATTGATATGTCTTTACATAATATGAATTTTCTTAAGTACATTTTGAGTACATAATTACGAAAATATATATTTTCACATTAGCACAATTTTCTTTTTTAACATTTTATATTATCACAGCGTGTTAACTTTTTTAAAATTGGCTCATTTGCATAGATTTTAATACATATTTGCTTTTTCATAGAGAAAGCATTGTATCGACAAAAAAAAATTTATTCTATTTTTTCATCAATTTGTACATATTTGAACTCAGGGAGTCGAAAAAAGTGGTTTCCAGAAAAAATCTGTATGTATGTGTGTGTGCGCGCGCGTGTGCGTGTGTGTGTGTGTGCGTGTGTGTGTGTGTGTGTGTGTATGTGTGTCTGTATGATGTCAGTTAGTAAATTGTATCTCGAAAACTACTCGATGGATTTGCTTCTAATTTTGCATGAAATTAATTTTTTTGTCAAACTTGCTGGGAAGCTATTAATAATTGGTTCTTGTAGTGTAGTTTTAATTTTAGAATCGTTTATAAGAAACAAAATAAATTTCAATTTTTCATTTTTCTGGTTTTTTTCGTTTACTACTCGATGAATTTGCTTCAAAATTTGCATGAAAATTATTTGCGATTGCCCAAATAAAATGGATTCCTAAAAACTGATTTTCTTAGCTTAGTTTTAATTTCAAAACATTTTGAAATTTTTGAAAAATGTTTATATTTATTAAGCCAATAAAAACTTAAAATTTATTCGATGAATTTACTTCAAATTTTCCATACAATTCAATTTTTCAATCAACTGGTGCGGAAGCTATTAAGAATTGGTTTTCTTAGCGTAGTTTTAATTTTATAGCCATTTTAGTAATTTTAAAAAAATTTTGATTTTTCATTTTTTTTGTATTTTACGTAAACTACTTGAAGAATTTGCTTGAAAATTTGTATGGAACTTATTTGCGACTGACAAAATAAGAAAAACTTTTGGAAAGTGATTTTCTTAGCGCACTTTTGATTTTAAAACATTAAAATTTAAAAAAAATTTTTTTTTTTTTTTTTTCTATTTTACGAAAACCATTTGATAGATTTGCTCCAAAATTTGTATGCAAGTTATTCACTATTGTCTGAAGAAAACAAGCTTTAGAAAACTAATTTTCTCAGAGCAGTTTCAATTTAAGAGCATTTTGAAAAATTTCAAAAAAATTTTTATTTTTCATTCATCTTCTATTTTGCGTAAACCATACTATGAATTTTCTCCAAAATTTTTGTATGATCAATTCGCTATTGTCTAAAAAAATAAGCTTTTAAAAACTAATTTTCTTAGAGTGGTTACAATTTTAGAAAATTTTAAAGATTTAAAAAAAAATTTCGATTCTTTATTTCTTTTTTTTTTATTTTACGTAAAGTAATAGATAGATTTGTTCTAAAATTTTCAGGGAAATTATTTGCAACTACTAAAAAAGGGAAATTTTTAAAAATTGATTTTCATAGGACAGTTTTAATTTTAGAGCATTTTTAAAATTTTGAAAAGAAAATGTTATTTATTTAGTCAATTAGATCTCGAAAATTACTCGATGGATTTGCTTCAAATTTTGCATAATATCTATGTTTTTGTATAAGTAGTTGGGAAGCTATTGAAAATTGGTATTCATAGCGTAGTTTGTTTTATAGAGCCATTTTAAGAATTTTAAAAAAATTTTCGATTTTTTGTCTATTCTGTATTCTACGTTAATTACTTAATGAATTTGCTTTGAAATTTGCATGGGAATCATTTGCAACTGCAAAAAGAAGTATGACTTTTAAAAACCGATTTTCTTAGCGTAGTTTTAATTTCCATTTTACGTAAACTACTCCATAAATTTGCCCTAAAATTTGTATACAAGTTATTTGCTGTTGTCTTTATAAAACAAGCTTTTATAATAGTATATTTCGGTACTAGTGCGATAAAGTGATTTTTTACTCGTGTGGCGGTTTGCGCCCGAGCGAAGCAAGGGTGAAAAGGTCACACGAGTAAGAAATCACTTTCTCGCACGAGTATCGAACACTATTTTTTGACACGACGTGTGAGAAGCTCCATTTTCGCACGTGTCACTTTGTACAGCGTGCGTGAAATCGAGCTTCTCGCACGGAGTGTCAAAAAATAATTTTCTTAGCGTAGCTCTTTGATCAGTTCGTTTGAGTTCTGATTTAACGCTTTCACTAACTCTTTTCTCACTTCCTCACTTCCTCTTTGTCCTTTTTTTTCAGATTGATCCTTATTTTTACCCTATTTTCATCCATCTATGTCTCTCTCTTCCTATTTACTAATCACTCTCTCACATCTACTAATTTTTCCTGAATAGAAATTGTATTTTATTTTGAAATGACATTTAAAAAAAAAGAATCTAATTACTTTAACTCAATGAGCTCTATGAGAAAGCATTGCGCCAAAGCACTTGGCAGCGTTTTCAAACACCATGATACAATTTTTGTATCGCTTTTTACATTCAAAACACAGTACAATTTTTATATCGCTTTTTACATTCTAAACGCAATCATTTTTACATTATTAATTTCATTTACGCTCGTTTCTTTCTCTAATACATTCAATTTTCTTAAACAACAAAAATTCTTTGATATTTTACATGTACAAAAGTTTGTATTTTGCCATTAAGGCGGTTGTAGAAAGCTTTTATGAAACAAAAATGTTTTGCGTTACAAATGAATAAAAGAATTTGCTTTGAAATTTAATACGATGATTTTTATTTTTAGGTTTGTAATTATACTTATTTATTTGTTTCCGCAATTCCTAAATTTCTCCAATCCCAATATAAAATATTTACAACTAATTACATTTGCAGAATTTATTTGATTCTGAGTCTTTTACATAATTTACTTATTTATATTATTTTTTATTTTTTTTTAATAAATCTACCATACTCGTATGGTACAACTGTACATAAAATTTTCTACGCATTAACAATTTTTTCATTTTCCTATTATAATTCCTATTTCGGCTTAGGCTCCCTGTTATAACTAATATCTTTGCGCCTAGCTACGTCATTAATATACTAATTACATGAACTTATCTACTTGAGAGGCCTCTAAATCTAATCATATCACAGCTGTTTTCATTATTACTAATCAGTCTTAACTGTTTTTGATCAAGGATTATTATCTTAACTTTAATTGTGATCACTGATCTAAATCTATTAACATTTTTTTATTGTATTTTGTGACTAGTCTTTTTTATTATATTTATTTTTGTATTTTTACGCGTATATTTTATCACTCTTGTCTGTCAGAGACCACATAAGCAAGCCGATTCTTGCTCAAAGAGGGTGGAGGACTAATATGCCTCAAGCCTGAGTCGACCCACCGTCATGAGTCTGCTCATAGGTCTGAGTGAATTCATAGTCCATTACAGGTATACGGTTGAGTTCCGCACCTGTTTTATAAAATATATTCCCAAGTTCATGATACTGGGGCGTGTCATCGATTTTCATCGTTCTTATGCACTCCATGAAGCACTTAATGAACTCGGGTACGTCTCTGCCTTCAAAGCAGTTTGTCACGAATTGCTTATATTCATTAAAGACTTCTAATTTGCTAGCCATTACTGCGATCTCGAGGTTAAACTTTTGTTATGGCAGCACGCCACCTAACCAGGCTATAATGACGTACAGCAGGCTTTCAATATCGCCTTTAGGTGAAGCTACATGTGCATGTCTATCACGACTTGAGTAATTTTGCCTTTCTTTATTTTGGTCTATAGGCTCAGCCTGTTGTATCGTTGGAAAGATTGTGCAGCATTTCTAAGGCCAAACGTCATATAATTATATTCGAATAATCCGAATGGTGTAATTACGGTCATTTTTTGGATACTATATTTCTCAACTGGAATTTGGTAGTATGCCTTCTGTAAATCTAATGACGTAAATACTTTCATACCACTTAGTCCTGTGGCGAAATCTTGAATATTAGGCACTGGATATCTGTCAGGGACTGAGACATTATTTAACTGTCTATAGTCACCGCAGATGTGCAATTCGCCATTTTTTTTTAACTATATGAATGGGACTAGCCCAAGGACTTTCTGAAGGTTTACAAATTCCAGCTTCGCATAAAGCTTTAAATTCTTTTTTTGCTGCATCTAATTTCTCTGGAGACAATCTTCTCGCTTTCTGTGCCAATGGTGGTCCATTAGTTCTTATGTAATGTTCTGCACTGTAATTTACACGTGTTTGATTCTCTGTAACACCTACAACGCTTGGACACTGAGATAGTAAATATGAATATTTATGTGACGAGTTGATGAACTACAATTGAATTTCTTTATGTTTTCTTGGTCTCAAGGGTATTGAGAGAGCTGTTTCGCCATCAATTAGTTCTCTCTTTTTGAGATCTGGTAACAGATGGTATTTTTCCAAAATGTCAGCGCCCATAATAGCGTATGGTACGTCTGCAACTAAAAGTTCCATATAATAGGTCATCGTAGACTAATATTCAGCTCTCGCCTTGATAATCCATAAGTATTAATGGGAGTGTTATTTGAAGCATATAACTTCAGTGATTGAGGTTCTTCTTTACTTAACCTAAGTTTAGGTACCACTGAGACCTCTGCTCCCGAATCTACCAAGAAATATTTCTTACTATTATTATCACAAATAAAGAGGCGTTTGGTGGGTGTTCCCTGAATGTAAGCCTCTGTCCATTCAGGGTTCCTTAGTTTCCCGTCCCATTACTATCCATTCGTTGTCTTGGGTGTTATGTGTGCGTTCTATGATCTTTCGTTGGATTCGTTTGTACGAGAGTCACTTGCTCTATTATTGGTGTACACATTAAAATTTCTCTAAACATGGTTGTTGACACCTGTATGAGTTGTTTCTGTATTTCTGATAAAACTTGCACTACGGTGTCTTCCTAGGTCCTTTGTTGTTAAGTGAGTTATTTTTCCTAAAATTTCCTCGATTTGGATTCGAAGAACGATTCCGAACGTCTTTATTGTTTCTGTTACTTGACTTACTGTGACGTTGGTCGTTACCATTACGCGTTGTATACGCGTCTAACCTTGCCGCTACTTGTGCCAACTCACTAGTTAATCTTGTTAATATCTCTCTGTTATGATGCGTTACTTTATTAGTTTCGTTTTGCTGTTCGTTAGCATATATTTTTGCTATATGGTCAGCTTTTTCCACATTGCTTTTTTCATAGACATCAGTAAGGTTTTTCTCCAATTAAACTTTGATATAAGTTGGCAATCTATCTTGCCAGAGCTTCAATACTATAAGCCTTGGAACTTGATCGTCGGCGAGATGTAATAGATCATTGAGGAATTCTGATGGTTTTTTCCACTAAGTTCTTTCCTATCAAAAATTAACCTTAATTTATCCTCTTTAGTAAGAGCAAAGCGGTCCAACAAAATCTTTTTCATTTCTTCATATTTATTCTTTTCAGATATGCATCTAATTGCTTCTGAAACAGTTATAATAACGTCGGGGCCTAGGTTTTGAATTAAATTATAATATTTGTTCTCGTCCGTAACGATCTTCTTAAACTGTAACTGACTTTCGAATGTTCTGAACCAGGCCTCCGGCTCTTTTGTCCAGAAATTCTGGAATTTAACCTCTCGTTGATATAATCCTGCTATTGCCTGGGCTGGCAGTGTAATTGCTTCACCTGCTTCTTCAACCACTCTGACGGTGTCATTTGAATTCTTTTGTGTTGAGGTGAGCCTGGCCTCCTCTAACCGTATTGCTAAGTCTTTAGCTTCTCGCTGTGCACTTGAAGTCAGTGCTTTAAATTACTTTAACTGCTGTTCCATAGCGGTTACGGTTTTCTTTTTAATCTGGACTATTTTATCCTCCTTTTTGGCCGTGTCTAGCATTTTACCGTTTTCTGATTTGGTTGAGTTTACTACCTATTATGATGTCTATCTATGCCCTATCTAAATGTCCTGAATTTCTAATCTAACTTTTATGTAGTTTGGGTATTAATTTTCGCGTACACACATTAACAAAATAATTTTTCCTTAGGAGTACACACAGGTACCCTCACAATCGCTTTTAGCCAACAACTCACACCCCTTATTTACTAGCATGCACGGCACAAAGCATTCCCATACACGAAGGACTATTACAGCCGCACGAACAGTCTGATTACTATACTCCAATTTAATTTAATTTAATTTAATTTATTAGATGTTAAACGCAGTCACTGAACGGCACTCCGTTCACTGATTCTCGCTTAGAGTCCCTTTACCAGCATGGTATCCCACTAAATGTGGCTCTATCGAGTACAGCTTATAGCTGATAGCTAGTAAGAATTACCATGAGGCGACGCATGAATTCTTTGGATAAACAAAACTACTATAATTTTCATCAGAACCGCTCTTCAAAATGTCTGCCTGTTCTGATTAAAATGCCTTAAATGGGAAAGCACGATAAAATCTATCTACCCTATTGATTTTCTAGATCAGGGGTGCGCGCATATTTTATCTTATTAACACAAGAGAATCTCCAATCGTTGTTAATCTATGATACCTCACACATCACTCATTACTTTACTCATAAACACATTGAAATTTAAATATATAAAACGTTGGTGGAGGTTCCCCTTTGGTTGAGATTGGTTACAAAAAATAAAATAAAAACTTAAAATGTCCTCTAAATCGCGCCTGATCCACGGCGACAACGCAGGCGTTTTAATGCTCACAAACTATTAATTTTAGTATTCTAACTGCTTCGAACATTACCACGAAAAATAAAAAAAATTTAACGCCGCACAGTCGCCCGGTTTCGCGATAGAGACAGCACTGCAATAACGTGCAAGATAAAATTTATCAAAACCCACACGTGCACGGTCTCACTTTGACTTCAATAAAATATTAAAACTTAATTTACACTAAACTTGTTCGATATATACGATAGCATACGTAGTGGTTTTAATTTTTTCTGTAAAAGTCTTTTAATTTAATTTAAAAAACAAAAATTTTTAATATCTTTCAATTTAATTTAACAAAAAGAAAAATCCTTAATATCCTTCCATTTAACTACTTCGCATAAATTTCGCACGATAACCAATCTCACTTTTATTATGAACAAAATGAGTCTCTATAAACGCGCACATTAAAGGTTATACACTGAAGTCATATCCGTGCTCAAAAACTTTATATACGAAGATTATTCTTTTGTTTCTTTTAAAATATTTATTTTAAGGTGTGGTGTACCGTATTTCATTTAATAAAATTCATTATATTTTATTTTAAAAATAAATGATGAGGAAGTTGCGAATTTCAAATTTTTCGACGTTTTTAACCGTCTATTTGCCAATTGAGATTCCAAAATGGCGAACTTTGTGGTTAGCGTCACAAAAATGGCGATTTCACTGAAAATTTCGCGTTTTTACAATCTTCCTCGCTTCCGGTCTGTGATTAAAAGGTTTTAAATTTATCAATTTCGATTTTTTACACGCACGCACGCATTTAAATTTTTCTTTTTTTTTTGCTTTTCTTATTTCTTTTAAATACTTTATTTAATTTTCGTTGTTCCTTAATATTAAATTATTTTAGCTTTCTACACGAACTTTTGTATTTTTATTCTTTTTCTTTTACGTTATTTCTTTCTGTATTTTTTTTTTAATCAACGAAATTTCTTTTATTCTTTCTAAAATTCTTTTTCTTATTTTTTTCTTTTCTTTCTTTGCAATTCAATTATTTTAATCTATTCGCACAAAAATTCTATTTTTATTTATTTTTTCTTAATAAAATTTAAATCTTTACTATTAGTTTAATTTTACCTATACTTTTCTTTATACTTATTTTTTTACAAAAATACCTTATTAGAAATCTTGTTACGGTGAGGTGTGCTGCGTAGAACGAAGACCGGAAGTCTCTTTTGGCAAAGCGTGGTTTTCGCTGCTGGCTATGGCGTCGTTTTTAAACTTGTTGCCTTAATCTCTCCTGGTCGTTGGTCACCACTGTAGGGTTTTTGGTGTAGGCTAGAGGGTTTCAGGTTTCCCCTGTAGTATTGTAGATTTTATGTATGAATAATGCCAGGTTCCATATCCTGACTTATGATTTATCTGACTCTAAAAGATAAACCCAATTACGTTAAAATAAATTACAACAGAATATTTTAATTAGTTAGTATTTATTCTAATACTTTACACCAGTCAACTGCTAGCACGCTGTGTACCATACAACAGTCAGTACACCACTGATCGTGATGACTTAGTCGGTTCGTCTCTTTACTCGAGACTGATCTTGCGCTTGTGCATTTACATTTATATCATTATTACTTGAGCGCCGCAACTTAGCTATGCTAACGTCATAGCGTAAAGAACTTTTCACCCTCTGAATTCGCAAGAAAAAAGTACGCTTCTTCCGCTTAATTTAAGAGAAATTATATTGGCGGGAGAAAATTACTTTCAATTTCTACAAGTACTTTTCTCCCGCCTATTTTTATAGTAATTAATGTTGGCGGGCATAAAGAACTTTTCGCCCTCTTAATTCGCGAAAAAAAAGAACGCTTTTCTCGCTTAATTCAAGAGAAATTAGATTTTGCGGGAGAAAGGTACTTTTTTCCCGCTTATTTTTAGAGTAATTAATGTTGACTGGCGTAAATAACTTTTCGCCCTCTGAATCTGCAAGAAAAAAGCACGTTTTTCCTGCTTATTTCAAGAGTAATTAATGTTGGCGGGCATAAAGAACTTTTTTTTCTCTGAATTAGTGGAAAAAAGCAAAATTATTCACAAGTATAAATTTCATTGGAATTCTAATTGTAATTCCATCATGGATTCCCATAAAATTCCAACTGGAATTCTAATTAGAATTCCAGTTGGACTTTATAAACGGGGATAGAATATTGATTTTTAAGATAGTTTGGTATAACTTTGTTCAAAACCAATTGTAGTAATGTGCGTAGAAATTTTTAAACCCCAGTTTCTGCTCATTTTTTTTTTATTTTTTACTATTTTTCGAACGAATGTAAAATCTTTCCTTGCTAATATTTTCGAATTTTTCTAGTCTCATTTTTTTGTCTCTAAGAAGCTTTGAATTTGAGACCTTGAGGTTTCCAATCGGTTAGCAAACTTCGCAATTACGCACTTTTGAAGTTATGTATATTTTGGAAAATGGCGTTTTTCACCTATTTCCGGGTACAGATTTAGGTGTGTTCCTGATAATATAAATGGTTAAAAATTTTTTTGTATATTGTTTGAAGGTACTGAAACAAAATAAAATTGGTTTAAAGTTTTGTACGCGGTAGTATCATGTAAATTCAAGATGTTTTCTTAGTCGATTTCTCGAGTTATTTTTTGATTTCCCGTGCAATACGTA
The DNA here is from genome assembly GCA_017163975.1 of Anastatus disparis. Classification (NCBI taxonomy): domain Eukaryota; kingdom Metazoa; phylum Arthropoda; class Insecta; order Hymenoptera; family Eupelmidae; genus Anastatus; species Anastatus disparis. The sequence continues at coordinate 584,614 of JAFFSR010000072.1, forward strand.
CCGTACTATATATTATCTTTATTTTACTAAAACTAACTAGACAATAACACTTATTTTAATTTTTGTAATAAATCTAGCTATAAAGTACTTCACAATTATATGCTCAACACTCTTTTTATTCTGAGAAATACAGAACTTTTAATAATAATGCATATTAGAACGAAACAAAACCACAAGAGGATAGCGCACAGTCCACGACATATTTACATGCATATCCGAGCGGTATCGGTCTCGAGCCGGCCTAATCATTAGCAAACGAATGGACGACTTTTTGTGTATCACAGTTAACATTATTTTGTTTGGAATCCAACCTCAAAGATCTTCTTAGAATTGTAAGTAACATTATGAGAAAGGTTGTAATTTATAGACGAATCTAAATCTTAAGCAATGAAAATTGTCAAGTGCAATCTTGATCTAGCAGTCGCGCTTGCACAGTCCTCACCTCTTCAAAATATTTTCCATTTTAATTGTCCATTCTTATAATGTATTTTGCCACGAACTGGTCGTTTGCTATACAAACAAACTGCTCGAAAACCTCTTAGGTTACCCGGGGTTCGTGAATTAAAGTTAATAAAATAAATAGAACAAAGACAATGGGTTTGACTTCAAATATATTCTAAATAACGACATAACAAACAAATAATATGATACATTTAAATTATAATGCATTAAGCTGGCTATAAACTTAAAACGGTCTAAAATTACCAAAGAATAATAATTGCTCTTAATTTTATACGATCACATTAAATAACACGGTTACGACATCAATCTTAAACAAAATTCGGTTTAACATCGTATCGTGCCATCACGCATGCGCGAGAGCAGGAATATATCAACTTTGATTGATCCTTGACCACGATCAATCCCCTAGTTCATGGCGCAATTGTTGGTTGCCGAGATAAGCTTGTTTTGCAATCACGTACAATCACGTGCATTGCAATCCAAGCCTAACCCAGTGCAGTACAGGAAATTCGGTTTAAATCATTAAACGACTACGAATAATCCCTTGGACCGTATAACCATCGTCGGCGGTAGTGACAGGTAAGATGGAAGTCTAAGTTATATCACGCATGAGCGATCCCATGTACTATGATCCAACCGTCCACCTTAACTGTACCACTTTATCCGACAATCATGTGCGATCACGTGTATTGTGTGGTAAGCTTAACAGCTCAAGTAGGAATCGATCTAATCATATCTACTCATCAACACGAGAAATCCCCTGGTGACGAGAGATCCCGATTAAGCGTATCACTTCAAGCAACCACGATGTGCAATCACATACTGATTAGTCGGAAAGAAGCCTTTCGACCTCAGAGCAGAACTGTCTCACTGTGGCTTTCGAAGCTGCTTATATACTGTCTGATCCGCTATTCCGTTATGTTCCACAGGAATAAAACTGTACTAATCTATTCACATATCTTATAGTCTATAGTTGACCGCCCTTAAGAGGCGGCCAGAACTATTTGCTGCATAGAGGCGCTGTGGTCAGGTGAGAGAAAAATATAAGATAATTTTTACATAGCGATTTACAATTCACTGAGACAATAATATACCTCTAATGTTGTCAATAACTCTAGCCATATATATGTAAAATAATTATTGATGCTAATCTTGTTTGAAAATTCTAAAATATTGTTGTAAAACGAAAAATGCAGTGCGAGATAGAGCCGGCGTGAGTACATGTATTCATCATTCTTTAGTATTACTTTTTCTGTCACACTAAAGAAAAATACACATGTTTACATTGTCTCTATCACGCGCAGCATTTTTCGCTTTATAAAAATATTTTAGACTTTTCGAACAAGATTAGCATGAACAATTATTCTACATATATATGGCTAAAGTTATTGACAACATTGGAAGTACATTATTATCTTAGTAAATTGTAAATCTGTGTATAAGAAATATTTTATATTCTTCTCTCATCCGCAGTGCTACCAAGCGACAAATGGTTCCAACCTCCTCTTAAGCCTACAGGACCATTAACGTACTAACTACTATAGTTGTAAGCGGAATTTAATGCTATATGTACATATAGCTTTGTATCGATATAGGTTTGTAGCAATATAGCTTTGTGGCAATATAGCTTTGTAGCAACATAGCTTTGTAGCAATATAGCTTTGTAGCAATCGTAAAAGGCTCAAATTCATAGTAGTTGCTCAAACTCAATCTCAATCTCAAACCTTATTCTGTCTTTGTCTCTTTCATAACAAAACCTTACTCTGTGTTTGTCTGAGTATGAAGCATGCTTAATGATTAAGTTTGAGCATCAACTATAAATTCAGGTCTAAAATAAAAAATAAAAAAAATATTCTTATCGTGTATTTGAAATTATACTCCAATTTAAGATCAGATCAGTAAGTAAGATATCCAAATTAACATAATAAGGAAATCAGTTTTGATTGAAACTTAAATCTTAAAAATAGAACAAGAACCGGATAACAAAATTTTATTCAAATCTGATACCCGGAGCTTGTATATTTTATCAGCATCTATATATACTATACATATATTAGATACTAATATAAGTACAATTGATTATACTCTCGAAAGTATTTATATTATAATTTAATGTCTTTTAATTTCATGTAATAAGATTTGGTAAAAATAGTTCGAATTTAAAAACTAGCATTATAAATATTTACTACAAAATGTTGAAATATTAAAGAATACACAAAAGTAAATGTGCTTGAAGTGAAAATCAAAATGAATTGAAATATTTTTCCAGTTTAAAAATCCATTAATAAATAAAAGTTGAAGCGGGCTTGACTTTATTCACGGTCGCCAGGTAATATTTTAATTACCGAATTTAAATTTACTTCATTAATTTAATCTATACATGCATATACAAGGTGCACACAGCAATATTATAAAAGAAAATTACATTTATCGACGATCTCTTCCAGTGCAATACTCTTGGAGATGCGATAGTTTATAATTTTCTTTACGTGTGGTGGAGAGGGTAATGTGATAAAAAGTTATTATCGACGACTCCATTGAGTGCAATACTCTAAAGAGTGCGATAATAAACTTTTTTAGTATTATGAGATATGTAGAAAAGTGTTTAAATCGACGACATCTTTGAGTGCAATACTCTTAGATGTGCGATAAATAACACTTCTATTTAATGCAAAATGAATAAACAAATTATTATCGACGACATATCCAAGTGCAATACCCTTCAATGTGCGATGATTAATTTGTTTAGTATTTATATGAAAAATGATTAATGAGATGAGATGAGTTATACTTCTACCAATAACTTTTCAAACACAGTCTCATTTAAATTTGAAATACTTAATCTTTTTATTAAAAAGATTAAGAAAATATATATTTTACAAAGATTTAAAAGTTACTTAGTACTTTAAGACAGAATGCTTAAATCTTATACTTCTGACAGTATAAGATCGAATGAATATAGTATCCATGTTAGATGTTACATGGTCGAACATCTAAAAGATAATGAGAGAGCTTGCTTCGATTCATGCTCTTTTATACTGTTTCATAAACCTTCTATGAAGTTCTATTTAAGAAATAGAATGTTCCATAACTTTTATTTTATATATTTACAAAAGAAACATTTAATTAAGATAAATATATTAGTAAAAGAAACATTCTTTCCTTTACATTTCCTTTACATTTCAAAAGACTATTTTTTATAGTTAGTTTTATTATTTATTAATTAAAAAAATTAAATTTTAATTTATATCTTTAAACTTTAAATAGAGTAATCATTTTTATACATATTATATAAATAGAATGTTCTATTTATATATACACAATTATTTTAGAAAGTTACATTTTATTATTAACAATTAAATATTGGCATTTCGCCAAGATGGCGTCGGAGGCGAAAGTGCCTCCCGACAAGTCTAAAGATAAATATTTTAAATGTCATCCTAAACAGAAGTGTACAACTGTAGTGTGCCTAATTTGTGAAAGTGTTTACCATAAAAGTGATTTTGAAAGATTAGATAATATAAAATATATCAGTAACACCTTGGTAATATGTCCAGATCATGTGGACGAAATAACCTTAACCTCAAAAAATGATAACGTGGAACTAAATAAAAACGCAAAAATATTAATAGCACAAATAAAACTAAAACAAAGAGAAGAATTAAAAAAAGAAATATTAGAAGAAATTTCAGGTCAAGAAGGAGATCATAATGAAACAATTTATGAAAATAACTCAGAATTGGAAAATTTCAAAATAGAAAATACATTATTAAAACAACTTAATAATGAACTTGAAGATAAAAACGCCTTATTGAAAGAACTGCTCGAAAAAGAAAAGAATAGCAACAATATCAATAACAATCATCAATATCAGAAATTGCAATACCAATATCAAAAATCTTATGCAGAAGTGATTACAAACAAGAAACCAATGCAAAAACGCATACCAAAAATTACAGTTAAAAAAACTAAAAAAGAAGGAAAAGTTTCTGCAAAGCATTTTGTTTTACATTACTTAAATAAAGAAAAGAGTATACAAACGAAAAGAATAAGCTATAAAAGTTATGACGAAGTCGTAATAGATTGCATGAATGAGGAAAGTGTAGCTACTGTAGAAAACTTATTAAAACAAAAAACACAAAATAGTTTTAAAGTACAAACAGAACTACTAATGAACCCGAAAATGAAAATTGTTGGAATAGAAAAATTTAATAAGTGTAAAGACGCTGATATTGAAGAAGACATCAATAAAAGAAATTTCAAAAATGACAAATCAGCAGGTAACGCCTGCAAAGTTTTGCATATGTATACCAATAAGACATCTAAAACAGAAACTGCAATAATTGAGGTAACAGCCGAAATTTATAAGAAAATTAAAGAGAACAATGATAAAATTTTTGTGGGACACCAAAGATATAAGGTCTATGACCTTATTAATGTTAAACCATGCTATAAATGTGGAAGATTTGGACATAGTACAACCAAATGCTACAATGAGGTGGCATGTACGAAATGTGCAGGGAAACATGAGGCGAATCATTGTAATAAAAATATTTTGCAATGTGTTAATTGCATTTACAGCAATAACAAATACCAAGCTAACCATGATACAAATCACTCTGCATGTGATAGTGACACGTGTGCAATATTCAAATCAAAAATAAAAAAAATACATAGAACAGACTGATTATCCAATGAAGCCTGTTTTACCGAAATATGATGGTACAGCAGGAAACTACCAAAGAAGATCTACAACTACACAATCGATGACATCTATACCAGAAGCACTGACGGGAAGCAGAAACAGTTTATTAAGTGACGACTCACCTCGGCATATAAACAATAATAAACGCAATGGCACATAATAACGATATAGATATAGTAGAAAATGAAAAAATTTGTGATAGTCTTGAAACTCTCAACGGATATGTTTATGATACTAATAACTTAATACTTTATGTAAATATAAGAAGCTTAAACGAAAATTTTGAAAGGTTACAAATGTTGGTTGAGGGTTTGGTGACTAAGCCGAATATAATTGTATGTGCAGAGACATGGAATCTTGAACATTATAAATACTATGGGATAAATGGGTACAAAATATACTACAATAATAATAGATTAAATAAAGCAGATGGTGTGGTTATGTATATTAGTGAAAACTTGTGTGAGACAACTAGTACAGAGAATTATGGTAAACTAAGTATAATAAATACTAAAATCAAAATGCAAGATAACGAAAATATAGAAATAAGCGGAATATACAGATCACATGACTTACATAAAACGGAATTTATATTAAATTTAGAAAGATTTTTAAAAACAAAGAAAAATATTAAAAATCATTATATTATTGGGGATTTTAACATCGATATCTTGGAGCAGGACTGTCTCAGTCTTGATTTCCTAAATAATTTCTTAGAAAAAGGATACATACCTTACTTTAATGGTGTAACAAGGCCAAAAGATAACAATTTTGAAGGTTCTTGCATAGATAATGTTTTTATTAAAACAGATGGTAAAAATATTAAATCATACAAATTAAGTCTGGATTTTACAGATCATTTTCCATTAATAGTCACGACTGAAAATATATGTTCTAAAGAAATTGATAAAGTTAATTACAGTAAAATAAGCTATTATAAATTGAAAAATATTGTAAAATCAAAGAACTGGGAATTAATCAAGACTGAGACAAATCCTGATTTAGCTATTGAAATGATAATTAGCGAAATTCAAAATTGTATGAACTTGGCAATAAAGAGTAGTAAAAGTAATGATAAAAATAAACCAAGAAAATCTTGGATTACTAAAGGAATTATAAAATCATGTAATACGAAAGATAATCTATATAAACAATGGAAAAAAAATCCAAACAACGAAATCTTAAAACAAGATTTCAAAAACTATACGAAAATTTTGAATAATTTAATTAAAGAAGCAAAAATAATATATGAAAGAAAAATAGTTGAAAAGAATATAAATGATACAAAAAATATATGGAAGTATGTACATGATAAATTAGGTAATAAAAAAAGAAAAAATAACATAAAATATTTGCGTGATGAAAATAACAAAATTATAAATGACAATAAAGAAATGGCCAATTATATAAATAAATATTATAGTGAAATAGGAGAAAAACTAAGCCAAAAAATCGAACAACCTAAAGAAAAAATAATACTGCCACCAATGGTCTCAAACACAATTTATTTAAGACCTACAAACTATTTTGAAGTACATAAGATAATACATAGGTTAAAGGATAAGTCTGGTGCAGTTGAAAACATAAATATGAAAATATTAAAAGCTATATCTGAAAATATTTCGGAAGTTTTGGCCCATGTTTTCAATCAGTGCATGGAAAAGTCTGTTTGACCAGAAGTTCTTAAAATAGCAGAAATAATACCAATTTATAAAGCAAATGATAAACATATTGTGTCAAATTACAGACCGATATCACTGATTTCGAATGTGGCTAAGATTTTCGAAAAAATAATCTATAATAGAATATATAATTTTGTGCAGAAAAATAAACTGATTAATTTACATCAATTTGGTTTTGTTAAGGGGTAAGGAACCAAAGACGCTTTGAAATATATATCGAATATAATATACAATAAATTAGATAAAAGTGAACCTATAATTGTCACATTTTTAGATTTAGCCAAAGCGTTTGATACGGTTAATCATGAAATACTTCTTGATAAATTATATAATTATGGTATCAGAGGGAATGCTAACCAATTACTCAAAAATTACTTAACGAATAGAAAACAATCAGTAAAAATACTGGATTCCAAAAGTGATTATTGTAAAATTAGTACAGGTGTTCCTCAGGGAACAATATTAGGACCTCTTATTTTTATACTATACATTAATAATATGTTGGATAATTTACCAAAAGGTTCCATATTATCTTATGCAGATGATACGGCAATAATATCGGAAGAAAAAACGTGGCAAGCCACACAAGATAAAATGAATGAATATCTTGCATATGTTAATTTATGGTTGGCCTGGAACAAATTAACTATAAATGTTGAAAAAACAGTATTTATGCCTTTTGGTAATTACAAGAATAGTATTCCAAAAACTTTAGAGGTTAAAATTAATAATAGGAAAATAAAAGGTGTTGAAAATTTTAAATACTTGGGAATTATTTTTGATTCGAATATGAGATGGGATATGAACGTAGAGAACTTAATAAAGAAAACCAAATATCTTACATTTATATTTTCCAAATTAGCTTATATTATGCATACAAAAACATTACTTATAATATATTATGCATTATTTAACAGCATAATTAGTTATGGAATAATTGCTTGGGGAGGCATTCACAAAAGTAATATAAGATCATTGCAAAGTTTACAAAACAGAATACTAAAAATAATCTATAAAAACACTTTTGAAATAGAAAACTATCCCCTAAATTTAGAGCAACTATTCTCTTTAGAATCATTAATGTATCGTTACCATGAATTGATGGATAAATATAAGGTACAAAATAGCAGTACTAGGAAAAAATGTTTGCAAATGCCAAAAATGATTAAAAAGATTAGTGAGAAAAATAGTTATACTGTAGCTATAAGACTTTATAATTTACTACCGAATGATCTCAAAACAATTGAGAGTAATAAAAAATTAATTAAGAAAAAATTAAAGAAATGGATTAAGTCTAATATATATAAAGATGTACTTGGGTGTTAGAGAGATATAATATATATGAATTACGTTCACCCTACTAATATTTTAGTTGGACTGAGCGATGTGATAAAAATATTAAAACACAAATAGCAAGGGTGCACTACTTATATTTTTATTATTATTTGTATTAGTATGTAAGTTAGTTGTATAAGTATTTTCTGTAATTTATACCAGACCTACGGTCAGGCATACTTTGCCTATGTAGGATTACTTTGTAATTAACTGGTTGATAAATAAATAAATAAATAAATATTGATAATACTTCTTCATTAAAAGAAATAGAACATTCTATTTCTATAATCATTTTACTATATCTATATATATATACATTTGAGTTATCTTATCGACCTCAGTAGGTAACTATGACGTCCTACTTATACTTTTAATGTAATTTAAATTTCTTATAACTAAAAATTATTCTATCTTTTAAATAATATAGTCATTCTTATGACATATTTGTGTTGAATTTAATAATTATACCCAAAATCAATATGAGCCGTTACAAAGTTGTGACCAAAAATGTATTTTCACGTATGTATATAGATATACTACAAATATGACCAACCATTATAAAAATTCAATTTTGCATATTTCAAATACTAAATGACAGAATTTCATCAATCAAAAAATCGTTTTCAGTATAAATAAAAGAGTTTTAGTATTGGATTATGAAATTTCACGTAAAAATATTGCCGATTAAAATTTTATAAAATAGTTTGAAAACAAAAATAGAAAAGCTCAATATTTATATAAGTTGAATGGATTTGAATGATAAAATGGACTTCTAGTATATCTTCAGTATAAACTAATTAAGTGATTATAGACATAAAAAAATATAATTAACGAACAATAAATTAACAAAGGCACCAATATTTTGAATTGGATTTTCTTAGTAAGGAATTATTAAAAAATATCTTTTTATGTAAAAAAACAAGCTAATAAAATAGAATATTATAAACTGAACCTAGAAAGTAAAGATTTAATAGTTGTCATGAAAGTCATGAAAATTTATAGAGTCAAAATGTTTATATCAAGGTATATGATTACTGGTAGCATAACTTCAGCAATTTCTGTGCAATTCGGCTGCAATTACTCTGTCGGTCAGCAAAACTACAAAAGATCTAACTAGCATGCTTCCCGTTTTAACTATATTTCTGTGCTAAGATAATTGTATCAGACTCAAAGCAGCATAATTGCGTTAGACTTGTAGCAGCTTTAGTGCACTCACAAGAGCATTTTCAACTGCTCGAGGACTTTCAGCAGAATTACGACAAAATTGCATTCGTGTACGTATGTCAGATCCTAAGCAGAAAAATGCGATTGTCTTGTGCAATTAGGCGTGCTTAGTCTAAATGATTTGATCTCGAGCTACTAGATATCTGAAAACATATGTTTACTTTCTTGTCCAAACGGTATTCAACAAAATTATAGTCGATCCTCTTATTCGTTTAAAACAAGTTTGGCATATGCATTAATATTCCATCCTAGACAGTGCTATACTTCATTGTGTAGTGTACAGCTGACTCTACATACTCAAGCTTCGAGCGGGTCGGTACAAGACCCCAATACCCATTTAGCTAGTTTAATAGATATTCAATTGAATACAACGTACTATAACATATTAGTTATATACGCCATTTGGGAGTAAGAAGGTGCAAGTATACATACTCGTGCGATTCAAATTTCCCGCCTAACGGTAAAGCTACTAGAGAACAGCAGTTATGAGCTCAGTCGCTAGGCCGCAGCCCCGAACGTCGTTGCGTGCAACGGGAAAAATAAGGCTCGAGTATATAAGAGGTCGAGGAGCTAGCCAGAGAGAGCAGTGTAGACTACGCTCTCCCCTCTCTCTTTACCTAAGTGAAAACACCAGGCTAAGAGAGAGTGAGACGGATAGTGGCTGACTGCTTTCGCTTGTGGAGCACCACAGCTAAGGCAGAGCTTCTCTCCCTTGCACATGAGGGTAGACCAAGTGCGCACACAGGTCTACACTACAGTGCATATGCTGGCAGTATTAGACATACGTCAAGTGAGCACACAGACGTAAATCTATGCTACCTAGAGCATACACTCGCAACTTTTTTGCCGCCGCAATGCCGACCTTGCACTGTTGAATTTAAGGGTGACGTCCACCCAAAATCTAATATTCTATTTCACATATCACAACTAGCTTAATTAAAGGTACTGTCTACCCACAGCTGTCGCGTCCGCGTGTACGTGAATTATAAAATTAATTAAGGGTGTCAACCACCCATCACATCTTTATGTTAATTAAAGGATTCCGTCCAATCGCCGTGTAGATATTAGATTTTAGAATAAGTCAAGGGTTTTGGCCACTTATTGTTTTTATATCAACTAAGGGCTCCGCGTGCCCATAGGGAATAGTAATTTAGATAATTAAGGGTGCCGTCTACCCATTGGTATTGTAGCATTAATCACTGCGATATTAGATGCCATTTGCCTATTAGTGCTGTAATTATTTAGCTAATAATCTTTTGTTTCTTTTTGTACATTGTTGCAGGTAAAAGCCGCCGGTACATATTAGACCGTCCAGGCCGAACGAATCTTTTAGTTAAATATAAACTATTATTTAGATTCGTTTGAAGATTTATTAATTGATTTAATTATTCTTTCATTAAATAGCTGTCAAATAGCCGAGATTAACAAAGATCTAATTACTTTTGTAAATTATATTTTCATTTAAGGTTAGGTTAGTTTATTTGTGTTATATAGAACAGTAGGATTAGTTTTGATTTACGGTTTATTATTATTTTATTATTGTAATCGTCGTTGTAAATGAATTTAATGAGTACAATAAAGCCAAGATACTCCCTAGCATAACCGAACATGTTTAACCCAGTTACTTTCCTTCATCTTCCGCCGCCCAATCCTTCCCACTCCTGCCGATTTTACCCTGGTTACTCAGTGAAGCGTCTGGAAACAAACGTATTTCCTCCTCCCGAAAGGGAAAAACGTTACAAAGGATGAATACGGAGCCAGTTTGTTGCAAAAACAGTAGACAGTCGAGGGCGCGCAAAGCGCGCCCGAGATTGACTACTGTTCGACCCTATTAAAAAAAATCAGGTGATAAATCACCTGATTTATAAGGTGATTTATCATGCCAAAACATCATGTAACGATTTTGTTGGTCTTTACACATTTTAAACCATGCTTAGTCAATTTAGAACAATTTTTGAAAATTTTGGAAAATTTTGAACTTAGAAAATTTTTTAGATAATTTGGTCTTTGAAAAAATTTTGACTAAATCACAAAAAAATTTCTAAGTTTAAAAATTTCAAAACTTTTTCAAAAATTGTTCTAAATTGACTAAGCATGGTTTAAAACGTGTAAAAACCAACAAAATCTATACATGATATTTTGGCATGATAAATCAGGTGACTTGTCACCTGATTTTTTTCACCAGGGGAGCAGTCAATTTTGGTCAATCGATATGCATTTGCCTTCTTTATTCCCTTCTTTTCTATACTTTGCTTCTTATGTAATATCCTCGTCCTCTCTCCTTTCTTATTCTCAACTTACATGTGTATATGCGCACGGGTACTGTATCTGTTGTAAGTCTACTGGAAATCTATTTCAAGTATCTAATGCAATGATCTGACTGCAGAACTTTAGTAGATTTGGGAAGCATGTTATATAAGATCTGCGCACTTATACTTGCGTCAGATTGTGCTACCATGGTAACCTCCCTGCAGGGAGGTTTAATCTGAAAAATAAATTTTAAAATTGAACGGAAATTAAAAAAACTACTGAAAGGGAAAAAGAAAAGACATACGACCGATCTAAAATACTTATTTCGCAAAAATAATTATTTATTCAAACAAAATTAACAATAATACATTAAGATTTTGAAAACACTATTTTAATCAAAAAGAAATGGAATTTGATATATTTGTAATTGAATTAAGTAATTGAATTAAAATAATTAATAAAAAAATAATTAATTAACAATAATATTCAATAATTAATTATTATTAAAATTATTAAAATAATCAACTGAAAATTTCTATGGAAAAAAGCCGCATCCTAGAAAGTCGTATTTCGAGTGAATTGATTTTAAAATTTTTGCCAACATTGAAATAGATTAACGAAACTCTTTAAAACCTATACAAAAATTATGTTAACTAATTGACAAATAATTAACGCATTTATCAATTTCGAAGTGATACTCATATTATAAGTTTAAAAAAAAACAGAATGTTTGATTTACGCTTTTTTCGATTTAAAAGAGTTATGAAAAGGGGTAAAAAAAATTTTTCTACAATCCATATATTATTCATAACAACTTAATGATATATAAATAAAATATATAACAGTAAGAAAATTTATTACAATTATTCTATAACGCAAAATATTTTCTGCTGCAATAAATATTATTACAAATAAATTATGACGCTATTCATTGCTTTAAATACTGAATAAAAAAGAATGTAACTCGAAAAAGCCTTTTTATCATTTAATCTTGTGTAACATAGTACTATAATATTTATTCTTTAAATATATATACTATAAATACAATGATGTGTTATTATAATTAATTAACACTAAGAAACATGAAAAAAATGATACGCTCTTTGTACTTAGAAGTCTAATTAATTTAGTTCAACAATCTGCTTAAGCAGATTGTGCATTGTTATTTTCCAAGATATTTTATTAACAAGGTAATGGTATACTAGATTCATTATAATGTTATTTAAATTCTATAGGTAGCTGATGAAACAGCAAAATTTCGAATATAGATAGCTGCTCTGCTGTCCAAAGTATAAAAGTGGTTAACTACATTGGAATCCCATTGGAGTTAAGGTTTTCTTACTTTGGACGGCAGTGCTGTATTGCTGATTTTGTAGATGATAAATGTGCTTCAGGAGAGTTTGCGAGCGAACTCTACACAAGATAAATACTATCTCAGCAGAAAATCTTGAAATTTTAAAATTAAGAGTAACTGTTGGAGATTGAGAACAGATCAATTTATGATTACCATTACAAGAGGTATATAAGTTTTTACTCATCTAAAGTATGGAAATGTTGTTATCCTTACTCAAAACATACGAAACAAGTACAGAGTTTTTTAAAAGATATTCAATTAGAATTTTTAAAGAAAGTTAAAAGCATTTGCAATCTTAGTATTGTATCAGGAAAAAAAATTTGTAGTAAGTGCCAAAAAATATTTAATGCCAAGCTTAATAATTATGAAGAACAGCTAAAATATTGCGTGGATCCATTCAACAGACACAGAAATAAAATTGATCATTTATTGTGCTGTTTAGAACAAGAACTTATTGATTATATTATTTAAAAGATGTGTATAATTTGACATATACTTCTAAACACAAAATATGCAATGTATGCAATAAAACGTTAATTTTTGAGTCAAATAAATATATAAATACTGAAAATTCTCTGACAAAAGTTTGTAAAAAGAAAAGTCTTGATGGTGTCTTAGATGTTCTTGGCGTACCACCGTTTAAACGTCGAAAATTAAATGATGGAGATACGGTAAAGGAGGGTGTAGTCATTTTAGAAAGTACAGTATGTAGTGTTACAGAGGCATTTAAAGTTGCTAATGGCGTGAAATTGACTAAATAAAAAAATTTGACACAAATGTCTTTTGAGAGCACTAGTTTCAATAAAATTATTTTAAATGTGCAAGATGCATATAATGCTTCTACTACTGATAAAAATATTTCAATGCTAACTTTGTTGCCAGCAGGTTTGACATTAAAATAAACTAATGTGTACTTTAACTGTTCAAAAAACATATTCTATGAATCTATTCCTTGCAAACACCATTGACATAGAACTATGGAATACATTAGACAAACTAACATATTACCAAGCACAACACATATACGAACAATCAACTAACACCCATATAAAGAAATACAACACATCGCAACCACAGAAATCTAACCCTTTTTTACATATTGTTAAAAATATTTCAAATTATACCTTCGACAATGAAACCTTTTCTGCTTTATCAAATGGACATAACTTCGTAATTACACCATCCTAGGTACCTAAAGAAGATACCATCAGCCACCTTGAAGCAGCCATTCACACTTTACCTTAAAACCACACCAATGACATACGTTGGAAAACGGACAATATTTTAACCAAAAACAAACTCCCTGAATCTAACCTCACCAAAAAAAAACACAGGCCCTACAAACAATCAACAATAACCCAAACACCATTATACTTCCAGCAGATAAAGGCAACACAACTGTTATTCTGGACGAAAACGATTACCTCAACATAACCCAAAAACTACTAAATGATGTCTCTTACAAAATATTTGAAAAAAATCCCACCACCACCATTACTAATACAACCATGTCTCTGCTTAAGAAATCTAACTTACCAGAGAAATAAAAAAAGAAACTAACTCCAAAATATCCTTCAACACCTACACTCTATGGCCTTCCGAAAATTCACAAATCTAATATCCCTTTAAGACCAATAGTAAGCGCCATCAACTCACTTACATACAATCTAGCACGATACCTTACAGAAAAATTCGAACCTTTTGCAGGACTTTCATCCTCCTACGTCAAAAACTCATACGATTTCGTCAATAAACTCCAAAATATTCAACTAAAACCAGGTGACATTCTAGCCAGTTTTGATGTAGTATCACTTTTCACAAAAGTACTAATTCCAGACATCATAAACATCATAAAAAACATCTCAAATCTATCTTTGCACCTCTTATTTCTAATAGAACACTGCTTTACCAACACGTACTTCTCATTTAACCAACAATTTTACGAACAGACAACAGGAACAGCGATGGACTCTCCAATATCACCAATCATTGCCAATTTATTTATAGAGCACTTTGAAACTCAACCTAAACACAACTCCTAAAAAACCTTCACTTTGGCTAAGATACGTGGACGATACCTTTGTCATCTAGCCAGACATTGAAGATGAACTTCACAAATCAACATCATCTTAATATTAAATTTATTATGGAAATAAAATGAAATAGCAAACTCCTTTTTCTTGATGTTTTAGTCTACAAAAAACCCGACCACACTTTAGGACACGATTTATATAGAAAACCTACGCACACTAACAGATACACGCCTCCTCTCACCATCACACTTCCCAAAAACTTTCAGTCATTAACTTTCTCATATATAGAGCACTTCACATTTCTGATAAAGCTCACATTGTACTAAAACTTGACAAATTAAGCAAACTATTAAAAAACAACGCTCTAAAATTTCCAATACAAACATTCGACAAAAAGAAAAAACTCATCTTAACACAGCCACACTACCATACATACAAGGCATCACAGAACAGATCGAACGGATACTAAATAAACACAACATCCGTACTATATATAAACCTTTAACAAAAATAGGACAAATTCTTCACAATCTCGAAGACAAAAAACCTCTGTTACACACTCCCGGTGTTTACAAAGTAACTTGCTTCTGTGGAAAAGTCTACATAGGAGAAACTGGAAGAACAATCCACCAAAGACTTAAAGAACACAGCAGCAAGGTAAAATTGAAACACTTCACACAACGAGCATTAGTAGAACACTACATTGAAACCGGCAATTAAATAGACTTTGACCACACGACTATCCTATCCAAAACCAACTCTTGCTTTTTAAGAAAACACTGAAAAGTCATAGAAATACTAAAACACCCAAATAATCTAAACAGAGATAACGGCTACTTCCTGAACTCAATATGGCAACCTCTGTTCCCAAAAGCAGATCTCCCATAACCATTCAACCAAAAAAATCCGCCCAAAATTATGCCCCCTATACATAGTGATTAGACAGTTTCAACCATCAGATTCAGGCTTACTCTGATGAAGTGAACTGTAATGTTCCCGAAACTTCGGTATCTCAAACCACAACTTACACGGTTGAAATCCGAAAAAAATCTTCTAAGAATGTTTATTATTCTTGTTGAAAAAAATTGTAATCATAGGATACAATTAAAGAGTAAATTTATCTAAAAAATATTTTACCTTTATAACAAAATTTAGTGTTTTTGTTTAATTTAGTATTATTTTTATGCAGATAAGTGTGCGAATATTAATACGAGCTAAAGTGACAGACAAGAAGCATTGCAAATGCTTGAATTGTGAATGGCTGAACTGGAAAGTGTAAACGCAAAATATATAGAGGCACTCATGGAAAAAGAAGATGAAGAAAAGATTGTGAGCGTGAAAGCTATACATTACAGTTCCTGACAGCAAAATTAGGCTACTTAGGCAAAGTTAATCAAAATAACGCGTTGTCTATAGAAAATGATTCACAGGCATGGGTAACGGCACGTGTAAAACCATTCAAGCGTCCGATGTTGAATCCGCCGACTTTCAAGGGCCACATGAATAATTGGCTGCCATTTTAGTCACACTACAAAAAGATTAACGAAGGTGCAAATATTTCCAAGGAAGATGAATTGGAATATTTAAAGCGGCAGATGGAAAAAGGCTTAAAGGCTGATAATATTATGCAAGGTTATCCAACAACGGCAACGAATTATGACAAAGCTTTCGAAAGTTTAAAAAACCGTTATGGCTGCGATGATCTTTTGAGAGAATTTTAGACCTGAGAGTTGCTTATAACAGAAATAAAGAACGCCGCTAACAAAGGAAAACAAAAAGCAAGTCTTTCTTCCATATATGATAAAGTATCTGCGCATATAAGGGCTTTGGAAACATTAGGCGTGAAAACCGATAATTGTGCTGTCATGCTCTACCCATTGGTAGAATCTGTTACAGTTCCTGACGTGACTGTTACAGTTCCTCAAAATCGAAGCAGATAATGAAGAAAGTTTTAACATGGCGGTAAGTGGTTTTTCGATTAAAGAGAAAGAAATTAAAAGAAAAGAAATGAAAGGTAGTTTTAACGGAAGAGCAAGCCCCAGCGAACGTTTTATTATCGAGTAAAACAAAGCGATATAAATGTATATTTTGTGGTGATAATCATGAACATGCGCTGTGTGAAAAAGCTAAAAAATTAAGTATGGACACGCGAAAAAAAAATATAAATAGAATAATTGTTGTTATAAATGTTTAAAATGTACACATTATGAAAGTGTAGAGTAAAATCTGAATGTGCGTGGTGCGGCGGTCGTCACGTGATAGTTGTTTGTCTATTGCTTGAAAATTCATCGAATGATTACTCGAGTAAAGTTTAAAGTTTGCATTGAAATGAGACAACTGAACAATAACTAATTTTAGTTCTTTGCCATATATTCGTTTAAAAACGTTACGCGTCGTGGTGTATTCGGACGATAATGTAAAAGAAGTACGCGCGGTTATTGATGATGGATCACATCGATCATATTCACGCATGAAAATAGCAAAATTTTTGGGTTATAAGCCTTTTAGTGATACCAAAATTACTCACACTTTGTTTAGTCGTGTATGTTCAGAACAGCAGTCACACAATATTTATCCAGCGCGTGTAAAAGCATTGAACGGTCGGCATGCATGTAACTTTAATGTAATGAATCAGAATGTTATATCCACGGATATACCGGAAATAAATAAATGCAAATGGTTTAATACGTTGCCGGATAAAAATATCATTTTAAGTGATGTTAATACAGACTTTAATTCATGTAGCAAAAAAATTGATTTACTTATAAGTGCCGTCATAGCCGGAAAACTTTTTACGTGGAAGAAAGTAAATTTATCGAATGATTTAACAGCGCTAGAATATAAGTCAGAATGGACTGTTATGGGAAAAACTCTCGTTAAGGGAAAAACAGATATGGTAATGACGACGATTGCGTTGTACGTTAACGATTCGAATATTACAGATTTGTGGAGTTTAGACACTCTAGTTATAAAAGATCCTGTAGAAAATTCTAATCGTTTTACTAAAGAAAAGAATTTCAAAAAAAATTTTTTAAGCACAGTTCATTTTAAACGGTTAGCTGATCGTTGATCAATAACCATGCGCCAATTGTTAGTAATTTTTAAATCGCTAAAAAAACGACTAGAAAAAATAATGAAAATCTTAAAAACAGAAGAAATTTAAAATGATTATGACAAAGTTTTTAAAAAATGGTTAGATCAAGATATTATTGAACGTGTACCAAAGAGATCAACAATGTTTCACACTACTTGTCTCATCGCCCCATCTTAAAAGTCGAAAGTATCATTAAGATTCGTCCAGTGTTTGGCGCGCCAGCATGCGAAAAAGGTTACTCGTCATCAAAGAGTATGATAGGATAAGATAGGCAAAATGACACCCCTCGGGAATTTCGAATTTGGTTGCATGAATTGTCGACATATATCGAATAATGAATTTTAAGATCATTCCACCCCCCCATCCCTCCCTTCCCCCTACCTCAAAAAAACGTATTTTTCATTAATTTTGGTTTTCGACAGCTTAATTATTATTACCCAGTCTGGAAAAATTTTAACATAATTTTTGCATAAATACCCATAACAAAATGCTTACCTTGAATTTTTAACTAGGCGACCTAAAAAAGTTTCTAAAATCTTAAAATCGCTCTAAAAACTCGCCATTTGAAGGTGTAAAAAAGATATTTGGTAATAAGTTTTGAAAAAATAATCTTAAAATGTAAGATTTTTTTTAGATTTGTCGAAGTGGTGCGCCATATCTAAAAGTCGAAAAAACTACTTTTTTAACGGTTTTTAGTGTTTTTTTGCCACTTATGCCTCACTGAAGCTAATTTTAATAGATCTGATAGCATTTTTAAATTCTACGGGAAAAAATACGTCAAAAATATGTACTATACTTGTTAAAAATATTTTTATACTATTTACTAGAAAATGAAAACGAAAAAGTAGTCTGCTTTAAGAGGAGGTCACGTATCTCTGTCCTTTTCTAATCAAAGGAATGATTTTTTTACAAAAACTAATAACTTTATCAAAAAATTAAGAGAAAGCTGCATCTTGTATCAAAAAAAGCAATATTTTCTTTGATAAGAAAAAATTAATTTTATTGCTTCGTTGTTCAGAAAACCTTGAGAAACCAAATTGTCCACCCTAACCTCTATGATTTAAGTTTTTCAAGGTTTTCTTGAAAACGAAGCAATAAAATTAATTCTTTCTAATCAAAGAAAATATTGCTTTTTTTATTACAAGATGCGGCTTTCTCTTCATTTTTTGCCAAAGTTAATAGTTTCTGTAGAAAACTCAATTCTTTGATTAGAAAAGGACAGAGATACGTGACCTCCTCTTAAGCATGTCAGAAGTACTATCTTTTCTTCTATGGTGTTTGAATAGCCATTTGTAATCTTCTTATCATTGAATTATATATATTTTTGTGTATTTTTTCCTGTAGAATATAGTGGTGCCATAAGTTTTGCGTTAACTAGCTTATGGAAGGGTCCAAAGAGCAAAAGATAGTCTTTTCCGATTTTTCCAAAAGTTTTCACTGAATCCAATCTTCAAATGAACAGATAATATATAAGTTTTATATTTGAATTGATTATTTTAGATGAACAATTATTTTTGTAAAGAAAGTATTAAAAATTATATAGAACTTTTCGTTATTTTTATTCTGTAATCGTAAAAAATCAAATAAAAAGATATTGTATATAAAAGCAATGATATATATTTAAAAATCAATTTAAAATTAAAAAAGAGTTTTGTATAAAAAAGAATAATAAAACAGTAAATATAATACATAATTTTTTGTTTGACACTCCGTGCGAGAAGCTTGATTTCACGCACGCTGTACAAAGTGACATGTGCGAAAATGGAGCTTCTCACACGTCGTGTGCTTAAGATCTTTTAACGTTATTTCGGGAAAATCAAGTATTTCCTCCGATGATAACTGCTGAAAAGGTACGGTCTTTCGATTCCAATTGTTATCATAGACTTCAAGCGCCAAAGTATTTTGAACATTTTTCATAAAGTTGCTTCTTTCGATAATTTTGACCAGATTTTCTGCATCGGAATTCAATCTCTTGCCAAACGTGTTTTGCAAAAAGCAAGCAATCTTACAGAATAATCCGGCTCTTGGAAGAAGACCATTGTGGAATTGATGGTGAAGTAGCTTATATTTTTGGCCGATTATTCCATGTATCACTTCAACCACCCATCTAAGTTCAGTCACTAGACGAGACCCATTAGATTCTTCAGTAGTAAGTTGAGGTCTATTACTTTTTAAAGCGGGCATTAAGACAGTAAATTCCTGTTCGTTCAAAAAGTCCACTACATCTCGAAATCCTCGATCAAGAATAAAAATATCTTGTTTTTGAAGAATCTCATTTAATCCATCAGGTTGCTTTAATATAGTTTCCAATATTTTAGCATCGTTATAATTTGCAGTGTAAGGTCTAGCACAATCCACAATACAACTGTTTGTTGTGCAAATTGTAAATGGCTTGCATAGAGAAGTTTTTTTTTTGTCCTGAATACGATTTCCGTTGGTAAGCATTGTTGCTGCTTTTTTGGTGGCGTAAATAGGTTTTGTCACAGATCAAGGCTAATTTATTGTCTACACTATACAGCATTTTTGCTACTTCAGCTGTTTGGGTAAGGAGGAATCCCCGAGAATAAGCTTTGATCCCAAAATGTTTTGGCAAAATTTTGTTTTCAAAACAGTTGAGTACGGAAGCGATGGAATTTTGAACTATATATTTTTCAGTGCCGAAAATTGCAAAGATACATTTATTGGAGTTACCGGATCTCATCTTAAATAAAAAAAGTACCAACGCTTGCGTTAAATTTCGTTTTTCAGTAGATCTCATGGTACTTATTTTATTGCGCAGCTGGAGAATATCATCCCACATGTGGCCAGTGAGAGCTTTTACGCGTTCTTCCGAAACTTGAAAATTTCCAATTTGGTCATGAAACTGTGGATTTATGTTATCTGATATTTTGTTCATAAATAGTGAAAGTTCTAAAACTTGAATAACGGATTCCTTTGAAAAAATATTTAGTTGTAAGACTACATCTTGATGAAATCCATTCTTTATTAGATGAATCTTACAACATTTATTTTTATTAAATATAAAAATTTTTCTGGTAACAAACACTTGGATACGAGCTTCAATAGGCACATTTTGAATATTGTTTACAGATTTACATATAAAACAGTATCTGTGACTTATGCTTACTCTGGAAATGTACATATGAACATATTCAGTGTTTGGTTTAACAGATGGTTCATAAATTGAATAATCACTAGAGATTTGACCGTCTGAGGAATCAGTAAACTCCTGACTAGTTGCTGGTGTTGTATTTTGAGAGGAACTATTACTTGATAATCTGAATTACTAATCTCTATGGGCATTCGGAGCCCTAAAGTGATGTAAAGATAAAGGGTGGCCGACACCCTTAACTTATTCTACGATCTTAATAACTACGCGGCAGTCAGACGGAGTCCTTTTATTCACGTAATGTGTAATGGGTGGACGACACCCTTAAGTTATTCTAAAGTCTACTATTCACACGTGGCCGGACGGAGTCCTTTAAAATATAAAACAAGTAATGGGTAGACAACACCCGTAATATATTCTATAAGTCACGTAGTGGTGGATGCGACAGCTGTGGGTGGAGGAGACCCTTAATTAAGCCAGTTGCAATATGTGAGATAAAATATAATATTTAGGGTGGACGTCACCCTTAAATTCAGCGGCGCAAGTTCGGCATTGCGGCGACGGCGAAAGATTGCGAGTGTGCTCTAGGCAGCATAGATTTACGCCTGTGTGCTCACTTGACGTAACTCTAGTACTGCCAGCAAATGCACTGTAGTGTAGACCTGTGTGCGCACTTGGTCTACCCTCATATGCAAGAGAGAGAAGCTCTGCCTAAGCTGTGGTGCTCAACAAGCTAAGGCAACCAGCTACTACCTGTCTCAATCTCCCTTAGCCTTGTGTGCTCACTTAGGTAAAGAGAGAGTGGAGACCGTAGTCTACATTGCTCTGCTCTAGCTAGCTTCTCGGCCTCTTATATACTCCAGCCTCATTTTTCCTGATGCGCGTAACAACATTCGAGGTTGCCGCCTAACGGCTGAGCTCAGAACTACTGTTCTATAGTAGCTTGGCCGTTAGGCAGGAGATTTGAAATGCGTGGGTATGTATACTCTTCGCAATATATATATATATATATATATATATATATATATATATATATATATATATATATATATATATATATCATTGCATACACATTTTAATTTTATATAATTTTCTGCGATTGATAAAACTTTTAGATCTTATTTATAAAAAATTAATTAATAATTACAATTAATCTATTACCATTTTATTTCTGACTTTATTACAAAAAAAATTAGTTTATGTGTCATCTATGAGGTTAATGTGTAGAGAGTATTAACCATTTACTAAAAAAAAATCTTTTCATTTTAACATTAGATACAGCAAAAACTTTTGAAAAAATCGGAAAAGACTATCTTTTGATCTTTGGACTCTTCCATAAGCTAGTTAAAGTAAAACTTATGGCACCACTACGTTCTGCAGGAAAAAATACACAAAGAATATGTATAATTCAATGATAAGAAGATTACAAATGGCTATTCAAACACCATAGAAGAAAAGATAGTACTTCTGACATGCTTAAAGCAGACTACTTTTTCGTTTTCGATTTCTAGTAAATAGTATAAAAATATTTTTAACAAGTATAGTACATATTTTCGACGTATTTTTTACCGTAGAATTTAAAAATGTTATCAGATCTATTAAAATTAGCTTCAGTGAGGCATAAGTGGCAAAAAAACACTAAAAAACCGTTAAAAAAGTAGTTTTTTCGGCTTTTAGATATGGCGCTCGACTTCGACAAATCTGAAAAAAATCTAACATTTTAAGATCATTTTTTCAAAACTTATTACCAAATATCTTTTTTACACCTTCAAATGGCGAGTTTTTAGAGCGATTTTAAGATTTTAGAAACTTTCTTAGGTCGCCTAGTTAAAAATTCAAGGTAAGCATTTTTTTATGGGTATTTATGCAAAAATTATGTAAAAATTTTTCCAGACTGGGTAATAATAATTAAGGTGTCAAAAACCAAAATTTATGAGAAAACACGTTTTCTGGAGGTGAGGGGAAGGGGGGGGGATGGGGGGGGGATAATCTTAAAATTCTTCATTCGATATATGTCGACCATTCATGCAACCAAATTCCAAATTCCCGAGGGGTGTCATTTTGCCTATCTTATCCTAGCATACTCAAAGAGTATGATAGGATAAGAGTGGAAAAGGGGCCTAATCCAATAGAGTCAATTCCGAATATTTTAATACGTTTTCATAAGGATGAAATAGATGTAGTAGCCGATATTAAAAAGGCGTTTTTACAAATCGAAGTTAACCCAGACGATCGCAATTTTCTACGTTTTTTATGGTTTGAGGGCGGAAGGTATATAATTTATCGATCTAAACGATTAGTTTTCGGTCTAACTTGCAGTCCTTTTATCTTGGGAGCTGTATTAGAATATCAATTGTCAAATATGTTAAATGTTGCTAAAGATTCTGAAAAATGCTGGATCGTTAAGAAATTAATAGGATGATTTTATGTCGATGATTGTATAACAAGCGTCAGTACAGTGAAAGAGTTACAGATAATTAGGGCAGAAGCAAAAAAGGTGATGTTAGCGGGAGGATTCGATCTAAGGGGATGGGAGTTTACAAATGATTGTACAGAGAAAGAAAACAGACTTGTGCTCGGTATCATGTTTAGTAAAAAGAGTGACACGTTGTCGATCAGTCCAGCGTTATTGAAAGACGCGTTCAAAGCAGGAGTAACTAAATGGAATATTCTCTCGGCTGTTCATAGAATTTGTACATCCTATTTTGTTGGACTCTAAATCTAAAATTGTTGAATTAATAATAAGAGAATTTCACAAAAATGCATGTCACGCGGATGTGCAAATGTTTCTATGCGATAACGACATCTCAGATAATCCTGATTTGGATATTGTGAATATGATCGAATTACAAGGTAATTACTAACGTAGACAAGAGATAATGGATCATCTGAGACATCGATATCGTAAGGAATATCTAAGCCTATTAATTTTTAAGAATAAGAATAAAAAGAATTTTGTAAACTGGAAACAGGTAATTTAGTAATGATTGATGACGACAATGTCAAACGATCAAACTGGCCCTTAGCCAAAATAGAAAAACTAATTTTAGGTCGTGATAATATATCTAGAGTTGCTGTACTTAAGACCAAAGACGGAGTACTTACCCGTCCTTTACAAAAACTGTATCCTTTAGAGATTAGTAGCAATCAATCAGATGGAAAAAATACCGATGATTTACAAAGTTTACGTAAAAAGGCAGGCGAAAAAATTAATGTTAAAAATACAGCTAATCAAAATGTCAAAATCAATGAGAGTGAAAAAACTAAACAAACACCAAGTGGTCGTATTGTAAAGCAGCAATCTAGAAAATAGATGTAATATGTAAGCGATTATTTCACGTGTGTTGAGTCGAAACTCAAGGTGGAAGGATGTCTTAAATGTATAGTTTCAGTTACTCTAGGCAAATTGGGCTATATATATTTTTTGTGTAAATGGTAGGCTAGGCACGCGTTGAGAGTTAGTTGTAGACGAAACGAAAACAGGAGAGCATGCATTCTTGTTATGTTGATTTGTTGTATTGTAGTTTAATAAATTTTGCTGTAATTTAATAAAAAATCATCTTGATAGATCACAAATAAATTATAATTATTTAACATGGGGTTTCAAAATTTATACGCACATTACTACAATTTGCTTTGAATAAAGTGATACCAAACTATTTTAAAAATTGATATTCTAACGAAGAGATTAAGACTCGCTAGAGTCAAAAATACGTAGAACTTTGGCACTAGGTTTAAGAATAGCTAAAAATAGCCAAAAAACGACATTTGCTTAACTTTAAATGATTATATCTCAGCGGGTTTTCAAACTAAAGAGCTGAAATTTTGCACAGATTTCTAATTTTTATAGTACTTGAAAATATCTCACGATCAACCAATTCGGTAACCCCAGTGCGGGGACTTTGTCCGAAATGTATTATTTTCACCTTTTATATATATATATATATATATATATATATATATATATATATATATATATATATATATATATATATTAGTTATATATGTTCTTTAGCCGTATTCAGACGGAATATCAATCGAGAACAATGTTCCTCGCTTGAGCTAAAATTGACGAGGGCGCGCGAAGTGCGCCCGAGGTAGATATCTGCTCAAGCGGCAAACATTGTTCGAGATTCAGATTTCACTTGAATAAACGGCTAAAGGACATAGATAATTTTATGTCCGAAGTTGGCCGTATGAGGAACTATAACTTATTACTTGAAAATATTAATCTTTTATTTCAATACTTTTAAAATTCTATTTTAGTTTTATTGATTTTTTCTTTTGTTTCTTAGATTGACATTTTGTAATAAGTATAGCTGCTGTTAAAGCGCGAGTCATTTTTTTACACGCTTTTATTAAGCTTGCTTTCACGTCTGTCTGTCTGTCTGTCTGTCTGTAATCAAATCTTGCACGCTCGATTTGAGACACTTTTTGTCGATGGAAATTTCTGAAATTTTACACAGACCTCGGTCTCCGATGACAATGTTATAATCCGTTGTCAGGTCGACGATGACGGGTGTGCAAAGTCTCCGAGGAAGTTTAAGTGGAAAGACTATCTTTGGGTGGAGGCGAGTTGATGGAATGTTGTTGAGTTGATAGTTGTAGAAAATGCATAGGGGATAGGCGAATCTACAGCTGGAAATATAGAGGATAGGAGGATCAAAAGGGATGGGGGAATATATAGGGGATAGGGGAATATATAGGGGATATGGTAATGTATAGAATTAAATACTTAATAGATATTATTAAGTACAAACTTTTGAAAAAAAATTTCTCATAGGAAATTCAATTTTAACTAAAAAGTAGATAATAAAAAATTTAAAAAGACATTTTTAAAACACGCTTTTATAAGGGAGAAAATACACTAAAAAGTATTAAATAAATTAATTTACTTCCTAGAAATTACTTACAGTTCATTACGATAGTTAAAAGAAAATTTTACAACGAAAATTCAAAAATAAAAGTGTGGGCGCTGAATTAGATTTACTAAAATTAGCGACCACACTTTTCTTATTAAATTTTTGTTGTAAAATTTTCTGTTGATTATCACAATGAACTGTATAAAAGTAATTTCAAGAAAGTAAATTAATTTATTTAATACTTTTTAGTGTATTTTCTCCGTTATAAAAGCGTGTTTAAAAAAATTTTTTTTTTTTAATTTTTTATTTTTTATTAACCTACGTTCAATATGATTGTCCTTTAACATATTGAACGAAATATAGTAGGATCGGTGATGCCATATTGATTTCTCCTGAGACATATTGAGTCTTAATATATCTCAGGAGGATATATAAATCTTGTAAAGAGTCGAGGAGTGCGTCTGAGACATATGCGATGCCAATACAAATTCAGCATACTCTTTACATACTGACACGAATACGGTCTACGAGGACATAATAATTGTATACGTCCTTTGGTCGTATTTAGGTGGAATATGAATCGAGAACAATGTTTGTCGCTTGAGCTGAAATTGTCAAGGGCATGCGAAGCGCGCCCGAGGTAGATTTCTGCTCAAGCGGCAAACATTGTTCGAGATTCAGATTCCACCTGAATAAGCGGCCAAAGGACATTAATGATTTTATGTCCAAAGTAGGCCGTAAGAGAAACTATATATTTTTTCTTAAATAACAGTGCAATAATTAATGACATTTAAATATTTTATTATATTAAAGAAAAATCAAAGCGATGAGTTACGAGAGATACGCTGCACATCACATTCAAAAGAAGAATACAGTTATCATACTTTGGATAAGATACCTGCATATCCAGATAAAATAGCTATAACTTATACATGGAGTGATATAAATGCGTATTGTACATTAAAGGATAGAAGAAGTATGTGGGGTCACGTTGTAAAGAAAAACAAGGTTGTCAACCACAGAAAGCACATTTTAAGAAAAGGTAAGCACTGTGTTAAAGACTATTTTTTCCGAACATATGCGAATTGTATTGTAATATTATCAATTTATCATGATAAGAAAATAACTTTTTTTATCTAGAATATATGATTACTATATATAAGATCCATGACAATAAAAAAAATACAGTATAAATTATAAAATTCAAAAAGAGGCAGGCGAAATAAGTCGAAAAAGAGTCATGTATCTCTAGTTGAAATTTAATGGGCTATATATACATGGAGAGAAAAATCATCCCAATAGAGCATGCTAGTTCACATTCTCAGAGAGAATATAAAAATTTTATTCTGTCACGGAATATTTTTATTCTCTTATTTCATCAGTAACATTCAAAGGTAGCATAGAATTTCCGTATCCTACTATTAAATGGCGCTCAAGCTAGCAGTGAATAAGCTGTATATAACAACAGGCTGTTCCTTCGTTTGCTCAGGCTACATACTATCAGAGGATGTGACGCGAGCAAAAAGAGCTCATATGGTAAGCAACTGTGGCATAGCCTGCTAATATCCTACGTTTGCCTGCACCACGAGCCGTCGAAGCGTTCGTCCATTCGCTCTGTGAAGGATTCGTTATATATTAAATTATTTTTCGCTATTTGAAACATTTTTTTTTTTTAATGAGTAAATATAAATTTAATTATATAAACGATAACCATTTCAACAGGTGAATTAAATAATTTAAAATTTAATATCTAATTATTTTGAACAACTAGGAGGCAGATCAGTATGTATAATTTCACGTCGATGATTTCTCGAAACATCTTTGGTCGAGTGCGTAACGTACGCGCTTTTTATTTTAACTAGGCGAGTTCAACTCTCGGCCGGGACTATTGTTTTTAAACTGCTTTTAGTATTTAAATATTTTCCATGATTTTTTAAGCTAATACTTCTTTTGGCACGCCTCAAAAATTTGCTGGGCATAAAAATCCAGGTAACCGTCACGTTACATTTGAATATGTGTTGTGTGCGTGTGACCCTATCTGTGCGCGCATATACAACTAAGTTATGAGAATAAGAGGGAGAGAGGGAACACTATACTATACCAAGCAATGTATATTCAAGCCTGGATTACAGAGAGAGAGAATAGCAAGCGAATACACACTACACAAGCTAGGTATAGGAGGAAAGAAAGAAGGTACATCGGCACATCAGCATACAAATCGTTGTGTATATGCTGTTTGGGTTACTACATTAGCGTTCAGTATGTATAAAGCGCGCATTCATACGCAGATACATCTTTAACGGACACTTATTGATTTTTATTTTAATGCGTTAATTATTGAGAACTTCCTGTATGTTTGTATTATGTATTTTGTATATATGAGCGCTATATATATTATATTTATATATATATATATATATATATATATATATATATATATATATATATATATAACGCTCCTTCAAATATTATTATCTTTGATAGTTGCACAGCAACTATCAGAAAAACAAATTAAATTAGATACAAAATACTAACTTATTATTTTTTTTCAAATTAATGATTAGAAAAAAATTCAAACGGAAACCGAAAGTATTTTTAAAAATCTAATATTCATAACAGATGTTTTTCTGTTACGATCCTTTTCAATAAAGTTACAAGTGATCGTATATATTGTTAAGCATGTAAACAATTGAATTCGAATAAAAATTATTTAAATAATTCAAATATTTTTTTTTTCAAATATTTTCAAAAAACTAAAATTTATTTCTCGAATAATGATGATAGTATATATAATAATATGTCAAACGTAATTGTTAATTGAATTTTCACTTTTGATGTTTCAATTGTTAATAACTTTGTTAAAAAGCATCAGAAATTCTCTTCATTTCTGTTTGAATTTTTTAGTAATTATTAAAAAATATACAATTAAAAAAAATTTTTTTTTCAATTTGAAAGTTTTACAAATCATCGAATAATGATGATAGTATATATAATAATATGTCAAACGTAATTGTTAATTGAATTTTCACTTTTGATGTTTCAATTATTAATAACTTTGTTAAAAAGCATCAGAAATTCTCTTCATTTCTGTTTGAATTTTTTAGTAATTATTAAAAAATATACAATTAAAAAAAATTTTTTTTTTAATTTGAAAGTTTTACAAATCATATTTTTACAATTTAAAAAAGGATATAAATAGAATAAAATTTTATAAACTTTAATTTACTTTTTTTGATTTTTTTGTGTGACAAGTAGAACCAGAGATAATGCTATTTAAATATTAATTACTATTTAAATAGTAAATAAGCGCTTTTTATCTACATTTTTTCTTGTGAATTTCTGACTAGGAGAACGTAGGCAAATCGCGAATATGTTTACAAATTAAAGCCATGTCGTCACGCTGCTTAGACCTAAAGTGTAGAATAGTCTTACGATTATTTTTCGTCGTTGATTAATTGAAATTACTGGTAGATATACTGAAAAGATAAATTCTAATATTTTAACATGCTTGCAGTAAAATTATTAATTTCCCTATGATTTATATTCAGTACTCGATTCAAAATTTCAAGAAAAACATTGACTAAACTCTAGTTTAGAACTGCAATTATAATTGACATACGCACTGTGCTTTTTTTAAATATTTTTAAAAAACTATGAAAAAAAATATTAATTATATTTTTGGCTATTATTTAGTTAAGTTTTAAATTTGCATAAAGAAGATTATTATAATATGCAATTCCCATATTGAATATAATAATTATCATATACTACTATAAATTTTTATATATACTATGATTATTTTAGAGAGCGCGGTGGCGTAATGGATAGAGCTCTTGCCTTCAACATGGTGGACATGGGTTCGAATCCTGTCTAGATACATCTGACTTTTTTCGAAAGAAAATTAGTGTATGTGCCATTTATATCGCGACTCTTAAAAAATCTGACCTCATTGGGTATCGATTGATTGTTGGTCACAAAAGTGACTGACTGTCCATTGCTAGTCAAAGTTTTCGGTATGGTGGGCTATACAGTCTAGTCTGATGTAATGTGTTAAACGGGAACTGAGCTAGGCTCTCTCGACATCACCATACAAAAAAGGTTAATATATGGAGGACAATATCCTTCATATGCTAATCTTTGTTTAAAAAAAAATGATTATTTTAACTATTTACTTAAATGTTAAACTATTTTCATTTTCGTTACTATTTTTGTATTGATAATATTAAACTTTTCATATGTACAATATATCATGATGTAGAAATATAATAAAAATAATAAATTTTGTTGAAATCAATAAAAGATGCTTATTTTTCAACGTCATAATTTTGATTATTGGTTAAAAGTTTATTTGCCGACTTAGAAATTTGTTATTTATTTCAAATAATTGACCCTTGTAGTATATATATAATATATGATACTCATTGTACTTCATGAAATAGTTAGGAGTTTCTTATGTTTTTAGCCTATGATTTGACAATATTATAAAGATTTGTAATTGTCATTAGTAATAATCGATTTTCCATATTTTTTTATAATAGTAAATATTCTTGTTAATTACGGGCCTTCTCTTTACCCAGAACTACCATTATTCAACCCCATGAGTGGATAATTTGTTGTGCGTATAGATATTTATATAATATAAAATATATTTTTAAGCAAAGCGTGACGGAAAATTGTTCATTCTATTAGAAGCAAGATTGTCACTAAACCAAAAGAAGTATTAACTTTTGTCGACCAGTCCCCACGACTGCCACACTTGGTTTTTTTTTTTGTTTTCTTGATGTTTTTAATATTCTATTGGAGTATTTATATTTTTTAATTTATTTTTTACCTTTTATTATGTGGAAAAAGATATTTCTATGTATTAATATATGTATAAAAAGCGATTGGGACGTGTGATTTGGATATGAATCTTTTTTGAACAGTATAGTAAAGTGCGAGATTTCTTACGATAGTACTTTTTCACACAGTTTAAAAATGTTATATTTAGCTCTCGCTAGATTGTGTATGAAACGCGGATTTAGCTTACGCAGTTCATAAAAATATTTTTATATTATTCACTAGAAATTGAAAACGAAAAAGTAGTCTGCTTTAAGCATGTCGAAAGTACTATCTTTTCTTCTATGGTAATTAAATAACCATTTATTCTTATCACTGTAGTATACATATTTTTTGTGTTTTTTTTCTGTAGAATGTAGTGGTATAAGTTTTAGTTTAACTACCTTGTGGAAGGGTCCAAAGAGCAAAAGAAAGTTTTTTCTTCTTTTTTTCAAAAATTTCCGTTGTATGTAATCTTAAAATGAACGGATTTTTTTCTCCCCTTATAAAAAAAAGTATAGGAAAAACTAAAGAAAAATCTGAAGGATATACTGCAGTTATGAATGCATGTTATACTATAGGAAATTATCCTGTAGATATGACTACAGGAATTCATATAAATATCCCTGAAGTTTTTTCTAAAACTTTTTTGTCAGAAATGTATAGGATTTTCTGAAGGATGGCTTTAAGAAAATTTCGCGGTATTTCCTTAAGATGTTTTTGAATCTCATCGCTTGAGAAGATCGGTCTATACTACAATCTATAGAAAAATCAACAACAAAATATTGTAGAATATTATATAGGATATCCTAGAGAAAATTCTAAAAATAAATGTTGAGAAATTTCTTTAGATATT
Organism: Anastatus disparis; assembly: GCA_017163975.1. Taxonomy (NCBI): domain Eukaryota; kingdom Metazoa; phylum Arthropoda; class Insecta; order Hymenoptera; family Eupelmidae; genus Anastatus; species Anastatus disparis. The sequence continues at coordinate 616,398 of JAFFSR010000072.1, forward strand.
TAGGCAGAAAATGAAGAAAGACACTATTATCTAAGGTTTCTTACAGATTTGCCTTCTTCTTCTTCAATTAGCCTTTCGATTTATCTTTATAGGCCATTACAGATTGGTATAGAAACTTTTTTTCAGGATTTGCTACAGGATTCTTTTAAGGAAATTTATTAGTTTTTCCTTATACATTGGAAACTTATTTTTTTAAAGAATCCTAAAAAGGCCTATAAAAAAGTTTATATAATTTTATAGTATTCTATTTAAGATATCCTTAATAAAGAACATGGAGTATAGCTATACAAATTGATTTAGATATTTTTAGAAAAAAAAACACATAATTACTGTAATGTTCTATGAAGATTTTCTAAATAAATTTTATGGGATGTCAAGTATTACCCTAAGGAGACTTAATAGTATTCCTTTAGATCTTTTTAAATGTCTCCGCTTGTGAAAAAAATTTGTAGAAAAACTCATAAAAAATTTTCGAAGAAATACTTCATAAAATGATCCAGAATATCTTCGAACAAATTTATTAATAAGTTCTTAGGAATTTGTATAGATATTTTTACAAACAGAATTAAACATATCCTGTTAGGTCTTCTATCGCTTTACTTACTCACTTTAAGAAAATTCTATAATTTTTCTAATTCTATAATTTTTTATCAAAGAAACCTGTAAAGAAATTTAAATGATTCCGAAAAAATACTATAGGATTTAATTTAGGATATTCTGTATAAAAAACTCAAGGTATATACATATTTATTTAAATATTTCTGCAGAAAAAGCACATAATTGTTGCATGGTTTTTGTATGGTTTTGAAAAAAAATTTTATAGGATTTTTTAAAGGATCACTTCAAGGAAACTTTACAGATTTCCTTTCAAATTTTTTTAAATCTCGCCGCCTATAAAAAAAGACTAAGGATAATAATAGAAAAAATAAAAAGGCATATCTAAAAATATTATATAGGATATTTGTTGGAAAATCTGAGAAAAAGTCTATAGAAATTTCTATAAATATTCCTTCAGAGAATAGTACAAAATATGAGGATTTTCTATTCATAGTGTGTGTGCGGTTGGAGGGGATAGGAAAAATAATTTGAAAACACATGGTGGTAAAAAAGTGCTACTACTCGGATTCCTTTACACAGTAATGCATATGAATTATTAATTATGGCCTATGGTGATAAATCGAAGTGCCAATATGGGAAGAAATAGTAATTGTAAATTTTATTAATTTCCAAAGAGCCAACATAAAATACAGCAAAGGATCAAATGGATCAAAGCTATTAGAAGAATAAAGTAAGAAACATATCCTTACTTACATAATGTTTTGTTTAAATTTTGGAGAGTTTGGAGTCTGATGAGGGCTCTTATTTATTGATGTTATAATAAAGCTAAATATAAATATTTTAATTTTTTTTATTCAGTCCTAATGGATCATTGTGGCAATTTAATCTGTTCTGCTTATTTATAGACAATCAAAAGTCAGAACTGGAAATCAGCTCAAGCTACATTCCAACTATATTTCCTTCAGAATATAGAAAATCAATAAAAGAAAGGTACAGTAAGCATCTATTATTATTATTTTTTATAATTATTTATAATTATTTATAATTTTTTAAGGTTTGAACGTTATATAAAGCGAAGGAATAATAAACAAGAAAAATCAGTACCTAATAAAATGAAGAAGCTTGAACAACAAACAGAAAATCCTAAAAAGATTTATTCTTGACAGATGAAATGGATGTTAATCTTAGTGACCACAGTAATAAAATTGATAAAGAATGTCAAGTATTTATACCTTGTAGTTCTGAGCAGCAAGATAAAACATTTACTTGCAACAGATATATTTATAATAGTTTTTGTGATGCTAAAATTCAAACGGATATTTTTCAATTATAAATATTGTTACATCCTAGTAATATAGAATTGAAAGATGAACAGTGTGGGACTCCTCAAAAAATATATCTTCACAAATGCATTGGAGCTGATTCACCAAACATTGAAATTACTGATCCAGTACTTTTTAATCGTTATGCATCAATTAAAAATGAAAAAGAACTTTTAGGTCTTGCTGGTGTAGGATCAAAGAATTTTAAATTTTTATTAAACAAGTTACAAAAAGATGGATCAAAGCATTTTAAAATTTCATTGGAGAATAGACTTCTAATATTTTTAATGAAAATGAAAACTGGGTTGACCTTTTCAGCAATTGGTGCTTTATTTAATGTACATAGGACAACTATTAGTGATACTTTGTTCAAAATTCTTGATGAATTAATAATTATTCCTCCAAATTATATATTTTGGCCATCTAAGAGTGTTATACAACCCACAATGCCAAAATGCTTTATTCCAGATTATGTTAATACGCGTGTAATTATTGACTGCATAGAGTTCAAAATTGAAGTGCCTTTCAGTGTTGACCATTGAGTTTCATGGTATTCACATTATAAAAAGGGCTTTACAGCCAAAGTTTTGATAGGAATTACTCCGCCAGGTCTCATTTATTTTAAATCTAAAGTAGCAGGTGGAAAAAAAAGTGATTCACAAATTACAATTGAATCTGGGTTAATCGATTTATCAGAAGAAGGTGGTGTTATTTTAGCTGATAAAGGCTTTCCAGACATTCGTTGAGCTATTGATGTCAAAGGAAACCGTGTAGTCATTGTTATGTCACCATTTCTTAAAAAGAAGACAGAATTTTTATCGGAAGAGACAAATTATACTTACAACATAGCAAAAGTTCAAATCCATGTGGAGAGAATAATGCAGCAATTAAGAACTTATCAAATTTCAAATGAAATACCAGAACATCTGTTACATTGCATCGATAGTATTGTACATATGTGCTTTGTATTAGACAACTTACAACCATCTATTATTTCTAATGAAGAAAAAAATAAAGATTAAAATAAAAAACATAATTAATGAAATTCTATAATTTGTATTAAAAAAATTCAGAAATGTAAATATATGAAGTTTTTAAAATACAATACTGTTGATTAAACTTATAATGAACAAATAGAATAATTATATAATCAAAGGAAATAAAACAAATTTTAAATGTTATTAAAAATATTTTTTCCAGTAAATACACGAGTTTGTTCTTTTTCTGTAACCTTAACATTTTCTTCTTTCGGCTCCTTTTTCTAATGTTGCTGTTAATAATGCAGGTAAATAGTAGCTAAAATAAAAATCATCACATTTAAGAATGACAAATTTCAAGAAAGTGTCATTACGATTAATAGAAATACAAACACTTGTAACCGGTGAATATATGAACAAATCACAAATATCTAATCCAGTTACATACATCTGCATTTGGCATTGTGTATAGTATTCCTATACAGCATGAATTAATTCTGAAAGGATTCTGAAAGGATACATGTAAGGATAATAATCTTTCAAAAATGTTTCATTGTAAGGATTGTGAAATAATTCTATATCTGGAGTATTATTCTTTTTAAAATAATACAATAAAATTTTTTATGAAGAATTTACACAATATTACGAAATCTTTTCAATGAAAGAATTCTGTAAGGATTCATGGATTCTTTTGGTAATAATTCATGAATCTTTTCATACATATTCTGATAAAAGGATTCTGTAAGAATGATTTTATTATTTCTAAAATATTTCATTGTATTATTTCTAAAAGGAATATCTCCCAAACATAGAATTATTACAGAATCCTTTCAATGGAAGAATTTTGAAAGGATTTATGAATTCTTTTGGTAATAATTTATAAATCTTTTCATGCATTTTCTGTTGAAAGGATTCTGTAGAAACTTTATTCTTTCATGTATTATTTAAGAAACAATTTAGAATTATTACATGTATATATATGATGTATGTATTGATATAATTATTTATAGGACTGCAAATAATGGTTACACAGTTATTAAAAACGCAGTTATTATAACAGAGACATCGCACGCATAACAGTTTAGTAGCTATTTTAGATTCTTATGTTCCTTATATATGAAACGGGAAGCACTCTTACCGCTTGCGAGAGTAAGAGAGTAAGCGCTAAGAGAAAAGTAAAGAACGTACAATTCAACAACCGCCATCAAGCCGATAAATTATAAACTAATCCTGAAAATATTTTGAAATGATTCTGTTATGTTTCATGTTTTCTTTCAAAAAGTCCTTTCGAATTCCTTTCAGCATGGATTCATGTAATATTTCATGTTCTGACTTTGTTTTAATACGTAATCTTTGTGAAGTCATTATTAATTTTTTTATGTATTATTTTTTAAACTGTTTTGGAAATAAGTTTGATTTATTTTAAAGTTCTTTTTCAATTATTTCAATGCATTATTTTATAAAATGTTTCTTGAAATTATTTTCAGATTCATTCATGCTGTGGGATTAAATGAGTAAATCGTTCCGTCTTCAAGTTTAAGATTTGAATTTTTAGTTCTGATATTATAATTTTAATTTTAAATGAATAATTTTATTTTTATTACCAATAGTTTTTATGAAATATTGCATAAAAGCTTTTCGAAAGAACCTTGAAATGATTTTGTAAAAGAATACTTTAGATAATCCACAAAATCTTTTTAAATAATTCTATAATTGAAATCGTTGGAAGATTTTTATGTTGTTTCTTGTTCCTTTTGAAGAAGTCTTTTCAAATTCCTTCCAGTAAGGATTCATGTAATAACTTGTATTGTCATCATAAGTTATTTCATGAAATATTTCAAAAAGATTTCAAAATTGATTCATGTAAGATTCCGTGCGACTTTACTAAGACATTGCATGAGTCATTACATGAATGCTTTTTGGAATTATCTTGTAATGATTTGGTAAAAGAATACCTTAGATCATCCCGAAAATGTTTCTAAATTATTTTGTGTTTGAAATTGTTGAAAGATTTCGGAGTTGTTTCTTATTCCCTCAAGAAGTCTTTTCAAATTCCTTCCAGTAAGGATTCATGTAATAACTTGTATTCTCATCATAAGTTATTTCATGAAATATTTCAAAATTGATTCATGTAAGATTTCGTGCGACTTTACTAAAACATTGCATGAGTCATTACATGAAGGCTTCTTGAAAAAATCTTGAAATGATTTGGTGAAAGAATCCCTTGGATCATCCCGAAAATGTTTCTAAATTATTTTCTGTTTGGAATCGTCGTAGGATTTCTGAGTTGATTCTTATTTCCTTTCCAAAAGTCCTTTCGAAGTCCTTTCAGTAAGGATTCATGTAATATTTCATATCTTAACTTTAGATTTCTTTTTGGTATTATTTTTGTAATGACTTTGTAATCTTTCTGTGTATTATTTTATAAATTCATTTTAAAAGAATACGGTTATCTTTTTAAGTTCTTTTTGAATCATTTTAACGTATTATTTCTTAAAATATTTTATGAAATTATTTCAAAATTCTTTCATGCGGTGTGGGATCATGAAGTTTCTCTCAACTTTAGTTGATCACCATCGAAATATAAATAAGGAACATTGCATTTTTCTACTGTATAATACAATAACAGCAATTTTTTTAAGAAATAGGACTTTTAGTTTCTACTATCTTGATTATTAAATCATTTTTAAAAACTACACTATCGAGACTTACATACAACCATGGTTGAGTATAACTCACAATAACACCAACTTTCTTAAGAGGCGGTCGGGTCTATTTCGCCGCTACATATAAAGTGGCGCTGCGGTCAGGTGTGCGAAATCTATTAAATATTTTTTATACAGCTATTTACAATTTTCTGAGACGACAATATACTTTTAATGTTGTCATTTCCTCTAACCATATATATGTAGAATAATTATTAATACTTATCTTGTTTGAAAAGTCTAAAATATTGTTATAAAGCGAAAAATGCGATGCAACGTCGGACCAATGTAAATATGCGTGCACCTTCCTTTAGTGCGACAGAAAGAGCAATACTAAAGAATGATGTATACTAATGTTTACGTCGGCTCTATCTCGCGTAGCATTTTTCGCTTTATAACAATATTTTAGACTTTTCAAACAAGATTAATATTAATTATTATTCTACATATATATGGCTAGAGAAAATGACAACATTAAAAGTATATTGTCGTCTCGGAAAATTGTAAATAGCTGTATAAAAAATATTTAATAGATTTCTCTCACCTGACCGCAGCGCCACCCTATATGTAGCGGCGAAATAGACCTGACCGCCTCTTAATAGTAAAAGCAGAAAATATACAACGAAACGTCACAGAACATTCATTCCGTCGCATTGTTTTTCGTCAAATTTTTTCCCTATATTCGCATGGAGTGGAATTTAGCTGAAAAACTGTTAAAATAGCCTACAATTGTGTCCGCGAATTTTAAATTAACAACAAAAATGTTAAAAAAGTTTGAAATAATCACTCAATGTTATTCTAATAAGATTCTTTTCTTGTGAAAATAAAATATATTTTGTTATCATAACCAAATATTTCGATTAACAACATAATTTTTTAATTATACTATTGTTAATCAACGTCATAGAATTTCTACTTCGCTCCATGTGAATATAGGGAAAAAATTTGACGGAAAACAATGCGACGGAATGAATGTTCTGCAACGTTCCGTCGCATATTTTCCGCTCCATCTGATTTCACCCTTATCAGAAGAAAACATGTCTACAAAATTTTTCCCCTTTGAATATTTTTCTTGAGTAAACTATCGAGTACTTGGTTTGCCCCATTGTTGTTCATAATCAGTTTTGGATAAACTTTCTTTATTATTTATATAGTGTATGAGCGCAGAAACATGTTTACATTTGTTACTTTTATTGTGCACACATGTACAAGAAACTTTATAAACTTGACGATTAGCATCAATCTAAAAATAAGATATATAATGATTATATATTGAAATATTAAAGACTAATTAATTATTTATTCAAATGTATTACAGTTATATATTAATTTAATTTATTACTTAATGATATAATTGTACTAAACAAACAATATTATTGTTTTGCTATTTCTGATAAATAATTGTCATTCACAGGTTGTATTTCTGATATATCATTTGACTCTTCTGCTCCGTTATCTGCATTAGTAACTGCAAATTTCATCGTCCGAGTTGAATCCAAGTTTTATAAACGAATTATTTTTGGTATAGTTAACCTAAAACTAAAAGAATTAAAATAATATTCCATAAAAATGGTGATAAATGTAAGTTGTATGAACGGATGGAAATAATATTTTAGTAAAATTTCTTTTAACTTACATTAATCACTATTCATAATTTTCTTTTGATATTGAATGTAAAAAACAAAAATAAATATAAAGGGATTTATTGATTTTTACCTGCTATTCTGCAAAAATATTATTCCTACCCAAAAAATCCACCTGGATCTATACGTGGGTTACCCATGTGGAAATCCACGTGGGTTTTACATGGATTCCATGTGGATTCTTACAGGAATCCACGCGAATTACCTACGTGGATTTCCACGAAAAAACATCCATGTGGATTTTATAAAAGCCATGTGAATTTTATGAAAACCATGTTGATTTTATAAAATGCTCGTGGATTGTTAAAGAATTCATATGGATTTACGAAATCTATGTGGACTATCAGAGAACATGCATGGATTTTATAAAAGCCATGTTGATTTTATGAAATTCTCGTGGATTGTTAAAGAATCCACAAGGATTTCATGAAATTTATATGGACTATCAAAGAACCCGCATGAATTTTATAAAATCTGTGTTAAGGTGACTTCGGAATTTAGGTTAGATTTTAGTTTTTAGTTTACAAATTATGCATTTAATACATGAAATTTTTTGGATTTTTTAATTTTCCACCATTTTTTATACTCACAGAATGGTGGAAAACTTATAAATCCAAAAAATGTTACAAACTAAAAGCGAAGTTTGTAAACTACGAAATGAAAATTTAGCCTAACCTCCGTAGTCGCCTTAATTTTATATAATTCTCGTGGATTTTGAAGTGATCATTATGGATTTTGTGAAATCCATGTGGATATTTAGAAATCCATGAGGATTTTCAGGTAATCTACGTAGATTTTTTACTCAGATATCTACGTGGATTTAAATAAAAATCTACGTGGAAATCTACATGGATATTTTGAATAGGAAATAACTCAATATTTATTTCGCATTCAAAGTAAAAACCAAAAACGAGGTAAATCTCTTAGTTTCAGCTGTTTGAAGATCGGAGAGCTTCTACGATTGAACTAAGCGTATTCTGGCCTCATATATTTGCGTCTTTGAAATTTGTATAAGGGATCACAAAACTTAGAAAAACGCCACCTACAGATTCAAAATAAAATCAATGTAATCAATCATCAATTCGACAGTAAGTCACAAGTTGGCGTTTCTCTAAGTTTTGTGTTCCATCATATAAATTTCGAAGTCGCAGATATAGAAGACTAGAATACTCTCAGTTGAATCGTAGAAGCTCTCTGATCTTCAAAGAGCTGAAATTCCGAGGCTTACCTCGTTTTTGGTTTTTACTTTGAATGCGAAATAAATATCGAGTTGTTTCCTATTCAAAATATGCATGTGGATTTTTACGTGGATTTCCATTTGAATCCGCGTGGATATCCGAGTAAAAATCTCCGTTGATTACCTAAAAATGCACGAGCAGTACATTAAATTAACACAGATTTTATAAAATCCATGCGGGTTCCTTGGAAATCCACATAGATTTCATAAAATCCATATGGATTCTTTAACAGTCTACGAGGATTTTATAAAATTAACATAGCTTTCATAAAATCCACATGGATTTTTTTACGTGGAAATCCACGTGGGTAATCCGCGTAGATTCCTATGCGAATCCAGGTGAAATCCATATGAAATCCATGTAAATTTCCACATGAGTAATCCACGTGGAAATCCAGATGGATTTTTTTAATGGGGATTTTATTTTTAATGATTTTGTCCACGCACGGAGAACCCTTTTCTCTTCAAATCGTGGTGCTTGAAATTTTTAACCTATTAATTCTGGGACTAAGATACGTAGACTCAGTATCAGAGCGACGCTATGCTGTTATTCAGTGAACTACTTGCCGATTCACAGAAATCTCAATCACGCAATATATAATTGAACTTGCACGCGCATTTTTCGTGCTTTCACAAAGATATTCAGTATATGATTTCTTATTACCGCAGCGTGGCTACGAAAAATAAGCAGGAAGGATTCCCATTCTCCAAGATTCTTTGAAACGTTGAGAGTAAAACGTCAAGCATGAACACATATTTTTAGTGAAAAGATCTTCTTATTAATGTTATGATCACTGTGAAACGATAGTTATACATACAGTGACAAGAGGACGCTTCATCGTTCACCGTGTTTTAAGTGAAATAGGGTTTTCCGTGCGTTTCAAAGATTCTACAACTTTTTCTATTAGAGTCAAGTTGTATGAAAATATTACAATATACTTATAATATTTTATAACTTTACTTTTATTACTCAGAAAATTTAGGTTATAAAATTTGTAATTAAATTAAATTTATTATTATTACATATGTAAATATCAACTATAACAAAATATGGAAGATCTTATCGCTGAATTTTTTTTATTTAGAGATGGTTGGTTATAACAACTTGAATATTTTCATTAAAGTTTATCTATAAGTAAAGTCTTATATCTTCAGAACGTTGGAGAAATCGTTTACAATGAAGTTATATTTTTACGAATTAGGATCATTATAAAAATGTTACTCAAGAATCTAAATTAATATTGATTTTATTTAAAAAAATTAATTTCCATTCAGACTTTAATATTTTTATTTTTTGATACTTAACGTTTTTCTTTACTTATTTTTCGGTACTTTACGTACATCTGGTATTTAGTGTATACAATTTGTTGGTTATAGTTGTAAGCAACTTTTCAGAATATATATTTTTATGAATTTGAGTTTATCCTGTAAAGCAAATGTTTTTTAATATTATTAGGATGAAGGGCTAGAAATACAAATAAAAAAGTCTCAAGATCTTGAAAATTTTGAATTTATTTTAAACACTACACTTTCCTCGTACAAGATTGAATGCAGTAACTACCGCTTATGATATTTTTATTTAAAACATAAGTTAAGAAGAGACCGTACTATCTGTCTTTGTCTAATAGTATTTTTCATTATTTATGTAAACACCATTGGCTATGAGACGAAAAAAATTTCAGCCTCCGCTAGATACTAGTATAATAGTTAAATTTTATAATAAGAACAAAATAACTTAATCATGTACTTTTTGAATAATATGAGACCTACCAAAAAGATAGGTTATATTTTAGATTCTCAGTGGGTCTCATATTATTTAAAAATCACGTAATAAAATTATTTTGTTCTTATTATAAAATTTACCTACTATACTAGTATCTATCGGGGGCTGCAATTTTTTTAGTGTTACAACTAATGGTATTTATATAAATAATGAAAAACACTATTAGACACCCTGTTGAAAAAATCTACCTGGATTTCCACGTGGATTACCCATGTGGAAATCCACGTGGATTTCACATGGATTCCTTGTGAATTTGCATAGGAATCCACGTGGATTTCCACGTGAAAAAATCCATGTGGATTTCATAAAAGCTATGTTGACTTTATGAAACCCTTGTGGACTGTTGAAGAATCCATATGAATTTTATGAAATCTATGTGGATATTTCAAGGAACCCACATGGATTTTATAAAATCTGTGATAATTTTATGTGCATGCGCGCGCGCGTGTATGTATGTATTTGTGTATGTATATATTATGTTAGTATGTGTGTATGTATATGATATGATAGTATGTGTGTAGTTTTTTGTCTATGTATTATGTGAGTGCGTATGAGTGAGTGTTGTGTGTATGTACACTGTTGAAAAAAACATGAAAATTTAATGCAACACTGGAAGCTTGCTTCAAACGTGTACATGAATATTAATAATTTTACCATAATTTTAATCCAAAAATGCATGAAAATTTATAATTTTACCGTAATTTTAGTGAAAAATTGCATGAAAATTAATAATTTTGCCGTAATTTTAATGTAAATGTGCATGAAATTTAAAGTAAAAATATAAATTTCATAAATGTACTGGAAGCAAAATTCAATTTTTTTTAACAGTGTATAGTATGTGTGTGTGTATGTGCGTATATATTGTGTGTATGTGTATTGGTAAAAGTGTTCGAGTCAGTTAAGAAGTGTGTTGTTTTGTATCCGTGCAACTGCGTATGTTTCTGTGTGCGTATATGTCGTGTGTAAGTGTATGGGTGTATGTATGCATGTGAATATGCATATGTGTATGTGTATGTGTGCATAGGTGTAGGTACAAATGTGTGAGTATATATATATATATGTATATGTGTGTGTGTGTGTTAGTGAAAGTGTTCACCTCAGTTAAAAAGTTTGTCATTTTGTATTCGGGCCACTGTGTATGTTTCTGTGTGAGTATATATCGTGTTTATGTGTATTAAATAAAGTATTCACGTCATTTAAAAAGTGTGTCATTTTGTATTCGTGCCACTGTGTATGTTTCTGTGTGCATATTGGTTGGTTCGTTTTTCTCTATTACTATATATATTAATAAGGGTGCTATATGTAGTGCGCCTGTATGATAGTGTACTCGAGAAAATGTTCATGTTCGCAGAAATGTGAGTTGTATTATGTATTATTGTTACGTATGTGTAGGTTTTTATGTGTGTTGTGGGTTTATCAGTGTCCGAAGTATATTTCTATAGCAGTTAAGAAGTTTATGTTGGTGAATTGCGTACAAATTAGTGGTTGTGTGTGTATGTATGTATGTATCTCTTATCAAAACATATACTTATAGACACAGATAAACCAACCAATACTCACACTGAAACATACACAGCGGCACAAATACAATGTGACACTCTTTTTAACTGACGTTAACATTTCACTAATACACATACACACCATACATGCAAACACATATGCACGCAGAGACATACACACACATACCATGCACACACCACAAACTTACATGCACATACATAATACATACGCACATGAATGCATACACATCCGCACGCGCGCACACACACGCACACACATACACACACACGCGCAAACACACTCGCACACTTAAATGTATTTGCGCGCAAATATAGACTCATATATAAACATACACACATACATACATAAATATACATACACGGACAATTACACTGCAAATCTCACTAAAGTACAGAGAAATATACTGATACACACACACACATACACAAAAAAATCATCATAGAATTTACGCACTTATAGTAATTCACATACTTATATACACACACACGCAAACATGCATGTACACACACATACATACACTTACACGCCGATGCCTAAACACACACACAGACACACACACATACACACACACACAGACACCCTAATTTGTAAGCGATTCACCAACATAAACTTCTTGACTGCAATAGAAATATACTTATGGACACCGACAAACCCACAACACACATAAAAACATACACATACGTAACAATAATACATAATACGACTCACATTTCAGCTGACATGGACATTTTCTCTTGTACACTATCTTACAGGCGCACTACATATTGCACCCTTATTAATATACATAGTAATAGACAAAAACGAACCAACCAATACGCACACAGAAACATACACAGCGGCACAAATACAATATGATACACTTTTTAACTGATGTTAACATTTCACTAATACACATACACACCATACATACAAACACATATACACGCAGAGACATACACACACATACCATACACTTACGACAACCTTTCACACACTTACATAATACATACGCACATAAATGCACATATATACACACGCATGAATACACATACACACACACATATACACACAAACACACTCCACACACACACACACACACACACACACACACACACACACACATATACACACACACAGGTACACACACACACACACGCACACTTAAATGAATTTGAGCGCAAATATAGACACATATATAAACATACACACATACATACATAAATATACATACCGACTATTACACTGCAAATCTCATTGAAATACAGAGAAACATACTGATACACACACTCACACAGATACAAAAAAAATCTTCACAGAATTTACACACTTGTAGTGATTCACATACTTATAAACACACACACGAACACACATACACACATACCAATGTATACGCTACCACCAAAACCAAAATGAACACACATGCATACTAACTTATAAAAAAGCACTTAACAAACGAAAAACTTTTACTATGCTACGAACACATATAAACTGACATAGACAAACCCACTTTTACTCACAAAAACATACGACTAGAGCTAAAAATACTATACAAGACACTTTTCCACGAGATAGACACTTTATCGATACACGCGTCTACACCATACATTTAAAAACACATACATAAACGAACGTACGCATACATATATACACACACGCAAACATACATGTACACACACATATATACACTTACACGCCGGCACACAAACACACACACACACACACACACACACATACACACACATACAGACATACATACACACACACACACACACACACACACACATACTAGTTTATACGCAATTCACCAATATAAACTTCTTGACTGCTGAAGAAATATACTTAGGGACACCGACAAACCCACAACACACATAAAAACATACACATACGTAACAATAATACATAATACGACTCACATTTCAGCTGACAGGGACATTTGCTTGAGTACACTATCATACAGGCGCACTACATATAGCGCCCTTATTAATATACATAGTAATAGACAAAAACGAACCAACCAATATGCACGCAGAAACATACACAGTGGTACGAATACAAAATGACACACTTTTTATATGACGTGAATACTTTAACTAATACACATACACACGATATATACGTACACAGAAACATACATAGTGGCCCAAATACAAAATGGCACACTTTTTAACTGAGGTGAACACTTTCACTAATACACATACATACGATATTTACGCACACAGAAACGTATATAGTGGCACGGATGCAAAACAACACACTTCTTAAGGTAGTTCTATTGGTATAGTGGTTCTCATTGTGAAGTAATATGTTTCTTAATAATTCACACTATACGAAAGAGAAATTGGTTGAGTTCTGTGTTTGCACAATAATTCAAAAACATGTTTGTTCGCAGATTCTGTAAGTATACACAATGCGAATCGCAAGACAGCATGTTTACGTGTAAATTAATATAGAATAAGGATATTATTTTTCTTTTATTTCGGAATGGAGGGTCGATTGCTATAATCTACCAGGTACTATTTCAATCCTTGAGATCTGAAGTATAATATATTTAAATTTCTTCGAAATTTATAGAAAACTTTTTGAACAATCTTATAGAATGTTACATTTCAAGCACTTCGCCCATTTACTCTCATGTTAAATTCAGCAAAGTTCAAACTAAAATATCTAAAAGATGAAAGCGGATATCCACCCAAATCAAAATACCATTGTAAAGCGTAAATCTTAATTTACAACATATTTTAATTTTAAAAAATTCTATAGAAAAGTGAAAAACCAATAGATCTACCTTAACTGACGTGAATACTTTTACCAATACACATACAATATATATGCACATACATACACACACATACCATACATACACACAACACTTACTCATACGCACTCACATAATACATAGACAAAAAAATACACACATACTATCATATTATATTCATACACAAATACACACATACTAACATAATATATGCATACACAAATACATACATACACGCGCGCACACACGCACATACACACACACGTATGCACGCATACACACACACACAAGAACACCCACGCATAACCACACACACGCGCGCGCGCGCACACACACACACACACACACACACATACCAACTTATGCGCAATTTACCAACATAAACTTCTTCACTGCTACGAACATATACTTACAGACACATGCGTCTTTAATATACACATACACAAGTACACATACACACGTGCACCTATAACATACACATACACACACGCACATGCACATATACACGTATCCATACACATACACTTACTCATATACACGTATCCATACACATACACTTACTCATATACACGTATCCATACACGTACACTCACTCATATACACGTATCCATACACATACACTCACTCATAAACACATACACGTACACAATATCCGTCACTCCATCTCCATATTTCCTTTCCGTCTCTGTATCTCCGTCTCTGTCTCTCGTTCTCCATCTCTTCTACTCCGTCGCTTTGTCTTCGTCTCTCCATCACCATCTCTTCGTCTATTTCTCTCTGTCTCCGTCTTTTCCTCTCTCCGTCTCCATCTCCTCATCTCCGTCTCTCCATCTCTGTCTTTCCGTCACCGTCTCTCCGTCTCCGTTATTACTTTATCATATAACTTATATATAATCTTATATTATATAACTATCATCATATTAATGAGAATAATTAAGCCTTTTTTCTCCCAGGAATATCGTTTGCATATTTGTCAAATATATATACCCTTACATACTTGCACCCCTACACATATGCACAAATATACATACACATACGCACATTCACATGCATGCATACACACATACACTTACACACCTACATATACACACATACACATAAATGTGTATACATATATTCTCATGTACATTTTCACATATACATGTCACATAAACACATACCCACATACATATGGCAGATTCCATTCAGATTCATGCAGATCGTCACTGATCGAATTTTTTTTTTCTTCTAAGTAATAAAAATACCTTCTATTATGTATATAAAAATAAAATTCACCTCGTAGAATGCTCAAAAATTTTTTTTTTTTTTTACTACAGCAATTCTACTGTTGGATGTAAAAACGAAAATTCAAAAATTGAAAATGAACCTCTACTTTTAAATGACTATAGCTCCGTCAATTTATAACCTTTTTGAGCGTTCTTTTAACGAAAGTGTGCGGAATTTTGTCTAGTTTTAAATGCAATCTCGATTTTTGTAATACAATTTGATTTTACTGAGTTATTTACGAAAAACCAAAAAAAAGTGATTTTTTTAAACACGATTTTTTCAAAAACTATATTTTTTTTTTTTTGAAATTTTTATATGATTTTATACATAAAAAATACTAACTTTTAGGGTAGGTGAGAATATGCGATTTTGCCTTATTTTTTTTTAAACAGATTTTTAAACGTTTTTTTTATATTTTCGATTTTAAAACATTGATACCATGGCGCATTGTACTATTTTTCCAACTTTACGTGTTCTTACAACTATTTTTATGCTTTTATTATCAAAAATATCAACAATAATCTTTGAAATAAATCCTGGATCGAATATTTTGATCAATTAGAACCAAGGTTATGACGATTTAAAGTTTAAAAAAAATGCTGAAACTTTAAATAAATATATTTACTTTGAATTTTGAATTTTGAATTTTGAATTTTAAATTTGAATTTTGAATTTTGAATTTTAAATTTGAATTTTGAAAAGGTGAGTTTTTTAAATACTAAAATATATTATTTGGTCATTTTCAATGAATAAATAATATGCGATACAATTGAGAAAGAACACTAATGAATTGAGAACTAATGTGAATAAAAAAATCCGAATTTGAATAAAACCTTTCAATTTACTTCTTGCCACTCATGTCTCAAAGTTTTGGCAGTGTAGATTTGGTTTCGTTCACTTTTCCAACAGTGAATCTTTTGAATACCTTTAATTTCTTTTGCATTTCCTAACCATTCCATTTTTTTTGTCAGTCGAAAAACTTCTAACTCATCCTTGCGGATAACAAGAATGTTAATCGACGGAGTATATTTTAATACGTGAGTGGCGAAATTTTCAGCGTTTCTAATAAAATCTGCACTCTTCTTGGACAGATTATGCGTGGTAGCATAATGATTAACTAAACCACCAATACCGTCACAAGCGCCTTTACCATGACCTGTTGCAGAAAGAAGCCATTTTCTGTTAACTTTTGAGTTTTGAAGCTCATAGAATTGATATCTATTTTTAAAATGACTAGCAGCTCCATCGGAAATGGTGATGATTTCATCAAGATCTTGCGCAACATGTTTTTGTTTTAAGTTATCGATAAT
This sequence comes from Anastatus disparis, assembly GCA_017163975.1. Taxonomy (NCBI): domain Eukaryota; kingdom Metazoa; phylum Arthropoda; class Insecta; order Hymenoptera; family Eupelmidae; genus Anastatus; species Anastatus disparis. Next base: position 633,454 of record JAFFSR010000072.1, read on the forward strand.
TAAATTTATAACCATTAGGGCATGAGACGAATCATGTTTAATATCGTCAGATACGGTGACATAACTGACAATATCATCATTTCCAAAATAGCATACCGACGTAAATATTGATATTTAGTTTTTACTCCAATGATAGCTTTGAATTTCATTTTGAAGCAGAACTGTCCAATTTTCTGCAAAATCGACATGAATAACTAATTGGAAGTCATTATTTTTCGCTAAAAGTTTAACCTCTTTAATTGCTATACGTTGAATTTCTTTGACCAATTTATGAGCTCTTACAGTGAGAGCGCGCTCTCTTAACTCTATTAAGAAATTTTCAATTGTGCTAGTTTTATTCAGTAAATTTGATTTTTCCCAAACACCATAAATTATTTCTTCATATAAATCTTCTTCTGTCAAAGAAATTACTTGTAAATCAATAGAATCTCCAATGGGACATTCTTTACATTCTCTTAGTACACATTTCATATCATCTTTTAAACAAAAAAGTGAAGAACATATTTTCAATTCCAAATCTGCAATGTCTTGTTTATTCTCTTTTTTATAATTATTCAAAGCATCTAACATAAGTTTCAGATTCTCGCAGTAAACACAAAGGCACGAATCGGTGGGTGGATGTGGTATAACCCACTTCGGTCTTAAAGCGTAGAATGTTGATTTACCAATTTTTGTTTTCATTTCAGGATTTTCGTCTTTAAATAATTGATATATTTCTTTTATACTTCGCGTGAGAAAGCGTTTGACTTTTTTAGTTTTTATACCATTTTCTTTAATAGATACTGTGTCGCTTTTATTCACACTTTGATGAGAACAATTAAAATCATCGTTCAGATAATAATCCTTTACTTTCATTACAATTTCACTATCCAAAGAATGGCCACAATGAGCTCTCAGACTGCTTGTAAATTTTTTTATTATTTACCAATGATCGTGCTTGATCAATCATATAAATAGTTACATTTGGTAATACTGATAATAAATAATCTTTAGGAATATCACTTGGTATAATACTCAACAATCGCACTTTCTCAAGAAAATTTGAACAATTATCTAATGCAATTTTAATATTCTCAAGCCATTATCATTTGTTTTACATTCATTATTTTCATTCAATGCGGGCAAATCCGTTATATCGTAGACTTTCATTATTTTACTTGCTATTTGTGAATCAAATGCATCGTTTATTTGTTTTCTTTTTCGGAGGGTCGATGAAATAGGCGCATTTTTCACTTCATCTAATAATATTTTGTAACACGAAGGGCATACTTTATCTTCTCTAGAGAAAAAAGTATTTGGATACAAGCGCTTCAAAGACTCCGTTAGATCACCTAGTTCTCTAAGCAGACTTTTGGAGCAATCATAAACAACTTTTTTGTGCCTTTCTTTTAAATCCTTGCACTTCATTTTAACAATCAGTGATGCCATTATTGAAATTCTGTTCAATGACAGATCGAAAAAAATAATTTTTCTTAAACAACTTTATTTTTTATCTTCCTTTTCTTATATTTTTAAACGCGTCAAGTTGTTGATGAGAATGCAAAGAACGAATCATCGCCACCTAGTAGTGACATGCGTCAACTCCCTACAAAATAAATTTTCCAAAAAAAAATTTTACCAAAAAAATTTTCTTCAACAAAAAAAATTTTTATTATAATAAAGTACCATAAAAAGAGGATAAATGGTTATATATTCTTTCATCAAAATAACTTTTTTTTAAATTAAAAAATTTATATCTTCAGATTTTAATCTTTAACGAAAATTGCGTTTCCTCAATGTAAATATCATATTTATTTAAAGTTTCAGCATTTTTTTTTTAAACTCTAAATCGTCATAACTTTGGTTCTAATTGATCAAAATATTTGATCCGGGGTTTATTTTAAAGATTATTGTTGATATTTTTGATATATTAATAAATAAAAGCATAAAAATAGTTGTTAGAACACGTAAAGTTGGAAAAATAGTACAATGCGCCATGGTGTCAATGATTTAAAATCGAAAATATAAAAAAAACGTTTAAAAATCTGTTAAAAAAAAATAAGGCAAAATCGCATATTCTCACCTTTCCTAAAAGTTAGTATTTTTTATGTATAAAATCATATAAAAATTTAAAAAAAAAAAAAGAAAAATATAGTTTTTGAGAAAATCGTGTTTGAAAAAAATCGCTTTTTTTCGGTTTTTTGTAAATAACTCAGTAAAATCAAATTGTATTACAAAAATCGAGATTGCATTATAAACGAGACAAAATTCCGCACACTTTCGTTAAAAGAACGCCCAAAAAGGTTAAAAATTGACGGAGTTATACTCATTTGAAAGTGGAGGTTCATTTTCAATTTTTGAATTTTCGTTTTTACATCCAACACTAGAATTGCTGTAGTAAAAAAAAAAAAATTTTTTGAGCGTTGTATGAGGTAAATTTTATCTTTATATACATAATAGAAGGTATTTTTATTAATTTGAAGAAAAAAAAATTCGATCAGTGACGGCCTGCATGAATCTGAATGGAATCAGCCATATACACATATAAACATATGCACATACACATATAGAACATTTGCCTCTCCATGTCCATCTCTTCGTCTCCATCTCTTTGTATTTATCTCTCCGTCTCTCCATCTCCGTCAGTCCGTCTCCCTTTCTCTGTTTCTTTCTCTCAATCTCTTCATCTCCGTTTCTTCATCTCCGTGTTTTTGTCTCCGTCTTTCCGACTCCCTATCTCTGCCTCTCTTTCTCTGCCTCTCCGTCTCTGTCTTTCCATTTCCGTACTTCCATCTATGTCCCTTCGCCTCCATCTTTCCTTCCCGTCTCACTGTCTCTGTCTCCATTTCTTCTACTCCGTCGCTGTCTCTCCATCTCTGTCTCTTTTCCTCCGTCTCTCTCTCTTCATATCCGTCTTTCCCACTATATCCCTCTGTTTCCGTTCCTTTCTCCCCGTCTCTCCGTTTCCGTCACTTTGTCTCCGTTGCTCCATCTCCGTTTCTCCATCTCTATCTTACTGTCTCGGTCTCTCCGTGTCCGTCTCTCCGTCTTCACCTCCCTGTTTTTGCCTCTCCGTCTCTGTCACTCCGTCTTCGTCCCTTGATCTCCGTCTGTCCGTCTCTGTCTCTCCATCTTCGTTTTTCCGTTTCCGTCTCTCCGTCTCCACCTCTCTGTCTCTGTCTCTTCAACTCCGTTATTACTTCATTATATTACTTATATGTAATTTTATATTCTATTACTACCATTATATTAATGTGGAGAATTAAGCCTTTTTTCTTTCGTGAATATCGTTTGCATGATTGCCGCATATATACACATATATATATATATATATATATATATATATATATATATATATATATATATATATATATACTCACACATTTCTACCTACACCTATGCACACATACACATACACATATGCATATTCACATGCATACATACACCCATACACTTACACACATACATATACACACATGAACATATATGTATGATTGTGTATATATATATATATATATAATAAAAAGAAAAAGACTTGTATAGGAAATTTTATATTATAGAAAAGAAAATTATATGATTTTTTGTGCCTAATTATTATAAGTAATTATTCATCATTGGTAATCAAAGATGATAATTAATTTCATTTGATTTGACAATGCTTGTTGTAACCGGCAAATGAAGAGGGATAGGCATAGCTCCCTCTATTCGTGACTACCTTTATTGTACATATAAGAAAAAGAAAAAGAGAGGGAGAGAGTCAATGTTTAAAGCCGGCGGACAGAGAAGGATAGACGTAACCTTCTTTATTCTTAACTGAACGACTGCGCATCCCTAGTGCGCCGAGTCACCGTGTTTAATGCTTTGGTTCTCTTTCACGAAGTAGACGTCTTTTGATGTACTTTTCACCAGGGATAAAAAAAAATCATTATTCAATATATGTTGACTATTCATGCAACCAAATTCCAAATCTCCTAGGGGTATCATTTCGCCTATCTTATTGTATTATACTCTTTATTTTATTAATCACATTTAATTTTTATTTGTATATGTTATGTATTTACCTACATAAATTTGATGTTATGTGATTACTATGATGATTTGAAACGAATTAAAATAAAATTATTATACAAAATATTGATGTGGCTTATTTGTACATATTTATTATTATTGATGTTTCTAAGAAATGCGATCAACCATCTATAAGCGTTGGTATTTTAAACATCCCATAAATTTTTATTAAGAGTTAATTATAACTTATTATCTTTTCTCCTTTTTTTCTTACTTTTTTACTTTCTTTCTATTTAGAATACAATCTAAATAGAAAGAAAATATATTAGTGTAAGTACGGTAAGACGTATCGGAATTTATCGATTATTAATTTAATTCATAATAGTATATTGGGGTAGTAAATTAAGTATTTCAATCATTTAGTCACAGTTCATTTTTAATTTATTACTCATTTTCTTTTTTATTAATATTTATATTTTGGAATTTTTCATAATTTTTTATTTATTAAAATGAAATACTAATTTATATTTATTGTTTGTTTTATTCCCGAGAAGACTTTCGAACTCGGCAGTCGAGTCGTCGAGCTCGGGCCAATATTGGCAAACTGTGCTCAGCCGAACTCGGGCCAAGCTTGGCAAAAAACTTGGTGGCGAGATCGGCCCGAGCGCGGTTGCTGTGTTTCACGCTCTATAGGAAATGGTGGGGGAAACTACTGGAGGATTTGGAGATTCTTTTTTTAAGAAACTTTGTATTAACTCTATCTGATCTTGAGAATGAGGGAACTTTAAATATATCACCTTCCCTTCATTGATAAAAGTTATAGGCACAACAAATGTTTTAACAACTGCTTCTATTCCCTCCTCTCACGTCAAGTATACTATAGCATACTGTTCGTTTTTTTGTGTCATCTGTAAAAATTACTTTATTTGTGAGGAAATTTTATTTCATTATGCTGCTTTTATAATCTTTTTAATAATCCAGTTAAGGCTCTGAATTTTAAGGGAATGATTTTAGGTTATGTTGCATTATACACTGACTTACTTCGAAAAGTATGACTGATATATAATTAAATATTTCTTAACATTACAATTAAATGCATATACAATCGACAAAAACAATTTAAAGAGTAAAATAATAATGAATTACTTTAAAATAAAACGATTATTGAGTACAGTAACAAGCCGATTTCGCTATACGTACACGTGTTACTGCAGTAGGCCGGTTCAATCTGTATCGATGCACGCGCAGACCTATAGCGTTATATACCTATAGCGTTCACGAAACTCTGCATCCAAGTTCGGGCCGAGCTCGCCTCCAAATTCCATGCCAAGCTTGGCCCGAGCTCGGTACCAATGTCGAGTCGACATCGTAAACTTGGCAGCCAATATTGGCCCGAGCTCGCGGCACTCTAAAAAGTCTTCTCGGGTTAATATAATTAAATAAATTTTATGCTCCATTTTGTTTCGAACTGAACTTCTATCTATTTTTGTTCATATTTAAAGTAAAATTATAAAAATTAATAAATATTAATTTATTTAAATGAAATCAGAATTATTAAAAATTTGTTATATTTAATATTCATTTTAAAAAACCGTTAATAAATGAAATTTGAAAATAAAGAAGCTAAAAGAATTTTGGAATGCAGGAAATTGGTACAAAGGAACCTGATTGAATGGAACCAGATAAATAATTTATTCTAGTTCACTAGGATTCTTTATGATTTAATACGACTGTTAGCACATGAAATTTGAGAAATTTAAAACTAACGACCTCAGAATTCGAAGAAACCTGTAACAAAAGAAATGATTGAAATCGAAAAAATGCAACTATATTGTAATGAATATATGATTCATTACAAATGATACAAATAATTATGATTTAAGATGTTTTTATATTAAGAGGCCGCGATGACAAGTTATGGTACTGAAGCCTGTCAAGCGCGCTCCTCTTATACTTTGAAGTAAAGCATTAAAAATTTCAAAACTATTTTTTGCAAAAACGGGCAATAAAAATAATATAAAAATATACACTAAATATGTTAGGATTTTTATTATCTTTAATTAAAAAACAAAATCATTATAATCAGTTCACTCAATCGTGAGTAAAATTCCTTCATCGTTTTCAGCCAAACTAAGTGCTTTTCTGAGGTCGATATTGTACTATTGTATCAGAACTATAATCGTATGTTTGATAGAATTTGATAGTGAGAATACCACATCTAAATACATGTGGGCAGTGTATAGATATAAGTCAATTCATCTAAACCCGCACGTACACACGCACACATACACGCAGTTTGTTATATATTCCCTGCTAATAACTGCTAATAACTGCAAATAACTGTTAAATGTTATAAATAGTTGGGTTTAAGACAGAAGTAACAGTTATGTTGCAGTTGATAACAATTATAAGCAGTTATACGCATTATTAGCATTTATACCGTGTTGAAGAAAACCACATGGTTTTACCACATAGTTTCACCACATGGTTTTACCATATAGTTCAACCACATGGTTTTACCACATGGCTTAACCATCTGGTAAGACCAAGTTACAAAACCATGCAGTTTAACTATGTGGTCATTCATGACCACGAGATCTTTTTATAACATATGGCTTTTCTTATGAAATTTTTTAATTAAATATCATAAAAATAATAATAAATTAGCATAATAATTCTATTCGAGTGATTAGGCGGGAGAAGAATTCTTTACTAACGCCACAATTAATTTCTCTAAAAATAAGCGGGTGAAAAGTATTTTCCTCCCGCAAATTAAATTTCTGTTAAATAAAGCCAAAAAAGTACTTTTCTCGCGCAAATTCGAAGGGCAGAGAGTTCTTTACTCCCGCCACATTTGATTTCTCTAAAATTAGGCGGGCGAAAAGTACTTTTCTCCTGCAAATTGAATTTATCTTACATAAAGCGAAAGGAAAGTACTTTTTCTTCGCAAATTCAGAGGGCAAAAAATTCATTACTTTTACCAAATTTTATTTAAAAAAAATAAGCAGGTGAAAAGTACTTTTCTCCGGCAAATTAAATTTCTATTAGATTAAGCTGGAGTAAAGTACTTTTCATCCGCTTACTTTTAGAGAAATTAAATTTGGGGGAAGTAAAGAACTTTTACCCCTCTGAATTTGCGAGAGAATAGTACATTTTTTATCTAAGGAGGAAAAACAAAAAATGTCTTAAATCGCTTGTAAATTGTTACCCGGGCCAAAAGTTGACAAACATGTGATATAAGGCATTCTTTACTTCCTCCTGTGGTGAAAATAGTATTTTTTTGCCCAGAGATGGAATTTTTGCGATTGAGCACAATAAACAGAGGTTGCGCTTTCAGCCCGCTAAGTAAAAAGGTACTTTACTGCCTCTCAATTTAACAGAAATTTAATTCGCAGAAGAAAGGTACTTTTTGCCCGAGCACTTTTAGAAAAATTAAATTTGGTGGGAGTAAAGAACTTTTCGTCCTACGAATTCACGAGAAAAAAGTACTTTTCTCCCGCTCGATTTGTAAGAAATTCAATTTGCTGGAGAAAAGTACTTTTCGCTCGCGTATTTTTAGTGAAATTAAATGTGGCGAGAGTAAAGAACTTTTTGGCCTCTGAATTTGCGAGAGAAAAGTAGTTTTCTCCTGCTTAATTTGACAGAAATTTAATTTGCGGGAGCAAAGTACTTTTCGCCTGCTTATTTTTAGAGAAATTAAATTTGGGGGAAGTAAAGAACTTATCGCTCTCTGAATTTGCCAGAGAAAAGTACTTTGTTCCACTTTATTAAAAAGATACTTAATTTGCGGGAGAAGAGTACTTTTCACCTACTTATTTTTAGAGAAAGTAAATATGTCGGAAGTGAATAACTTTTGACCCTATGAATTTGCAAGAGAATAGTATATTTTTTATATAGGGAGGAAAAACAAAGGATGTCTTAAATCGCTTGTAAAATGTTACCCGTGCTGGAAGCTGACAAACATGTGATATGAGGCATTCTTTACCATTGCGATTAAGCATAGTAAGCAAAAGTTGCACTTTGGGCCCGTTATGTAAAAAAGTACTTTATTGCCTCTTAATTTAAGAGAAATTTGATTTGCGGGAAAAAAATACTTTTCACTTGATCATTTATAGAGAAATTAAATTTTCTGGAAGTAAAGAACTTTTCACCTTCTTATTTTCCAAGGGGAAAATACTTTCTTCCCACTCCATTCAAAAGAAAATAAAATTTGCTGTAGAAAAGTACTTTTTGCCCGCATATTTTTAGAGAAATTTAATGTGCCGGGAGTAAAGAGCTTTTCACCTTCTAAATTTGCGAGAGAATAGTATATTACACATCTTGAAAGATAAAGAATGAGATAGACATATTACCTCCCGTGGTGTATCTACTATTTTTCACCATACGGGGGCTGAAAATGAAACTTTTATTTTCCGGTGCTTGGACAAAAGTTGTACTTTGTATGGCGAAAAAGTACTTTTTTTCCGCTCATTTTTAAAGAAATTAAATGTGTTGGGAGTAAAGAACTTTCGCCCTCTGAATTTACGAGAGAAAAGTACTTTTCTGACTTTTAGTTTGAGGGTAATTAAATTTGCGGTCGAAAAGTACTTTTTGGCCACTCATTTTCAGAGAAATTAAATCTGGCGGAAGTGAAGAACTTTTTATCCTCTGAATTTTCGGGAGAAAAATACATTTCTTCCGCTTAATTTAGGAAAAATTTAATTTTTGGGAACAAAGTACTTTTTGCCCGCTTATGTCTAGAGAAATTAAATTTGATGGGAGTAAAGAACTTTTCTCCTGCCTTATTAATTGAATAGAATTCTTATCTTGATTTATTATTTTATTCTTTCTTTCTTGAAACCACCTTGATTTATTATTATTCTTATAATATATAATTAATAAATTATATAAGAAAAACCATATGTTAAAAAAAGTTATTTTCCTTTATTTACAGTTATATGCAGTATATTATAATTATTTCGAATCTGCAAATAACTGCAAGATTCTGCAAATAACTATAAATAACTGCAAAAATCTGCATATAACTTTAAATGACGGCAAATCACAATAAATAATTGCAGACAACAGTGAAGAACTGATGAAAATTGTTATTATTAGTTAATAACTGTTATTATTTTTTTGATTTTTAAAGATTTTATTTTACGAATTTGCTAATATCTACTTAGACCTGCTAATAACTGCTAATATCTGCAAATAACTGTTTCTACTGTCTTAAACCCAACTATTTACAACATTTATTAGCAGTTACTTACAGTTATTTGCAGTTATTAGCGAAACCGATTTCCAGTTGAGTATATGAGACATTTAATGTCGAATTACACGCATGCACACACGTTTATATACATGGAACTTTTCAGATCGACTCGCAAGCACGCACAAACAGGTTCATACATATTAATTATATACCTTACTTGGACGCACGAAGGATTTATATGAGCGAGACTAATGTTTTTGGCTTGAGCAGTAGTTGGTTGAGAGCTTTAGCTCGAGACTGACTGGTGTTCAAGCTATAAGACATGAATTAAAGGCATCGATTCTATAACGTCCTTAGCGCCTAGCCCGGCTTGCCGGCAATGAGGTCATATGTATCCTTCGTTAGCTTAAGTTAGGAAGATGATTTTATGTTATCGTAGGTCGTATGAGGGTCTATAAAAAGATTAAATACAAATAAAAAACATTATCATGAAATATAAATTTTCACATTATTTATTTGATGAATTCTCATGAATGAAAAACTGAGCGACGTAGGTATACTCCTGCCTGTAGATGCGATCAGAGAGAGACGAAGACGAACTACGGAAACGAACGAACGACGCTTCTTTATCTGTCTTTGTCTTCACTGTAGCCGTGTGGCTAGGTACTCTTCTTTATCCGTCTTTGTCTTCACTATAGTAGTGTGGCTGTAGGCACTCTTCTTTATCTATCTTTGTCTTAAATATAGCAGTAGGGCTAGGCTCTCTTCTTTATCTTTGTCTAGCTGCAGCAGAGCGAAAAAGGTTTACCTACTTGTAGCAGCGCGCTGACTCTACTACGCGTCTAAAAACATATGTAAGAGCACGCCAGAGCAGATTCGATACTGACTGCGAATTGAAAATCCGTTGTTTAATTTTCTCCTACTATACGTAATGGGATGCATTAAAATTTTAAATACATTCACGAAATTCATTTCTCTATTGTATTTGCCAAAAAAAGTTGAAAAAAATTAAAAAAATAAAAAAAAAATTTATACTACAGCTGCTTATGAAACTCTAAGTACAGTTACTTACTTTTTGTTTAAAATATGTCGAATTTTATGAAAAAATCATCTTTTATACAATCATGTTTGTATGAAAATATAATAATATAATTATTTTATTTATGATAAAATAACACTTTTACTTCTCCGTCGGTAATCAAAACTGCTCCAGCCTACTCTTAAGTGTCTTGCTCCAAACGTTGTTCAATAAAACTGTAGAATATTTGCCAATAAACTTCAATATAGTGTGGCATATGTAATAGTATTCCATACTATAGAGTATTTTAAAGTTGTATACCCCATCTACGAGCAGGATGGTATGACACCCCAATACCCATTCAGTTAGCTCCGTGGGTATTCTATCGAATACGATATACTATAACATAAACATATACTTTCGCAACGGAAATAGCGGGCTCCAGAGCATATATAAAGCGAGCCAGCGAGCTAGCATCGGACTCTTCTCCCCTTCCGCTGTATAAGAGTGGAATTGCTCGACACAGTTGGAGATATCATTGCCCGTATTCCTCTCTCTAACTACGTGAGGGTGAGATTGCCCGACGAAGCCACCAACATCTTTTTCAGTGTAAGGTTGGGATAGCCCGACACTGACTCTTGACCACTACCTCTAGCATCTCGGTCGGGGTAGGTCTTCCGCTAGTCGATGCGAGATTAGTCGATGAGATTAGACGAGATTAGACTAGTCGATGCACGATTAGTACATCCCTTCCATGATTACGTTGAGACTTGAAGGTAACCTTTCCTGTCTTTCTCTGACACCAGCCTTTACTTCTAGCCTCTACCTAATGTCACAAAGATACTGCTCCTAGTATCTACCGCTGGTAAAGTAGATTTCAACCGTGCCAGCCATCAATAATACCGTAGCCTGTAAATAGTTTATTTTTCTCTTACTCTAGTTCGTAACCGATACCGTTTGGAATTTATTATTAGTAAAAACCGCGTCATCGGTAAAGATAAATACCGACCGCCAGAAAGAGATTAAGGGCACAAAGCACTTTTTTTCCAGTCCCACCATCGAATTGGGGTTTATTGCTTTTTTTATAGAAAATTTATTGTAGAATAAGCTCCAAAAAGTTTTTTTATTCTATCTCATTTAGTTTCGTTTTTATGAAGAAATTAGTAGAATAAACTTTTAATTAATTTTTTTGTTAATTCTGCTATTTGGAGATTTTTCTCGAATTTTTAGCTAATTTTATTAAAACACTATTAACCTTATTTTTTTATTGCTTGAATAATAATTTATGAATTATTAATTAATCTCCAACAAGTTTTTTTTTTAAAGATTTAATTTTGTTTTTATTTATTAAGTCTATAATGATATAATTTTTACAAATTTAAAAAATTTTAAGAATTATTTTAAATTATATTTTTTTAATTTTTATTGATTTTTTTTGGTCTAATTAAAATAAAAGAGTTTATTTTTTTTTAATTTTAATAAAATATTTATCTTCATTTAAGCTCTAAAAAGTTTTACATCGATATTTTATTCTGTTTTGATTTTGTAAAGAAACGAGTAGCACATAGTTATTAATGTGATTTTTTATCAATTTAAAAATCGCGCTTTCGGTTCGTATAATTTTACTACATTACAGTCAGTCTCAGCTGATTGTATGGTGAGTTTGCAGTAAGTTTGTTTATTTAAAGTGCATTTAAAAAATTATTAGTAGGTTTTGTGGTTTAATTTACATCAAATTATTAATTTTTAATAAATTACACGTTCGCGACTTATTTCGTATTTTTTTATATGTGCCTGAAATTCTACGTTTATTTAAATAGAAACTGTATTTAAAGCGTTAAAAGCTTGAATTGACATTAAGATTACTAACCTCAAAAATTTCAAATAATCAAAGAGATGCAAGAGGCAGATTTGTTAACCAACATCAAGATAGAAATTGAACCTTAGGAAGATCTAAAAAGAAGCCAAGGAAATTTCTTGGTAGGAGCGAAAAAAATTCTCACGAAGCTAAGAGAAGTAGACTCTCTACTTCTTTTTTTGAACTGAAAAGAACAGAATCTTCAAGTTCCAGGGCAAAAAATAGAATTGTCGATATCAACATTCTATTTGCTGAGTTTGAAAAAATTATGTGCTGTAATGTGTGCCATAATAAAATAAAATTTATTGAATCTTCTTTCCAGGAACTAGGATTTAAAATTGATGTGATTTGTAATTCTTGTGGTGAATTAGCACCTACAAACTCTAGCAAGAGAGTGGGTGTTATGAATAGACGTAGCGTTCTTGCTGCTCGTGCACTTGGCCATGGACTTGCTGGCTTATATACTTTTTGTGTTATAATGGATTTGCCAAAGCCAGTTGCACAGTCAGCGTTCAATGTTATGAATGATCAACTTAGTGAAGTATGTGAACAAGTGGCAGAAGAATCTATGTCTGAAACGGTTAAGAAATAAATTGATTCGATTTCCCCAAATAGTGCTGATCTTGATGTAACTTTCTCAAGAGGATGGAAAAATTTGACATTTAACTTGGAAATGTATCTGTCGAGTGGGTCATGACTTCGAATAATAAAAGATGATTCAATGTAGAGTGATCAATACAGTCTTATTAAAAAAAGTACATACTCTGAATAGAAAAGAACGAATCGATGGCTGCTATTCATATGATGCTATTTCGAAGAAGCATTGCGTTGCGTACAATGCTATTATGAATGAGCGTTTGCTAAAATGTTATTTCGGCAAGTTAAATAATATAAATTAAAATCTTCACACCTGAAGGGGGTAGCCTGTTATAGTGAAAATACAATACCGCCTATAAGAAAACGAGTTGCATGATGAAATTTAAAGGCTTTTATATGGCATAAAGATAACTAATAAAATATAAATATTTGGAAATTTCAAACGTGTTCATCTCAAAATCATGTTTGTCATGTTGATGCGCAGTATAGCTCGACTTTAATCATCTTGAACTTACATTCATAATTAGAGTCTTAAAAATTGTTTAGAAAAAGTTATAAGCAGAATAATGTAAAAAAATTATACCAAAAATAGATTTATCTTAATCATAAACGGGCATTTTTCTACCCTTCAACATATAAATATATACTTAAAAACAAATACAGTTGACATATTATTTAACATGGTGTCACGGCAGAGTCAGTGAAAAAGCGACCAGATAGGGAATCGATCTCGAGCTAACGAGAATACAAGTCCCGCGCCTTAGCCTCTACGCAACCGTTTATTTTCGGAAAAAATTTTTTTCACATTTATCGACAAACTACTGCAATGTACTTGACAAAAAAAAAATTTTTTTCTACGAGATGATTCTACGAGTCTTTACACTGTACACTGTAAAATAACTTTTTTCAAAGGCGCCTTTGAATTCGTTGTGGAAGGTTTCTCAGTTTTCATATATATATATATATATATATATATATATATATATATATATATATATATATATATATATATATATATATATATATATACAATAAAAATTAATTTAAATACTTGAATGTGTGTACAATCAATCCTGTATTAGATAGTTTCTGGAAAAAATCTGGTAAAAGTGCTTTTTTTTTATTTTTGTATACCTCCTTAGCACTAGAAAAAACGAGTTCTGCATAACTACACTTACGTACATGCAATAATAGCGAGTTTTTTAATTCAAATCAAATATTCTAAATCTAAATCTCTAAACCTCAATACTGAGGTAGAACTAGATCCAAGCCTTATTACACAGTGGACATGCAAATGTAGCAAAGTGTTGCAAAGTGTTCCTTTTTATGTACAACTAACAAGAAGAGTACATGATATTTTTCACTAATTTTCAGATATTTTTTCTTACATAAAATTACGAGAAAAGTCTTGTTTTTATGGTGTTACTCTCGATTTTTTCAAATAACTACCAGATTATAATAATTCTAAGGCTTTTTAAAAAAATTTCATCTGCTTTATGATCAAACAATTTTTAAACTGATTATTGTAGATGAAAAAAATTGAGATCAAACCAAAGTTACGTTCGAATAAAAACTAAGATAAAATTTAAAGTGAAATATGGCATTCGTTTTTATATACATTTTTACTTAAAATTTTACATCATAACTCCTGTACATTTTGAACAAATTTTTTAATCAATCTCAATTTTTTTATAATTATAGTGAAATTTTTCTAAAATAATTAGTTTCAAAATTGTGTAATCATATAATTGATGTGATTTTTTTAAAAAAGCGTTAAAATTTGAAAAAAAAACTGTTAATAACTCGGAAAAATCAAGAGTTGCATCAAAATAATGAGGTTTTTCTTATAATTTAATGTAAAAAGCGCTGCCAAGTGCTTTAACGCAATGCTTTCACATAGAGCTTGTAGAGCTGGAGAAATTTGATTTTATTTTTTAAAATGTGATTTCAATGTAAAATACAATTTCTATTCAAGAAAAAGTAGTGAATGTGAGAGAGTGATTAGGAAATAGGAATGGATAGATGAAAATAGGGTAAAAATGAGAATCAATCTGAGATAGAAGGACAGAGAGGAAGTTAGGAAAAAAGAAAAAAGTTAGTTAAAGCGTTAAATCAGAAATCAAAAGAAGTGATCAAAAAGCTACTCTGAGAAAACTATTTCTTTTAAACTTGTTTTATGAAGACAGTAGCAAATAACTTGTAGACAAATTTTAGAGCAAATCTATCGAGTACTTTACGTAAAATGAAAAAAAAATAAAAAATGAAAATTTTTTTAGAAAATCAAAACTACGCTAAGGAAATCGGTTTTTAAAAATTATCCTTCTTTCGGCAGTTGCAAATAATTCCCATGCAAATCTCAAAGCAAATTCTTCGAGTAGTTTACATAAAATACAAAAAAAAGAAGAACCGAAATTTTTTTTAAATTACTAAAATGGCTATAAAATTAAAACTACACTAAGAAATTCAATTTTCAATAACTTCCGCACCAGTTGATTAAAAAATTAAATTGTCTGGAAAATTTGAAGTAAATCCATCGAGTAGTTTTTCAGATTTTATTAGCTTAATAAATATAAACATTTTTTTAAAAAATTTCAAAATGCTCTAAAATTAAAACTAAACTAAGAAAATTGGTTTTTAGAAATTTATTTTATTTGGGTAATCGCAAATAATTTTCATGCAAATTTTGAAGCAATTTCATCGAGTAGTAAACAAAAAAACTAAAAAAATGAAAAATCGTAATTTTTTTTTTTAAACGACTCTAAAATTAAAACTACGCTAGAAGAACCAATTATCAATAGCTTCCCAGCAAGTAAGACAAAAAAATTAATTCCATGCAGAATTAGAAGCAAATCCATCAAGTAGTTTTCGAGATACAATTTACTAACTAACATCACACACACACACATACACACACACATACATACAGACATTTTCTGGAAACCACTTTTTCGACTCCCTGAGTTCAAATATGTACAAATTAATGAAAAAATAGAAAATTTTTTTTATCGATACAATGCTATGAGAAAGCAAAATAATATCTGATAGTTATAAAACTGAGACCCGAATGCACTCTCCGCGTGAGTTCTTTAAATAAAAACTAAATTTTTCCTTTTTAATTTCATTCTCAAGGGTTCTCATTTTTAAAAGTACAAACATTACTGTGATTTATTTTTTTAATTAAAATTAATTTAATATGTTTGATTCCAGTTATTGTAAAAGACAATGTTGGACTGAATTATTTACATTTCAGCTCTTTTCTTACATTTTATTAAAATAAGACTATTTGTATCCGAAATTTGAGTTTTTTGAATCGTTAGACCCTAAAACTGCAGCTTTGTTCATTTTTTGGTACCTAATGAAAGCATATGCTGAAATTTCATCAAGATCTGTGACATGAAAGTTAAACACTCTTTTGGTTGGTAGGAAAAAAAACTGTATTATATTAACACGATATTAAGTTATGTAGATATTATAGTTGAAGAATATTGTAATTGACCTTGCATCCAGACAAGAAAAAATTAGATTTTTATTATTTAATACATCATTGTAATAACAACGTTTCGATTCATTAAGTTTCGAACCTTTTTCAAGTACGTGCAAGTTCAATACAATTACAGCTTTTGGCTAGTACATCTCAGTAAATTAAAAAATAAAATTTAACTCACATTATAAACACATATTATAACAGAATAATGTTATACTATATAATAGTATAACATTATTCTGTGATAATATGTGTTTATAATATTACTAATATAATATAATATAATTAAATTCATCTAACAATAGATATCGCCATAATAAAATAATTTTAGTCTATCTAAGCAAAATTTATCGTTGATACAAGTGTATATAACTGAAAGAAAAACAATACATTATAAATCTAACCTAGCCGATAAGATATGTTATTATGTATATGTAATAACTAATATTGTCAAACCTATCTTGCAAAAACTAAAACTAATTCGAAGTCACTGTACACCTGCTCACAAGTTACAGTCACGAAAAAACTGGTAGTAAGTCATTTATTCATAAATTATACATAATCTATCGATTCAAAATTCAAAATATAATCGCTTTATATGTATTGCTTAATTTTTCAGTATCTAGTTGTAGATTTAAGGTTCCATCAGTATTTCTTATATGTAATATTTCTGAGATGCAGCGCTTGAAATAATTCTTTTCTTTGTCTAAAATCTTAATATTCCCCCAATCCATATCATGTGTCATATCATGATTAACTCTATGTGCAGAAATTACGTTATGTTTATCTTAAGGTTTCTAATTATTTTTCCGCTGTTCAGTTGCTCGAGTTTTAAGCGCTCTTTTAGTTTGTCCTATATAGCTGTCTTCGCAATTTTTACAATTTATCTTGTATATAACATTATTCTGATCATCGGTATTTATTTGATCTTTGTCCCTTTTAACGGCATGTCGGAGCTGCAGCAATCGAGTTTTGCTTTTTTTATTTTATCGATATCTTTTTAAATTCTTAAATTAAACAAATATTATGACTTGTCCGCACTAAAGTTATATTAGTACAATATATTTTGTTAAAATAAAAAATCATTTGGACTTGTTATTTTTTTATGAGCTTGGATTGGAAATTAGATATCAAACTCGACAAACCTAACCTTAAAATACGATATATTGAAAGTTTTTATTATAACTTTGTATGTATAATATTTTGGTGGTTTTCTTGAGTTGTCCGCACTAGAGTTTAATCTTACAAATTTTTTCTTTATAGCAAAAAAACTCAATTAAACGCATCGTTTATTCTTAAGTTAAGATTGGAAATATTATTAGAAGGCGGACAGCTTCGTCATGCTCTTAATGAAACAATTTAATTTATTGTCTAACTTGGTTATAACATCAATATTATATATGGCTTTAAATGATGTCTAATCATGCCAGTAAGTCCCTCAATATGTGGCATTGTAATGACCTGTCGATTAACATCTTGTATTGCTCTTTTATTGACATTTTCTTAAGGATCCATTAACTTGTTTTTAATATATCT
This sequence comes from Anastatus disparis, assembly GCA_017163975.1. Lineage (NCBI taxonomy): Eukaryota > Metazoa > Arthropoda > Insecta > Hymenoptera > Eupelmidae > Anastatus > Anastatus disparis. The sequence goes on from JAFFSR010000072.1 coordinate 651,128, forward strand.
AATGCTATTTTTTATATGTGTGTTTATGAATTTTGATGAATATTTATTTTCCTTTAAAATTCTTTTAACTATTTTCAAATTTTCACTATGGAAAGAAGAATCTGACAGCTTGATAGCTCAATCTATTTAATTGTAAATGATAGCTTTTTTCTGATTTAATGGATGGTGTAATGTATTAACATGTAATAGATATAGTCTCTTTTGGAGAAAAGTTCAATGTTAAAAAACGAAATATCACTATGAAAGATAAATTTGAAATCATTAAAATAGTTGAAACAAATATTTATAGCATGGATGTTGATAAAAAGAATGAAATCAGACAGTTGGTCACTGGAAAAATAATGTGCCATGAAAAGAATAACAAAATTACAAAACACATGCACGCTGAATCTAAATTATTTAACAAAAAACTTAAGGATACTAAAAGATTCTTGAATGAAAATTCTAATTCACTACTTATTACAAAAGCAGACAAAGGCAATATAACTGTTGCTGTTGACAGAGAAGAGTATAATAAGAAAGTCATTGATATGCTTAGTGACAAAAAAAACATATATAAAAGTGGATAAAAATCCTTTAAATGGCAAGATTTTAAAGCCTTTACAAACTTTACTTGATATATGGAAAGCAATTGGATATATTACTGACTAGGAGAGTATCACATCTCCGGATCACGGATTTTGCTCTAACTTTAACATAGGTTTTCAGATGTCAAAATATGGAAAAAGCCAGAGTTATAGACCCCAACGCTCAATATTTCTCTAGTTGCAGGCAATTAAAGAAAATCACTAAAAAAGTTACTAGATTTTTAAACGCTTATAATTCTTTAGCATTGATCGCTAGACGCTTGTAACTATTTTTAAACGAAAGCTACGTTCAAATCCTTCCAAAAAAGCACCTATAGCATATCAAAATATTATTTTTTCCCAAAGTTACAGCGTCATGAAAATTGTACTACATTTTAACATTTATCATTAATTAATATTTTTAAAAGGAAATTCAGCTCAAATTCTTATAACGCTGTAACTTTGAGAAAAAATAATATTTTGATATGTTATAGGTGCTTTTTCGAAAGGATTTGAACGTAGCTTTCATTTAAAAACAGTTACAAGCGTCTAGCTATTAATGCTAAAGAATTATAAGCGTTTAAAAATCTAGTAACTTTTTTAGTGATTTTCTTTAATTGCCTGCAACTAGAGAAATATTGAGCGTTGGGGTCTATAACTCTGGCTTTTTCCATATTTTGACATCTGAAAACCTATCTCAAAGTTAGAGCAAAATCCATGATCCGGAGATGTGATACTCTCCTAGTGAGTATCAACATAAATTGCTATACAAAACAGCTGGTAATACTGCACAGGCTTATGCATTGCCTAAAATACATAAGAAGGACAATTCCTACAGATTGATAATTCCGACAATTGACACTCCGCTACATGATCTTGCTAAATTTCTGTTGAATATTTTGTTAAATTGATTGACGGAAGAAAACCACTCTGTAAAAAATAGTAGTGAGTTTATTGACTGTATTAGGAGTCTTAAGGTACCACAGGACTTCTAAGAACTCATGTTATGGGTTCTTTGGATATAGTGGCATTGTATACTAACATATCTAATAGACTTGTCATAAGGAGCATAAAAAATAGATGGAATAATATACAAAAAGATTGTAATATTCCTTGGGAGGCGGTGGAGTCTGCCGTTAATTTTGTTATTAATTCAACGTATTTCCAGTTTAATAATAAGTTTTACAAACAGATAGAAGGCTCTCTGATGGGCTCTCCTTTGTCTCCTATATTTGCTGAATTTGTGATAAGAGATTTAGAATGCTTAATGGAGTTACCCTACATATATTTCTATAAAAGATATGTTGATGATGTTTTTTGTATTTTTTCCAATAACAAGACTAATGAAGGAATGGAAGTTTTTAACAGATATAACAATAGGATAAAATTTACCAATGAAATTGAAGTTAACAATAGAATTAATTTTTTATATTTGACAATAGTAAAAAAAGATAGTAAATTAATCACAAATTGGTATCACAAATCTACATTCTCTGGACGCACATTACATTTCGATTCACACCATCCATTAAACCAGAAAAAAGCTATCATTTACAATTTAATAGATTGAGCTATCAAGCTGTCAGATTCTTCTTTCCATAGTGAAAATTAGAAAATAGTTAAAAGAATTTTAAAGGAAAATAAATATTCATCGAAATTCATAGACTCACATATAAAAAATAGAATTAGATATATTAAAAACAAGTTAATGGATCCTCAAGAAAATGTCAATGAAAGAGCAATACAAGATGTTAATCGACAGGTCATTACAATGCCATATATTGAGGGACTTACTGGCATGATTAGACATCATTTAAAGCCATATATAATATTGATGTTATAACCAAGTTAGACAATAAATTAAATTGTTTCATTAAGAGGGACAAAGATCAAATAAATACCGATGATCAGAATAATGTTATATACAAGATAAATTGTAAAAATTGCGAAGACAGCTATATAGGACAAACTAAAAGAGCGCTTAAAACTCGAGCAACTGAACAGCGGAAAAATAATTAGAAACCTTAAGATAAACATAACGTAATTTCTGCACATAGAGTTAATCATGATATGACACATGATATGGATTGGGGGAATATTAAGATTTTAGACAAAGAAAAGAATTATTTCAAGCGCTGCATCTCAGAAATATTACATATAAGAAATACTGATGGAACCTTAAATCTACAACTAGATACTGAAAAATTAAGCAATACATATAAAGCGATTATATTTTGAATTTTGAATCGATAGATTATGTATAATTTATGAATAAATGACTTACTACCAGTTTTTTCGTGACTGTAACTTGTGAGCAGGTGTACAGTGACTTCGAATTAGTTTTAGTTTTTGCAAGATAGGTTTGACAATATTAGTTATTACATATACATAATAACATATCTTATCGGCTAGGTTAGATTTATAATGTATTGTTTTTCTTTCAGTTATATACACTTGTATCAACGATAAATTTTGCTTAGATAGACTAAAATTATTTTATTATGGCGATATCTATTGTTAGATGAATTTAATTATATTATATTATATTAGTAATATTATAAACACATATTATCACAGAATAATGTTATACTATTATATAGTATAACATTATTCTGTTATAATATGTGTTTATAATGTGAGTTAAATTTTATTTTTAATTTACTGAGATGTACTAGCCAAAAGCTGTAATTGTATTGAACTTGCACGTACTTGAAAAAGGTTCGAAACTTAATGAATCGAAACGTTGTTATTACAATGATGTATTAAATAATAAAAATCTAATTTTTTCTTGTCTGGATGCAAGGTCAATTACAATATTCTTCAACTATAATATCTACATAACTTAATATCGTGTTAATATAATACAGTTTTTTTTCCTACCAACCAAAAGAGTGTTTAACTTTCATGTCACAGATCTTGATGAAATTTCAGCATATGCTTTCATTAGGTACCAAAAAATGAACAAAGCTGCAGTTTTAGGGTCTAACGATTCAAAAAACTCAAATTTCGGATACAAATAGTCTTATTTTAATAAAATGTAAGAAAAGAGCTGAAATGTAAATAATTCAGTCCAACATTGTCTTTTACAATAGGAAAATAAAATTATTAATAAATAATTGAATTGGTTGAATAATTTTTTCATAAAAAATGATTCACTTGTATAAAAAGAAAACATTTTTTATTCAACATTATGTGTAAATCATATTTTAGATTTTGGATATGATTGTTGCAGAATTCTGATATAAGTGGTATATTTTTATTGTATTACTGAAGGCTAAATGGTTAACGAGTGATTGTTTTTATTAGATTTTATGATATTTCAAACGGTTTCAATCGTTTTATTTTATATTATATTTTATTTTTTGATTTTTTTTTAAATTTTTTTATATTTTTAAAAAAATTTTAATATTATAACTGATATATATAAAATGACTGCTGGTGATTTATAATATTATTGCGTGATTTAATAATTTTCTTGTGTTAATTTGTGATATCCATCTAAATAAATATCTATCCATCTAAAAATTAATAAGATTTTGAAATCTTTAATTTAATTTATATTGAATTTTTATTAAAAATATTTGTTTTAAAATCTATGGAAATTCATGAAGGTATTTAAAAAATCAATTACCGCCACCATCGATATCGTAGTTCTTTTTGCATTTTTTCTTAAGAATTGAATAATTAGCTAGGTTAGAGATAGTTACAGAAAAAATTTTGAAGGTTCAAAATTAAGACAGTAAAAATACACTCTTTATGTTCCAATATAACAAAATAATATATATTATATTATGATAAAATGTAACAAGTAAACAATAAATATTAAATAATATAATTCAATACATATTTAAACAATTGAATATTCTATAAATCTTCTATTTCATCAGTTTTAGCACTTGCTTCTCTAATAGAAAATGATTCGTAGTAGTGATGATATTGTGGTGGTATTATATTTTTTTTTACAAAGATCCAAAAGATCTTTGTGTTTTTTGCAGGAACACCTAGGACAGAAAGGTAAGCTTTTTGTCAAAATGTATTTTTTAATGTTTGTTAGTCTTAATTAGTTTCCAAGTGAGGTCTGAAACGGAAAAACAATTGAATTTGATAAATGTTTTTCCGTTTCAGACCTCACTTGAAAATTAATGAAAATTTCATATTTTTTCATAGAATGGGTGCTTTTGCTCGTCCTGAAATCTATGGGGCTACACCCTTACTTTTGTATAACAATATTTAATTTATTAATAAAATAACGAAAATTTAGATTAGACAAGGACAGAGCTATACGGCTTTCTCTTAATATAATACATGAAAATCTAACCAAGCGACGTTACGAGTGAGGTAAATTAAGCTAGTTATTATTGAAGTTATACTTTACTTTCTTTTTATTATTTTTATCCCATTAGATTGTAATAGTTTGTTTACGTGAACCGTCGAACCCCCAGCTTGCTCAAACAGAAATATTCTGCGAAACTCAGAAGCTTGAAATCAACGCGAATTTGACTTTTAAACTTCCCCTAACCTATCAAAGATATTTCGCACTGACTCCTAACTTTTAAGTTCTAAAATTTCCGCGAGATCGATCGAACTAAGAATTTGGGTGATCCAATGCTTTCCTGTTCATGTATAGAAATATATTTTGTCACAAGCAGTTATTTTAAAAAATTATAATTAAAAAAAAATCAGTTTCATTTAAGATAAAAAAAAGCAGTAATAATTACTTGAAGATTCTATTCATGTTAAAAATAAAACTATTGCTAATCATTTCAAGTTTTATTTTTATCCTATAATTTACTAAAATTATTAAATAATTGAATCCAATTTACTATCGATTGTTATGATTTATTGTTATTTCTTTTAAAATTAATTATGAAATATAGTAACATCTTTACACACAGATAAGCGCTCGTCGAGTCGAAAGGGAAATCGTATTCCAAAAATTACATTTTTAAGAATTATGAAGGTGCTTAGGTATCGTGCGTATCATATTACTCTGGTCCAAGAGCTACAGTTTGCTCATTTTCAAGAGCGTATTGTGTTTTGCCAATGGACTTTACAAATAATAGAAAATGATTCAGACTTTTTTAAATTTGTTCTTTTCTCTGATGAGGCAAATTTTCAAAGTGATGGGGAATTGAATAGACATAATTGTCATTACTGGTCTGATGTTAATCCTCATTGGATCAGAACTGTAAACCATCATAGACGTTGGAGTATTATGGCATGGTGTGGGATTATTAATGGATATTTGATTGGCCCTTATTTTTTCGAAGAAAATGTTAATCAACACACGTACTTAACGCTAATAAGAGATGAACTACGTGTATTGATGGAAGATGTTGACTTAGAAACGCGACGAAGAATATGGCTCCAGCAGGTCGGCGCAGCACCACATTTCGCTCAAATTGTCAGTACTTTTTTGAATGAGCAGTGTGGTAACAGATGGATTGGTCAAGGTGGTCCAGTTCAATGGCCTGCCTGCTCACCCGATCTTACATCACCAGATTTTTACTTATAGGGGTACTTAAAAAATACCGTTTTTGAGGAAAGGCCCATCACAAGAGTAGACATGATGAACAGAATTCGTCGAGCATGCGCTGCCATTCCAAAGCAAACTTTGCTAAAGACCTTTCGCCACTTCCAAAAGCGTTTGACTAAGGGCCTGGAAGCAAATGGTCGTAATTTCGAAAATTTGCTTCAAGATTAGATAAACACATAAGTGAGAGGCGAAGAAACTCACTTAAATCAAACACCCTGAACAGTGAGAGGCAAGGGGACTCACTTTAATCAAGCACCCCGAACAATGAGAGGCAAGGGGACTCACTTTAATCAAGTACCACAAAGGAAACAATCCTTACTTCGTCCACGTCGTTGTTTCTGGGTAGCGTTAAACGTAAGGTTGACACATTTACAATAGAAGCTTTAATGATCTTGAAGTTTCCGTTAAACAAACATCATACATGCGGTAGAGATGTGTGGGACTGGGGGATGTCTGGTGTAAGAGTTTAGCATGTGAGGCTATGAAGAGCATGGGGTTCGGATGTACAAGTTTGATATTTGATTACTAGGATATGAAAGTTTTGGGTGTGTGGGTTTCCCTATTAAACCTACGATCAGTTTGAACCACTTAAGCCTGCGACTCATAGAAAAAACGACTTAAAATGGATTTTTCGGAGTTCGACTTTCATTTCACCTTAAAATGACCTTGAAAAAATGTCTCAATATGATTTTAAACGTAAAATTTCCCGCTCTTTCCGAATCCGGAGTCAAAAATAGGTGTTCCAAGAAAAAAAAAAACGAATTGACCTTGAAATAACCTTGAAGATCAAGTTCAAGGTTAAAGCTGTTAGAACCATCGTTTGTCCCCCTTCTCCTACAACTTTTGTGAACCATTTTTTCTATCTGTTTTATGATCCGAAAAATCCAGGTGTAGCGATTAAAATGGGTCACCGAGTATGTATAGTAATAACGCATAAAGACGACAGAAAGAAGCATACGCTTGTCGGCAAGACAGGAAGCAGACCACGCGAGTCAAACGTGTAACACCATACCCAAGATCGTTGGCACACACGCGCGAATTTATAAAGCCAGTACAATGTGCACAGATATGGCTTGCAAGCCTCTTGACTTGAGTAGCTAAGTTGGGATCCGTTAAGGATCGTTTGTCTCTCTCTTGCAGCACGCGCAGCGCACCGTAAGAGAAATGAGCTTGGTCGACAGAAAAAACACGCCATTGCATCATTCTTTCTGTCGTCATCGAAGCAAAAAGAGAGTTACGACCGGCTGCAGATATACTGTACTTTTTTTGCGTGCGCTATAATAATTTTTGGTGTGAGTGAGACGACTTAGCTTTATCTTTTATTGTATTTAAAATCAAACCTCGTATTATTGCGGGTGCTCTAGTGCTACGTAAAATAGCATAATTTATTGCTTTATTTGTGTGACGTGTGTGCCGGGCGATCTCGTGCGTGTCCTATTGCTATTTCCCATTCGTGCTATTATAACTCTTTTTATGTGTGTGCTCGTGCCCCTTTTTGCGTGTGTATGTTTTTTTACTATCTGCTTTTACTCTTGCCGATAGTTCCGTTGTTTGCGCAAGCGGCGTCGCGTACGCTATACGTGACTGGCGTCCATCTTGAGTGCATGTAGTTAGTAAAATAAAGCTCTTTTCTTTATTATTCAATTAATTGGAAACCCGCACCTCATATTATTTATACCTTAGTGCAACCTCCTAATCCCCAAGGTTGTCACAAATCTATAAAATAAATAAAATTAAAGACTAAAAGTTGTTATAATTTCCTTTTTCTAATAATTTTAATTCAATTCGTTAAACCAATAATTCGATGATTACGTATTACATTATTTTGATTTACAAGTGGTCTTATAAATTTTATAATTTATATGCTGAGTTTTGAAAAATAAAATCAAATATTCTATATTAATAGGCAATTATTACAACTTTATTTAGCAAATCAGTGAATCTGTTATCATAATCATATATACCAAACGAAATTATCGCGAAATTCTACGCCACACACGATTACAATTTTCAAAATTAACCCTACGCAAAAAGATCACAAAATGTAAAATATAGAAATGATTCTAATCACCTAATATTATATTGTCTTGTAAAGTATCATGTTCGAAGCTATTACTAATCATCTGATCCAAAGACATTTCATTTTGTAACGAGTATTGAATAATTATTCCATCTGAATTTAAGGTCTCATGTTCGAAGTTGTTGCTGATCATTTGATCCAAAGAAATTTCATTATGCAGCGTGGGTTGAATTATTATTCATTCTGAATAATGAGAATGTAACTCTTGAATGGAATCCATTTTTCAGAACTCGTTCCATTTATTAATCGATAATATTAATAACGAAGAATTATAAAAAATGAGTTATATAAAATCGAATAATAAATTTTGTAGTTGATATTAAAACATTGTAATCATAACAAATATATTATATTTAGTACATTTTTTAATAAAATTTAATAGAAATTATTATAAGTTTAATATTAATATAAATAATATTTTTATTTTACTAATTAATAAATAATAAAATATTAACATATTTATTAGTCACCAAAGTCTGTTATACAAATAAATATTTGCAAAAAAAATATTTCCGCTCTTGTTTGTCGGTATAAAAACTTCAAATAAAGGCTGCTTATGAAATGAAAACTATTTTTATTAAATTTATCCAACGTTATGTCACTTATCTGTAAGTTTAGAATTGGTTAACTAACCAAATTTTAATGAAAATAATAAACATATATATATATATATATATATATATATATATATATATATATATATATATATATATATATATATGGGACGTTTCACGTCAACTCACCTAACAAAAAAATAGAATTCGTCGAAAATCTGTGAAAATGTTTTATTTGATACCCAAAATATACAAAAAAAATTTTAGAGGTCCAGGTCAAAGGGGTCAGGATTTAAACGTGATGGAATTTTTCGAATTTCCCAAATTTTTTGCTAAATAAATATTTTAATGAATTTTTTTCTCAAAAACTATCAATTTCTCGTTAAAACTTAATAGAATACTTTTTCTTGGAAATTAGATGTAGAATTTACCTGAATTTTTGCAAATTATAATATACTGATTTTTATGCTTACTCGATCGATTTAAACATACTATTTAGTATATCTAAAAATCGAGCAGGTTAAATTGTCTTTTTGAAGTCTTATTTTTTTGGTTTTTTTATGAAGAAAAAATATACGAAGCCTCCAGTTGGGCAGCCTTCTCAAAGTTACTTAATTGTGCAAAAATGTCTGAAAAAATCGTTATTTTGGATCAATGAAGAGATTCGTGATTTTTTTCTGAAAAAGTAATGATTTTTGGGACAAATGTATGAAAATGTTCTTTATTGGAAATCATGTGTAGAATATAAACATATTTTTACAAATTGTAATTTAAGACATTATGAACCATATATACTAAAAATTTAACAAAAAATAAATTTTAAAATTTCAAAAGTTCATTTATAATTTGTGATGTTTAGCAAATAATGGTTTACAAAAATTTACATACATTTTACATACAATTTCCGAAAAAAAAAATTTTCATACATTTGTCCCAAAAATCAATACTTTTTCAGAAAAAAAAATCACGAATCTCATCATTGATCCAAAATAACGATTTATTCAGACTTTTTTGCACAATTAAGTAACTTTGAGAAGGCTGCCCAACTGGAGGCTTCTGTATATTTTTTTCTCATAAAAAACGAAAAAATAAGACTTTAAAAGCCAATTTAACCTGCTCGATTTTTAGATATACTAAATAGTATGTTTAAATCGATCAAGTAAGCATAAAAATCAGTATATTATAATTTGCAAAAATTCAGGTGGATTCTACATCTAATTTCCAAGAAAAAGTATTCTATTAAGTTTTAACGAAAAATCGATAGTTTTTGAGGAAAAAATTCATTAAAATATTTATTTAGCAAAAAATTTGGAAAATTCGAAAATTCCATCACGTTTAAATCCTGACCCCTTTAACCTGGACCTCTAAAATTTTTTTTTGTATATTTTGGGTATCAAATAAAACATTTTTACAGATTTTCGACGAATTCTATTTTTTTGTAAGGTGAGTTGACGTGAAACGTCCTTTATATATATATATATATATATATATATATATATATATATATATATATATATATATATATATATATATATATTGACAAAACAAACGCATAGCCTACTCTAGCAACACGGTAATGATATAGTATTAGTAATTACGTTATTAAATTATATTTAAAATCTTTAAAAGAATTTTACTACCAATATTTTTACATATTTATGAAAGAATGATTTTAATTTTTTAATTTTATGGTATTTGAATTGTTTCACATAAAATTATTTGCATACTTTTTCTATCAATTTAATTATTTAATTCACTTTTTATAATATTTAATGAATCTTTTACTGAATAAACGTTAATTTTATAGAATTACTTGAAATAAAGTAACTAATTATATAACCAATCACTAACTCCAATTAAGCTTAAGTTAATTTAATTGATTAATACCTCAGTTAGTAATTTAAGAGCAGGTCGTATATCTCTATCCTTTTCTAATCGAAAAATTCATTTTTCTGAAAAACCTAATAATTGTAGCATTTTTAATAATTATTTATTGAAATTTTAACAATGGATTTTAATATGTGGTTCCAAAAATGTATTGCATTTTATGAAAAGTATTTACGCAATCTCAATCAACATTATAAATAAAATATTTTAATCACAATAGAAATATTTACAATAGATGTTAATAAATATTAATTCATTACCGATGAAAAAAATATATGAAAATAATTTATACTGATTTTTAATCCACTTGAGTCCATTGTAATAATTCAATTTTTTAATCATATATAAAGTAGCTGCACCACGTTGCCCCGTATCATCATGGGGTCCTCTATGGTGTCATTCCTTTTATTTATAATAATATACACTATCGTAAAGAAAACAATTGAATATAAATTGTCATATTGTGACATCACATATGTATATAACGGACTTTTATTTAGTCAGTGCATGGTAATTAAGAGCACTATGCACTTTGGTTTCGTACCTTGTTTTACCTTTGGATACAACCGTTGTACAATAAGAAACAATTTAGCGTAAAAGTAAGACAAGATGAATGCCTTTCGTATGTAAAACTCCGAGTTTACTACGCTGTTCTTCTTGCAAGTACAAACTCGTCAAATTTATAAGTTCTTTGTGTTTAATTTACTTGATTTAGGTTGACGAAAGCCAGACCGTACACTACAGGAACGCCATGTCCTGTAGATTCGGGTCCATCACTTTTCGTCAAACCTCTGATTTTATTACTTATGTTAGGATAAGGAAATCAATGAACATAAGGAATAGAGGATCATTTATATGGCCTCTTGTACTGCATCTTTTATTTCGTTATGTGAATTTACAATTAACACACTTGCAAAGACGTACAAACACTAAGCAAAAAGCTTTACGAGAGAGCACATCGATGTAAGGCACATTTCACTTGGGCACTTAGCCTCTTTATGCACTAACGAGAGAGATGATTACTTTTAAATTGTGAAGAAAAATTCACCACTTCACTTCTATTTGATATTTAAAATCACGAAGATTCAAACTAGTCAGTTAATGCTATTCAAACTCAAGCAGGTAGGAAAATGCGTACTAGGGATTTCTTTTGCTGCTATAAGAGTTTGAATAGCAAAAGAAACACTTAACGACTCTGTATTTAAGTTTTAAGCGAGATCTTTATTGAAGGCTGATCCGTACAAGAGTAACGAGTTTAGCTTCTCGCTGAAACTCGATGGCTCGCATTTTAGGCGCTTAACCGGTGCTTTCTTTGCCAAATTGCGGGGATCATCTTCCACTGCTCGCAATACATTCCTTTATCGACGCTGTAATATGTACATCTTATGTATTTAATATTAAGGATATATGTATGTATAACCGAGCGCGCTTACATGTGTTAAAAATCGGGGCGTATACCTGCGCGATCATGTAAGCGCGTTCGATTCTTTCTATATCCTAATGCAAAATCTAATTGATAGGTCTTAATGCCTTCCTGAAATAAAGTGGTTTTGATTCTATTTAAGATGTACTTTATTTTATGAAATTACATAAATTATATTTTTTAAATGATAAAAAGCATTGCTACGACTGATTGTGCGTAGTTTTGCTTATAACTTTTTTCTTTTTACATTATATAATTTCTTCATTATTTTACTTTACAAACAATTTTCTTCTCTTAGTTTTAAACAATTTACTTATCAACATGCGCAAGTTTGTGTGGGCTATACGTGCCCCCCAAATAAAGTGTTTCGCACGTGTTTAACGTTTGAAATGAACGTTTTCATATTTAAATTTTTATACTTAATTTATTCTTTTTTATTTTAACTAATCTATTTGATTTTGAGAAGACAATACGTGCGAAAAACCTTATTTCTACAACGCACACAGACAAACTAGCCAACTAATCAATTTATTTTACTTTTAATAGCTTTCTTTTTCTTTTTTCTTTTCTTTTTGATTTTGCATTATTTAATTTATCACATTGAATTTTTAGCTTTTACAAGATTTTTCTCTATTTACATTTTAGTTTACTTTTTTGTTTTACCTTTTTATATATCGTTGACTTTTGTGTAGCCAGATGTCGATGTTGGGTTCTGGATCTGCCAAATCTTCTAAATTGGATGCAACTCCTATTCGCTGTAGCCGTTGATTATGAAGTGTGTCGTCCTGGCAATGTATTAGTGTAATTTTCTCCTTGTTTTTAGTGTAATTTATCAAGTACACTTCCTGGTCTATTTCTGTTGGTGGTATTGTTATTAGCTTTTCTGTATTGTACATTTGTTCTATTTTTTTATTCTTCTCTGATGTGTTTGAACCTTCTGTCTCTGTCACTGTTCCTGCTGTTTTATTTTTGTTTTTGGCTTGTGTTCTTTGTCCTGCTGCTGCTACATTGAAATTGTTTGCTGGAGTGAATCCATTTAGCGATTCGTTTAATTTATCTTCATAATTTATACTTTTGGTTAGCGACTCATCCCATACAATATTTAAGCTCTTGTTTTATAACAGTTTTTCATCTACCTGCGTTTCCATATGACAGCAGTTCACATAGAAATCCGGGCTCGCTGCAAAATACCAGAACTTGTTCGGGTGTGTTTTAAAATTAATTTTTTTTTGTACGGGTATAAGCTCATTCTGTACATTTTTCTGTTTTTACTTATACTAATTAATATCACTTTTACTACACACAAAAATTTATGCTACTATTTACATGGACAATATAACTCGTTGAGAGACTCTCTTATAACTTTTTCTCTTTTTTAGTACTTTCTTTCAATATTAATTTTAATTTAATTCTGATACATTAAAATTTTAACTGGTGGTTCTTAGAATTTCAGCTTACTTCCAAGTCTTTCCACTGTTACTTTGTCACTGAAGCGACCTTTGTTTTGATTTATGATGATACCTTGTATTTCATCATACCTTAATGTTCCTTGTTTGTGTGTGTTGTTATTTATTTTAATTGTATTAGTTTTCATTATTGTTTTTGCCTTATATGAATTTGAATTTTCGAAGAAAGATTTGAGGTGATTCAAATGGAATTTTTCTCTTTCTTCGTTTTTCTCATTTATTAGCAAGTACGTATCGCTTGCTATTTTATTCTTTACTATAAATGGACCTTCGTATGTATGAAAAAATTTTGCAATTTTATTGTTTTCTGTGTTCGATACATTTAATGCTTTTACCAAGACTTTGTCATTTATTTTGAATTCATAATGATTTTTTTTTCTTATGTTTTGTATATTTGCACGATTTCTTCTATCTTTGTACATGTTTTCTCTAGCTAAATAGATTTTTCTGTTATAATCTACATCATTTTCTTTTATGTTGAAATACGTGTGCCAGAACCTATTTAGTTTTTTGTTAAAATGTAATTCTAGTGACGTGAATTTCGTAGTCTTACGATGAACAGAATTCATGATTTCTTCTATTATTGGCACATATGATGCCCATTTTTTGTGATTATCTGTTAAAAACGTTCTGAAGAATCTCACTAACTCTATGTGAATTCTTTCCACGATATTGCTTTGTGGGTGACGAATAGATGAGAACAGCATTTTTATATCTTCATCTTTTAGCATTTTGTTCTGTCGCAAAATAATTTTTCTTCAAATTTTCGTTTAGTATAGTTAAGAAACATAATTTTAGTTAAAATCTTATACCTGAAAATTATTATAATTTTTATAACTTTATATATATGTAATTTACCGAAACTTCACAATTTTATTATTGAAGGATAATGTCTTAAGCCAGGTAAATTATTTTGAAATGGTAACGGTTTAGAGAACTGTAATAAAACTAATGCATTTGTTGACGGTCATGCGTGTTACTCATGATCTGCCGGTCTTAGTTGTTTTATGATATGCGTCAATAAAGAATTTAAGGATTTGGGAAAATCCAGCATTTACTAAATTTAATTATTAAATGAAATTTGTTTTCACCAATGAGAAAATACCTTACAAAATTCAAGTAAAAGTAGGCCTGGCTAAAGAAATGTATTCTTCTCTTCATGTTAGTTGTAAGATAATTTTAAGTTCAGTTTACGTTTAGCATTCAACACGCTCACACTTAGAGCTGCACTTGTAATAATCTTAAGGATAGAATATTAAATAGAATTTTTAATTTGAGAACATTTTGTTTCTTCATAATTTCTACTATCCTAACCCAAAACAGCTATATTATATTAAGTTAGAATATAGCGAGAAATAAATACGACTTCGAAACGAGCCTTACAACCTCGCTAAGTTAAAAAGTCAAATCGAAGTTGAAATTTTATTTTCTCACTTTTTTCCACATTTTTTTCCATTTTTTTCCTGTAAATTGGGTACCGTGGTCTGTTATCATTGCCTCTGCACTGAGAGAAAGATTTCATAACTGTTAACTTAGTACATTAACTATTAAAGTATATATTGTAGATTCTAATTAAATATACAAATCTTAATAGTTGAAATCAAATATTAATAGTTAAGATATTATATTCTTTCTAAAGATACGTAAAGTTTTATAGTAAATATATGAAGTTATTAGCTTTGTATATATTAATTATTAATATATAATACAATAAATACTAAGAAAACTCAAAACTAAAATCAAATATACAGATATTTTAACAGTTATTAAACTTTTCTCTCAGTGTGGTTTACCATATTTTAGTATGAAATCTGTTAGCAGTTTTTTAATTACTGTTATAGTTCTTGCCTTCTTTATGGGGCACATACCTACATACTTAGAAAAAGTATCAATTGTAGTTAATATATGCTTAACACCACTCGTAGATGTTGGCAGTGGTCCGAAAAAATCTATTGACAACATTTGATTTTTATTATTAACTAAAATTGGTTCTGCCTTTGATTGGTATTTTACAGTTAACCATTTTGTTTTTGGACATGTTTCGCATGTTTTAATAATTAAATATGTTTTCTTTCTTAGGTTAGGAGCTTGAAAACTTTCTGATAATATTTTGAGTGTTTTCTTTGGACCTATATGTCCATATATTATATGCGTATTTATTACCATGTCTTGCATTAATGCTTGTGGTAATATTATCTTACTTCCATTTATGGATTTTTTTATGAGTACATCATTTGACATTTCATAAGTCTATTTTATATTATTATTTTGCATTTTGTTTATTATTTTTGTACAATATGCATCTTTTTGTTGAAAATCTTTTAATTTTCGTAATTTTTGCTTTAAATCATTTTTAATATTTAATTTCTCTGCTATTGCAGCAGTTATTATTTCATCTTTTTCGTTCATGATCTCTGGTAAGATCTGGTGACTTAAGAAATCAGCTGCATTATTTTTATTTCCTAATATATGTTGTAGCGAGGATAGCAAATTATACATATACTGTATGTCAGTATACTTCTGTCTCTCTCCTCGTTGTTAGTCGCACAGTACAACGTATGTTTCGATGCTTCATGTGCGAGTATAAGAGTGAAACAGAGAGAGTCTGTGTCAGCGGCTTGGATGGATGACTGTAGAAAGAAGCGCGCGCAATGCATGACGGGTAAACGTAGACAAGAGAAGGAAACGAACGGGTCGGTTAGAAAGAATTTAGCAGCCATATTGTGCGTTGTGCGAGCTCGTGCTTTGGATAGTTTTCCGTTCTTTTGATAGAAGCATTTTGGCTGATGTAATTAATTCGTGTGACTCTGCTTCGAATATTGGCTTGTTGAGAGACATTGAAAAGCAGATCTTCTTGCTAATGTAGTCGTCGTGTCGTGTACAAGAACCAAGTGGGTTTGCCGTAATTCTGCAGAGAGATCGGAGCGTCCTTCTAACGAGAGCTACGATAGCCTTGAGCTGCACCGCATATCTTCGGTGCCGCTTTTGTTGAATTATCGATTCGTCTGTGTTAGAGAGGATCGTTGGAAAATCTTCGTGTTCAACGACCGATAGAAAAATGTAAGCCTGCAGACTATCGTATTGCGTTTTATTATTGAATACGTGTATGCGATATATGTAAAAATATCGAGACCGTCGTGTGCGCCGCGTCATATAGAATAGAATAGCTTAAATTAACTTTTGTTTCTTTTCGTGAGATTTACTAAATTTTGTATCTAATAACTATCATTATAAACTTATTTTGGTGTACTGAATTTGTTTGTCATTTTGAATAAATTAAAGTAAAATTGAAGTTATTTTGAATTGGTACATAATATTATTTCTCACTGATTAAAATCGTGTTTTGTCTTTATATGTTAAACTTAATACACTTGCTTTCTTTTGATCTACTATATTTAACAGAGTCTTAAGGTACACGCCGTGGGTTTCGTCGTACCAGACGTCCGGGAAGCAGAACTTCTGAGCAAAGTTCTGCAATAGTATTAAATATTGCTTAACTGATTTCCATGATATGAAAAAGACAGTCATAGTCGATCAGTGACGATGTACGAGGCTGATCGTCTCTAAATCGAAAATCGGTTATTTAACAGTGAGTGCGTAGGTACTTGAAGTAAGTACATATGAAACCCACAAATATATTTGATTAGTTGATTTAAATATATTCCCCGTTACAATGTTCAGGGTGTTTATTGTAGGAGAGCTAGACCCCATCTTTTTAGTCTTTCGTTGCTGAATTTACACTTGTTCAAGAAAATTATAGCCTGGTGGTCTGTTTTTACAATTATATTTTTAGTGCCTTTTGAATAGGTGTCTAATTTTTGTAAAGACCATACTATAGCTATTAGCTCTTTCTCAGCTGTGAAATAATTAATTTCACTACTTTTTAGCGTTCTGCTAATAAAACATATGATATTTCCATAATTATTGTCATCTAATTGTGACAGTATTGCTGTGATTGCGTAGTCGCTCGCATCAGTAGTTAAGATAAATGGCTTTGTTGTACCGACGAATTTTAAAATAATATTTTCGTCAAATAAGTCTTTTATTTTTTCAAAAGCTTTTTGCTGTCTATCTGTCCATATATATGAAACATTCTTTCGCAACAAAGATATCAATGGTAATATTTTATTTGCATATCCTTTTGCGAATTTTGTATAGAAGTTTACAAATCCTAAAAAAGCTTGTAATTCCTTCTGATTTTTTGGCACTGTGAATTCTTTAATAGATCTTATTTTATCAGAATCTGGGGCTATTCCATCAGCTGATATGTAATGACCTAAGAATTCTATTTTGTTTTTGCAAAAATTTAACTTTTGAAAATTAAATTTAACATTATGTTTTGCAGCTTTTTTGAAATAAGTGAAATAAGTGTCTATCGAATGTTGATGATCTAATATGTAGATCATCTACGAATGCTAATAGGAAATCTTTCATATCATTTATTACTTCACCAAGACCCCTTAGTAAAGCTGCGCTGCTAGTCTTAATTTCGAAAGCAGCCACGTTGAATTCATTGACTTTATCATCTATTTTAAATGCTGTATATATTTTACTATTTTTGGTCAATTTGATTTGCCAATAACTACTAGTTAAGTCTAGGTTTGACATGAATTTTTTTCTTTTACAGCGTAAAAATATCTCTTCTATTAATGGTGGAGCTTCATAATCATCAATGATTTTTTTGTTGAGCTTTCTAGCATCCAAACATAATCTTACAGATCCGTCCTTTTTTATTACGGTTACTATTAAATTGATATATGGGCTGTTGGATTTTCTAATGATTCCTAATTGTAACATTTTATCTATCTCATCTAATACTTTTTGTGAGCATACTCACTGAGCTTTTGCTCATTATATTTTATATTAACGTATTCATCGTTAATGGATAATAGTATTTCTTTATGCAACGTGTTTATTATCATATGTAATGATTTCTGTGCGTCATATCCTATGATACAATCTCTTATTAAATTTGGTATTATTGGATAGATTAAATTTATATTTTGCCCATTAAAATCTGTATTCATTAATATTTGCTGTTTTATCCTCTTTGATTTGGAGCCTGTTGCTGTCTTAATATATTTGCCTGTTATTGGTAATCTTGGACAATTTTCTAAATAATGTACGTTTTCATAAAAAAATTTTTCTGAGATGCAAGTGACTTCACTTCCAGTGTCGACCAATGCCTGTGTGCTTTTTTCTTGTAACTTTATTATAATTTCAGGGCATGTTGTTATTTGTTGATTCACTGTAGTTTCATCGTCTTGTTTGATGGTACTTATTTTACATTCAGGTGGTATTGGGGTATTATTGTTCGTTGCATCTGTTACCCCTTCTCTCTTGTCTTCAGATACAACTTCATTTAGTTTTCCTGCTTTTTTCTCATTGTGATGTTGTCCATGTTCGGTATTTCGTCCATTTCTCTGCTTACTTCTTTTATTTGATTTGGACTTACTGGTTGTTTATGGACTTCGCGCTGTATGTCTCTGTTTCTATTTCATCTCTCTATTATTCTTGTGCTGTTTATTTGTTCATTTCTATTACATGGTTTTTTGTATTCTTGTTTTTGATTATTGTATGTGTAACTATTTTCATTTCTGTTTGTTGCATCTCTGTTTGCATTTTCTCTTCTAGCATTGTATGTGTCTATTTCTTGGTGCTGTTGCTTTTGCTGGTTTATATCTTGTTGATGTTGTTGGTTATATTGGCTTTGTCTATTTGTTTCTTGATATTGTTGCTTACATAAATTTTGAGGGCTTCTTTATTTATATCTGTTTCTTTCCATTTTATTTTCATCATTGTCGTAATCTGCAAGTATTTCGAATAATGTATTCTTATTTTTTATTTGTAAACATTTTATAGCTTGCTTGATATTTCTATCGAAATGCTTGCTTATTTTAACTGTTAAATCTTCTTCAGAATAATTTAATTGTAATTCTTTTGCAAAACCAAATATCTGTGTGGCGTATGTTACTCGACTGGTTTTACTATTTTCATAGTACTGACCATATTCTACTTTTCTTTGTGTTTTTCTCTGTATTTCCTCATTCAAATAACATTCTCAAAATATATTCTTGAATTGCTCGATTGTTTTCACGTTATCTTGGTAGATGTACCACCATGAGTTTGCTTCCTTCTGTAGTACGGTTTGCAATAATTGTAAAGTTTCTTTTTCCGTTAATCCTTTTAATTCTATATATTGTGTTAATTCATTTAAGAATTTCATCACTCATGCCTTCATATTTGGGCATTGGTATTTTTATTTTTGTGTTCGAAATTTTGTTTGTTTGTGTGCGTGTGCCGTTTCTGTTTATTATTACTTTAAGTTCTTCAATTTTTTCTTCTCGTTCCTGTGTAGTTTTATTTATTTTTTGTGTCTAGTTATCTTGCATTTTATCAATTAATCTTTTATTTTCATTTCTTAATTTTTCATTTTCTTGTTTTAATTCTTCTTTTTCCCTCATATATTCTTGTTTTTGCTTTCTTTGCTCTTCTTTTTGTCGTTCTAAGCTGTACTGAAGATTTTTGTTTTCTGCTCGTACTTCTTTTAAAGCATCAGTTAATACTTTGAGCTGATCTTTTATCGACATATCTTCTATAGTATCCTTGTCCAAATTTACATTAACTATTTTTTCCCAGTCACCTGAGCTGTTTAAAGAATTTTCAAGATTGTCATTTTGTGTGGATGGTATCATCAGCTCTAGTGTGACTGCTTGAATCCATTCAACTAAATTAAGGTTTATCTTCTTTTTTGTTTCTTCTTTTTCTTGTTGTTCTTGTATTTCTTTCAATATAATTTCTGATCTTCGTGTAGACGGCATTTTGACTTATTATTTATTTACGAACGCAAATACAATAAAAGAATCGAGTAAATATTTCTTAATAATGAATTAGAGAAAAAAAAATTGCAAATGTCTGAAAAGAAAAATGTTTAGAGGTTTAAAAATTCTTAATTGATAATCAAAAGCTACACTACCCTCCAGTCACATTTGCCCACCCTACATAAAAATCGATAAAACTTTAAAGTTTTGTGGCTTAGTGAAAAATAGTCGTAATTAAAAAATTCCGACGGGGTTTTAAGAAGGGTTTAAAAACCTTTAATTTAAGCCGAATTGAGCAAAAAAAATTAAAAAATACATGCCTTATGCGTAAAAAACTAACTAAAAAACATTTCATTTTTTTGCCCCTATTCAAATGCCTGCCATTTTTGCGGAAATCATCGAATTGTAGAAAAACAATATGGAGGTAAAAGCTAAAGGAGTCACCTTTAAAATGAGCTATAGAAAGCTCATTTATGATCGATTTTACGGTAGTTATGGTAATTTTTTATGAAAAAAACGATTTTTTTAAATAGCTATTATCTCAAAAAATACGCATGATATAAGAAAATTTGTAATAAAAAAGTTGTTTATTTTTGAGTTAAAAAAATAAATATTCAGGTTAAACTGAGAATCAGTAAAAAAAAGATTTTATTCATTTTTGATCCCATTGAAAAAAAATCCATTTATTCAATATTTATATTTTAATGAATTTAAAAAAAAAATTTCGTTTCGGATTTCAGTTAAATCTAAATATTAATATTTTTGACTCAAAAATAAACAATTTTTTCATCAAAAATTTTTTTATATCATGCGTATTTTTTGAGATAATAGCTATTAAAAAAAAATCGTTTTTTTTTCATAAAAAATGACCATAACTACCGTAAAATCGATCATAAATAAGCTTTCTATAGCTCATTTTGAAGGTGACTCCTTAAGCTTTTACCTCCATTTTGTTTTTCTATGATTCGATAATTTCTGCAAAAATGGCAGGCATTTGAATAGAGGCAAAAAAAATTGAATATTTTTTAGCTAGTTTTTTACGCATAAGGCATGTATTTTTTAATTTTTTTTTGCTCAACTCGGCTTGAATTAAAGGTTTTTAAACCCTTTTTATAACCCTGTCGAAATTTTTTAATTACGACTATTTTTCACTAAGCCACAAAACTTTAAAGTTTTATCAATTTTCATGTAGGGTGGGCAAATGTGGCTGAAGGGTAGTGTATAATATAAATTGAACTCTTTTTTTTTAAATATAAAGTCTTTTAAATTCGAAATTTAAAATTTTCTTTGTTTTTCAAATTCAACGGTTTAATTGTTTATTAATTATCAGTTTGTTAATCTTTGTTTATTTATTACTATATGTCTATAGCGTTGTTCATTTACTATTATTTATTTTGAATGTTAAACATTTAAAGTTTAATTTATTTGTATGTAAAATTTAGATTACAATTCATCAAAATTAAATTTAGCTATTAAACGTTCAATGCTCAATTCATTTCTCAACAAAATTCAAAACGACAATTTATTTATAGTTATATTTTTTAATTAGTTATATTTTATTTAAATTGAAAAATGTTAATTGCCGTTGTCAGTTTATTTTCCAAATATTGAGTGCCACTGCTGAAGTTGAGTGTCACTGCTTTTAATTTTAATATTTTATTCTCTTGTCGTGTTAAATTTTATTCGAAATAATTCGGACCTAACATCGATTTACTTTTGCACGTTTGTTTACTTTTACACTCGATGTATACGCTGTATTTCGTCTATATCATTTGATGTGCCATGCGAAACGACTTGAACGCGAATTCTTTTCTGTACGTTAACTTTCTCTTTTCAAATTCTACTCCGTTTTCAATGTATCGTCGTAAAGCATTTCAAATGATTTTACTTTTATTCTCTCGGAATTTTCAATCTTTCTATTTCTTTTTCCAAATCACATAAATGCCCTATTAATCTAGGCATGTTACGGTTGAATCTATGGCATATTACATCAATTTTGTTAACTAGAGCACTTTGTTTCGCTAATATTTTATTCAACTTTTTGTCTAAATTCTCTAAGTTTTCCTCGTTTTTCCTTATTTTCACGTACGCGAAATCTATATTTTCGTTAACCTTAATTAATATTTCCGCAATTTCGCTTGCTCCTATTATAAAATATGCCTTTCATCTATTATCTTTCTGGCCTTTTTCTAATTTTATCTTTGTTTTTTCTATTATTTTCTCTATTTGTTCGTTTTTATTGTTTTCTATTTCTTTCGATTTCAAAATGAACTCTACCGTACTCAATTTATTTATTTTATTCAAAATAAATGTTTATAATTTTTTCTTTATATTTTATGGCCAAATAGATAGCGAGAAAAACAATATTTTACTTGATCTGATGTTTCTAAATTTTTCGAAACACAATTTTAGATATGACATATAAATTCAAAATTTCTCAATACGAAATTTTGTTTGCTGTTGTATCACAATTTATTTTACTTTGTCTACTTGCTTCTACAAAATTACGATCGAAATTCTTTTCTTTATTATTTTTTAATGCTTAATTTTCATCATGTTTCGCTTTGCGATTGTGCTTTTCTTATTTTCGAGTTACAATTTTTATTTTCTACTCTTTAACCTCATTTCGTAGGTATTATGCACGTTTGGGGCGCCAGTTGTGACATCATATATGTATATAACGCACTTTTATTTAGTCAGTACGTGGCAATTAAGAGCACCATGCACTTTGACTTCGGACCTTGTCTTACCTTTGGATACAATCGTTGTACAATAAAAAACGATTAAGCGTAAAAGTAAGACAAGATGGATGCCTTTCGTATGTAAAACTCCGAGTTTACCGCGCTGTTCTTCTTGCACGTACAAACTCGTCGAATTTATAAGTTTTTGTGTTTAATTTACTTGATTTAGGTTGACGAAAGCCAGACCGTACACTACAGGAACGCCATGTCCTATAGATTCGGGTCTATCACTTTTCGTCAAACCTCTGATTTTATTTCTTAGGTTAGGTGAAGGAAATCAATGAACATAAGGAATAGAGGATCATTTATATGGCCTCTTGTACCGCATCTTTTATTTCGTTGAATTTACAATTAACACACTTGCAAAGACGTACAAACACTAAGCAGAAAGCTTTACGAGAGAGCACTTCGATGCAAGGCACATTTCACTTGGGCACTTAGCCTCTTTATGCACTAACGAGAGAGATGATTACTTTTAAATTGTGAAGAAAAATTCACCACTTCACTTCTATTTGATATTTAAAATCACGAAGATTCAAACTAGTCAGTTAATGCTATTCAAACTCAAGCAGGTAGGAAAATGCGTACTAGGGATTTCTTTTGCTGCTATAAGAGTTTGAATAGCAAAAGAAACACTTAACGACTCTGTATTTAAGTTTTAAGCGAGATCTTTATTGAAGGCTGATCCGTACAAGAGTAACGAGTTTAGCTTCTCGCTGAAACTCGATGGCTCGCATTTTAGGCGCTTAACCGGTGCTTTCTTTGCCAAATTGCGGGGATCATCTTCCACTGCTCGCAATACATTCCTTTATCGACGCTGTAATATGTACATCTTATGTATTTAGTATTAAGGATATATGTATGTATTACCGAGCACGCTTACATGTGTTAGAAATCGGGGCGTATATCTGCGCGTTCATGTAAGCGCGTTCGGTTCTTCCTATATCCCCTCCTGCACTCACTCGCAGCAATGCTTTTGCTAATGCGAAATCTAATTAATAGATCTCAATATGTAATAAATGGAAAATTAATCCAAAAATATCAGCAATAAAAAAAAATTACCATTTCCTTCAGCTGAAATCCTTTTTCATTACTCTGTCATTGAAAATTTTAAATAAGAGCGTGAAAACAGTCAATCAGTGTTGCCCATATTCGTGCGCATGCGCGCTTGCTCTTTGTAACCATCAAATAATTTAGATAACGTACTTTCACATTAAAATTACTCTTATATTTTATGGATTACCCATGTTTTTCGTTGTATTACGATCTGAAAGTTCAAAACTTTAAACTCTCAAACTTTTAGTTAAGGAGATGTGAAACGTACACTACACCTGTACTCTACTAACTATATAAATATTAACTTTCTTTTCATTTTATTGATGAATTTTTAGAAAAGAAATGCATTAGCTTGTTGTATGTCATGATGATTATTGAGTTAAATTTTCAAATAAATTCATTCATTAGTTATTAAAATAATTGGATTTCTAGTAAAAAAATCGAAAAATTTTAATAAACAATATTGGAACCCAAAATTCTCAATAACTAACGAATTACATTTGAAAATTCAACTAAATTATCTTCATGGTACATACTATAAGCTAAAACATTTCTTTACTGAAAATTTTGCAATGAAATAAAAAGATAGCCAATATTTATGAGTACAGGTGTAGTGTCTATTTTACATCTTAAAACTTACATCTATTCATTAAATTATAAGCATAAGTGTTTGTTTCTCCATGAGAGCCCATGTTAAATTTATTTCCAAGAATTTCTTTCTTATATGATTAATTGATGACTTCTCTATAAAAAGATTGCAAAAGATTACTCACAACTCATACTTTCAATCCTACTTTTTTTCCTTTTCTTCTTGTTTTTTTTTCTAAAATGACGCAGCCACCTTAATTAAATTTTTATTTATAAAACTTTATAGGTAACAACTGAAAGTCATAGTAAAGAAAATATATCCGTCCAAATAGATAAAGTTCTAATTCAAACTGACTAGGAGAGTATCACAACTCCGGATCATGAATTTTGTTCAAACTTTGGGATAAGTTTTCAGATGACAGAATATGGAAAAAGCTAAAGTTATAGTCACAAACGCTCAATATTTCCCTAGTTGCAGGCAATTAAAGAAAATAACTAAAAAAGTTACTAGATTTTTGAGCGCATATACTTTTTTAGCATTGATAGTTAGAAGCTTGAAACTTTTATCAAATGAAAGCTGAGTTCAAATTCTTTCGAAATAGTAGTTATAGCATATCAAAATATTATTTTTTCCCAAAATTAACATGTTATTTTTCTTAAGTTATTTATTCAAAGTTTGAGCAAAATCCGTGATCCAGAGTTGTGATACTCTTCAAGTGAGTCACTTTTAATCTTTATTATTCTATAATTTTGTATTTACATTCAATTGATATTTCATATACAGATATGAATAAAAAAGACGAGGATGATCTATTAGAAAAAAACTAAAATCATAGCCTTTATTTGAATTTTATTTTCATGGAAACAAAATATCTCCTATTTATTACAATTGATTCATTTACTTTTCTAAACTTCTGTTATTTAATATAGGACTATAATGTAAAACAACACTATATTTCTTTTTTCAGTTAAATATTAAAATTTTATCGTATAAAAGAAACAATTGAAAATCATTTATTTTACTGTTGGGTTTCTCAAAAAAACTAATACACTTTCACATTTTTGGCAGAAAAATATTTCAAAGTCAAAAGAAAATCTGAGGCCCAAATTCAATACACTCTTCTTGTTGGTACATTTATTAAATACCTAATTTTCATTAAATTTGGTCTAACATTAAAAGTACAATAGCAAACATTTGCATTTTATATCTTATGAAACTCTTGGTTGAAGTGAAACATAGGTTGAAGTAAAATTATTTGTAGTTTAATCAACTATGTATTTATACTAATTTACACACATTTTATACAAAACATGTGTAAATTGAGATTCAAGCTGTGTGTTTTAATCACACAAAATATTTGGTGTTCATTTACAACCATTTTGTGTATTTTATATCAATTCACATAAAACAAAATTTTTTACTGCATAGCGAAACTTATAAAAAATAATGATGATTTACGTTTTCAATGTCTTAAATTCTCATAGAATCATTAAATCATATTCTATTTCTACTAAATTAACACGTAATTTTATAGAACACATGTAAAACTTTCATTAAAACATTTATCTCATTAAAATTTATAGAACTTTAAAAAATTGTTTTATTAGCTTTAGTTATTGTATTTAGATCTATACGATTTAAGAAGCCATTTTCAACAAGGATTTTACATTAAAAATAAATTGAGTATTTAAAATTTTGTACGTTTTTTATATAGTTTTTATGCATGTGTGTATAATAAAAAATTATCATTATTTAGATGCAACCACATCCTGAGTACGTAGATTTATAAATTAATATTCAAAGTTTATCTTAGAGCATATAATACTGAAGGCATGAAACTTAAAATTAATTATTAAATATCGTAACTACTTACACATAAGCAGATGTAATAATAATTTAGAGTAGGTTTAAAAACATTTAAAATGATTTGATTATAATTACGTGCTGTTACATTTCTGCTATTGAAAAAAATTTCAGTAATTGTCGGTCATTCTAGATCGAAGCCTAAAACTCGTTTTCCGTTAGTGATAAGGTTTAGAGTTTTTAATTATATTATCATGATGTAAATAAAAAGAAAATTCGCTACACTTGCACCTCCGCTGTGTAGCAACGCTTTAATCTAGCCCCGTCTCGGTATCGAGGTTTAGAGATTTAAGTTTTCAAATATTTGGTAAAAAACTCGCTATGCTTGTCTGTTCACATGTAAAGATACGTAGAACTCATTTTTCCTGTTATTAAAAAGTCGAGACTTATATTTATATTATTTTATTTGCCAAAATAACATTTTATCTAACGCTCGTTTGTGATAGCATTATATGCAACGCAATGATGAGATAGCATTGTATGCAACGCGAGTTTAAATCAGCATTATATCAAACGCGATTCTGAAAAAGAATTGTATAATATGCACTTTTTAATTAGCATTATATGGCACATAATTTTCAAATAGCATTATACCTAACGCAGATCTGAAATAGAATCTTATTTCACGCGTTTTTCTAATAGAATAATATAAAATATTCTCTGAGATAGCATTTTATAAATTAGATTCTTCGAAATAGCATCATATGAACAGCGACCATCGGAATAGCTGTGGTGGATTTCCATGCACCGGATGCATATTAAATTCATGTAAGTGTATAATTCGAATTATTATTACATATTTGGATGTGAATTCTATTTATAAATTTCAATATAGATTGAAATATGAATTTTTAATCTTAATTTGATTTCTTAATTTTGAATTTGAATTATAAAATAAAATATAAAATGATTATTCCATATTAAACATTATTTTTTAGTTTCAAGCTGATTCAAGGTTAGTACAAGTAATTCTAACAACCATCAGAGTAACAATTCACTATGTGTTTGTTACTTTTACAACAAATACATAGTTTCATTGGTGAACAAGGATGAGCACTGACAAAATATTTTATAATAAGATAAATTATTATTATTGCTTATTTTAATAACATATCTTTTAGTATTTCAACTATATCGAGTCGATAACAAGGTTCTCTTGTCTGGTATCTCTTTTTAAAATTTTCAGTTGACATAAGTAAGAGATACCAGGAAAAAATTATTTTATGAAAGATAAATATAGCATTGATAATTTTAAGATTTAGTAATTAAAAACTTTAAAGCAGTTTTTCTCAAATATTGAATTTTTAAAATTTTAGGTGCTGCCCCGTAAGATTTGAGCTGAACCGCTTGATGGATCTGACTTTTCCAAACTGATTTAACTTTAGTATTAGCATCATTCTCGCGTGAATAAGGGGTTTTGAAATCAAATGATTAGAAGTTCTTAAAAAATCAAAAAATAAGGTAAAATTGTTCAAATTTATTAAATAAATTGATATTTTTTGTTGATAAGTAAAAAATTTTTTGTGTTTCAGAAATTCCCTAATTCACGCGAAAACAGCAAGAATACTGAAGCTAAATATGTTTGGAAAAGTCATTTTTATGCAGCAGTTCAGCTTAAACCTTACGGGGCAGCAATTATCAGAACAAGAATTGATCGAATGATTATGGGACTATGGCTACAGCAATATGAGCTTATAAAAGCTTAAAATTAAGGTATTTTAGTATACTTTTAAATACTATTTTCATTTTTAAAAAATTAAGTTAAATCTAATTGATACATAACTTTTTTACTTGCAGGTGGAAAAGGTGTTTTGTGCCCTTAATTAAATCTCTTAGCCAGTAAATAGTTAATCCCTCCTTTACTCAAGTATGTAACCGACACTGTTCGGAATTATTGATAAGTATAATTTTGGTCAAACCACGTTACCGGCGAAAAATAAATACCGACCGCCTAAAGACAATTAAATCTTAGTTTGTTCAGATTTTTGCGTACCTCTATTTTTGGTCTTTTTTCAAGATCATTATTGATTATATCTTGTATTAGTTTTAAGTTTAACTAAATAAATGCAAAGAATATTTATTGTGAAAAAATATAAATTGCTCGACTCATACTCATTTACTAGTTCCGCTAAACCTTTCTTGTGAATCCGTCCCGTTGTTTACCACTTTAGTTTTAAGCTTGCTTATTTCATTAATTTAATTATTATTTAAACGAAATAGTAATTTCCTTTTTCTTTAATATCAATTACAGTTCAAGTTTCATGCATTTCTTTTATTAAAGCTAACTTTTCATTATTAAACTCATTTTTATTTTTATTATTTAATTCAGTAATTTCGATTCAGTTTATAAGTTTGAACTTTGGCTTATGCGAACCTCCGACCGAACATCTTCCGGCATCATCTCTCAGGTAAAAAGTAAATTTCTGATGCCACCAACGTCAAGTAGCTGTCTCCAGCAACCACCGAAAAAGCCAAACGTTACATGGCGCCCGAAAAGGGACCCGTAAACATTTTTTTTCCCTTTCGTCAGCCGTCATTACATGGCGCAACCTAAAAGGGAACCGAAAACTCTTTTTTCCGTCAGCCATTTTTCAATAACCAATTTATATTTTCTCTTACCGCTCATCTATCATTCTGCTAAGCGCAACGGGTATATCTTCGTACCGCGTTGAAGCTAACCAGCACCGACCGCCAATCGCAACGGGTATATGTTTGTACCACGTTGAAGCTAACCTGTCCCGACCGCTAACCACAACTGGTATATATTTGTACCGCGTTGAAACTAAACTGAACTGTCCGCTATCTACAAGGGGTATTTTTACCGCGTTGAAAGCTGACTATAATCTGCACCACCCACCAATAAAACCAAAATATTTTCGCTCTTAAATCACAGAAAGTAAGTTTTTCTCTTCACACTACTTAATGTCGCAACTTAAAGTTGCTGGCGCTCAAACCAATCAACCATTGTAAAACTGGTGAATGAGACGCGTTTTTTTCTTGTTTTGTTTTTTTAATGTTTCAGCTATTAATAAAGTGCTGACCAGCTCCGATGATACCGATACTCTTACACGTTTCGGGTCCAGCTGAAAAAACCAAGGTCGAGACACCGCTCGATTTACTAAGTACATAAAAAGGCAACCGCTATTGTACCGCTAAGGCATGATATGTTCCCTTCAGGAAAGAAGGAACTCAGGGTCTAAAATATTGCCTACGAAGTTCCATTTGACAATTTTCTCCTTAAGTTTGTTGTATTTTTGCGCGGCAACGCACAGCCTACACAGGCTGTATATTTTCCAGCATCTCTGGATATCGCAAAGTGGGCAACACAGGTCTAAGCATGTATGGCCACAATAATTTGATGCTGCAACAACATCCTGACCAGCCACTCAAATAGCAACCTCAACCGTCAGCCGCCAACGGCAATGTCTACATCTGCGTAACCGGCTCCAGAAAAACCAGCAGCCTACGTAAGAGTATTATCATCGTTTACCCGCGTTTAATTAGTTTTTCTTTTAATAACGTTAAAGCAATAAGTTTTTCTTTGCACCAAAGTAATGATATTAAGTTTTTCTTTTCTGTAACTTAATTTTTTTTGCGAACCAAGTAGTCTTGATTTATTTTATTTAACCGTTATTAGTTTTTTTACCGCTTCCTGCGACTATCATTAAGGTTGTAAGGGTTATACAGTCTGTGTCAAAAATTAGTTTCTTAGAAAATTGTCTATATTTTTTGGTAGAAAGAAATCATTTAACTTTTAGCTTAGCAACTTATTAGATAATATCAAAACAATCATTTTAAACTTTGTTTTATTTAAATATAATGAATTATTAAAGAGTTATAACATTTTAAAGTTCATAAATTTTACACCAATCTAATGCAATCATAAATGATAATGCTAAACTTTCAAAAATGATTTTATTTGATTGCAACAAAGTTTATTTTGTTCAGTTTGAAATTTAGAATCTATTGACGAGAATGGAATTTTAATTTTAATTTTTTATTAAAATTTATTGCTAATTTACTGCAAAAAAATGTATATTTCTCAGACGGTACTTACTGTTTTATTATAGAAAATTAGCAATAAATTTTAATAAAAAGTAAAAATAAAAATTCCATTTTCGTCAATAGATTCTAAATTTTAAACTGAACAAAATTGACTTTATTGCAGTCAAATAAAATCATTTTTGAAAGTTTGGCATTATTATTTATGATTGCATTAGATTGGTGTAAAGTTTATAAACTTTGAAATGTTATAACTCTTTAATCAGTCATTATGTTTTAATGAAATAAAGATTAAAATGATTTTTTTAATATTATCTAATGTGTTGCTAAGTTAAAAATTGAATAATTACTTTCTGCTGAAAAATATAGACGATTTTCTAAAAAAACTAACTTTTGACACAGACTGTATAGCCCATACAACCTTAAGTTAGTTATATAATTGTAAAAGAAAATTCAATCACTTTTTTAGTCTATTGTTTCCATCTAAAGATTATAATATCTTTTTGATTCAGTTTACTTAGTTATAGGATGCGTTTGATTGCGGAGTATGCTATACTCTTCTAAATAGGATGGGTGTGCGACGATTAAAAAATGGCGCTAGACCTCAGTACCTGCGCTCAACCGCAACGAGGTGCTACTCCCGCAACGAGAAAAACGAGCTCCGAACATCTTCCGGCATCAACCCTCATGTAAAATGTAAAAGTCTGATGTTGCCGACGTCAACGAAATGTCTACAGCAACCAACGAAAAAGCCAAACGTTACAATATATATATATATATGTATATATATATATATATATATATATATATATATATTCAAATAAATATATTTATTTAATTTCTATTTATTTGAACAGAATAAGTATTTATTTTTCCCAACGCGGTGAAAAACCGATTTTCGCTACCTGTTTTGAGTGAGCAAAATACCACATTCCCTCACCAAGCGAGAAATGTAATATTTTGCTCACTCAAAACAGGCACCGAAATCGAATTCTGCTTACCGTATTGGGAAAAATTCTATACCCCACTTGTGACAAAATAGGTCATCCACTCGTCTTTTTTGTTACTCTCGCTACGCTCGAATAACAAAACGACTCGTGAGGGAATGACCTATTTTGCTCATTAGTAGGGTAATGTACTATTACTCAAATAAATTTTTGGTAAATTGAATAAATTATTTAGTCAAAATGAGAAAACCTTTTATTCAGATTCTCATTTATTTAATTCAAATAATATTTATTGGATCTAAATAACAAATTTGTCATACCAACAAAATCATTTATTTGAAGTAAATAACTTCATTTTATTAAAATGATAATTTGTATGTATAGTATTTATTTATTCCATGTACAGCTACAGTTGCTTTTTACATTACGCCCTTCTTAGATTACATTAAAGTTTTACTCTCTACAATATAGATACTTATATAAATACAGTTTGCTTTATGCCTATTTACATTTTTACACTTATAAATATTTAATCCTATTTTTATATTCCAAGTACTCTTCCGCATGTATACACGTATACATTTACAATATTTTTCGTTTATCTATCTAGTTCTGTGCCCCTCTCCTGCCCCTTTTTTTTATTCGCTAATTTTTCCCTCTAAATTTTTCGATCTAATCATTGCTTCGAACAATCTTGTGTATTTACATATGCTTTCGTTCGGTTCTCCTTCAAGGATTGTTACTATTTTTTCTGATATGTATGAGCCCCTGCTACTTTCTATAACCTCCTCTACTTTTTCAACCCATCCATTTTTTATTTCTGTTTTAGCTATCTCGCAGGTTAATATATGTTGTAAACTTTCTATGTCCTTTTTGCACAGTCTGCATGATTTGTCTCTGTAACCCTTGTTCCCATCCTTCCCTAAACACCCGCACCTGATGCGTGTCCATTGCTCCTTAATGTCCCCGCTATATTTTTTGTCTTCCCAATATTTTTCCCTATCTAGGCTTTTTTTTAATAATTTGTAATATTTACAGTAGCTCGACTTTTCGATTTTTCCCCAGTCGAGTTGGATTTCTTGACTAGCTTTTATTTCTATCATTCTTTTTAAGTTTTTATATGCTTTCTCGTTATTGTTTCCTAATTTTATTAAGTTGATTGTTTCTCCGTCTCCTACTTCACTGAAAGCTTTTTCTTTTTCCTTTCCCCAAGTGCTCGCATTTTTATTTTGTATACCCCTAATTTCTTCGTCTAAGCATATTTTAGGCCATCTATCCCTATCCATTCTTGCTACTACTTTAAGATAATTTACTGCTCTTTTTCTCGCTTCGATTTCAATGCTTCTACGCTCTGCTTCTATTCGCCATATATATTCCGGTGTATTTTTGTCTATACCTAAGGCCATTTTTACATATCTTCTGTGTGTTTTTTCAATTTCCTCTCTTTTTCCCCATCCCCATATTTCTGCCCCATATAAGCAACCTGATCTTATTAAAGTGTCATACACGTACAATCTCCTACTAAGTGTTTCAATTTTTGCTCTTTTCGTTATTCCCCATACTGAGTTTATAGCTTTTTGTACTTTCCCCGCTATGTTTCTGAGGTGTGCTGTGAATTTGTTTTTACTAGGAAACGTGAATCCTAAGTATTTAAATTTATTTACTGTTACTATTTTTTCTCCTTTATAAACCCACCCTTCATCT
Source organism: Anastatus disparis (assembly GCA_017163975.1). Lineage (NCBI taxonomy): Eukaryota > Metazoa > Arthropoda > Insecta > Hymenoptera > Eupelmidae > Anastatus > Anastatus disparis. The sequence goes on from JAFFSR010000072.1 coordinate 684,363, forward strand.
TTTTTTAATTTTCCGCCATTTCTAAAAATCATGATTTTTGTCTTTTTAGTGTTGACTAGTATTTCATTTCTATCGCAATACTTTCCCAGTTCTCTCAGCATCGCTTGTAGCCCCTTCTTGTCGTCCGAGATCATCACAACATCGTTCGCGAACTTTAAGCAGAAGATTTTTTTCCCTTCTATCACTGTGCCCCCTTCGTTTCTTCTTTCCCAAATTTCATCTATGTCATCTAGACCCAAGCAGAACAAGCTAGGGCTTAGAGGACATCCTTGCCTTACCCCTTTATTTGTTTTAAAACTTTCCGATATCCCCTCCCCTGTAATGATTTCATTGATTGTTTCTGTAAATATCCTTTTAATCATTTTCAGCATTTTCCCCTTTACTCCCAGCTTCTCTATTTTTTTGAATAAGATTGTTCTGTTGACTACATCGAAAGCTGTTTTGAAATCCACAAATCCTACAAAAAGTTATCTCCCTTTCTCTTTTAGTTTGTTGCCTATTAGGCTGTTTAAGACGAAGATTTGGTCTCGTCTGCCCCTTTTACTTCTGAAACCAGCCTGGCTTTCTTTAAAAATTTTTTTGTCTTCTACCCAGCATCTTAACCTACTCGCTAATATATTTGCTAATAGTTTGTACCCTACGTCTAGTAGTACTATTCCTCTGTAGTTACCTGTGCAGTTCTCGTCCCCCCTTTATGTATTGGAAATATTCTCGCGATTTCCCATCCCTTAATAATTTCACTATTTTGCCATAGCCCATTTAGTATGCTCGTTAGTTCTAATTTCCATATCATAGGGAGTTCTTTTAAAAATTCGACCGTAATCCCATCTTCTCCTGGGGCTTTATTGCACTTCATTTTATTTAACGCAATTTGGACCTCTCTTAGAGCTATGTCTACATTCCAAATCTCCTCTCCCTCATTTTCTGTTGTTAAATTAGTCCCTTGTTCTTCCGACATTTTCTCATTGTTGTTGGTTTTATTTTCTGTTCCTAGCAATTTTTTAAAATGATTTACCCAACTTTCTTTCTTTATATTTTCGCCTTTTCTTACTTTTTTAATTTTAAATTTATTCATCGCGCCCCAAAAGTCTTTCATATTTTTGCTCATTTCAATTCTTTTTATTTTTTCCGCTGCTAAATCTGTTTTTATTTTTTCCCGTATGGTTTTTAATTTAGTCCTTTCTTTTTTTAAAATATTTTTATCTTCGTCTTTCTTTGATTTTAACCATTTTTTTAAACTATTCATTACAATCTTTCTTTGCTCTTTGGCTTCTCCCTCGTATTCAGGAATGTAGTTTTTGTTTGTATTATTATCTTTTTTTGTCATTTTTAAATCTTTGGCTGTATGTTCAATTAAGTTTATTAATTTCGTCCATCTCACCTGTTCATTTCCCTCCCCTTGTTCTAGATCTTTGCCCGCTTCTTCCATTCTTTTTATGTATTCTGTCTTTTTTCTATCATCCCATTTTATCATTATCGGTCCCTGTTCCCTTTTTTTATTTGAGTATACTTTTTCTATTTGTTTGATTTTGTTAGTTCTTAGCTTAAATGTTACTGGTAGGTGATCGGATTCAGTTCGCGGTATTATTTTAATTTCTTCTATAGCGCTTTTGCTCCCGTTATCTACTTCTATTACTAGATCTAGCACCGAATGACAGCCTTCTCCCACGCATGTTAAGCTCCCTTCCCAGTCTCCCTTGGTGCAACCATTTTTTATTACACAGCCCAGGTTTTCGTAAAATTCTATTAATTTCTTTCCCTCTGCGTTAAGTATTTTGTCCTCCGAATTTCTATCTACTGATGTTTCTTCGTCTGCTAGTATTTGTTCTGTGCCGATTCTTGCGTTTAAGTCCCCCGCGATAATTAATTTTTCTCCCGTATTAATACTTGATTCTACTAAATCTTTTAATTTGCATGTTATATTATTTACGCCTACATTATTATACACTGTAACTACGCTGCATTTTTCTTCTGTTTCTACTTTTCACCCTTTAATTATAAGACCGTATTCCCATTCTATAATGTGACAATCTTTTCCTATATCTGCTTTGAGACCTACAAGAATACCCCCCTTAGCCCTGCCTTTTTTGTTTTCCCTTGTTGCCGGTTTACTTTTCCAAATATAATCTTTGTCTAATTTTTTCAGAGTTTCATTTTCCTTATGCGATTCTAACCAAGTTTCCTGTATCATTATTAAATCGTAATTACTTAAGAAATCCCATGCTTCCCTGACTTTACGTATCCCCGCAATGTTCCATGTTACAACTTTTATACATATATTACAGTCTTTTACATTTTCTATAATCTTACTGCTATTTTTCTTGCCGTCTTCTTCTTCTGTCTTGTTTGCTGATTGCTATCTACTGTCTTCGTCTGATATGTGTTGTTCATCGTGCGCTGTCTTTGTTTCTATCTCTCGTTTTTGCTTCTTTTGACTCTCAACGAGTCTGCCCAGTTTTTCGTCCCACTCATACCAGTCTCCTTGAACCTTGATTTTCATGTGACCCATTTGTGTCTCTAGACCGTTTTCCCTCTCTTCTGTAGCAATTTTATTTAACCATTCCTGTATTTCTATTTCTCTGTGCGTGTAGTCATCGTCAATCCAGATGCCTGTGCCCCTTAAATTAGCCTTATTTTTCATGATTTCAATTTTATTTTTAAGCGATTCCAGCTTTAGTACCAATCCTCTTCCTATAGGTCTACTGTTTTCTATATATATTGGAAGGCCTAATTCTTTCCATACAATCTGTTTTATTTCTTCTTGTATACTCTTACCAACTGTCCTCACGCCTCTTATAAATATATTTCTTTTTCTTTCTAGCCTTTCTTTCATTTCGTATTCGTATTCGGTTTTCGCTAGTGCTTCTGGTATTTCCTTTAAGTAGTTTCGCACCGGCCGGTCACTGCCTTTCGCGGCCCCATCTATTCCATTGCTATCCTTGTCTTGCTTGTCTTTTTTACTTACGATCGCGCTGGTAATTTGAAGTCTATCCTCATCGTTGTTTTCTATTTCGTTTTCGTTTATGCTACACATTGAAGTGTTTCCCTCTTTCTCTGTGTTATTTGTAGTGTTTGTGAATTCTTTATTGTCTGTTGTGTTCGTTTTTTGTGCTTCTGTTATTACTCCCGGTTCGTTCTTATTCGATGTTTTTTCCCATTCCCGCCACTCGTTTTTTAATACTGTTATTTCATCTCTTAGGTTAATTATAATTTCCCTCATTTTGTTCTTTTCTAAATCGTTTTCTGTCTCTTTTCTTTTAAAACTTTCAACCGTTTCTTTTAAGATATTTAGTTCTTTTTTCACTTCCATTATTTCTGAGTCCCACTTATTATTTTTTTCTTTATTTTCCTGTGTGTTCCACGTGTGATCGCATGTTTGTGTCTCTTTTTCTGTGTGAGTATAGTGTTCTTGTTGGGTATAGGTTGGATCAGATCGTAGTTCATATAGGGTTGTTGTTTGTTGAGTATTCTTTCCTTTTCCCTTATTTTTACTATCTTCAACGTCAGTGAGTAGCTCTGTTCTACTCCCTTCTTGTTTGTCTCTCTCGGATGGCATGGCCATTCCCTGTTTTATCTGTTGCGGCGAATGCATGAGTTTATCTCTCTTTACAAAGGGAGTTTCGAAACTCGCGTTTTCCACTAAGAATTTTTTCAATGTATTTCTACCGTCCACTTGATTAGTTTTATTTTTTACCGGTCTCCCTCTCGGTCTTTTAATTCTTATAGTCTTTTCCGAGTCCACTTCACTATAACTTACACATTTTCTATCCTCCTTTTCTTTCTCTTTTTCTTTTCCCGGCATTATTGCGTTCTCTTCCATAACCTCCAATTTTGTTAAATAGTTTTCCTTTTTTCCCTACTGTATTTTATATCAATCCGCGAAACCGATTATTCACTTTTGTTTGTCTCATGAATCTCTAACCGTTTTTAATAATTTCCCCGGTCTAAGCCCTTTACGTACTTTTTTTATTTCGATTTATTACAGAGCTACTTTTCCACGATGCGAACCCCGCCGCCATCCAACCGGAAGTCTGATAATTTGTATGTTAATAAATATTTAGTCACATTGAAAAACTTATTTATTTGAATCAAACAAGTTATTATTCAAGTTATTCAAATATTGTTTGGATCAAAAAAATTTTCATACAAAATTAAAAAATATTTTATTTATATTAAAAAAATATTTTTATACTTTGAATAAATGATTTATCCAATTAAGCTATTTCAAATTTTTTTAATTTAATAGAATGATTTTATTAAACCAATTAAATAATTATTCAATTCCACAAAATCGATTTGATAGTGACTGCAAAACAACTAATAAATTAATTATGCAAATTAAATAAATCTGTTCTTTGATTGAAACAAGGAATTTTGTTGAATCAATGAAATTACACTGACATTGACTAAATTAGTTGTGTCATAAAATTGTTAGGATCTAATAATTATTCATTCAAAATGAAAAAACATTTCATACAAATTAAGAAAATATTATTATATTTGGAATAAATGATTTATTCAATCAAACCATTTCAGATTTTTCAATTTAATAAAATGATTTTTTTAATTTAAGAAAACGATTTTTTTAAATTAATTAAATAATTATTCAATTCAACAAAAGCAATTTGATAGCGACTACTGTACACCTATAAAATTAATTATTTTGATCAAATAAATCTGCTATTTGACTAAAGCAACAAATTTTATTGAATTAAGGAAATTGTACTAAAAAATTTTTTTTTCAATTCAAATAAATGTTCAATAAATCAAATAAACTTTTGATTAAAATAAGATTATTTACTTTAATTCTTATTTTTTAAATTCAGATAACTTTTATTCAATCGGAATAATAATTTTGTTGTATCAACAAATCATTTATTTAAAACAAATTTATTTTAAAAAAATAATTTGTTAATAAATGATAATAAATATCTAGTTGATTGTGATTAATTATTAATAATTTAAATTAAATAATTATATCAGCTACTTTTTTATATTAATTAATCCTACCGAAAAATTTTTATTTTTTCATAATAATAATTTAATGTTATTTTTAAAACATTTGTTTTTTAATAATAAACAATATTAAAACACAGATAAAAATTATTTTAATTTATAAAAAATTTAATATAATATTTTTAAATTAATTAAAAATTAAAAAAAATTAATTTTCCGTGTTGTAATCAAACCCGGGACCTTAAGGATTGACAGCCTCGATAAAAAAAAATTTTTAATCTAAATAAATCATTTATTTATATTGACAAATTCTAATGAGTTTGATAGTTTAATGATGGAACCGCTTGATGGCGTCGTTAGTTTTTCTCTTTTCTGAATCTTGCAAGTGTTTGGAGGTCTTCCAGGTTGATATATAAGGAAACTAAAATTCAAAGATAATTAAATAGTAAAGCGAGCGATATCTATGTCAGATTATTCGATGTTTGCGATAGTAATATAAGGCGTAATAATGTCAAAATCTTAATCTTTTTATTATAAAGAAATATTTTATTGATCTGACCAAATAATTTATTTGAATCAACTAAAATTTTTTTTATTTCAAACAAATATTTATTTCAATCAATAAAGCTTAGCATACAGAATGAATGAATATTTATTTACTTTGAATAAATATTTTATTAATAAAACTAAATAATTAATTTGTTATAAACAAATAATTCATCACTTCGAATAAATTGAATGAATATTAATTTGTCTTAAATAAATATTTTATTGATAAAATTAAATTATTTATTTGGTATAAATAAATAATTTATCAATTTGAATAAATTTTTATTAAGATCTATAAAGCTTAATATTTAGATTGAATGAATATCTATTTACCTTAAATAAATATTTTATCAATAAAACTGAATGATTTATTTAATTTGAATAATTTTTTATTAAAAAGAAAAAAATGTCTTTAATTAAATCAAATAAATTTTTTATTTAGTATTGTGAGCGCCCAAGTAAGTACGGCTCCGAAACCGTACTATACTCGAAGATGCGCGCGTAAACACCAAAAAAGACCAAAGTGGTTGAACATACAAAAGCGCGTGTACGTGCACATGCTCTTGCATGTGTAAGTGCACGGGTCTCTGTCCCACTCTTCTACTTTAGTAGAGGAATGGGAGGGATACCAAAGAGAGCTGATGCAAGTAGTGCACGGAGCTCGTGACTCTCGTTACTCTTAGATCTGCTCTCTTAGCGCGAGGATGTATTTGCTTAAGGCATAGCTGGCAAGTGGCCTATCATATGCTTTAAGCAAGCAAGTCTTTATTTCTTAAAAATTGACATTTTAAAATAAACCTAACTTGTAATTATCTCATTTTGGTTCCATAATAAAGAGCAAATCCAATTATTTCCTATCCTATTAATCAATGTTAAGCCCCTTATGTTAAGGCGTTCAGTTCTTAACAATAACGGGCTTTTAACATAATCACCCTAATTATTACTAACAAATCCTCTAACATAAGTCCGCAATAGCTAGGCAAGACGCCCTAGCTATAAACGAATTTCAACATAAAAAGTAATAGAAAAATATAAAGAATCTGCGTTGGCTAAGCATGGCGACTTAGCTAACAACGATTCTACAAATATAAGAGGTCGCGTCTCATTATTAATAATAATTATTACTAAAAAATTCTCAAACATAAGTCCGCTAAAGCTAGGCAAGACGTTCTAGCTATAAAGGACTTTAGGCAAAAAGAATTAAGAACAAAGTCACAAGAGAGTCCGCATAAGCTAGGCAAGGCGCGCTAGCTTATTACGACTTTTAATAACAAATCTTATATTATATTAAAGTGAAACCACTGTTTTTTCCTTTCCTCCGGTTCTTCGGTTCTCCGGTTCTCCAGTTCTCCGGTTCTCCGGTTCTCCGCATTTTTTAAATAGGTCTAATATTTTGGTAATAAAAGTAGCAATTTTTTATTGGGCCCTATATAATTAGTACTCATTAATCACAAGCTTCTTTTTCAGCCATATTTTTTTGGGTCTTATATTATTTTGGGCCCTATATTTTTATTCGATGCCCATTTTTTTGGGCCCTTCTTTTTTTTCATCCTTATATTTTCTTGGGCTTTTTATTATTTGAGCCTTATTTTTTTGGGTCTTATATTTTTTTAGGCCTTATATTTTTTTGGGTCCAATATTTTTTTGGTTCTATATTTTTTTCGGCTTTATATTTTTTTGGGCCTTATATATTCTTACACCTTATATTTTTTTGGACTTAATATTTTTTGGGCCCAATATTTTTTTGGTTTCTATATTTTTTGGGCTTTATATTTTTTTGGGCCTTTTATTTTCTTAGGCCTTATTTTTTTGGGCCCAATAATTTTTTTGTCTATATTTTTGGGTCTTATATTTTTTGGGCCTTATATTTTCTTGCGCCCCATATCTTTTTGGGCCCAATAATTTTCTAGACCCAATATTTTTTTGGTCCCTATATTTTTTGGGCTTTATATTTTTTTGAGCCTTATATTTTCTTAGGCCTTATTTTTTTGGCCTTATATTTTTTTGGGACCAATAATTTTTCAGGTCCTATATTTTATTTAGCTCTATAAATATGCAGCCAAATGCAGCCGATTAAACAGCGCATCCCAATATGCAGCCAATTCAACAGCGCATCCCAATATGTAGCCGATTCAACAGCACATCCGCATAAGCAGCCCATTTAACAGCGCATCCTCTTATATAGCTGATTCAACATTATATAAACAAATTTGAAAGCGTCAGTTAATATCGTATATATATATATATTTTAGTAAATATTATATTTTTTATTATATTTCGAGTTCAACTATTACACAACATATACAACATCTCTTGACATATTCTTTATAATATCTCTTTATAAACAATGTTTTTTGTATATATTGTGTTCTGATCATTTTTATTTTCTCCGTTGACAATAGCGTGGTCACCTAAAAATAATTTTAAATTATTTTTAAATTCCGTCCTTAAAAGAGCAACATATAATTGCCCATGACTGAAAACTGGTGACGGCAAATAAACACCAACTTTTTTATAAGATTGTCCTTGTGATTTATTCATAGTCATTGCAAATCCTAATCTAATGGGAAATTGTTTTCGTTGCATATTAAATGGAATTTCTTTCGTAGATGGAGATAAACTTATTTTTGGAATAAAAACTAATTTACCTTTGTTTTGACCAGCTGCTAATTCTGCTTGAATGGAATATTTAGGCAATTTTTTCACTATCAACCTTGTTCCATTACAAAGTCCCTTATTGACATTTAAATTTCTTAAAAGTATTATTATAGTCCCTACTTTTAAATGTAATTTATGTGGTGGAAGTCCATTAGGGGTTAACTTATTTAAAAATTCTGTAGGTAACATAATATCTAAATTTTCTTTGTTATCACCTTCAGCTGTATCAAAACTTAAATATTCAACATGGTTTCCTTCCATTAAATTCAAAACATTGTTATTGATTTCAGTATCATCATTATTTTTAGGAGCCAAAATAACTTTTTCCGTTAGATTCGTATTGTTTATTTATATTGTTTTTTTGAATATTTCTTTGACAAGATTTTCTTTAATGATAAGATTATCTGGTATAGCACTCAGTTCATTATCATCTTTAAAAATATTGCAGCATTTTCCTTCTCCGATATCTAATAACTATTGTTTAAAATTATTATCACTATCCGAAACTCGCAGATTTTCATTTAACTTTATTTGCTTAAAATTTTGCCATGATAAACTAAATTTAACTGAATTTTCAATAATGTTCATACGGCCACCATGTCGTACGATTGGTAATGTTTGCCGGAAAACTCCTGATACAATAACAGTTTTACCACCAAAGGGTTCGTTTACATCGCATAAATCTTGAAAAAAACAATCAACTGCTTCAAAAGCAAATTCTGAAGTCATGGATATTTCATCCCAAATAATTATTTGTGTTTTCTTTAATTGTTTGCCTTCTGCAGAATTAGGCTTAACATTACAAGTTGTACAATCTGTTATATTTAATGGTAGTTTAAATGTTGTATGCACGGTTTTTTCATCGACTAATTAATTTGCTGCTATACCTGTCCAAGCTACACATAAATAATGTATGGTATGATATTTAAAATAAGCTATTAAAACGTTAAGTAAATAACTTTTCCCACTTCCGCCTGGTCCATCTATAAAAATACATTTTTCTTTACTTTAGTTGTTTAAACTTTTTATAGTAGAGTTAAATATTTGCTTTTGTTTATCATCTAAAGAATTTATTTTTACATTTACTTGATGTATTTTAATGTATGCACAATCATGACCTTTATAAAAGTATTTGAGTAAATATTTAATGTATTGTACGATGGAACAAACTTCTACGTTTATGTGTGCATTCAATTTCAATAATGAGTAAAGATTATAAGAAACAACCAATCCATTATCTGCAATTCTTTCTGTAAATTCATTTTTGAGAATTATTTTGACGCCATCAATTTTACGTTTGTATAGTGGATATCGATTGGATTTGAATGTTGTCGTATTATTAAATTCTTTTGGAAAATTTTCAGTACATTGTTTCGTATTTTTATCCATACACGGATAATTTATATTTTATATATCACAGGGACCGAATATCATAAATTGTTTAACAATACTATATAATTTGGAATTTCTGCACTTATTTTTTTTTTTTTTTTTTTTTTTTTATTATATCCACGGGCATTACTGCCCTTTTTTTAACACATAGAAATTAATTTTTAATACAACACAATTTGACGTATTATTTAACGTGGTGTCAGCCCACGGCATTTTATCATTAATTTTTGTGGGAATGTCAGATTTATCATTTTTTTATTATTTATCATTTATCATCAGTAATCCTCGATTTTAAAATTTAATTACATAACTATATGCAATACATTTTCCTAATATTCCCTTTTTTATTACTAAATTTTTTAATTCTTCCACTTTTTTATAAAATACTTTTATTATAATATCTGGTCTATCTATTGCATTTCCATCAATTTCAAAGTTTTCAGTTATTTCTTTCCAAAGTGGGTTACAGGTCATAGTTACAATGAGGTCAGGTTTACCATAATAATTGACAAGTGTCATTAAGTCAATGTAGTTTTGTTTTAAAAATCGTAAACTTTCTGTAAAAATTGTCAGTAATATTACCAATTTTTTAATTTTTGAAGAATCTAATTCTTTTTTGTTATGTAAATAGTCCATTAGATCTTTCTAACAATCACTTCTTAATACGTTTTGGTTTTTTCGTATGAAAAATACTTTGGAGGTTTCAACTTTTTTAAACGCATCAACAATGAACTGTTGAGATAATTTTCCCAAATTAAAGAATGGATTAAATTCATTTCTAACACTTAATCTATAATTATGAAATTTCAAATTTGAAATATTAGATTTTCCAAATTCACTTTTCATATTTGGCATCCATCCAAAACTACCATTAGGATAAATAAGCGGATATATCATAGGATCTGTATGTTTTCTAATTATCGATATACCAATTGGTTAATCATACTTGAAGTAAATGACAATATCATGTTCAATAAGAGGAAGATCGTCTTCCCCAACATATACTATTGCAACTTCATTACAGATAGGTAGATCATATCTATTTTTATCCAAATTATTATTGCGGACAATAGACATAGTAACAGTTCTTGGAGGATAATAGATTTTTGCACAATGTTGTAGTTCTTCTTTTTCTACTTTATGCATCATTTTATAGGCTTAGGCATGAGGGTTTACGTCATTTATCAAGATATCTAAATGTTTTAATAATGTTAAATTTATATTAAACTTATTCCGTTCAATCGTTGCCATTTCATTATCTGAAATATGTAATTGTCCATATTTACGTGCTTCATCTTTATTAGGATGTAACACATATAAATTATGGTAAATTTCTCCACATATTCTAATAACTTGTGGTCTTTTACCCATCAATGTATCAAAATTAGCACCAAAATTTGCGAATGCTAAAGCATCATTGTGCAACCTAACATTTTGTCGAAAATCAATTTCTTCCGTTAATTCAGTTGCAAAAAACTTTAACTGTTCTGGGTAGGGAGGATTTTTTAACAATTCCACTTTACCTTTATGACAACAATTAGAGATATCGTTACTTTTAGTATATTCGAAAGCGAAATGTTTCGCATCACAATAATAAACACATATATTTGTCATGGAACCAATGTTATTTTCAGATATGAGATTTTCATCAAAATATATATTTGCTATACAACCATTCAGTTTCGAATGAATTTTTTTAGTTAATATTTTTTTATCCAATTTCTTTCATTTTTTTTCTACTTTGCCCTTTATTGTTTTATCAATGACTTTATTCAATACAATATTATGATTGTTATTATAATTATTATTATTGTGATTTTCATTATAATTATTGTCTTCAATTTTTCATCGCTTACACTCAATATATAATGTCTTTCATTAATAATAATCATATTTATGTTTTCGCTTTTTTCATATATTGGTTTATTTATTGTAGTATCATTATTAACATGTTTATTGTCATCAATTTCTATTTGTTTACATCTTGTGCGTGATTCTTTTAATTGGTAACAATCATTTTTTACTTGTGTTTCCTTAATAATATCGGCATTTTCCAATTTTATATTTTTATTCTGTACCATTCTCTCATATTTATTATATTGTTCACTAATAAGTTTTCTATAAATCTCTTTTTTGCATAATTTTTCTTTTGTATGCAATTTTTTTAATTTATTAGTATCTCTATTTTTAATTGATTTTATTTTTTATATCTTCATACTTAAAATTTTTTCTATATATATTTGGTTGTTCTTCTTTCATTTTTATGTGAGCTTTTTTCTTACGTGCAGCTTTATTCGCACGTATTTGTTCCAATTTATCAATACTCATTGTTTCCTTGAATTTCAATTTTGTTATCTTAGTATTTTCTAATTTTTCTTCATATTTTTGTTTTTTTTCTTTAATTTTCATACAAGCTTCTTTCTTACGTAAAGCCTTATTCGCATGTATTTGTTCCAATTTATCAATAATCATTGTTCCCTCGAATTTCAATTTTGTTATCTTAGTATTTTCTAATTTTTCTTCATATTTTTGTTTTTTTTCTTTAATTTTCATATAAGCTTCTTTCTTACGTAAAGCCTCATTCGCATGTATTTGTTCCAATTTATCTGTACTTATTTTTTCCTTAAATTTCAGTTTCGTTACCTTAGTTTTTTTTTTCTGTTTATATTTATTTGGTTGTCCTTTTTTCATTTTCATAAGCTTTTTGCTTACGTAAAGTTTTTTGAACACGTCTTAGTTCTAATTTATCGTCACTTTTTTTTCTCGTATTTTCACAATAATGTCTTTTTCTGACATTTTTTTATATTCATGTGATTGTTCTGTTACCATTTTCCTATTAACGGGATATTGGAGCTGCAGCAATTAAGTTTTGATTTTTTTATTTTATCAATATCTTTTTAAATTCATAAATTAAACAAATATAATGACTTATCTGTACTAAAGCTATATCAATAAAATAATTTTTGTTAAAATAAAGAATCATTTGGACTAAGATGTCAAACTCGATAAACCTAACCTTAAAATACGATACATTGAAAGTTTTTATTATAACTTTATATGTATAATATTTAGGTGGATACCTTGAGTTGTCCGTACTAGAGTTTAATCTAACAAATTTTCACTTTGTAGCAAAAAAACTCGATTAAACGAATCGTTTATTCATAAATTAGGATTGAAAATATTATTAGAAGGCGGGCAGCTTCGTCATGTTCTTAAGTCCTGTTACAAATAAAGCATCTTTTTCATCTATTTTTTTTTAGTTCTTTTTTTTCTTCATTTAATTTAATCTCAACAGTCCTAATTTTATTATCGTTATAATTTAAGTGGATATCATCAATTGCTATTATATTATTATCTGGTATTAAAAAATTTGTATCTGAAATGTCATTGTCAATTTCCATTAAGAGTCAGCTGTATACCGACACAGTTACCTGTTTTACCGAATCTATTTAAAATTTATTTTTTATAAAAACTAATAGCTTCAGGCAGAAATAAAGAGATGGTTTCGATTCGTGTAATAGAAAGCAATATTTTCTCTGATAAGAATAATTTAATTCCACCGCTTTATTTTCAAGAAAAGTTGGAATAACTTAAAAATCCCATTATTTGACACTAATTTCTAATTTTTTAAGTTATTCCAACTTTTCTTAAAAACGAAGCAATAAAATTAATTCATACTAATCAAAGAAAATATTACATTTTATTAAACACATCGAAACCATCTCTTTATTTGCCTCTTGCTGCTAATTTTGGGGAAAAAGTCAATTTTTTAATTAGAAAAGGACAGAGATACAGCGGACTCTTAAAATTGTTTCATGATTCGAATTCTTTTGTTTACGATACATTTCCATGATCTTTTTTTGTTCTGACAATAAATGCATTTGTGAGTTTTATTTGCAATAGTTCAAGTTCGGTGGAATCTAAATTTAATGGTAGTTGATTTAGACGTTACTCATGTCAAAAACTCCTCCTCATCATGTCTAGTGGATTATCGTAACTAATATTTGCATTATTATAATTTTGTAAAACTGGAAACATTCTTATTTGTTGCGTTTTCAAAATTCTTGATAAACGTAATCGCATTTGAAAAACATCAAATCTTAAACAACATGGACCTAAATTATAAAATATTGCAACAGCAAAAACAATTACATAATCGCCACAATCATAATTATTTGTTCGTTATTGTACTGTTTCGAATACTATGCTTAATTCTGATATGTTTGGAAATAATCTGTTTATATAAATCTTATGCTCATCTCATAGATATTTAAGATTTAAACTGTCATATATATGAATTACCTTATTATTATAATACACACAAATTCGGTGACCTTTTTCCAAATTTCCGGAAAATAATAACAGTATAAATTCTCCATCAATCGGTACTGAATTAATATATTGTGGACTTAATGTTGTTCAAAATCATCTGAAAAATCTATAAAAAAATTTTCAGCCCGAAATATTAAAAACCGTGAGACTAGTTCCATTTTAGCTGCTGCCTTATTTACCAGTAAACCAAGCAGCAGTTAAAATGGAACTAGTCTCACAATTTTTAATATTTCAGGCTGAAAATTTTTTAATAGATTTTTCAGATGATTTTGAACAACATTACGCATGGATTATGTTGTACGTGTTATAGGTAAAAAATTAAAAATAATAAACGTCATTTTTATGTCTAAAAACGCAGTTTTACTTATGTCTCCCCTTAAATTCTAATATATAAATATCAGATAACATGGAAGCAATTCCACTATACAATCCCTGTCCTTTAACAATCAATTTATCTTTCTCAGTCAAAACCATTATTGAAAATTAAAATTCTTTTCAGAATTTTAATTCATTTTTAATGAACTTTCTTTAAAGATGTTCACAAAAGAATAGCTTTTATATTAACTAATTTAATTTACTACCTTTTTACTTTAAAAGATGAAAAATAAAAGAAATTATGAAAAATGCTATGAATTAATTGTCATATGATAAATAAATAATAATAAAATTTGTAAAAATTATAGAACGATAAAAAATGGTTATTTTTGGCAATTATAGATTTATATATATAAGACATTTCACACCAACTGCAAGAGCGAAAGAATAAAAATCGCTGAAACTCTAAGAATATATTATGTTTGTTACCCAAAATGTGCAAAAAAATTTTCAAGGATTTAGATTGGAAGGATCACGAGCCATAGATACTTGAAATTCGGAAATTTTTCAAAATTTTTGGAAAAGTATTAATTTTATCTTTTTTTTCTAAAAATCCTGATGTTTTGGAGAGAAATTTATAAGAATATTTCTTGTTAAAAATGAAGAGCAGAGTTAGCATGATTTTTTACAGACCTGAATTTTAAAGTTTTCTATTGGTTTGTAACGTTCCCTTATCTATTTAAACCCGAAATTACGCCAAATACCAATTATTAACCGAATTATTTTATGGGATCCGCAACGTGGACAAATTCTTAATAGCTAGCGCACCTTGCCTAGCTATTGCGAATTCTTTGGCGTCCCCGTTGCTAAAGTATCTCCTCTGGTTTTGAACCTAAAAAGAGCATACATAAACGTAGAGTCGTTAATAAGCTAGCGCGCCTTGCCTAGCTTATGCAGACTCTTTTGTGTGTCCTTTGTTAATTATTTTTTGTACAAGTCGTTTATAGCTAACGCGCCTTGCTTAGCTATAGCAGACTTGTTATTTTATAAAAATTAGTATTTTTTGAATATAAGGTGAAGAGCCCGTTGTTGTCAAAAACCAGGTGTCTTAACATTCGGGGCTCAGCACAGGATTAGTAGGATAAGGTATATTAATAGGATAAGCTCTTTATTTAGTATTCTCAATTTACAATGTTATTACAAATCACGTTAACACGTGTATATTATCTGCCTTGCTATGAGCAATGCTATGGTCAAGCGCCTTCTATTGCTCCTAGCAAGGTATGATGCGTCTACTTAAAGAGCTGATCCAAGTGTGTCGAGAGTCACGGGCTCTTCGCACAGCTTGCATCAGCTCTCTTCAGTCTTTCTCCCACTCTTCTAACTTAGTAGAAGAGAGGGAGAGCCGCCGTGTACTCTCAGTGGTACTTACACATGCAAGCGCGTATACGTACATACGCGCGCTTGCATGTTCAACCACTTTGGTCTTTTTTGGTGTTTGCGCGCGCATGCTCTAGTATTGTACGGTTTCAGGGCCGTACATACTCGGGCGCTCAAATTGCCCCTCAAATTAAAATAGATTTTACATATTACTTCGCTTAATCAATAGGAAAAATCGATTTTATTCTCCTAAACGCGACCATTAGAGAGATGCGCGCACAAACACCAAAACGTACTCAAGTGCTACCCCGGTGTGTAGGAATGCCCCCCAAAATAAAATACGATTTTTACATTGCAAAATAACCAAATATATTCTTCTTTTTTAAAAACAATTTTAATAAACAAAAAAAAAAACACATTTTTTCTTTTTCATTTTTAAACTAAAACAAAACTAATTTAATTTTTTTTTCTTTTTCTTTTAACTAAAATTTAACTTTTCTTTAAACAAATCAAAATTTTATTTTTAACTAAACCATTTGTTCTTTTTTTCATATAAATTGTAAAGTTGTCTTAATACATAATACTTTCATTAAATTAATGTTTTTTTTTACTATTAATTAACAAAAACACTTTTTTTTTTAACTTAAATTTTTCTTTCATTTAACACAAACTTATTTTAAAACTCTTTTTCTTTTTAAATCGTTAGGGCTAACAAATTACAAACATTTGGTACCTTTTATTTTAAAAATTGAAGCTAAAAAATTTTCTTTTTGTTTTTATTTATTATTAATTTAACTAATAAAAAATTTTACTTCACATTCTATGGGCGTTTTTTTCTTCTGTTTCTAAATCTTTAAAATTAAACACTTGTTTTTTCATTAGCTACATTTAAATTTCTTAACTTATTTAAAAAACTTAACTTAAAAATCTTTTTCTTTTACTAAATTAACTAAAAAATGTATTTCTTTCTATTTTATTTTAATCACAAAGATTTTCACTTTTCTTTTATTATTTAACTTAACAACATTACTTTTCTTATTAAAACTTTTTTTTTATAAATCTAACTTTTTACATTTTTTAACTTAAATATAACTGTTTTTTATTTTTTACTTCTTCTTTTGTTTTTTTACACTATTTCTTTTTTCACTTTCTTCTACCCACTTATCCACATCTTCCTCACTGTCTTCTAAATCTTCTCTATTTGTATTTATTCCTTTCTTTTCTTTCTCTTCTTTTTCCTTCAACTCTTCTAACTTCCATCCTGCATAGAATATTTTTATTTTTCCCAATCCTCTCCTTGATATAAACTCCTGTATTAATCTTTCTTCTTCGTCTTCTTTATTTTTAATTTTTCTTTTGTTGTTTTTCTCTTTTAAGTTTTTTTCCCAGTTTTCAGAGTTTGGTGTGTTGGTGGTTTTCTCCACTTTAAAATTATTGGTATAATAATAATACCCCGGCTCAGCAAAGTCCATAGGATGAGGCTGGATAAATGTTGAGGTGCTAGGGCGGATGACTGTCCCTAGGTTGCCACTAAACATCTCTGGATCCTTATCCTCCTCACAATCCATGATTTTATTTTTTTTTTTTTTTTTTGTTTTATAATAATTTTATAAACATTTTATTAATTAATATCAATGTTAACACGCGACTGTACTCTCGCGTGGGTTTTCTCAACGACGGTTGAGAACCAGTGGGCGCCAATGTAACCTTCCTCCCTATTCCGAAAACAATTTATTATTTATTTAGATGATTCTTTTATCGAAACGCGTTAAAGGATTGTTAGATAGCTAGGACACCATGCCTAGCTATTTCGGACCCTGTGTTCCTTTTATTGTTGTTAAAGTCGTTTATAGCTAGGACGCCTTGCCTAGCTATAGCTGACTTTGGATAAATATTAGTTAATAGTATTTAAATTGATCAAGTGTAAAAAACCCGTTGTTGTTAAGAACCAGGTGTCTTAACATTCGGGGCTCAGCACAGGATTAGTAGGATAAGGTATATTAATAGGATAAGCTCTTTATTTAGTATTCTCAATTTACAATGTTATTACAAATCACGTTAACACGTGTATATTATCTGCCTTGCTATGAGCAATGCAATGGCCAAGCGCCTTCTATTGCTCCTAGCACGGTATGATGCGTCTACTTAAAGAGCTGATCCAAGTGTGTCGAGAGTCACGAGCTCTTCGCACTGCTTGCATCAGCTCTCTTCAGTCTTCCTCCCACTCTTCTAACTTAGTAGAAGAGAGGGAGAGCCGCCGTGTACTCTCAGTGGTACTTACACATGCAAGCGCGTATACGTACATACGCGCGCTTGCATGTTCAACCACTTTGGTCTTTTTTGGTGTTTGCCCGCGCATGTTCTAGTATTGTACGGTTTCAGGGCCGTACATACTCGGGCGCTCACAGGTTCAAATATGTATTATATGGTAATTGAAATTACTCATTGTTCGCTACATCAGAAATTGCTTTTCACGGGCTTTTTTTTCTATTTTACATGAACTTTGAAATAAATTTCTAATTATGTAAGTCAGAGCCATCAATAAGGAGTTATGACAGTTTAAAATATATTTTCAACATGTAAAATAAATCATACATGAAAATATATATTTTAAACTGTCATAACTCCTTATTGATGGCTCTGACTTACATGATCAAAAATTTATTTTAAAGTTCATGTAAAATAGAAAAAAACAACCCCGCGAAAAGCAATTTCTGAAGTGGCGAACAATGAGTAATTTCAATTACCACATAGTACATATATGAACCAATAGAAAACTTTAAAATTCAGGTCTATAAAGAATTATGCTAACTTTGCTCTTCATTTACAACAAGAAGTATTCTTATAAATTTCTCTCTAAAACATCAGGATTTTTAGGAAAAAAATGATTAAGTTGAGACTTTTCCAAATATTTTGAAAAAATTTTCTAAGTTATCAATTAATAATAATTTTTTAAACTTTTTAATCATAGTTTAAAATAATATTAATATATGATTATCATTTTAATAGTTTTTATGAAATATTATGTGAATTTTACAAGTATAAATTATAAATTATTCAAGGAGATGTAAAATGGACAGCACACTTGCACCCATAAATATTGACTATATTTCCATTGTATTTCAAAATTTTGAATAAAGAGATGCATTAACATATAGTATGTATCACTAAGATTATTCAGTAAAATTTTTAAATAAATCTATTCATTAGTTATTGAGAAGTTTGGGTTCCAATATTATTTACTAAAATTTTTCTATTTGAGATAAAAAATTTAAATATCTTGAAAACTAATGATTTGAATAATTTGAAAATTGAACTAAATAATCATCATGGTACATACTACAAGTTAATACATTCCTTTTATGGAAATTCAGCAATAGAATGGAAAGACAGTTAAATATGACAGTTAATTTTTATATCTTCTAATAGTGAAACATAATGAAACTTTGACAGTAAATTCAACATAATGAGATAATTGTACTTTCAATGATCATATTTAAGAGGCGGTCGAAACCAAATCGGTGACTTAGTTCAGTGCTTACTATAAATGCTTATAATGATTTATTTATTCATTTGCACGGCGAAAATATAGTTATTTTCTCTAATCACAATCATAATGAATAATTTGAAATGGTTATAGCAACAAAAAAATATAAAATATTGTCATGAAGCGAAAAATACTAAATTGAAATTTATTGCATGCAAATAACAGCCGCATTAACTGTTAGATGGCATTTTTCGCTTTATCATATTTTTTGTCACTAAAAGTGTTTCAAATTATTCGTTAGAGAAAACGACTATATTTTTGCCGTGCAAATGAATAAATAAATCATTATAAGAATTTATTGTAAGCATTGAAGTAAGTGACCGATTTGGTTCCTACCACCTCTTAATACAAAGAGTGTGATAGGATAAGATAGACGAAATGACACTCCTCGGGGATTTGGAATTTGGTTGCATGAATGATCGACATATATCGAATAATAATTTTAAGATTATCAAGCCCCCCCCCCCCCCTTCCCCCCACCTCCAAAAAACGTGTTTTTTCATTAATTTTGGTTTTTGACACCTTAATTATTATTACCCAGTCTGGAAAAATTTTTACATAATTTTTGCATAAATACCCATAAAAAATGCTTACCTTGAATTTTTAACTGGGCGACCTAACCTAAAAATGTTTCTAAAATCTTAAAATCGCTCTAAAAACTCGCCATTTGAATTTAAAATGTAAAATTTTTTTCAGATTTGTCGAAGTGGTGCGTCATATCTAAAAGTCAAAAAGACTACTTTTTTAACGGTTTTTTAGTTTTTTTTTGCCATTTACGCCTCACTGAAGCTAATTTCAATAGATCTGATAGCATTTTTAAATTCTACGGGAAAAAATACGTCGAAAATATGTACTATATTCGTTAAAAATATTTTTATACTATTTACTAGAAATCGAAAACGAAAAATTAGTCTGCTTTAAGCATGTCAGAAGTACTATCTTTTCTTCTATGGTGTTTGAATAGCCATTTGTAATCTTCTTATCATTGAATTATACATATTTTCTATGTATTTTTTCTGTAGAATGTAGTGGTGCCATAAGTTTTACTTTAACTAGCTTATGGAAGGGTCCAAAGAGCAAAAGATAGTCTTTTCCGATTTTTTCAAAAGTTTTCACTGTATCCAATCTTCGAATGAACAGATGATATATTAGTTTTATATTTGAATTAATAATTTTAGATAAACAATTATTTTTCTAAAAAAAAGTATTAAAAATTATATAGAACTTTTCGTTATTTTTATTCTGTAATTGTAGAAAACCAAATAAAAAAAATATTGTATATAAAAGCAATGATATATATTTAAAAATCAATCAAGAATTAAAAAAGAGTTTTGTATAAAAAAGTTATCACTTTCGATATTAAGGAAATCATTACATTGCATGCATTGTAGAAGAGTAATAAAAACAGTAAATATAATACATAATTTTTTTATTCATTATAAAAATATTTATTAATAGTCATTATTTGTGAATATTGACTCAGTCTTCATCTTCACTGTCTTCTTCTATTACGGGTTCGATTTGTTGTACATCGAAGAGAGTAGTTAAGACTTCAGCTGGTCTAAATATACGAGATAAGTATCTTGCGTAACTTAAGAAGGGGCCGAACTATCTGTCTCTGTCTAATAGCGTTTTTCATTATTTATATAAACTTTATCCTTTATAACAAGAAAAAAATAGCAGCCCTCGCTAGATATTAGTATAATTAGTAAATTTTGTAATAACAATCAAATTTTTTACCGCATAGTTTTTGACTAATTAGAGACTTACTAGCAATCTAGAATATAACCTATCTTTTTTTGGTAAGTCTCTAATTATTCAAAAACTACGCAGTAAAAAAATTTGTCTGTTATTACAAAATTTACTTATTATACTAATATCTAGCGGGGGCTGCTATTTTTTTCTTGTTATACCGGATAGTGTTTACATAAATGATGAAAAACGCTATTAGACAAAGACAGATAGTTCGGCCCCTTCTTAAATAAAAAATAATAGCTGCTAGATGGGAGCAGCACCCAATTGTTCTGTCCTCGTTTGCACAATTGCAGCAATATCTCTTA
Organism: Anastatus disparis; assembly: GCA_017163975.1. NCBI lineage: Eukaryota > Metazoa > Arthropoda > Insecta > Hymenoptera > Eupelmidae > Anastatus > Anastatus disparis. The sequence goes on from JAFFSR010000072.1 coordinate 705,552, forward strand.
ATGCCATTGATGCCGACCGTTTTTGAGCAGTACTGTATATAACATTTATACTTTTTTCTTCTGACGTGCTTCGATTGAACCTCAAATCTTACAATATCTGGCTGTTCTTTTGAATAGCTGAACAATAATGAACCGTCATCTTCTAGAATTTCTGCCAAATAGGAAACTGATTGCGATAACTGATAAGTACCAGTGATGGAAATTTCAAGATTTTTTCACGTCATTTTGGGAAAGTCAAGTATTTCCTCCGATGATAACTGCTGAAAAGGTACGGTCTTCCGATTCCAATTGTTATCATGGACTTCTAGTGCCAAAGTATTTTGAACATTTTTCATGAAGTTGATTCTTTCGATAATTTTTACCAGATTTTATGCATCGGAATTCAATCTCTTGCCAAACGTGTTTTGCAAAAAGCAAGCAATCTTACAGAATAATCTGGCTCTTGGAAGAAGACCATTGTGGAATTGATGGTGAAGTAGCTTATACTTTTGGCCGATTATTCCATGTATCACTTCAACCACCCATCTAAGTTTAGTCACTAGACGAGACCCATTAGATTCTTCAGTGGTAAGTTGAGGTCTATTACCTTTTAAAGCGGGCATTAAGACAGTAAATTCCCGTTCGTTCAAAAAATCCACTACATCTCGAAATCCTCGATCAAGAATAAAAATATCTTGTTTTTGAAGAATCTCATTTAATCCATCAGGTTGCTTTAATATAGTTTCCAATATTTTAGCATTGTTATAATTTGCAGTGTAAAGTCCAGCACAATCCACAATACAACCGTTTGTTGTGCAAACTGTGAATGGCTTGCATAGAGAAGTTTTACGCGTTCTTCCGAAACTTGAAAATTTCCAATTAGGTCATGAAGCTGTGGATTCATGTTATCTGATATTTTGTTCATAAATAGTGAAAGTTCTGAAACTTGAATAACGGATTCCTTTGAAAAAATATTTAGTTACAAGACTTCATCTTGATAAAATCTATTCTTTATTAGATGAATCTTACAACATTTATTTTTATTAGGTATAAAAATTTTTCTGGTAACAAACACTTGGATACGAGCTTCAAAAGGCACATTTTGAATATTGTTTACAGATTTACATATAAAACAGTATCTGTGACTTATGCTTACTCTGGGAATTTACATATGAACATATTCAGTGTTTGGTTTAACAGATGGTTCATAAATTGAATAATCACTAGAGATTTGACCGTCTGAGGAATCAGTAAACTCCTGACTAGTTGCTGGTGTTGTATTTTGAGAGGAACTATTACTTGATAATCTAAATTACTAATCTCTATGGGCATTCGGTGCCCTTAAGTAAAGTAAAGATAAAGGGTGGCCGACACCCTTAACTTATTCTACGATCTTAATAACTACGCAGCAGTCGGACGGAGTCCTTTAATTAACGTAATATGTAATAGGTGGACGACACCCTTAAGTTATTCTAAAGTCTACCATTGATAATCTTAAGATTCAGTATTCGATATTTGTCGACCATTCATGCAACCAAATTCCAAATCTCCGAGGGGTGTCATTTCGCCTATCTTATCCTATCATACTCTTTTAGAGTTATATTACAGAATATTATTTTTTGCCGCATTTATAATAAGTGTTTCGCAAATAACAAGTAAATTTTCTTCCGAAATGTTTACTCTTTTAAGGGATATTTTATTTCTATCTAGACAGTTCATAAATATAAATTCATAATTATAGACATAATCAGAAAAATTTATTCATATTTCATATATTTTCCTATCTTTATAATTGACCATTAAAAAAATTTAATATTACATAAATAAGTGATATTTTGTTTGTAGAGTTCAGTGGAGTAGTGGCTAAGGCGCGTGACTCGTATTCCCGTTGGCGCGGGATCGATTCCCCGTCTGGTCGCTTTTTCGCTGTCTCTGCCGTGGGCTGACACCACGTTAAATAATACGTCAAATTGTGTTGTTTTAAAAATGAATTTCTATGTGTCAAAAAGGGCAGTAATGCCCGTGGATATAAAAAAAAAAAAAAAAAAATAACTTTTTCAAATTGTATTTCATAAAATTTATGTTCAAACGATATTAAAAAAAATATTTTTATATCATATAATGATAATTTTTCAAATGAGGTAATTTGATATATTTTAAAAATTAATATGTTTCTCTTATTAAAAATATTATTGCTTTAATGAAATGAATTTTAATATATTTAATTGTTAACAATTTTAATATAAATGACAATTCATTTGAATACAAACACGTGTACAAATGAAAATGTATTTAAGGTAAATATAATTTTAATATATTAAAATGTAATTTTGATATATTTAATTGTTAACAATTTTTATATAAATGACAATTCATTTAAATACAAACACGTGTACAAATGAAAATGTAATTGAGGTTAACTGTATGTTATTTATAAAAAATTGTTAACAAGTAACTTTTTATATAAAATATTTTCATGAAAACTAATTTAAATACTTTATTCTCTGAATGATAACTGAATAAAATTTTAATTTAATAAATTTAGTTATAGAATTATAAATATGTTGAATAATCACACTCTCCACAAAATAAGTCAATTGTTAAAAGTCCAAACAACAGGGAGAGAAAGGCCAAAAGAAAAAACAATTAAAATTATATGTTGCAACGTTTCGTCAACAAAACATGTTGACGAAACGTTGCAACATATAATTTTAATTGTTTTTTCTTTTGACCTTTCTCTTCCTGTTGTTTGGATTTTTAACAATAGAATTATAAATATATTATATTTATATAACTGTTTATCAAATCAAATTTTTATTTCTTTATATATATATATATATATATATATATATATATATATATATATATATATCATCCTATATTATATAGTTATATTAAAAATTCAGTTTCAGCCCCCCCACCCCCCCCTGCCCCCTGTGCCCCCCTCCCCCACGCCCCCCCACAACTATCAATAATGTTTTGTAAGGAATTCCTACAAAATAACGTAAAATTGTTTGTAATTTTACGATATTTTGTAACCACTTACTTCCTGTATAGGTCCCCCATCCCCCGTGCCCCCCGTGTCCCCCTGTAGCCCCCCGTTGGCCCCCCGCATCACCCCCCCCACTGCCCCCCACTCGTGTAATGACTCGTATAACAGTTTATAACTTGCATGCATTATTATGTTAATTAATATAATGTGGTATATCTAATGAAAAACGAAATTATATTTTTAATAATAAAATTTTATTATATAATACTTTGATATTTATACATTAATAAAATTATTAATAGATAAAAAAATTTGTTCTTTATATTATTAATTAATAAATTAAGACTTCTTGTTAAAACATTTACATGAAGAATAAGTAATTATATTTATAAAACACATGATATATCTGAAAAAACAAATAATAATTTAATTATGATTGTTTATTTATATAAATAAACAATCGAGTTTCCACACCACCTTACACTTTAAACCTTTGTTATATGTTTATAATAAATTATTTTTAAAATTAACATTCAAATTTTATTATTTTAAAAGTTAATATTTAAATTAACAATAAATCTATAAATATATTAAATGAATATATAGAAAATAGGTTTATAATGTAGCGGTATCGCTAACGGCGCGTTGTGATTTTTTTTATAGTGGAAACCTTCGTCAGTAGCCCTAAAAACCACTTTTTATATAATATATATTATTTTATCTTATAGTTTTTGTATATGTTTAACTGTATTTTGTAATATATTAAAAAGTTAAAAAAATGTTTTAAATAACTAGTGTTTGAAAAAATTTTATAATTTTAATATAATAATTGATATATCATAAAATTCATTATTTTTTCAATAAAATTTATAAATATTTTTATTAAAATGTTTAACATTTTATATAATTATTAAATAAATCTTAAATCACAATGTATAATTTAAATTGAAAAAAATTTAAATATAATAATTGATATATCATAATGTTTGTGAAGTCTTTTAAGATTTGAAGGATTATTTTGTTATAATTCCTATGTAATATCTTTTTACTTGCTTTTACATTTTAAAAGATATATCATAATTTTTTCAATATTTTTAATGAAATGATAAACATTTTAAAAAATATATACAATATTTATATATGTTTTAACTAAAATTTAAAAAAATATTATTAATGGATAAGATTAAACATTATGTATTTATGAAAATATAAATAATATTACTGTTAATAATTTTTTTTATGTATTTTTTTCACTTACAGTATCATGAATCTTTTTATGTTTCTTGAAAGGATCTAATCTATGGAAACCTTTCCCACAATATTCACATATATGTGAATATATATCTTGGTGTATCTTCAAATGTCGTATTAAATGATCTTATCTTGAATAACTTTTTGTACAATATTTACAAATAAATTCCTTATTATTTTTATCATGATTATCTATATGTCTTTTGTAATGTTTTTTATTTTTCATAATTATTCCACAAACAGTACATGTTGCATCAATTATTGAATGATTCTTCTTTATATGAATAGTATAATAAGTCAAAAAGATATCAAAAAGGAATTATATCAAAATAATCCTATAAATCTTAAGACATAAATAAACATTATGATATATCAAATATAATACTAATAAAATTTTTATACCAAATAATTACTTAAAAATTTTTATATAGTTTTAAATTTATTATAATTTTGATCATTAATATCATTTAATTAATAATAAGTTATTTTTTCACTTATATATTGTACGATATCACTATTTTTTTATTCATATTCAATACATAAAATAAATTATATTATAAATGTATAACTAATCTATGTAATATTATCTATAAAATAAAGTGGTTTTTAGGGCTCCTGGCGAGGGTTTCCAGTAATCAAAAAATCTAACGCGCCGTAACGTTACCTCTATATTTCACACAGTTAAAATATATTAGTTAAATTAAAATCTATATTTAAATATTGAAAAATTTATACAATTAAATTAAATATATGAATGCAATTCATCATAATAACGAGTTTGAAATGTAAGGTGGTGTGGAAACTCGTTTAGTTTATAAGGTATAAACAATCATAATTAAATTATTATTTGTTTTTCAGATATATCATGTGATTTATAAATGATTAATTTTTCTTTTATTGGTAAAATATATGTAGAATATGAATAATCACCAATGGGGGTTGGCGAGCAGAGCGAGCAGGGGGTACCCCCCCTAGTATATGTATATATATATATTAAAAAAATAATTATTACAATCGATTGTAGTTAAATAAAAATGTTTATTTTAATAATTATAGCGTTGAAATTTATTGATGAAAATGTTATTTGAACTACATTCACAGTATTATTTTAACTATATTTACTTGTCATCAATAAAAAAATATTTAATTTTTTAAATTGACAATTTATTAATATCAAGAATTTTCTAAAAATTATAATTTTTATGATATGCAAACTTTACTTGTGATTCATATACTTTGTAATATTTGTATCTCATCGAAATTTTATATTAGATGCAAAAAGGATTATTAAGTAATTGCAAATAGTTATTTTATTATTCTGAAATTATCAAATTTGAAATTAACCAAAAATGTGTATTTCAATCTTATAATTTTTTAAATTTAAATTTCGTATTTCATATATATAAAATACATTTGTGAAGATATTTTTATTAGAAATAAACACAAAATTTTTTTTAAGCATGTTTCACGTAAAAAGTAATTTCATAATTCAAATTCATGATCATATATCAAGGTCTGCAAATTATAGTTGTTACTCAGTTACCAGTTTTCAGTTTATTTATATCAAATATCGTACTATCTTTGTTTTTCTTATGAAAGTGGAGTGAGAAATAGTCATTTGATGAAATAAATTATACGCTTTTTTACTTTAAGCACATGTGTACATATATTTTTATATTATGTTTCATCAAATTATTTTCAATTTTATTCAGTACTCAAAATAAATTTAAATTAATCAATTCCTATTTACTTAAAATTAGTCATTTATACATAATAATATAATAAAAGAAAAATTAACCGAGCGACGTTAACAGCGAAAAACTTAAATATAATTAATACCTATTAACGTTAAACCCATTAAATTGTGTAACAATTTTCAAGTTGATAAATATAATGTAAATCATATAATATATATACATATATCAATTTTAAATTATTAATAATTAATTTAAAACTCAAAAGTAACTATTTTAAAACGGAATATGGAAGATAATGATGTATCGTTTTATTCCTTAAATATCATGAATTAGAATATTAACTTTTAGTAATTTTAAAGTATCATATTTTATGAAAATAATTCCATATTTAATAATTTTTAATTTTAGTAACAGGAAAAGCCGTACGGAAAGAGATTAATAATCACATTTTCTGCGAAATATTGCCCTTGAATCGAGTAGGTGAAATATCAGTCTTAATACCAAAAAAAGACACTAAGCATCGCAAATTTATGTTCTTACTTCATAATACAATAGTACCAACATTGATCCCTAAAATTCAAACTATAGTACTAATTAAAATTATATCGTCACTCTTTTTGTTTTCTCATAGAGAGAGCATTGTATCGATAAAAAATTTATTTTCTATTTTTTTATTAATTTGTACATATTTAGACTCAGGGAGTCGAAAAAAGTGGTTTCCAGAAAATGTCTGTATGTATGTATGTGTATGATTTCAGTACGCCAAAAATATCTCGAGAACTACTCGATGGATTTGCTTCAAATTTTGCATGCAATTTATTTATTTGTCCAACTGGGGGGGGAAGCTATTGAAAATTGATCTTCTTGGCTCAGTTTTTTTTTAGAGCCATTTTAAGAATTTAAAAGAAAATTTGATTTTTCATATTTTTCGTATTTTATGTAAACTACTCGAAGTATTTTCTTGGACATTTGTATGGACATTATTTGCGACTGCCAAAAGAAAAACTTTTACTAACTGATTTTCTTAGCGCACTTTTGATTTTAGAGCAATTCGAAAATTTAAAAAAAAAAATTTTTTAAGACACCCGTGTGCAAAACACAGTTTTTTGTGTCAGTATTCAGTGTGCGAAGCAGTCTTTTTACACACTGCGGTGCGCGAAAAATTTTAGAACCATTTGTCATTGTTTTTCGCTTAGCGCTGGCTTCATGTATGCAAGCTTTCTTTTATTTTTCTTCTCATACATAAAAAAACTAACCAAAACATTTTGACATTGTAATAGTATATTTCGAAATATACTATATATATATATGCTATGTATATTTCTATTTTTAAATCAAACCAGATTTTAATTGAGTTAATAATGCTAAATATCAATTTAGTAATTGCAAGCACACCGTTAATGGATTCTTTCTCGTTGTTTTTTTTTTGTTTTTATTGGAACATTTCAAAAGATTCGAGAAAGAATCAATTGACGTTAGGTGTATAGTCAATTTTATAATAAATGAAAAAAAATAATGAAATATTTGTACATTAAATAGTTTATCAATAAATGAATTGTATACTTAAGTTTATTTGGTTGTTTTAAATTATTTATTTTATTTATTTGAATAGCAATATGTATTTTTTTTGTAAATTTGTTATGTATATTTTTTTGTAACATATATTTTTTTTTATAATATATATATTTTTTTTGTATGTATTTTTATTTATAATATATTATTTACTCGTTTATTGTCACCTTCGCTTCGCTCAGGTGACAAACAAAACTCGTAGTTTGTTATGACCGTAAAAATGTCATTTTCGATTGTCTGTGTTTCGCCCACGGTGTCTTAAAAAATAGTATACGCAACACGTGCGCGATGCGGTTCCCACACTCGCCTTTTTGTCGCCCTCGCTTCGCTCGGGCGACAAACTCGGCTCGTGTGTGAATCGCATCCTTCGCGCACTTGTTACGTAATATACTATTTTATTCATTTTTCTTTTATTTTATAAAAACCATTCGATAGATTTGCTCCAAAATTTGTATGCAAGTTATTCGCTATTTTTTGAGGAAAATTAACTTCGGAAAACTCATTTCTTCAGAGCAGTTTTAATTTTAGAGAATTTAAAAAATTTTTTTTAAAATGTTTATTCTTTATTTTTCTTATATTACACAAAAACCATTCGTTAGATTTGCTCTAAAATCATTATGCAAATTATTCGTTATTGCCTTAATAAAACAAGCTTTGGAAAACTTATTTTCTTAGTGCAGTTTTAATTTGAGGGAATTCTGAAGATTTTTTTAAAAAAATTTTTCATTTTTTTTGGGTCTTACGTAAACTACACTAAGAATTTGTTTCAAAATTTGTATAGTGATTATTTGCTACTGTTAGAATAATAAAAACATTTGAAAACTGATTTTCTTCGTATACTATTAATTTTGAAGCATTTTGAAAATTTTTTAAAAAGTTGTTATTTTTTATTATTTTTCTATTTCATGGAAACCATTCGATAGATTTGCTCCAAAATTTGTATGCAAGTTATTTGCTACTGTATGAAGAAAACAAGTCTTGGAAAACTAATTTTCTTAGTGCAGTTTTAATTTAAGAGCAGGCCGGATTCGCTGTCCTTGTCTAATTGAGATTTTCGTTATTTACTCAAGTATTAATCGGTGTATCTGCAAATTGAAGGTTAAGCGCAATAGATATTATTATTACAAATATGTATGCACAAGAAAACAAAAATCTACCGATTTGTTTTTGAGAAAAGTAAGGAACGCGAAAATATTATAAACATAAACTTTCACCTCGGCATTCCTTACTTTTCTCAAAAACAAAGCGGTAGAATTTTTTTTTCTTGTGCATAAATGTTTATTATAATAATATCTATTGCGCTTAACCTTTAATTTGAAGATACAATGATTAATAGTTGAGTAAATAACAAAAAACTCAATTGCTACTCGGTCGGTATCAGGTTCTACTCCGGCCTGCTGTTAAGAGAATTTTGAAAATTTTCACACAAATTTTTATTTTTCATTTATCTTCTTTCTTAGCGTGGTTACGATTAGAAATTTCGTAGTCATCGTTCTTTTAAAGTATAAATTTATAAATAAATATTAATGTCAGATAATTTTTTTATATTGAAATCACATTTCAATAAATATAAAAAATTTAATGAAACTCAAAGAGCTCTATGAGAAAGCATTCCGCCAAAGCACTTGGCAGCGTTTTTCAAATACCTTAGTACATTAATTAGATATCCTTGATTTAGAACCTATTTTAACAATTCTTTCCTTTCTCTGTGCAGTTGTTAGTTCTAGTAAATGTCAAATACTGTTTTCGATTATTTCATGGTTCGTGATTGAAACATGTGATTAAAAAGAATGAATTCCTATCATATTTTTTCATTGATTCAAATGTAATTTAGTAGAACAAATTCTTAATTCATCATGACATAATTTGTATTTATACAATTTTTATGCACATAGTAACTTTAATCAATCTTTTTTATGAAAATATGAAAATTTAATTTATTACAAAACTACAATATCAAAATTTATAAGTTGCGGCAATTCTTTTTTATTTTAAAATTGGCTAATTTATACATAATAATATAATCTATGAAAGTTCGACCGAGCGACGTTAGGAGCGAGGTATTTTTTGCTAGTAAAATAATTAGCACGACGTATGCATCCAAGGAATCGCTATAACCAGGCAAGGCGCACTAGTTATAAACATTCTTGCGTACATCACTCATAAGAAATGTTAGAATTTTAGGGAAATAATAACTTAATATTGAAAGTATAAAGAGTAAGATAGGGGAGGTTATAGTATTTAAACTTTTGGTGGCTTCCACGTTCATCTTTACGATCTTAACGTATTACCCCACACCTTTATTTATACTTCCGATTTTTGAAGCAAAGCTTTTATACGGATGTTCTGGGCACTCACCGCGCGGCCACTCCATCCGTGCTAAGCGTCAGATTTTAAAAACGTTACACGATATATATATAGGCATACAGAGTGGCAGTTGCGGCGCGCGTGTATACATATCGTTCCAGTATGTGCACACTGCCTCCCATCCCCACCTCTCCCTAACTTAGTGTGCGTGGCCTTCTGTCTCTCTCTCACTTATATCAGTCATCGCTTTCTATCTCTTTCTCTTGAATATCCGTTGCAATGTGCTGTTTCGTTTATTCCGCTTTTTGTCGATTGTTAATAAATCGTGTAAATTGTAATTCTATAAGAATAGAATTGGAAATATTTGTACCATAATTTAGTTACCATCAACCAATAGTTACTTTGGTACAATATAAAAATAAGAATAGTCGTGTACAAATTACTGAATGTACTTCTGATGAACATACAAATTTATGAATGATTCTATTATTGTACGTTAAAACTTTGTACATACCCATATGGAAAAAATTTCTGGAAATAATTGTAAATAACTATTGATAACTGTAAATAAATGTAAATAACTATTGATAACTGTAAATAAATGTAAATAACTATAAATGAGTGTTAAAAAATGTGAGAATTGAGGCATAAATAACAGTTATTTACAATTATTTACAATTATTTACTGTTATTTACACTTATTTATATTTATTTACAGTAATTTATATTTATTCACTTCATTTTACAATTATTTACAGTTATTTACGATCATTTATAGTTTTTTACAGTTATTTGCAGTTATTTACATTTTCGAATATTTTCACAAATTTATTCAATTTTTTTTATATATATGCGAAAATTTTTGAAAATGTAAATAACTGTAAATAATGGTAAAAAACTATGAAAAATTGTAAATAATTGTAAATAATTATGAATAACTGTAAAAAAATGTAAAAAATTGTAAATAATTGTAAATAACTATAAATAATTGTAAATAATTATTAGATAGATAGATAGATAGATAGATATCAATTTATTTTGTAAAAGAGTACAAAAAGGCATGTAATACATCAAGCAATAAATAATAATTCTGTATAAAGTATTGCACATAATATGATAAGATATCACAGTCAAATATTAAAATTAATATATAATACTGTATCAGTAAGTCACTATGTAAAAGCGATATCACAGACTACTCTAAATACACGCAGAAAGTATGAAAACATAAATTACAATGAAAACAGTCTTAAATATCTATCAGTCATGAAATTAAAATCAAATTAAAATCAAATAACACAATTTAAAAGATAAAGCATAAAGCATAGTCATGACATCAAATAAAAATAAAATTGGACAAAACAATGCAACAATAAATAATAAAAAAAAAATAATATAATAATAAAATTCAAAGAATAAAAACTTGATACCGAAGATGTCATAACTATTAATAAAAAGAAACAGAATCACTCATTCTTTCTGCATTCATTCAACCATCATTCGCGCTAATAAATACATTCACACCTTAAATCTATATATAAGACAAAACAAAATAAATTAACATAAAATTAAAATACTTAAAATTAAGATCACTCGAGGTCGTGTAAGTACCTCCTCAAAGCCGATTGAACCTGCCGAGCGATGGAAGATTTTTTATATCGGCAGGCAGGGAGTTCCAAAAATGCGCACCTTGAACTTGAAAGGAATTTCTTCCAGTCTCAGTACGCATGAAGGGCACCGCGAAGTCCTTAATCTCTCCCCTAGTGGCTACCCTAGGTACATATCTAGTAAAGAGACTCACTAGATACTCTGGAGTATTCATGCGCACGATTTTGTACATAAGTACAGCCATAAAATACTGTCTCCTTGAATCAGTACGCAGCCAACCAAGAGCGGCTCTATAAGGAGAGATATGATCGCCCATTCTCACACCCATTACATATCTCACACATGAATTTTGTAGTCTTTGTAAACGTCTTCTCAACCCCTGCGAAGCATCGAGCAAAACTACTGAGCAGTAGTCGAGGTGCGGAAACAACAAGGCGGCTGCGAGTTGTTTACGCAGGGCCTCAGTGGTGTACCGACGGAAAAACCGCAAACTATACATTACCCTATTAAATTTTTTAGTCACCATATTAATGTGCGGCTCCCCATGACAACCTAGCGTCAAGCACAACACCAAGGCTCACAACGGTATCAGAGAAAGATATGTCGACACCACCCTCAAGCTCAATCGTTCTTGACTCACCAGTATAGAAGTCATTAATAAATCGACTACTGCCAAAAACGATTGCTTTAGTTTTGCTTGCATTTAATGTGAGAGAAGCATCGACAGCCCACCCCGACACCGCCCTGGCCGCCCTCCGCAAAATACGAATACCTTCATTCACATGTTCATAAGGGACCTGAGTATAGATTTGGAGGTCATCAGCATATAATATGTGCTCGACGAAACAGAGGTCGAGTGTGTCACGTATGTTATTAATGTAAAGGCAAAACAACAGAGGCCCCAGCACTGAACCCTGTGGAACTCCTAGATTGGTTGTTAGCCAATCTGAATCCTCTTTAAGTGTGTAGAAACCATTTGTTTCCTACCTGATAAATAGGAGCTAATCCATTCAAGTGCAGCCCTGGAAAGCCCCATCGATCTAAGCCTCGCAAGCAATTTGGAGGGGCAGATCGTGTCGAAAGCCTTACTAAAGTCAAATAGAAGTAGTAACGTGGCAAGTTTCTTGTCAAGACCTGATCTTATGTCGTCTGTAAGTTTAAGTATGGCGGTCTGCGTAGAATGGTGCTTTCTGAAGCCAGTCTGCAAAGAGTCAAGTATTTTGTGTGTCGTAATGTACTCTTGCAGTTGGTCATGGGCAATCTTCTCCAGAACCTTTGAAAGAAAACATAATATTGCTATTGGCCTAAAATCTTTAGGCATCTTAGGTGCAGGACACTTCTTTAAAGGCACAATGCGTGCACGCTTCCAAAGGCAAGGGAAGATCCCCGCGCAAAAGAGGAATTGAAAAGAGTCACAAGATGCTCTCCAATAAACGGTAGTGCTTTAAGTATCACACTCTGCGGAATGCCATCCTCGCCACAAGCCTGTGATGAAAAATGCGAAATCGCAAGGATTACATCATTAATATTAATTGGCTTGAAGGCAAAGCCACTTTCACTACACTCCGAAAGAATCTTCTTACGTTCCGCAGTATCATCGTGTGGCGAGACTGACACTCCCGCAAAATGTGCATGAAGCTCATCAGGAGTGAATCCATTCAAGTCCCCTTGAGGTCCGGAGAGGAGTCCCAGGTCTTTTAACTCCTTCCAGACATTACCTCTAGCAAGAGCATCAAACAGTCTATTATGATAATAATTTGTCTTAGCATGTTCTGTCTGTTCGTCTATAGTTTTACGCAGTTTCAAGAATTCGGAGAGATAACGCTCCTCCTTCGTCCGTTTAAACCTACGATACGTGGCATCTCTCTTGTGGCGCATCTGCGACAACTCTTTATCTATCCAAGGAAATTTATCTTTACCAATTTCAAGTGATTTTAGTGGCGCCAGATTTTGTATTGCTGCCGTAAGGTTGTCGCAGAGGCAGCCAAGCGCAGATTCCGGGTCAACTGTACCAACTGTAAATGGCGTCCAATCACAGCCGGCCAAACTCTGCACCAATAAGTTTGGACAGATATCTTTATAATTCCTATACTTAATTATCTTTTCATCTATCTTCATAAAATTACAAGAAATGCATACATCAATTAAATTGTGCCGACTGTGAAAATTCGCCAGTAAGTTGCGTGCGTCAAGTACTGTGTCATTATCGTCCACAAGAATCAGGTCAATCCACGTGTGAGACGTCGGAGTATGATGCGTGGCACCGTGCTGAACCAACTGTAACGAAAGCTCAGCCGATAATTTATTAATAAATTTGGCATCACTGCTCTCACGCAGGAGATCGGCATTCAGGTCTCCCATTATGATTTTATGAGAGTATTCAGAGGCAAAATTTCTTAAGTTATCTAAAAAATCAGTATTTCTAAAAAAGGAAATTGCAGGAGGTCGATAAATAACAGAAACTAGCACAGCTTCGGAGCTGCCCAATTGCACGGAACAAAAAATATATTCAGGTACCTCCGGTTTACCTTCACTATGATTAGTTTGAGTATCCGAAGTAGCCAAAATAGTGCACTTTAAATTATCTTTAATATACAAGGTAACTCCTCCACCACGCAAGTTTCTGTCCTGTCTGAATACTTTATACCCCTTGACCCGAATGACGTCATCCGAAACAGATGGACCCAGCCAGGTCTCAGCCACTCCAAATATGTCGTAAGAGGGACCATCACTCAGAAATTCACGTACCTGCCCAATGTGAGCCCTCAAAGAGGTCACATTCAGAAAGCATGCTCGCAGTTCACCCCTCCTCCCTGTACGACCCCCGAGGAGGCCAGGCGCAGTCATTGGGGAGAGGCCACACTTGACGTTACTCCATTATTCGCCATTATATTTCGTTGATGATCAGAGGCTTTAGTAGTATTAATATCACATTTATTATTATTGCACTTAATATTCGATAGAATTTCAGAATTGTCTTTATTTGCATTTACACCGTGATCTAGTTTCTTGCTATCTATCAATAAATTATCTAAGTCATTTTCATTAAAAAAGTCGTGTGCTCTCTCCCTCTCTCCCTCCTCACCAGAAATCTGCCATGTCTGTGCCAAACAAATTTAAAGCCTTTTTCTTTGGCATACTTTTTCAATTTTTTAAAATTAGCATATTTCTCTCTAGGCAAAAATTCATTAATAAATATCAAGCTGTGGTGTTTGATGGAAGAAAGACTGCTAAGGAGGGAGGGATTAAGATCCGCCGTCGAATAACCAGTGAATTGTCGTTTAGCTTCAATCACCTTTTGCACCAGGTCCTCCCCAGAAAGTCTAACCAGCAATGAGAATGAACCCCTCGGGCCGTCACTGATCTCACGCTCTGTAGGCACCTCGTTTACATTGTCATGTTTAGCAATTTTCTTAACAGAAATTATATTCGTACGCTTGATTGTCGGGAGAATGGTACCAAGAACGGCACAGGCGTAATCATCCGGCCCAACATTGACTGCTGAGCAGTCAAATCCGCCAGAGATCACCAATGTACCACTCCCAGAACCACACTCCGTCTCAACTTGACGAGGTGCCTCCTCACTAATTATATTATGTGTATGTGGTGTTTGTGTTATTTCCACAGATTCAGATGCGTGTAATGTATGCTCATTTATTCCCGTGAGATCCGCAACGGCCTGCGCTACGCCAGCTACCCCGGTTGTAAGGTTAAAGAAACCCCTGTCCACTCCGTGAAACTCGTTGTTAAGAAAAGTTTGAATGTTATCAAATTTATTACTTATGATTTTATTATACGTTTCAGTTTTATTGTTTAGAGCAGACAGGAAATTCCTTTCCGAAGTGACTATTATTTCCTTAAGTTTGCGATTTTCCTCTAACAGCTGCATCTGCCCAGTTTCTAAATTTTTAATAAATACATTTTGTTTTTCAATTTTGGACACAATATCCCGCAGGCCCTTGTCAAAATTTTGGACTTGGCTTTCAAAAGTTAAAAGTCGATCAAAAGAATTAAATAATTTATCAAGCCTGCCAGATAGTGCGCCCTCTAGAGCAGATACAGCTGCCTGCAATGAGGAAGAATCTAAGTCACCTCGGACCACATCAAAATTATTTTTCTTAAGATTATTACTATTATTATTATTCGGGGCAGCGTGCGCAGCGCCACCTCCTAATTGCTTATCAGATAAATGTATACTTAAACTACTTCTCCCTCCATCCGCCGTGGCACCGCTGTTGTTGTTGATGGTTGAAGTTTGCGATGACAAAGTAGTTTTCACTCTTTCAGGCTGCTTCTGAGCGGTGTTGACAGGTGTCACTTTCGAGTCAGTTCGTGAAGGTGTTGAGGCACTGATGGGCTGATTGGAAACAGCTTTGCGTGCGATCTGCGAAACTCCATTGACCTTGATGCTACCACTGGCTGATGATGTTGAATTATTTTTTATTTTTTCAATGCACCTTTTACATTCATACTTTGTGCCATTTTCCATTTTTGAACGAGTCATGCATTTCGCATGACAACGCTGCCGGCACGTGAAACACAAATGGAGCTTTGCCATGCCCCATTTATCATTGGTGGATAGCTTGCAAATCGCACAACTGTCCATTACTCTGACCTCTAGTGTACACTACAGTAACTACAACTGACCTCCTTATAGGGTAAGGTAGACTTCTATTTTATCGGTCGAAAAAATTAGCCACCAGGATCTCTGCCTGCAGATGCAAAATTGCCTCCAAACTAACCTCAAAACTGCGATAATTCTAACCTCCAAGGAACAGCACCCTGATGTAAAATACAAGATAAAATGCAAGGACCGCTGAAAAAACTGATGATTTATAGCTGAGACGGTTCCTTGCAAATTGAGCGTGCAAGAGTCTGTAAGAAAAACGCCCTAGGGCACAAAAATGCAGTACCAGAACAAAAATAAGAAGAGCGAAAAATAAAACGTGTTTAACTACTTACAGATGGAGATAATCATTAATAACATTAAATTACTCACTAATTCAAAAAATTAAAAAAAATGTAAATAACTGTAAATAATTATGAATAATTGTAAATAACTATAAAAAAAACTGTAAATAATTGTAAATAATTGCAAATAATTGTAAATAACTGTAAATAACTGTAAATAACTGAAAGTAACTATAAATAACTATAAATAATAGTAATTACCCTGGTAGAAACTTGTCGATATTTTCTAGCTTGTAATAGAGAAAATAACTAGATTCGTTAGATAGAATTAATTCAGTAATTCATAAACTTCTGGTTGAAATCCCAGTAAGAGTGCATGTATATAACTAATCAGTGATGCTGAAAGTGAGAGCGTTCGGGAGGGAAAAAATTTTTGAAACTCAAAAAAAATGGAAATAATAAAAAAAAATTAATTTTGCTATAGTAACTTTGTTTTTTAGAATTATTTATTAATTATCAAATTGTGTAAACCATTTTTTTGATACTTTTTTTAAAAACATTTTTGAATTTCTCCCCCTAAAGCTGTCACTTTCATCCGAATGTCGCTTTCTTATGTTAACCTCAAAATGTATTATGGATTAACAAGAAACATTTTGAAGCATACAGAATTGAACAAATTAAAAGAGAAAGTAAAATTTGTTAAACAAATATAATAGTTTCAAAGAATAAAAAAGAAAATTAGTGGAAAAAGATTAAGAAGAAATTTTTTATACTTATGATCACGCACAAATGCATGTGTTATTCTATATGTTCGGAGTGCCTTTTTTTTTCCTTACCTGAATTTCACCTAGAAATTCATGCAAAATGCATGTCGCCATTCATAGTATTTCTACTCGGATTTATAAATTAGATTCTACCGATATTGACAAATTCTAGGCGAAATTCAGTTGTAAACCCAGCAACGATTCTACCAGGGTAATGATAAATAATAGTAAATAACTGTAAATCACTATTATTTATGTCTCAATTCTGACATTTTTTAACAGTTATTTACAATTATTTACTATTATTCACAGTTATTCATAGAAATTATTTCCATATGGGTAAAACTAATTAATAAATCTTATCATGCAAAAATTACAGTATTCAAATTATTTTAACATTTTTACTACTTGAAGGACATAAAAAAACAACACTGCCGTCTAGGGACGCCCGAAAGAAGCGAAGCTTTGTATAAAGCGTAGGAACCAAGCGTTAAAAAAAATGATGAAAAAAATACGTGAGGGAAAAAAATTACGACTTGGAGAAAAAAAAAAAAAAATATTTTGGGAAATAAAAAAAATCCATTTAAGATAAAATACACGCTCAAAAATGCAAGGCTACAGCAGAGCTCTCTTCACGATTAGAAGAAGAAAAAAAGAGAGCTCCGCTGTAGCCTTGCGTTTTTGAGCGTGTATTTTATCTTAAATGGATTTTTTTTATTTCCCAAAATATTTTTTTTTTTTTTTTTTCTCAAGTCGTAATTTTTTTCCCTCACGTATTTTTTTCATCATTTTTTTTAACGCTTGGTTCCTACGCTTTATACAAAGCTTCGCTTCTTTCGGGCGTCCCTAGACGGCACTGTTTTTTTTTTTTTTTATTTATTTTTAGATTATTCATGGGAAATATTGATTTATATTGTATTATTTCTTATCAGCCTTTTATTGAACTTAAATGATTTAACCAATTGCTTATTTAAAATTACTTATTTCACTTAAAATGTGGTGTTCATTCACTGGTATATTTGTTTGTTTTTCTATATAATTATGAACTTAATAATAATTTAATTATTAATTAACGATGAAATTTAATGTTTTTAACAATATCATCTGAAATTCACCATAATAATACGCTTAAAATATCAAATAAAATCTGAACTAAATACCATTTAAACAAATCACTAATTAATTCAGTTATGTACTTATATATTATTAAATACAGTATGTTATATAAATTATTTATATAAAGTTATATGATTGATTAATATAAAAATTATAATAACATGAAAATTATTATAATATAAAAATTTACTTATTTTCTTACATACGTGTAACTATATAATAAATAAAATTTGACTCAATATAGTTATATAAAGAATAAAGAATCATAGATAATAATTATGACAACTAGACAAGAAATATCGTGAATAGAGAACGCTGATGAACCGGTAAGACTTGTCAATTGCTTATATAAATTTTATAAATCATCATTTACTTTTGATTAACCAATAACATATAACACTTCATAAAATGTATATTTGCGCCATATATAACTGTTATATAGAGAAATAACTAGTTATATATAGTTTAATATTAAATTTATAATTATAAAACCTGTACTATTATAAAGTAGTTGGATCCAGAAGCACTAAATATAACCAGATAAATAATTCGTGATAAAATATTATGAATCTCTAAATTTTAATTAATAAAAATATTTATTTCATATAATATATCAAATCGACGATTATACATGGAATAATAGTTATGCAAGTTAATTTACGTAAGCGCATTTCAAAATTTAATTAATAATTATTATATTATAATCTACTCCAAAACATAACAACAATGAAACGACGTCGAGAAAACATATTTCACGAAGAGGAGAGTTCCTCTGATTCTGATGATACTGAAGATGAAGATTATATAAAGGCAAAGACATATTGGAGACGTAGAATAGAAGTCCTTACAAGAAAACTGAAGGTCTCTAAGTATCGCCACTACCGCGATTTAGAACACTTTGTGAATTTGATAAAAAAGATCCACTCTGATAAACCTGATTTTGCGGATAAAATATTACTTGATGTTATTACATCTAACCTTCGCAAAGATGCCCAAATAGCGATTAACGGCTTGATATTCGATTCTACAAATGATTTAGAAAATTTCCTGAAAGAATGTTTTCAGTCCCCAAACATATTTGGACATTTTTGTAATGAAATAATAAACTGTGCATATTACAATCAATTACAAAAGGATCCCTTAAAATTTTTCCGAGGGCTCAGTGACATTGTAAATTAAGCTTACTCTGCCTACAGTAATCCTAAATACTCTCAAACTATTTTCAAAACCCATATATTGAATCGAATGCGAGAAATTACAATGTACGTTTATCGAAGAGAGGTTAAGACAATAGCACCACAAATAAATGTTGCACAAGAATCACAAATAGATTATGAAAAAGCAAAAACTTTCTACAATTGTTCAGATTCAAAAGAACAAAAAGCACGAATGTGTTACTCAGAAGAATTAGGAGATTATAGAGCAGTAGTAGAAACTTCTGTTATCACTAAAAATCATGCACTTAAAATAAAAAACGCCCAAATTTCTCAGATAAATTGGGAAATAATAAAACCACCACACTAATCTCCTAATCAGTAGGAATGTTACGCCATAGAAAATCAATCGGCAAACATCGAGAATCATGAAGTAATAGACGAAAAAACAGCAAACGTATTTGGTGGCGTATGCATAATTAACTCTGCACGAGAATCTCAGATACAATATGAAACAACGGAAGTACTTAATATACCTGATTGCGGTTATGAACATATAAAAAACATCACTAAAATAGAGGAGCTTAAGAGCACAGAAGAACAGTACGCGAATATTTTCAGCGACTTTATTATTCAATTCATACAACCTGAAACATGAGAAAAAATTAATATTTTAATTAATTTAAAATTTAGCCCATGCTTAAAATCAGGCCTAAAACTCATAATAAATTAAAATTATTTCCTAAAAATCAATTAAATACAATTAAAAATATCAAAAAGTTTTTGACAAAGATCATAAAATCTTTCACTACTAAAGTAATAATTCAAACCAAAAAGAAACTTAATAAAATTAAAATTAGATCAATTAACATCCGTAAACGTTACTTAATTAAATGGCTTTTAAAATTAATAAGAACCAGAATTTCATTTAAAAGTCAAGAAAATAATCACATAAGTTCTAAAACAATCTATAAGGAGAAATATGCCGGGTCCGGACAAGCCAAACCCACGGCCTCTAAAAGATTATTAAATTCACTAGAAATACCAAACCCAATTCGCAAAATACTAAAATCTTCGTACATGCAAATAAGCCAAGGCAACAGCCTTAAAAATTATTTAGGGTTGGACATAAAACTTGAGGAGGAAGGTATAGGAAATAAAAATGAGTCTTTTGATAAAAACTACTATCAACCTCTCTATATCAATTTTACAAACAACAAGACAAATAAACCTTACCTGCTGCCAAGAGAAACGAAAAGTTTTATATCTTTAATAAACCTTCAAGGAAACACACCTCTCTTGTTAAAAGGAAGTATCAACGATGAAGAAACTCTTATAATACAAAATAAAGAAAAATACCGAAGGATATTAAAAAACCGGCCATCACTAATGGGTTTAGCAAAGATACTTCTTATTTTACTATCTGTAAAGTACAACACCAATCGTATGGCCTGTGATTGGAGAATAGCTATTAACCAACATAAATACATACAAAAAAATACACAAGTACCATGCTTTCTCTTAACGTTTTCGTCACGGCATTTGTTATCCTAACAACGTCACAAACAACAGCAGAAGACTCCTGCCGCATTACACCACTATTTAACAATCCAAGTATTTATTACAAAATACTTGGTAAAGTAAATCTTATACGTGGTCACTGTAGAATAACAATAATGCTAGACTGCTGGAACATATATGACTCCATACCGTAGAAAAGAGAACAACTTCAGAAGACTTATGACCAATGTCTTTGTATATTTAAGAACAACTACAATCTCATACCTTACAAGAATCTTAAAAATAAACTTAACCTCCTCAAAACTCACTCAAAAGAACTTTTTAATCTACTTGCCTTTACCACTCCAAAACACTTAAAAGAGGGCAATTTACCACACATATTAACCAAACGAGGAGCAACATTAGAATTCATAGGCTGGACAAGTAAAAAACTATTTAGCACCATGGATGCGGTTGATAGAGAAGAAATCAACCAACAGATAAATGCTCTATACGAAAAGCAAGAAACAATCACAACCTTAGCAGCCAATCAGACACATATAATTGGCTCCAATTTAAGTAACATCACGAAATTATCTGAACTACACTATGGCCTAATACAACTACTAAATACCACATAAAAAGTACAAACTTCTGAAAATCGCACTCTCGCAGCACAGACCACTATAATATGCTCAATTCAGTTCGAACGATCCCTCAATCTCCATATAGAATCACTTAAAATCTCACTTAACGCAATAGAAACCCCTTCCCGTGGAAATCTACATCCCTTACTACTAACCCACACACAATTTCGAAATCTACTAACCGAAATAAATAAACATTATGCAGACCATGTTCTACCTATAGACCAATCCAGAATAACTCTCGAACAATTACTAACCCTTTTACAAACTAACGTATTCCTAATACGAGGCAGAATAAATGTTATTATAGACTTTCCCCTTATAGACCGCACAAAATTTTTCAACTACAAAATACATACTCTACCGATCCCTAAAGAGATTTATAAAAATCTCACTGGTTACGCCTATATAAAACCAAAATTTTCAAATTTACTGACCACATCAGATCTTCAAAAATACTTTTTAGCAGATAACACCTATTTTCAAAGCTGTTTCACAAATAGGAAAACACTCCTATGTTTTCCTGATATACCCATACCTTCACCTTCAAACACTCCAACTTGTGAATACCTACTACACTCTCAACCAACAACCCAATCCTTAAAAACATGTGACTTAATCCTAACCACTGATCACATGCCTTACTGGATTAAACTAAAATCTACAGACGACTGGCTCTATTCGACTCTAGAAGCAACACTCCTTCGAATTTTTTGCAAAGGAGAACCTGAAACCACCATCAGCCTTTATGGCACCGGCTTCCTTACACTACATGGTAAATGTACGGTGCACAGTAAAGATGTTACCTTGTTCGGAGTAAACACGATTAAAATAAAAGAAACTTACCTATACGACCCAAAAATTACCCACGATATTCCTCCTTTATTATCCTTTTAGCAACCAAATGCTTTCTTTACACTATCCAAGGAATTAGATTCAGAAACCACTATCAAATTGAAGAAATTAACACAAAATAACGACATGATTTCACTAAAGGAAATAAAAACAAAATTTAAAGAAATAGCCACACGCCACCACGAACGGAACCGTACTTACACATACATAGCCACAGGATTTTTTACAAACTTAATAATAGGAACAGCAATATTCATTCAAATCTGGAAATGTAAATCCTTAAAATGTAAGCAACGAACTGAACACAATCGAAAAATAAATAGTATAGAATTGCAAGAATGTCCTTTAAAACAACCAGAATCAAAACGCCATACTCCTTACGTGACTTTACAGCCTCTTCAACAAAACCACTCCAACCATCAGATACTGGAAATCTCCGAACTTTCTAACCTGTGCAATCGAAACACAGCGGTCACATCTCATGAAAATCGAACTCTGGAACAATCTTTCTCTGCGGCCTCCCTGGATGCTGATTTACCACTGCAAAACATCACCTATGCCTGATCTTAATGGAAGCAACAACGTAACGATTCCACCATCACTTTTCAAAGAAGATTTCAAATAAACATTCAAGAACTTAAATCATTAACTTGAAACATTAAATTTAATATTTTATACACTATGGCAATATTTTTTTTTTAGTTTGACTCACATAAATTTTTGTAATATTATGAGCACCGATACTATATACATTCCAAAACCTTACAAATTAACGAAAATCTAAAATCAAAATATTTATAAGATAATTGAATGTTATATTTTCTTGTAATTAATAATGTATTTCTTTCAGTGACCTATACAAAAAAAAACAGAAAAATATTTTTCTTGTCAATTACTACATTTATTAAAAATTTTTTTTTTCTCTTAAATTTCAATTTTTTTTTCTCTTTTTTACTGAAACGAATACAATATTAGATTTCATGCGATGTATATAGTTGTAATTCAATGATTACACATCCAAAAATTAGTAACAACCTGCCTACTTAGTTTAAATTTTTTCAACCGTTATATAGAGGAGTAAAATATTTTATATATTTATTCAAAATGATACCTGAATACTTTTTTTTTTTAATTGTAAAACCAATATATATTAACACATCAGAAAATTTGAATTACTTAGATTATAGAAATATCATAAAAAAACCTATAATAGCAAAATAAGTACTAAAAAAATAAGTAATTTTGAAGCAAACTACGAATCTTAAAATTATCATATCTTTTTGGTTCCACTTTCTTCCGCAAAACGAACCTTTATAAAGAAACGTTGAAATTTTTTATTTTGCTCAAAAATTGTATTGAAATAGGGAATCTCCTCACCTGTAAATTATAATATATATTGTATCTCCTAATATATATTCTAAATGTCATTTTCAAAATATCCAAAATATATCATTTTTACTGTACAAAAAAATATAAATTTCGGCAATTTGGGATTCGGTTTATTTTCAATACTCTTACGCTGATTGTCGGGACGAATATTGACTTAAGGGGAAAGGTGTGACATCTCTTGGAATCACATAATTTAAATTAATTCTAATAAATTATAAACAGTTACAACTATTTTTATTATAAACCCCTTTATAGAAATTTAAGTGTTCCGTGAGAGTTCCCGAATTCAAACATTCAAAATTTCATCATACGCATTGCGAAAATTAACAAATTTTATTGGTAAAGGAGCGAAAAAGATAGAGAACAAATAAAAATTGATTAGTAAGCCGACTAATGAGCCCGGCATTTCAAAACATCCTAAGTAGTGCTTCTGAAAATTTGGATTCTGCGTCAGCTATAACGAATTTTTTTCAATCCTTGATCGTTAACACGGAGACTATAAAATTCTCGAATTGCTCCACTTATTGCTTTTTGTCTAATTGAGACTATAACCAGATAGTCGGTTGCGGGGGCCACTGTAAATCAGTGCAAACATACAAACAAAATTATAATTAAAATTAAAAAAATTTATTAATAATTTAGAATAAAGTTAAGTGTAAAATACTTAATTTATTCTCGTACAATTATTCAAGAACAATTGATTATTTAAAGATAATAGTGAAATTTCATAAAGGTCATTAAGGGACAATTAATGGTGAATTACGATTTAAGTAATTATTAATATTATCTGTGAAGTGAAGCTGACGCAGCAAGCAAATTGATAGAACAGAAAAGGAAAGGATCAAAAGGATCACGGAGAAAAAGGAAATTACAATCGTTAGAGTATTCTTCTCTTTCCCTCTTTTTTCGAATAAAGTAAGTCAATTTATACCCTGGTAGAAATTAATCCAGGCTACTAGACAGTTTTAGCTAGAATAATCAAGTTCTAGACAGATCTGTACAGATGAACTAAATAGATCTGTACTGGCGTGTAACACCTTTCCCTTCTAGATGCTCGTATAGTTTTCCCTTATAGAACTGTACAGTTCTATCTAGGCGTTAACGTATATAAAGGGTTAGGCGCAACATAATTTCATATAGACGCTTTAGTTCGTCATTGTATTTCATGGCGTCACTTGCACGAATATGTACTATGCTGAAATGTATAGTCGCGTGTATGTAAACATTCTGTCCTTGTCTCTCGCATGATAAGAAAGAGAGATATAGATAGAGACGCGAATATAAATCCCAGTCTATGCGTGATACTAGCACTTTTACTTTCAATTTGACTTTCTAGTGATAGTTTTCTTGTACTTTCCGTTGTTCAATTATTAAATTTTTTAAATTTTTATTCATCGATGTTTTTGCTCACGATATGAAGAAGAAAAGGTGCAATGAAAGAACATTATTAGGTTAGGTTTGGCTTTAATTCGTCACTGCTGCATGATTTGTAAGTTCGTAGCGCGCGCATTCAAGGGTCATATTAGTCTACATCCATCTAGGTTTTCTTATCTAGTATAATCTAGTTTTACTATAAAGGCCTAGAGAGCTTATACGGCCGCCTAGATAAAATTTCTACCAGGGTATATATGAATAATTTATTATAAAAATATTAACTTGTGAAAGGTAAGTCCTGGGACTGACTGGTTCAACACAAAAATAAATAATTATTGTTGAAACCCAACGACTGAAGTAAATTCGGCCGTAACATTAGTATTACAAAAATATCAATGTTTAACATAAGCTTAAGATTTTTCAATTATCAATGAACATAAATGATACAACTAGTTAACTTGCAAACATTTAAATTTAGCCAACCAATGAAAATTTATTGAACTTTAAAATTTTATCTTGGCTACAAATTAAAAAAAAAAACATTTCAAGTACGTTTTAAAGGCTGAATCAGACCTTCCAATCCGTTATTATTTTAAAGTAAAAAAGTCAAAATTGTATTTAAGTATAAAATATTTTATTCTATTTTTAGGCACGACCGCTATACGGAAGTGCCTTATATTTTCGACATCGCGAAAAATGTAACCCTTTAAAATATGTTTTTTTATGATAAAAAACTTATTTTTATAGCAAAATAAGACTATTACGAGGCTTCCTTAAAATGTATGTATGGATGTATGTGTGTGAGAAATCAAGTTTATGAATTTTCTCGACGAGTTTTTATCCGATCTGAATTATTCAAACGGGAAATTGTTTTAAATAATAACACAAGTAAACGTTCCTATTTTGAAAAAAATCGTTAGAAGCGTTTTTAAATAGGCGCCTTTTAAATGGATTTTTGGTAATAACTTAAAAAATACAATTTTTTTTTCAAAAAGTATATTTAATAAAAGTTATAGAATATAAAAAAATAAATCTTTTTTATATCATACATTTTTCTCTAAAGTTAATATTTTTCAAATTGTTCATGAAAAATGTTGAAATTAAAGGCTTTTTAATGATAATTTGATAAATATTATTTAAAAAAATATATATATAATATTAAAAAGATGCATCTTATTTTTTTCTATAAATTTTATCTAATATACTTTTTTTCAAAATTCGTTTTTTTCAAGTTATCACCAAAAAATCATTTTTTTAACCTCTAAAGGGATAACTGTTTTAAAACCGCTCGAACGATTTTTTTTTAAACTGCCAATATTTATTTGTATTATTGTTTTAAATCATCCTCCGCCGGAATGATTCAGATCAAATAAAAACTTAACACAAAACTTTACTTTTAAGCTACTGAACTATTTTTTTTCTTATAACTTTTGATAGATTATCCTATCCAAAACTTTAAAAAGTATACATTAATGAAAATATGTCTTTTTCACATAACATAAATTTTTTCCAAATCAATCAACTTAATTCACAAGAAAAATTTAAATAATTATAAATTTGTTTTTTCAAATAAATACAATAAATTCAAACCTCCTGTTGAAAGATGCGGTAAAAAATACAATGAAAAAAAAAAATAAGATTAACTTTTAAGGCTTTTGCGTTTGTAAATGATTTGTTTTAATATTTTTTAAATCAAATAGCGAGTGCGAAGCGCGAGCGGTTTCGGTCGTGCCTTATATGCAAGGAGCGGAGCTATTTGCATGCCTTGCATCGCGAAGCGATGCAAGGCCCGAGGGCATTTCAGAGCTGAGCGAAGCGAAGGGCCCTTTGGGCTGCTGTGGCGAGCTAGTTAATTCTAATATGGTGTTTCGTTTAAAATCGTCGGATTTTTAAAAAAAACTTTGTGTATTTGCTGTAAATTTTGAAGCGAAGCTTTTATACGGACGTTCTGGGCGCTCGCCGCGCGGCCACTCTATCCGTGCTAAGCGTCAGATTTTAAAAGCGTTACACGATATATATAGGTATACAGAGTGGCATTCGCGGCGCGCGTGTATACATATCGTGCCAGTATGTGCACACTGCCTTTCATCCCCACCTCTCCCTAACTCAGTGTGCGTGGCCTCCTGTCTCTCTCTCTCACTTATATCAGTCATCGCTTTCCATCTCTTTCTCTTGAATATTCGTTGCGATGTGCTGTTTCGTTCATCCCGCTTATTGTCGATTGTTAATAAATCGTGTAAATTGTAATTCTATAAGAATAGAATTGAAAACATTTGTATCATAATTTAGTTACCATCAACCAATAATTACAACAAGTATAGCGAAGAATATGGATATAGTGAAGATAACAGAAATCAATCACTTCAAGAGCGCTCTTGAAATTGAAATTTGAATTCCTTAAAAAATTGAATTTTTCTAATAATAATGATCAGTTGTCAAGAATTAGTGAGGAAGGTCATGTTAAAAAGGATAGTCCCAACACAGGCAATAAAGAGAAACAAAATAGAAAAAAAGAAAATAAAAAGAATAAAAAGCCGTACATAGGCCAAGATGACGGCTGAGAGAATAGAAAGGAAAATTTAGATGAGAAAGATTCATATAGCGAAGATGACGATAGCGATGATAATCCTTATAGTAGTGATCGCGAGAATAGTGATGACGTGTTACTTAGCTATCGCTCAAAGACTCATTAAAGAAAATCGAAAAAAAGGAGAAGATCTGAATAGGTAGCTAGGTTTATGGAAGCTCTACGAACATAGAATCCACAATTCTCTGGTGAAGAAAAAGAAGGAACAGAACAATTCTTAACTCAGCTAAATGACTCTAAAAGGAGCAATTACTATAAAGAAAGTGATGTCATTAAATCTCTATGTGGAGTACTCACTGGAGCAGTAAACGTCACACTTTAAAAAAACTTTTCGTCATTAGTTCATTGGTGAATTACATAGGGAAGATTAAGTAGATAAATATGAATATGGTATTCAGGAATTTATTACCAGAATATAGAAGGGCTATTGTGGATAAATCTGATACAACAAATCTGGGGAAATGAATCAGGATTTTAAGCGTGAGATATAAGAAATGATAGGAGATTTGAAGAATGGGGTAATAGAGGCAATGAAAATACCCATTACTGATGCAGAGATTGTAGAAAAACGGGTCGATCCTATAAGTGTTTCTGGTTTTGCTGAAATCATCGACTATTTAACAAAGCTGGATAACTTCGCAAAAATTATTGACGAATCTGCAAAACAAGGGAGGGGCGAGAAGCTGCGCCAAGCATAACAAATTTTCCGTTGCCAATAGAAATGGAAAAGAATAAAATAGTGGACATGGCTACAGAAAATAGGAATTTTCTTTGAATTATATTTGTTAGAAAACCATTAAAAGCATTGATTGACCTAGGAGCAATAGTATCATTGTTTGGTCCTTGTGTCTATTAAAAATTTCAAAATAGAAAATTAAAGGAAAATAACACTTCAATTAAAAACGTAACAGGTAACATCTCGGAGGTTGTAGGAATACTTTAACTTAGTTTGGACATAGATGGCGTACTTGATCTATTACCAGCAGAATGTGCTGGAATAGCAGAACTCATACATGAGGAAAAGAAGAAAGTTGAAAAATTGTTGGTGAAATATCTCCCAGCCCATGTAACTTCTCTTGGACTAACGAAATTAATCGAACATCATATAGAGGTAATCAAGCAGGAACCTATCAAACATAGGCTACGTGGGATGGCTCTAATGATGCTAGCAATTGCTCAAGATTAAGTAAAAAAGATGATGGCGAAAGAGATTATCGAACCATCAGCTGGTGACTATAGTAGTTCACCTGTAATAGTACGAAAACCTGATGGGAATTATCGCTTCTGTGTGGATTATAGAGATTTGAATGACGTAATGAAAAAAGATGCACATCCTCTGCCAAACATGGACACTATTCTGGATAAATTAAGAGAAGCTCGTTATCTAACTAAGATAAATTTGAAATCAGCCTATTATCAGGTTATGGTGGAAGAATTAAGTAGGAAATATACGGCGTTTAGCGTATACAGGCTCTGAACTGTGGCGATTCCGTCGACTCCCATTTGGTTTAACTAACTCACTTATGACTTTTTAAAGATTGATTGATTATATATCTGGCCCCAAATATGATTCACATGTATTTAGATATTTCAATGACATAATAATTGCAACCAAGACTTTTAAGGAGCATCTTAAACGGTTGAAAAAAGTACTGAAGAAAATAGCGGAAGCTAGATTGACAGTCAATGGAAAAAAATATAAATTTTGTTGCAGAATATTAAAATATTTAGGATTTCTACTGGATAGCGAAGGATTTAGACCGGATCATGATAAATTTGCACCAGTGATGAATTATCCAGCCTCAAGAAACATAAAAGAACTACGTAGATTTTTAGCTATGATTGAGTAGTATTTAAGGTTCATTGAAGGAGATTCCGAGGAAAAAGTACCTTTATTAACAAGGAGAGTATTTGACCTCCGGGAAACAAATCTGGTTGGAACTGTAAAATATGAGTTTTTGATAAAAAAAATTAACTCGTGTTTTTTTCTTTTTGTCCTTATAGTCCCCTTAGGATAGGGTACAGACATTTTTCAAAAGTATGGTGAATAAGAGCCTTTATGAGAATTTGAATAACCAAAGAACTAAGACTTTTACAAAAAAATGCATGGAAAATAAAATAAAGCACGAATCAAATGCTTTAATTTAAGCTTCGTAGCATTAAAAAAGCTTTTGTTGTTCGAAAGTTACATCCAATTAAAATATGCTAATGAAATAGCGTAAAAAAATGATCATATTTTATATGCTACAAATATTGAGTAAATATGTAGTAATATTTAATAAGGAATAACTTTCGAACAACAAAAGCTTTTTTAATGCAATAAAGTATAAATTAAAGCATTCAATTCATGCTTTATTTTATTTTTCATGCATTTTTTTGTAAGCCTTAGTTCTTTGGTTATTCAAGTTCTTATAAAGGCTATTATTCACCATATTTTTGAAAAAAATTCTATATCCTTGTCTAGGGGGCCCATTGGACAGAAAGAAAAAACACAAGTTCATTTTTTTATCAAAAAATCATAGTAGTAGATAGACCATGGGCAGTAGTAGCAGCTGATTTAATGGAATTTCCTCTAAGCAAGAAATAATACAAGTATGTGATAGTGTTTACAGATCCATTTACAAGGTATATTGAATTAAAACCTATACAGAATGCAGATGGTAAAGTGGTGGCAGCAGCATTTGAAGTACTTATTCTATTTAGATGGGGGACTTCAAAGTATTTTCTAATAGATAACGGGAAGAAATTCGATCATAAGTTCTTGGACAAGGACTATTAGAAAAATATGGAGTCACACATGTTACAACACCACCATACCATAAACAAGCTAATCCCTTGGAGAGAAGTAATAGAACGTTGAAGACTATGATTGCCACCTTTGTGAAACAAGACTATAGAAATTGGGACCAACACATACATTAATTTTGCTATGCATCAAATACCGCTACCCAAGAATCAACCAAGGTGCCACCATCTTCTTTTAACTATGGTAGACATTATCGTTCCGTAAAAAGCCTTAGAAGAGAATTTGAAGAAACGGGTCTAATACATGATAAGTGTGGCTAGATAGAATAAAGAGACTTAAAGCATTAGGAGACCTAGTTGCGAAATTTATCTATGGAGTGAAAGAAAAACAAGGAAGAATATATAATGAAGGAAGAAGAGATATTCAATTCAGCGTTGGCGATGAGGTGATGCAAAGCACCCTCTATCAAATATGGCACAACGATTTTCAGCGAAACTCGCTCCCAAGTACGACGGTCCATATAAAATCGTGACGGTTCTGTTTCCGTGCGTTTATGAGATCAAAGTTAAAGAGATACCTTCCACCGCATCAGCCCCGCCCCTAAATGGAAAAAGTATGAATGATATAACTAATTGGTGGTGGGTGAAAGAAAGATGATGAATGAATCTTTGATGGATGAGAATTGTGTATAATTATAGGTTAAAAATAGGTAGGAAAAATAAAAGGTATGATAAGAAGATCCAAGAAAATGAATGAAGTTTCAAAAAGAAAATTGAATGGGAAATTGGATAAAAATGTAATAGGTGAAGTCGATAAATAATGGAATATTCAATACGTCATTTTTATTTAATTAAATCACGCGTGCAGAGGGCGTAATAAGCGAAAATACTACACTAGTAGAGGAAATGGAGAGCGAATTCGACTAACGAGCAGGGTTGTGAATGTTTCCATTTACCGAGTAAGCAACTGGTAAATGGTCGGACTATTTACCAGTTACTGGGTAAGTAAATGGTAAATGGTCGGACTAGTTGATAATTACTAGGTGAGGAACTGGAAATGGTCGGACCATTTACCAGTTACTGCATGAGTAAATGATAAATGGTCGGACCATTTGCCATTTACAGAGCAAGTAAATAGTAAATAGTCTAACCAGTTCCCAGTTGTAGAGCAAGTAACTGGGAACTGGTGAGACTATTTACCATTTACTTGCTCTGTAAATGGTAAATGGTGCGAGCATTTTCAATTACTTGACTATTTCAAATCAAAAACCATTTCCTCATTTACAACTCTGCTAACGAGTAGCAAACTACACCAGCGTAATAAAATTACTTAGCGAAAAAAAGCTGATTTGTTAACGGAGTTGCAAGTTAGGAAAGAGAAAGTAGATAAGCCGTAATGAAAGTAACAAAGAGAGCGA
Organism: Anastatus disparis; assembly: GCA_017163975.1. Classification (NCBI taxonomy): domain Eukaryota; kingdom Metazoa; phylum Arthropoda; class Insecta; order Hymenoptera; family Eupelmidae; genus Anastatus; species Anastatus disparis. The sequence continues at coordinate 737,418 of JAFFSR010000072.1, forward strand.
TAATAAAAAAGAGGCAAGCAACGATACGCGTTCACTTTCTCCTTATTCGTATAGTCGCATATTTTTCTTTAACCACAAAATCCTGAAAGCTAATTGTTGAGTTTTTCTTGTTGTTAAAGTTAGATTTTTATTATTATTGTTGCACAATTGTTGATATAAAATAAAGTTTATCATAGGTTTTTTTGTTGCTGCTCATTATTTTCTTTTTCTCTCGCGAGATTGTGGGTTGCTTTTATTGCGGTGTGAGATGGAATTGGTCCATTTCATACCTTAGCGACTTGACCACCAATGACAGGCCGGCCATTTTGTTCCTTGTTGAGGGGTCATTAAAAAAGTAGAAAAAAGAGAAAAAGGGGATTATAGAGGCTGTACGTAGTCACTCAACCTAAAAATTTTTGCGGAATTTTTTTTGCTTGCATAGTGAGAATGGTATATAGTGGTTTAACTAATATAACAAAATTTATCCTTAATTTGTGATTGAAGTGAAAAAGGTGAAATTTAACATATAAATTTTTTTGTTTTTGCCCAACTTCAAATCAAGTAATGTAAAATGAAAAAGTACCGATTTAGTTAATGATTTATTTCTATTTAAATTCAAATTTGTAATCGGGTTTACCTATTTATAAAATTTTCTTTATTTTTGTTAGTGAATTTTGATTATTTAAAATTTCTTTTTCTGGTTAAGTTTATTAATTAATAAGTTATTTGAAAATTTCTTTAAAGCTATTTTTTATTCCCATATAGAATTTTTCTTGTTGCGTTATTTAAGAAAATAAAATAGTATTTAGAAAGAATTATTATAAAAATTAAGTAGCTTGTCAGTTAACGAATTACATAAATTATAAGGTTTGATTGTTGATAAAGTGTAATTCATAAGTTAAGATAGTGGAAAGTAGAAGCTTCATAAGATTTATCTTTTACATACAAAATTCATTGGAATGAGATAGAGAAGCCCAGAGAGATTATAAGGAGACCGTCGACACTAGCGCCACTAACTGGATATCTGCGTAATTTGGGATACGTACTGATATTCGAGCCCCCACCCTTACATAACCTAAAAACCCTGAGCACGTGTTGCTTGATGTTACTCGATCTTAATTATATTGAGTTAAAACTAGTATCTTATTATTTATAATTTTATTTAAAAATTTTCTCCTACATTTAATAGTTTTTATAGTTAAATTCGAAACTAATTAATTTATCTAGTGACATAATTCATAGTTAACTAAAGAATTTATCTCAGATAGAGAATTTTATACATAGTTTAACCTTAAATTCTTCTATCAATTAATTTGATATTTGTTTAATCGATTTCATCCTTGTACATTTAAATGTCTGTTGCTTTAGTTATCGAATTGATTCTATGCAGGTGGTTAATTGATTTCTATATTAAATTTCTGCCGTCCAAAGTGTAAAAGTGGTTAACTACATTGGAATCCCATTGGAGTTAAGGTTTTCTTACTTTGGACGGCAGATTTAGAGTATTCAATTCCAATATTTTATTATTATATTCAGTTAATAAAGAGGCCTCGGTTAATGATAGAATAAAATACTACAAGTAACTCAAAAGTGGAGTCTATTTACTCCCCTTGCTCTGCTTCGTTCACTAGGGTTGCGAATTCAGACTCGGCAAAAATACGACTTTACACCCTAGTTGCATTGTATATTATTTTATTCGCACTTTGACAGGAATGGTCACTTCATTTACTCGGAAATCGGGTCAAAGGAAAGCCAAAATTTACGTTTAAAAGCGTAAATTATGAAACCATGTGGTAAAACCATGTGATTCTTTTTCAACATGGTTGAGTGAATTTAAACATTGAAATAAATTAACGGAACTTTTTAAAACTTACACATAAATAATTTTAACGAATTAACAAATAAATAACGTATTTATCAATTTGAAAACGATGCTCATATTATAAATTTACGAAAAAAATAAAATCTTTAATATACGCCCTTTTTCGATTTAAGAGATTTCTGAGTTATAAAAAGGGGCCAAAAAATTTGTTTGAGTGTGAACTCGCAACCCTAGTCAGCAAAGTGAAGCGAGGAAAATAAATACCTGAGAAAGAAGTAGACTGTATTTCTGAGTTACATGTGGTGCTTTATTCCAACCACAACCGTGGCCTCTCTACTAACTTAAAAAAGAGGACTTAATGGTAAAAAATTCAAATTCCTTTTTTTTAATGAAAATTAGTAATAATTTATACAAATTTATTCATTTTTAATTTGGTGGGAGTAAAGAACTCTCTTTGAATTTTTAAGAGAAAAGTACGCTTCTCTCGCTTAATTTAAGAGAAATTCAATTTGGGAGAAAAACGTACGATCGAGTTCTTTCATTACAGTAAGAAAATTTGTAATATTAAACTTAAGTGCGGACAATTTACAGAATTTACCAAATCACTGTACATGAAAAGTTATAAAAATTTTTTCGGTACATAGTAATTTGAGGTTAGGTTTATCGAGCTTTATAACTGATTGTCATTCCAAGCTTATAAAAAAATAAAAAGTTTAAATGAATTTTTATTTTAACAAAAATTATTGTGTTAACACAGCTTTAGTGCAGACAAGTCATTACAATTGTTTAAATTACAAATTTAAAAAGATATCAATAAAATAATAAAAGCAAAAATCGTGTCTAGCAGCTCCAACATCCCGTTAAGAGAAATCCAATTTTTGGCAAAAAAGTACTTTTCTGCTACATTTTAGACGTAAATTATGCCTTTTTTCGATGCACTTTCCGAGTTAATTAAGTGGCCATTTTTGTTGAGATCGAAATAAATATATTTTTCATATATATATATATATTCATGATAAATTAAACAATTAATTTTATTCATATAAAGTTCATAATTTCAGAATTATATACTTGAATGGAATTCTAATTTTTATTCATTTTTATTCTTATAATATATAGTTAAAGAATTTCAAAAGAAAAGCTATATGTTAAAGAAAAAACTATGTTGTTATAAATGACCACATGGTTATAAATAACCATATAGTTTAACTACTTGGTAAGATCATGTGGTGAAACCATGTAGTGAAACCATGTGGTTTTTTTCAATAAAGAAACATTAATACAATCTTTCAATAGTCTTTTCGGAATTAATTTGAAAGAAGTTTTATTAACTTTCTGCCTAAGTAAACATGTTTAAAACATTTTAAAAACCTTTATTGGAGAGGTTAATAGTCGTAAAAAATACGTAATGCTGAATTTTACATAAACATCGGTAAAATATGAATAAATATCTTACATAAATATTTATTGGAAAATTTAATGGTGGCAATTCTGATCATTTATAATTATGTTTATGGTATGTGCTTTCCAAAGTTTTCAAAAATATTTTTTAGAAAATATCTCGAATTTTTTCAAAACTTTTTCAAATCGTTGTAAAAGGTTTTTCAAAAACATTCCTGAAAAACATTTTTCAAAAACATACTGTGCTATTTGGGAAGGTTGTCTTCTTTAACCTTATTCAATTTTTTTATAATTTTTCAGTCTTTATTGATGATTATTTCCGTGATAATAGTAAAATTAAAAATAAATTTAAAATACTTCAATCATAGAAACAGTGATAGAATCAGCAGTACTCTGTACGCGTGTACAGCTGACTTCTATACCTATTATGACTTGTGAGTCTTATTATTAAGTAAATGATATAGGCTAGAAAAATCGATAGTTAAAAGAAATAATCCACCGTAATGTAGACACTTTTTTATACCAGCCTGCCGAAAATTATATTATTAAACAATAATATGCAAAGTATAAGAAGTTAAATATAAAGGGCTTTTAACATCCTTTAACATTGACGATCCGAGTGGAACGAGGGTCGTTGGTAAACAGATGCTAAAAAGTCATGAGCAAGAAATGAGAAAAGAAAACGAAGGAACGTGAGTCTATAATAAAATCTTGTGACGTGGAAAATACCACGTAACAATAAAAAAATTTTCTAAATAAAATTTTTCTCCCGTCGGTACAACCACCAACCACTCATGGGCCCGAACGCATATGGGATTTTTTTTTTTAAATTAATTCCCTCAATTTCTTTTTTTTCACGAGATTGTAAAACGAAGATTTGATTCATAGCAAACGCGCGCGGTGGCCATTACACACACATCGATAGCGACTGTGTGTGAACATCGGTGCTGCTGTAGCAGCCAGTTGAGCGAAGGCGTATGCATTAACACGTATCAACAACCGTGCGTGTGCTAGGAGTCGATGAATCAAGAAGAAGAGGTAGAACAAAGAAGAATGAGAAAGATATAGGAAGTAAGAGAGATGGGGAGATCCGTAGACTAGCAAAGTGAATTGAAAAAGCTGGCGCGTCGACCTCTCATGTATTAAGCGAAGAGAGAGGAAGAAAATAATAAAGGAAGATAGCGAGAGCATTGGAGAGGGGATCGCCACAGTCCTTTTCTTTTGGCTCAGATTCTACACTGTGATTATACGCATATGGATGTATATGTATGGGTATTCTTACTATGTGTAGACAGAAAATATTAATCGGCTTGTAAGAAGATAGAAAATGATAAAGAATGAGTATAAAGCGAAAATAATAATAGATTAACAAAGAATAGAGCAATGACAGGTGTAACTAATATAGAACATTTAATTTGTCACCTGTTGTTAAAATTTTGTAGGGTTAAACGCTGAAGTTCCTTGAAGAACAATTAAAGCATAAAGCAAAGTTTTTATACGCATTTTAAGCGTATGTGTGTGTTGTGAAATGGAAATGACGTTGGACGAATGAAATCCTGTGAAAACAATTCGAGAGCAGTGATTGGGAGTAAAAGAAATTAAACGAAGACGGAAGATAAAAAGAAGACAGGGAGATGTGGAGAAGAAGGAAGTAGCCATTAAGAACGCATTCACTGCTGGTCTTTACGCTAAGTCGCACGTGATTTGATTGTCGTCCTCATGTCACACCAGAGCCTTTGTAACTCGCCGCTAAATAAGATAGTTTTTTTTCTTCGCCGTGTGTGCTGAAAGAGATAGAATTGTTTTTTTTAAACCTGAGAGGCTACCTAGCAGTCCAATGAGAGACCGAGGAAATTGGCTTTGGAGACGAGTTTGACGCAGCAATCAACGTCGCCGGTAGCGACCATAGAAAGCAAGGAAGAAAGCGAGAGATTGAGAAGCCATCATCGTCAGCCAGCCAGCTTCAGCTAACTTCAACAGCGTCGTCGACGGTATCGACCTGTACGAGGATCTGTTATCATCACCAGTGAATGGGCTGCGCCCGATAAACTTTTCTTTCTTTGTAAATTAACGGCTCTAGCTATTTGATAATTAGAAGCAGTAAAGTGGTTTTTGAGTGTGCGGAAGTTAATTAATGTGTATTAAAATGACAATCTAACTTAAATTGCGTATTAAAATTTTTTATGTATTTTAAATTCGTCTGTTGAGCGACGTAAAATTTAAAAGTTATAAAAGAAATCTAATTTTTATTCGATATTAGACCGTGAATGCCGGAGTGTGTAAACCACGAAGCCACATGTTATCTTTATTAAATTTAGATCGATTGCAATAAGACCTATTCGCTACTTGAGCGAATAGTTAATAAAAGAAATGGAGAAATAAATTTATTTTTGTATCATTACGCGCTTAGTGAAATTAATTAAAATCTCAGTACTGGATAACACGTGGACACGCATTGAGCGCAGAGAGTGTGAGAGAGAGGAATACCCGAGAGAAGCGAGGTGGGCCTAGACGGCCAAGTGAATTCCACCATTAAAAGTTGGTAAAGTAAATTCTTTAATCCTTTGTTCATGGACTTTTCCAATAGTGAGTTTAAATTTTAAATTTTCTTTTGATGTTCATTAAGCGAAGTGAATAAATTTTCATTAAAAGACTTATTAAATTTAAAATAAAGACATTGAGCAAATTAAGAAAAATGACTTGATGCGATAAGAAATTTTCATTTTTTTTCTCGTGTGTAATAAGAAACCAAGTGTTATGTGTATGGGTTATGAGAGAGCACGAGTAGATTCTACTTATTAAGACCAAGTGTTAAGATATTTAAAATTTCTTTGTTAAGTAAATTGAAGTTAAATAAAGTTTGTTTGGTGTGTTTTCGCCCTCCCATTTCAGGCATGAATTCCGTTCAAATAGAGCCACCTTCCGATCCAAGGCAGCCTGAGAGTCATGTTTGTCACTAGCTAGCTGGTGGTGTGTCTAGCGCCCTTTATATCTATAAATTCTCTTTGTCACACCAATTTTGCCTTTGAGAATCGGCTCATTAATAGAGTTAATTTATTTATTGAATATTATAGATTTATCAATTGTACTATAAATTCTAACATCGTAGTCTTTGAATTCCTTTTCTCTTTCTCTCATACTCCGTAAGTAGATAAACATCTTGTTCACTAAGCTCCTGTTAAATCTGTATGTGTGCACTGCAATCGATGCCCACGGGCGTTTTGTTTCAGGGAATCTGCATACGCATTTTGCAAAGTTACTACTGATATATAAATCATCAGCTTTCATCAGCTCTGCAATTACAAATTATTTACACTCTTTTTTTTGTGCTGCTGTTTTGAGGTCAAGTTTGTGACTTCTGATTCACCCATAATTAGAATATAATGTATGATTACTAACATATATGATTTAAATTATTAATTAAAAGTAATTAATAATAATTATTTGAAATAGTTATAAAAATGAAAAGAAAATAAACAAATAGACACTATACAGAGTAGGTATACTGTGTGGTAAAAAAGGATAAAGTTTATAGTCGCATCAATCGTTGATATACATAAAAAAAAGTAGCTACTGTAGCATAAATAAAGCGATCGTTGTGCGAATCACGACGACAGCAAGCACACATACTAATACGATCATATGTGTATAAGCGAAAAAGAGTATAAATAGGCCGAAAGGAAGAGAAAAGATTAGATTCTGTTTTGTTCTCGATCGCGAGCAAGACTTGGGTGCTTCTCTGCTCTCAAGCTCAAACCTTGCTTGATCTAGCCTTCTAGGTAAGGAACAGCATGTCGCCCTAAGGGTAATCCAGAAGGCGACGTTGCCAATGGGCTGACCTCTCTCCTTTCTATTATTAGAGTCTCATCCTCTTTGTAAAATGAACTCTATCTTAAATAAATATTCAATTCAACTTTATTTTTCATATTTTCATTTATCAAAAAACTAACATTCCAATCTTCATAACATTAGATTATTACATTAGAGTAAGAGCGTTCTGCAATGAACCTTTCGGTATTGCGTTCGACTGGTGACATTGTAGTCCTCTTACTCTAATTAGCTTGCTCTCGTGTTACTAGGCGGCAAGCTTTTTACGCATAGCATCGTGAGAGTGAACCCGTGGTACACGAGAAGTGAAGACACTTAAACTTCAATGTCACCACAAGAAGAGAACGTCACAAGTTCATTCATCATTTGGAGGTTAGTTTGCTCCCCTATTTTTTGTTCTGGTGGCCATATTTAAAACGAACTCACTCCAACTGGTGACTCCTTACCATCTGCCAAGCGACCTCTGCCTTACCGACTGTGGCTACTGTTTCTGGTGATCAAGTGCTTCGTCAATATCTATACATTTCGCAACATTGCAGCAAGTGTAAGCTATTGAGGTGAATTTTCCAGTGTGTGATGTCCTACAGTGCGATCAGTGATCATGGTATTTTGTTCCCTCTGTAAATTAGTAGTATTACGTAGAGATACAGCTTTTCTTCGCAGAAACTGTACGTCAATTTATCACACTAAGTGTTGCGATAGCTTTTGGCTCCTTAGGAAGAGTATAATAGTCTGCTGTGTGAAAAAAAGACTTCATAAGAGGAAGTCAGTAGACGATGGTTCACGTGCACTAGCCACTGACGACATAGTTGCAGCCTGTTTTCGGCCATTATAGGCTATTCCGCCCAATCAGCGCTCGCAAAAAAGGAATGCGGCCTTTTCATACCACTCACTGGAACCGTCGCCAAGGAGACGCTGTTGTTCCGAATCAAACTCCTCCTCTTCTTCTATGGATAGTACTATTGCTTTGGGCGTTGGCACGCAACAAGTTTCTGCCTCTAGTCCTTCTCAATTGGCCTTTGATGTTTCTCCTTCTTCGCATGTTAAGCCTTCTGACTCACAAAATAAGTCTGCAAATATGTCTACACCAGAATGGTTTGAGGCATTTAAAATTGAGAACGATAGGAAGTATGAACAGCAAATGGCAGTGTCAAACCAGTTGTTGCTGTTGACCACCAGATTAATGGAGTCAAATAATAAAATTGCGTCTGAGGTCAGTGCTCTTAGAACAGACCTTGGTGAATTGAAACTGTCATTCTCTGAACTTAAAAAGCGTTACGATGCTCTCTCTGATCGTTCACATCAACACATTGCCTTATGTTCTTCACCATCTGTTTCTTTATTGTATGAATCTCACGAAATACTGTTTACGGGTACTCCTTTCTCTGTCTCTCTTAGCAATAAGTAAATTGTTAAAACCATATTGGAGGCTATAGGTCTTGATTATGGGGCTACATTTTTTATCGATACTCGTAAGTGGTTACCGCCTATTTCAATGGATGTAGATCAGCCTGAGTGCTCTCAGCAAAATGATTTTAGCTCATTCGTGGGCAGATTTTCTTCGGATGCTAAACATGATAGCATTATAGAGGTATCACCTAAACTTCGTAATCTCTCGGTTTTTAAACTATTTGGAATGAGTAATAACAGCAAAATTTTGCTCGGCTGATTAGGCCCAAACCGGTCTTTATGCTGCTTACTAAAGCTAATGCTATCTACAAAGACCTAAACTATCTTTGACCAATTGTTCGAAATCTAACGTTCTGTATGCGTCCGTCCAAGAATGCTGGTATAATTCCGCTTACGGATGAGGCGCAACTATCCTTACTCAAGCCTCGTGAAAATAAGCAGTGAGGTTTTTATGGCTTTCATGCGATGAACACTCGCTCTTTCTCAAATTTTTGTCCAAACAATAATATTAGTGGTGAGTTATCGTTTCCGATTATTAATTCTTCTCTGAACTCAAACTTTATTAATTTTTTACCACAATTCTAAATCTCGTCATCTGACATACAAATGTTAACCGTATCAAGACACATTTTTTAGCTGTTGAAAATCATATTACTCTTAACAAAACAAATATTTTTGCAGTTACTGAAACTTTTTTGACTGAACTTGACAATACCTTAATCATTTCCATCTATCATTACAACTTCTTTGGGTTAGACAGAGTTGGAAAGGGTGGAGGTGGAGTCGGCTTTTATGCACGTGATTTTCTTAAAGTCAATATACTGTCACAGTCTGATCCCGTCTTTGATAATATTGCAGAGTATATTATAGCTGAGATTTCTCTTGATACTGAAAAACTGATTTTTGCAGTTGTCTATTTACGACCAAAAGCTCTTTTTCCGGATGAATTTCTTAATACACTCTCAATATTTTTACCAACGTATAAAAACGTTATTATAACAAGTGATTTCAATATTAACTAATTATCTTGCAACTATTCTTCCGATACTTTTCGTTCATTTATCGATTCTTATGCTCTTTACGTGGTTTCTTCGGGTCCTACACATCATATTCTTACATCGGAGTACTCTACACACTCTTAGATTAATCTCTTCATTATTAAAGATGAGAGTTCCTAGATTTCTTATAATAAGTCATCCGCACCATTCATAGCAAGTCATGACCTTATTTCTATCATATTTAGAGCTTACAAACCTCCTAATGCAACGAAAAAACTCTTTTATAAAAATTCATTTAATTTGACTCTCCACAAAATTGGGCTCGCTAGTAAGGTCTTATCATCACCACTACAATATTTCTCTTTAAGGACTCTTCTTACACACTATACCTCGGTTTCTCCATCAACCGCCGCCTTATTTTATAGTGAGATAAATGAAGTGCTTGCTGTATCACTGCCGGTGATCTTCCAATTTTTGAGTTTGCTGAAGTTGACTGTTCCCTTGTTGAGTCTTTTGTACGTCTTGCCTCTTTAAAAGCAGTGGGGCCTGCTGATCGTTCAACAGATATGTTGAAGATTACACGTAATTCTATTGTATTAACAAATTCACTTCCATAGTGAATTTGTCTTTGTCCTCTGGAATTTTTCCCAATGAGTGGAAGAAGGCTTTCCTTTTACTATTGGCAAAGTCAAGCAAACTCGATTCACCTTCTTAAACATGACCTATTGCCAAGCTCTGTGAGGCTTTAAAGGTTCTAGAAAGGGTGGTGCATACTTAACTTTATTCTTCTATCGAGTCTAATGCCCTGCTTAATTGTTTACAATCAGGATTTCGAAGTCGAATAGTACACAGACAGCACTTTTGAAGCTCTTAGAAGATACTTATTTTGCAATTGATAAAAGAATGATAACCATACTGTTGTTGTTTGATTCTTTGAAGGTGTTTGACACTGTTCCTCACTCGTGTCTTCTTTATAAACTCCATTCCTTCAATTGTTCGGACTATGTCGTAAGATAGTTGACATCCTACTAGAGGAATAGATTCAACTCTGTACCTGATTTGAACAACCAAGTGGGTGAATAGGTCACGTGCATAGTTGGTGTGCCTCAAGGTAGTGTATTAGGTCCCTTACTATTCTCGATTTACATAAATGATGTTCCTTCGATCTTAACCAAGGCAAATCGTATTCTGTTTGCTGATGACCTTCAGTTCCATCATTCTTTTTTACCTAACTAATATTATTTTGTATTTTTTTCCTATAGCTGTGGCTATTCTTTTTAGCGAGTGATAGGCGTATCTTAAGAGCAGACCAAACTATCTGTCTTTGTCTAATAGTGTTTTTCATCATCTACATAAACACCATCGACTGTGACAAGAAAAAAATAGCAGCCCTCGCTAGATACTAGCATCAAAGGTAAATTTTATAATAACAATAAAATTATTTCATCGCGTGGTTTTTAAATGATATGAGACCTACCAACAATCTATAATGTAATCTATCTAATTTGGTATATCTAGTATTATTCAAAAACCACGTATTTTCATTATTTTGTTGTTATGAAATTAACTTACTATACTAATATCTAGCGGGGCCTGCTATTATTTTCTTGTTACAACCGATAATTTTTATATAAATTATAAAAAACACCATTAGACAAAGACAGATAGTTCGACCTTTTTTTAAATAATGTTTTGAAAATCGTTCAAAATATTGGATTTGAATATCTTTAAATTCTAGCTTTGATTTAAAAATAAGGTGTCACGTTAAAATCTGCGACTGCTAATTTATCACCGATCATTGAATAAAATCTGCATGCAATTAATTCATAGTTAGTATTCATACATTAAATTCATTATTGTTTATATTTATAATTAGAGTACGATGGCGTAGTGGCTAAGGTGTGGGACTCGTGTTCTCGTTGACGCGAGATCGATTTCCCGTCTAATCGCTTTTTCTCTTACTTTGCCATAGGTTGACACCACGTTAGAAAATATGATAGTTGTATTGTCTTATATGTATATGTGTAAAAATTCAGGCATTTACGGGGCTTGCTCCGTGGAAAATTATAAATAAATAAGGAATCATTATTTTATATTAAAACATAAGACTAAAATAAAAAGATTTAAATAAATAATTAAAGTAGTACACAGTATAGATATTGTACAATTAAAAAATAAGAATCGCACAAATTATGTCGCCAACACGACAAGATGGAAAGATGAACATGTTCATGTACTAAGCAAAGTAGTTTAAATAAGAGCGAAATGTTAATGAAGAATTAAGTTTCGTTTCGATCTCGAGCAAGTCTTGGTTACTATCCAACTGTCAAGTATAGACCTAGTTAGACCATGTCTCTTAGATAATGACTCGTCGCCCAGAAGGGTACATCCCGGAAAGTGGCAAGCTTAACTGGCTGATCCTTTTTCTTTTAGAGTTAATCCTTGTAATATATAATTGAATCTCATTTTCGTAATGTATCATATTCGAATAAATACTCAATCTTTAAATTTAATTATTGCTCTTGCGATTTGCAAACTACCTGTTCTTACTACTGATGTTTGTTACATATTAGTTCATAGAGTTTTCTGTTATAGATTGCTAAGCATTACGATTAGAGGTAATATTGCAGTCCCAAAAGCCTAAATAGATTTACTCTCGTAGTACTAGACGGTAAAACTATCACGTAATATGTCGTAAAGGTAAACCCATAATAAAATGAATAAGATAAATTAACAGCAAATAGTAGATCAAAATAGGTTTCAAAATTTGCAAACAGCAACTTTTAAGATATGTAAATACCACTAAGAAAAACTATACTAAAAAACGTACAGTTAGAAAAAAAAATTTAGCTGGAGTAAAGAGTAAATTACTTCGTTCCCGCAAAAGTGAGACCAAAGTCATTATTCCCGCAAGGGCAAGAATAAAGTACTTTATTTTTGCTGAAATTTGAGAAGTCAGTTATATCTTTCTATCAGCCCGTTTCTAGAATTGATAAAGTGGCCATTACTGTTGGGATCAGAATAAAATATATTATTCTATTTTGATTTGATATTTATAAGGTGACCACTCATCTAAAATTTTAAAGCTTCATTCAATGATAAAAAACGCTGCTGAGTGCTTCGACGCAATGCTTTTTCATAGAACTCATTGAGTTAAAGTAATTTGATTTGATTTTAAAAAATGTGATTTTAATATAAAAAAATATAATTCCTATTTAAGAAAAATTAAGAAGGGAAAAAAAGAGTAAGAGTGAGTGTGAGAAAGTAATTAGGAAATAGGAAAAAAGGGAGAAAAATATATATGAAAATAGTGAAAAATAAGTATCAGGGTGGGATAGAAAGAAAGAGAGGAAGTGAGGAAAAAAGAAAAAAGTTAGTGCGAGCGTTAAACAAGAAGAAGTGATCATAAAGCTACGCGACAAAAATTATTTATCAAAAGCTTGTTTTATAAAGGCAGTAGCGAATAACTAGCATACAAATTTTAAAGCAAATTCATCGAGTAATTTACGTAAAATAAAAATAAGTAAAGAAACAAAATTTTTTTTTAACTTTTAAAATGGCTCTAAAATTAAAATAACATTAGGAAAACCAATTTTCTAGTTAATAGTTTCTTACCTACTTAGACAATAAAAAAGATTGTGCACAAAATTTGAAATAAATCCATCGAGTAGTTTTCGACAGTAGCGAATAAATTGTATACAAATTTTGAAGCTAATCTACCGAATGGTTTATGTAAAATAGAAAAAAATAGAAAATGCTCTAAAATTAAAGCTGCGTTAACCCATTAATGCCCAATTCCACTAAAGTTTCACATTACCTTTGGCCGCTGAAGAATGTGAATAATCAATCTATTTTTTATACCTAAAATACATTTCTGACTATTTTTGGGTATGCTCTATCGAAATTTGACGTCCAAATTAGAAAATATTAAATTTAAATGCTCTTTTTTCAGAATTAAAATGAAAAATGCCATTTTTCTGTCATTTTTTTTCGAAAAAACCCAGTTATCTTTTAGGTTGTCATACCTGGGGTTCGGTAAAAAATATGAAAATGATGGAATTTTTATCCAAACTTTAAAATGCCGTTGGGTTATTGTTTAATAGCTACAATGGCCGATTCAAAATGGCGGCTTCCATAATGTTGTATAGTAAGAAACTTTGTTATTTTTTTACTAGCGAGAAATCAACTCTAGTAAAAACTTTTATATTAGAAAAAGTGCTTAGAATTTACCGAAGAATACGTATGAATTTTTGGAACATTTTTTGAGAGGTTTTTGAATTTTTCAAAAATTGGCAAAATTTAAAAATTCAAAAACCTCTCGGAAAATTTTGCAAAAATTCATACGTATTCTTTGGCTTGTTCTAAGCGTTTTTTCTTCTATAAAATTTTTTTATGAAGTTGATTCTTTCCATGCTAAAAATTAATGATATATTCCATTATACTAAAATATATGGAGATCATTTCGACTCAGTCGCTCTTCAAAAACCTTTAAATATTCAAAAAATTCTAAAAACCTTTTTCTTTTAATTGTTTCAATTGCTCTTCCATCAAGATTTTTTTATGAAGACTACGGTTTTTGTTTTTCTATAAAAATTTTTACAATTCCATTACATGAAATAGTGATGATATAAGTAGTGGTTTCAGAGTATATAGAAAAATTATTACGGCTTTTTTGATAATCCTCATACTTGTAAATGTGCGATTAAAATTACTAATTTTTTTATAATTGATTTTACTAATTCATCAATATGGGTAAACGGAAATCTGGAAAACCATTAGCTTTACCTATTCCCACTCGAAGAAGCGGTAGAAAAGCAAATAGTAATAATTTTGAGATAGATGAAAGGAATAACGTGGCATTTATTCCGGATCCTGATCATTCAGGAGATTTTGATTCTGATGGTGCTGTTGATTACGAGTTGGATGCACAAAGTTCATCACATTCATGTGAATCAGGTAATAAATCAAAGTCTGATGAATCTGAGTTAGAGGTGGATGATGATTGCGATGATTTTTTTACCCCAAAACATTCTTATGTTCGTGTATCAGCAGAGTATACTAATACTCAAAAAAAATTAGATGAAGATTATGTTTACAAGTGGATACCGGGAGAAAAAGCATATTTGAATTAGTTAGAAAACGATATATCTTTATCTGATAAAGACAAACAATTGATTCTTTCAAAATCGTTTAGAGAATTGTTTGAACTTTTTATCTCGATTGAAATAAAGAACTATATCATTGAATGTACCAATCTTAACGGATATCCAGACAACAAGTTTACTCTACAGGAACTAAATACATTTATTGGAATAATAATATTTACTTCATTCAACAAGAGACATGCTCAAAGAGATTACTGGAGTACTGATCCATTCCTACGTGCAGAACCTGCTTCTAAAGCTATCATTCGAAACAAATTTGAAATGATAAAATCTTTTTTGAAGTTGTCAAAACCTGAAGATAAAGACAAGCAAAACAAAGTCTGGAGAGTTCAAAAGGTTCTGGATATCTTCAAGACAAACTTGTTAGAATTTGGCATTTTTTCTTCTGCCCTTTCTGTGGACGAAATGAGGGTAAAGTTTTTTTGGGAAAGTCTCAATAAAACAGTTCATAAAATGTAAGTCAACAAGGTATGGAATAAAATTATGGGGACTCTGTAGTTCTAGTGGATATCTGTTCAACTTTGATATTTATTGTGGAAAAAACTCTGAGACTGGAACAGAATTGTGCAAAATCGCACAAGGAAGTCGAGTAGTTATACAGATGCTACAGCCTCTCCTAACTAGTACTTCTATTCGAAATCTTGATGAATATCACGTTTATTTTGACAACCTTTTCTGCTGCGCAGATTTATTAATATATTTGAAGAAATTAGGATTGAAAGCAACTGGTGTTGTTAAACGTGATCGAGCTCCTGAAAAAATAGATTTCGACAAAAATACTGACAGAGGAACTTACGTATCGAAATTTGATAAGCAAAGTGGGCTCAATTTTATTACTATACAAGATTCCAAGATTGTATCAATTCTATCTACCGCAACAGGTGTGAGTCCTCTTGCTCCGGTAAAATGGTATAAAAAAGCTCAAAAACCAAAGTGTGACCTACTGTTTCCCAATTCATTTGCCGTTTACAATAATTTTATGGGTGGTGTAGATATTCATGATCAACATTGCAGTAAACTACTACTGTCTTTGCGATCAAAAAAGTGGACTTGGGTGATCTTCATGCGGTTGATACAATCAGCAATAACAAATACCACTGTGTTGTACAATACAGCTAAAGGTGGCAAAAATAAAATTGGTACTAAAAAAGTGGCTATGAGCATTAGCAAAGAATACTTAACAAAATGTAAAAACACACAGAAGACAGTGGTTCACAAAAGAGTTACTAAGAAAGTAAAAAGAAATTGTGGTGGTAGCAAGTATGAAGTTAGAACCAATGTATATTGCGAAGGATGCAAAATATTTGTATGCAATAAGTGCTTTGACGATAAACATGAAAAAAATTAAATAAGTATCTGGAAAATGTAATTATAATATGGATCAATGGAGAAGTCTCAAACAACTACCAGAAGTGGAAACAATAAAATATAAAAATCAGGAAACTACAAAAAAATCTAAAAATATTAAAAAATACAAAAAAATCTAAAAATATTAAAAAATACAAGAAAATCTAAAAATATTAAGAAATATAAAAAAATCCAAAAATACAAAAAAAAATACAAAAAAAATACAAAAAAATGTAAAAGATGATTCTTCAAAACGCATCCTCCACGTGGTGAGAATTGGAAACAGTGGTTAACTGGGCTGGGAACTACTGGCTAGTGGCGTTTGGACAGATTTTCAAATGATTTGACACAAAAATTAATTTTTAAGCTAAATCTAAACTTGGTCATATCTTTGAAATGTACACAGAGAAAATCAACTTTATGAGAAAATTTTATAGAAAAAAAACGCTTAGAATAAGCCAAAGAATACAAATGAATTTTTGCAAAATTTTCCGAGAGGTTTTTGAATTTTTGAATTTTGCCAATTTTTGAAAAATTTAAAAAACTCTCAAAAAATTTTCCAAAAATTCTTACGTATTCTTCGGTAAATTCTAAGCACTTTTTCTAATATAAAAGTTTTTACTAGAGTTGATTTCTCGCTAGTAAAAAAATAACAAAGTTTCTTATTATACAACATTATAGAGGCCGCTATTTTGAATCGGCCATTGTAGCTTTTGAACAATAAACCAACGGCATTTTAAAGTTTGGATGAAAAATCCACCATTTTCATAGTTTTTACTGAATCCCAGGTATGACAACCTAAAAAATAACTGGGTTTTTTCGAAAAAAATGACAGAAAAATAGCATTTTTCATTTTAATTCTAAAAAAAGGGCATTTTAATTAAATATTTTTAAATTTGGACGTCAAATTTCGATAGAGTATACCCAAAAATAGTCGGAAAGGTATTTTTGGTATAAAAATTCGATTGATTATTCACATTCCTCAGCGGCCAAAGGTAATGTGAAACTTTAGTGGAATTGGGCATTAATGGGCTCAGGAAATCAGTTTTTAAAAACTTGTTTTCTTCAGACAGTAGTAAATAACTTGTATACAAATTTTGCATCAACTTCAACGGATAGCTTGCGTAAAATAAAAAAATTAAATTTTTTTTTCAATATTTAAATGACTATGTTTAAAACTACACTAAATAGGAGAGGCTATGAGCTTCGGGTTACAGATCTTGATGAAACTTTGGGATATGTTTTTAGGTACCATAATATGAGTAAAGCCAGAGCGGTACGGTCTAACGCTTCGGAAAACTGAAATTATAGGCGTTTCTAGTCTTATTTTAAGAAAAATTAAAAAAAAAAGACTCTAATGGAAATGTGAATAATTCAGTCTAGAAATGTCTTTAATAAATTTACAGGGACTTAAATAAAAGTAGAGCAAGGAAGCTTTAATTTGCCGTTTTCAGAATTGAGAAATAATAACACAGGCCCACAAAAAAAAGTTGGTGGTTCTGGGATGGAGACTATACTTTTCGTTTGTATTTTTTCCGGCTAAATGCGAATCCGGCATCAAAAATAGGGGGTTGGCCGCCCAATTTAGAATATAACCTCAATAACTGTCAAAAAAACGTGTTTCTGTAGAAAAACATGAGAAGAAAAAATGAAAATTGTTTCCAGCACATCAAAAACA
The DNA here is from genome assembly GCA_017163975.1 of Anastatus disparis. Lineage (NCBI taxonomy): Eukaryota > Metazoa > Arthropoda > Insecta > Hymenoptera > Eupelmidae > Anastatus > Anastatus disparis. Next base: position 755,046 of record JAFFSR010000072.1, read on the forward strand.
CTTTATTTTTATGTATTTTAGCCTGCTGAATCCGAACTTGTTATGGAAAAAGAAAGTCGACCGCCTAATTTTGAAGATAACCTCAAAATACTACTCCCAAGTTAATTTGCACAGGAGCTAAATTGACTTACGCTTGCGTATACGCTTGTCTTTAAACGATCTATGCAAAGGATTCCTACGTCTCTTTTTCTTATTAGGTTATACTTCTCTTTTCAGCATCCAGCAATAGTCCGCCATCATGCTCACGCTACATTTCCCTTGCCATCTACGTGCAAATTCCTTTATATCCTGATGAAATCTTTCACCATGCTCTTCACTGTAGTCACCTAGGACTGGTGGAAATTCATCAATGTGCGAATCAAGAAAGTGGAATTCAAATTCATTAAGCGACCTAATTTTTTGAAATTCTGTACCATATTTTCTACGATGCTGTTGTAGTTCTCATCTTTGTTGTTACCAAGAAATTTTGTTGCAACATCTTTAAAACTCAACCAGGCTGCCTTCTCGGTATCATTCATACTTGTGACGAATTCTTCGTCCCTGAACATTTAGCGAATTTAAGGTCCATCAAAAATACCTTCCTTCACTTTAACTAGAGTTATATTCGTAAAGATGGTTTCTGAGTATTTGAAGCATCGCCCTTCTTTATCGAGAGCTTTAACAAATTGTTTCATCAGCCCAAATTTAATATGTAAAGGCGGTAAAAGGATTTTTCTAGGATTGACAAGAGGACGTTTGATGACATTGCTAGAACCTGGAGTGAGTGATGGTCTCGCTGGCCACACTTTTGTATTATGGTGTTTTGCTCTATCTCGACTGTCGAACATGCTTAAATACCATAGGTACATGGTAAAACCTGATTGTTGACCTAGTATCATTGACAATATTTTCAGGTCTCTGCAAATTAACCATTCATGCTCACTATACTATATTTTATTTAAAATGTTTCTGATGTTACAGTATTCTTCTTTGAGTACAGATGAAAGAGCCAATGGTAACGGAGCGTTCTCGTTTGTATTGTAAAGAAGAACTGTCTTCAAGCTTCGCTTAGATGAATCGATGAATAACCTCCACTTTTCTGGCCTGTATAAATTTGGTTTAAACTCATTAATAAGTCCTCGTACATCGGTGCAAAACACTAGATCAGATTCGCTAGTGAAGTATGATTAAAACGCTTCTTCTCGGTTTCGATAAAATGTAACTTTTACGTCTCTTTTTGATACATTAAAAGACTTTACTTGAGAAATCATTAATTCAGCTGCATCTTCTGCTAATCCAGCATTTCTAAACATGTCATTAAGTTGAGCTTGAGAGATCTTTTTTTTACTTTTCTCTTTACTAATGGGAACATATTCCTCATCACTGTCCGAAGACAGTTCTTCTTCACTTTCAACGGATTCACTTTCTGCTTTCCTCAACGATTTATTTTCGTCAGTATCGTCGTCTGTATGGTCGTTAAGATTTCGTACGTCTTCTTCTGTACCACAATCAACTAGCATACTATCCATTCCTTGTATAAAGCTGTCTCGTGAAGCCTCGTCTATCAATCTTTCGACTATTTGCTTCTACGGACGAACGACACTAGAAACTGTCGCATACAATATTTTATCTGGTCGCACTTTATTTACCCCACTTACATTTGTCACGCGAGTGTAGCAATCACTTTTATCTAATTGCTTTTCCAAATAGCTGGTTTCAAAAACTTTATTTTACTTTTATCTCCAGTTTTATCGAATTTATGTAACATGTTTAGGAATGCTGGATAAGCAAAAGAATCAGCTGAATTAATGGTTTCTCAAGTAAAGTCTTTCAATGTATTAAAAAGAGACGTAAAAGTTACATTTTATCGAAACCAAGAAGAAGCGTTTTAATCATACTTCACTAATGAATCTGACCTAGTGTATTGCACCGATGTACGAGGACTTATTAATGAGTTTAAACTAAATTTATACAGGCCAGAAGAGTGGAGGTTATTCGTCGATTCATCTAAGCGAAGCTTGAAGACAGTTTTTCTTTACAATACGAACGAGAACGCTTCGTTACCATTGGCTCCTTCAACTGTACTCAAAGAAGAATACTGTAATATCAAAAAATGTTATAAATAAAATACAGTATAGTGAGCATGAATGGTTAATTTGCAGAGACCTGAAAATATCGTCAATGATACTAGGTCAACAATCAGGTTTTACCATGTACCCATGGTATTTATGCATTTTTGATAGTCGAGATAGAGCAAAACACCATAATACAAAAGTGTGGCCAGCGAGACCATCAATTATCCCAGGTTCCAGCAATGTCATCAATCGTCCTCTTGTCGATCCTAGCAAAATCCTTCTACCGCCTTTACATATTAAATTTGGGCTGATGAAACAATTTGTTAAAGCTCTCGATAAAGAAGGGCGACGCTTCAAATACTTAGAAACCATCTTTACGAATATAACTCTAGTTAAAGTGAAGGAAGGTATTTTTGACGGACCTTAAATTCGCTAAATGTTCAGGGACGAAGAATTCGTCACAAGTATGAATGATACCGAGAAGGCAGCCTGGTTGAGTTTTAAAGATGTTGCAACAAAATTTCTTGGTAACAACAAAGATGAGAACTACAAGAGCATCGTAGAAAATATAGTACAGAATTTTAAAAAATTAGGTCGCTTAATGAATTTGAAACTCCACTTTCTTGATTCGCACATTGATGAATTTCCACCAGTCCTAGGTGACTACAGTGAAGAGCATGGTGAAAGATTTCATCAGGATATGAAGGAATTTGAACGTAGATGGCAAGGGAAATGTAGCGTGAGCATGATGGCGGACTATTGCTGGATGCTAAAAAAAGAAGTACAACTTAATAAGAAAAAGAGACGTAGGAATCCTTTGCATATATCGTTCGAAGACAAGCGTATATGCAAGCGTAAGTCTATTTAGCTCTTGTGCAAATTGACTTGGAAGTAGTATTTTGAGGTGATCTTTAAAATTAGGCGGTCGACTCTCTTTCCCTATAACAAATTCGGATTCAGCAGGCTAAAATACATAATAATAGAATGTTTTTGATGTGCTGGAAACAATTTCCATTTCTTCTTCTCATGTTTTTCTACAGAAACACGGTTTTTTGACAGTTTTTGAGATTATGTTCAAAATTAGGCGGTCGGCTCTCTTTTTTCATAACAAATTCGGATTTAGCAGGCTAAACTGCATAAAAATAAACAATTTTCATTTTTTCTCCACATGTTTTTCCACAGAAACACGATTTTTTGACAGTTTTTTGAGGTTATGTTCAAAACATTCGGCGAACTCCCTATTTTTTACGCCGTACTCTGATTCTGCGGGAAAAAATACAAAAGAAAAGTATAGTCTTCATCCCAGAACCACCAACTTTTTTTTGTGGGCCTGTGTAATGAGAACCGGAGATATGTGTTAAAAATAATAGGTTCTTTTATCAAATAAATAATACTTTTATTTATTATTAAGTTTATTTCTTTTTAATCTAAATAATAATAATTCTAACGATTACACCTTATGATTATCGAGATAATTACAATATATATATATATATATATATATGGTGCGTGACTCTCACTAACGTCCCTCACCTTCTTAGCCATTTTTTACAACAAAAACTAGTACCGTGCATTGCCACATTATCCTCAGCGCAACACACACATTCACTCATAAGTATATTTACTCAAATGAGATGGTATATGTGGAATACAAAATTACACTATTCTCAACACACCACCTTAATTTTGATGCTACAATAATAGGATAATTTATAAGATAATATATAAGATGCTACAATATAATACCTTCTTTTATTTTTTTTTATTTTAAAAAAGTTACAAAATATTTAAAAGGAATCTAAATTTTTCAAATTTACCTAGCGCTTTTGTTAGTATGTCAGCTGCATTATGTTCTGAATTTACTTTAATTATGTCAATTTCTCTTTTTTTGTAACATTCATTTATAAAATGGTAATGTACTTCAATGTGTTTGGAGTTTTTTGTCAAATTTCCAAATTAAGATATGGCAATAGCTCCTGAATTATCCTCGTAAATTTTAATTGGTTTTTCTAATTTTATTTTAAAATCTTCTAACAGACTCTTTACAACTTTGATCTAACTTACTGCTTCTGACAAAGCTGCGTACTTGGCGGATGTTGATGATTTTGTAACGCTGCCTTGTTTTTTTGTTTTCCAATAGATAACATTTTCAATGAATCTTATTAAATAGCCGGTAGTAGATTTCCTACCTACCTTATCTCCAGTCCAGTCAGCATCTACGAAGCAATCTAGTATTTCAATATTTACATTTCTTTTATAATTTAATTGTAAATTCTTTGTTAAATATAGATATTTTAATATTTTTAAGGCATGTTTATAATGAGTATCATTTTAACTATTTTGAAAGCGACTTAAATAGTTCACACTATAACTAATATCTAATCTTGTTCCAGAATTAATATATAATATAGCTCCAATTAGGTTTCTAAATTTAATATCATCTTTTGCTGACTGAGCTGGCTCTAAACTTAAATTTTGTTCCATAGGTGTATAATTTAATTTACTATCTATAATATTATACTTTCTCGCCAATGACTCAATATACTCACTTTGGTTTAATTTCATTTCACTTTTTAAATGACTAATCCAAAGGAATAAATAAGAAAAATAAACAAAAATGTCCTCGTGTCACGCGTCCGGAGCGTACAAGTATTTTGTTTTCAAAATAAAAAGTATTTAAATACATAATTATTAAAATTTTACTGTAATAATTTTTGAAGATTTTTAAATAAAGAATCTAATGGTGGGGTGAAGAAATACAATAACTTAATAAAATGTATTCAAAACTGACGTCAAAGTTACGACAATTTTTTTGTCCTCGTGTCACACTTTTAATAGTTTATTGTGAAAATCATTTAAGAAGTCAAATAATTAGAGCTAAATATCGTTAAATATAAAAATTAATATGTATTTTAGTAATTAAAACAGTTATTAATGTAAAAGGTTTTATATATGGTGAGAAAATATATTTAAATCAAAGACTTCCGGCCGGCCGGCGTAGAGGTGAGCACGCGGGCATATAGCAGATAAAAAAAGTTGAAATAAATTTAGATAAAGGCAAAGAATAAATATAAGAAATAAAGCTAAAAGAAAGTGAGACAGTTAAGAAACAGTGTAAGTGTTATCTGAAGAAAGAATAGAAAAGAAGATTGGGAAAAGATCAATTAAAAAAAGTGAAACAGTTTGGAGGTTAGAAAAAAAAAATATGGCGGACAAAAACAGCGAAGACAGTGAAATCGACGAAAAAAAGGAGGAGAAAAAAAGGAGAGGCAGGCCACGAAAAGAAGAAAATGGAAAAGTAATAAACTCGGCAATGGAAACATTTTTAGAAACGAGAAAATTGGCTAAGAATGGAAAGAGTAACAAATGGAAAGTAATTCATTCGCCGGTAAAAACGAATAGAGAAAGTATATGGCCGGGAGGATTGAATAGCAAACAAGAAGACGTAAGTTTAAGCAAAGATAGCTATACACAGACGGAAACAGGTACGGACTCGAGTACGGTAATAAACCAAAGCGAAAAGACGCAAGCAACAAGGATAGCAATAGAACTAAGGGAACTTAACGGCAAGATAAAGAATATGGAGGCGAACATAGAAAGTTTAGAAAAAGAAAAAGAAACATTAGCTAATACAGTTAGTGAAATGAAAGAACAGATAAAGGAAGAGAGATTAGCATGCAAAACGGAAATGGAAAAGTTAAAAGAGGAGATAAATACTTTAAAAAATGATGTAAAAAATTTCTTAAAAAATAAAGAAAAAATAAGCGAAAGAAAAAGTGCAGGGGACGGCAAAGATATAGAAACAAGCAACAGAGACATACTACAAGAATCGGAGGGAGAAGGAGAGGGAACATCGTGCGAGCGGGATGATAAACGACAGCAACGACAACATCGTAAGTGCAAGAAACGAACCGACATCGGCAAAGGGTGATTTGTACTATAGTAGAGACTACTTAAGCTTTAAGCCGCGATGAGTGAGTGTGAACTAATGTATGAATTAAAAGAAAGAAAGGATAGGAAAAAAAATATCATGATAAGGGGTATAAGAACGGCGGGGAAGGGTTTAAAGGAAGAGATTAAAAATATAATAAAAAATAAATTTGATTTATCGGTATATATAAAAAATATAAGAGCAATAGGAGGAGGGCTAGTAGTGGAGTCAGAATCTATGGAAAACAAAGTCGAATTAATGAAAAAGAAAGGGTTGCTAAAAAACACAAATGTATGGGTAGAAGATGATTTAACTGATAGGGAGAGAAAGGTTATGAACTGGCTTGAAATGATAGCAGACGAAGAGAAAAAATACAATATAGAATGTAGGTTAGGTTACATGAAAATAAGAGTGAGAGAGGAATGGTATGAATGGAGCGAGAGAGAAGGAAGACTTATAGAAATGGAAACGTATTAGCCCTTTCGAGAATAGAAAAAGAACCGAAATAGGGGGGGGGGGGAAATACATTAAATGCATAACGTGGAACATAGCAGGTGGGAATAAGATGTTTAGATTAGAACAATTTTTGAGGGAATTTGATATTATCTTAATACAAGAAGCGTGGGTTGAAAAGAGTAAAGAAAAAGAATTTATGGGGAGGTTAAGCAATGAGTATGTATGGTCAACTAAAGCGGCAAGCAGAAAAAAAACAAAGGGGAGAGCGAGCGGCGGGGTTTTGGTAGGCATAAAGAAGCATATCCAATTCGAATACATTTTAGAATGGGGCTTCGGGATATATGTAAAAGGCATTAATGTAAATAAAAAAATCAAAGATTAAATGTGATAGTAGTTTATAACAATAGCAAAAATATAAAAAATGTATTAGATGAAATAAGAAAAATGATAGAAACAAGTATAAAAAGGGACGAAAAAGTTATTATAGTGAGCGATTTAAATGCTAGAATAGGGCTAGAACAGACTGGGTTAGATGGAATAATTTTAGGAAAAAGGAAATCAAAGGACAAAACCTTAAACAGAGAGGGAAGGAAACTAATAGAGTTATGCGACGAATTAGGTTGTTTAATAAAAAATGGAGGAACAAAAGGAGACTGGGAGGGAAATTTGACTTTTGTAGAGGAAGGAGGGGCGTCAGTACTAGACTTAATAATTGAATCGGATAACAACACGAAAAGCATAATAAGTGAAATGAAAGTTATACCTAAAATTGAATCGGATCATTTACCAGTCAGTTTTAAAATTGAAGTAGATATAGAAGGGGGGAAGAGAATAATAGAAATCTAGAATATAGGAAACCAGAATATAAATTAAAGTAAGACAAAAATAAAGAGGGCGAATACAAGAACGCGATGGAAAAGAAAGAAATAAAAATTAAGAGGGAAGGGAATAATTGGCAAAACAGGTGGGAAGTACTAGATAATCAAATATGGGAGGCAGCACATGAAGTAGGTTTAGTAAAAAAAGTAGCAGGAGCGGCTAAGGTAGGATCAATTGATACACTAAAAGAGGTTAGAACGCGAAAGAATAAAACATGGGGGGCATTGAAAAAATGGTTAGACACAGGGAAAGACTCGGACAAAAAAACTCTGACCGAAGAAAAAAGAAAATCAAGAAAAATTAGATGGAAAATATTAGAAGAAAAAAAAAAAAGAAATGGCAAGAAGTCCATCAAAGTCGAGGCATGAGAGAATTTTGGGAAGCAATAAATAAATTCAAGCCAAAGGAAAGAAAAAAAGGAAAATATATAGAAAAACGGGTGTGGCTAGACCATTTTAAAAATTTACTGGGATACAAAAATACAAACTCAAATGATAACAGCAAGGATAATTACAAAGAAACAGAAGAAGCAGAAGCAGAAGAAGTAGAAAGAGTAGAAGTTGAAGAAGAAATGGATATAGGAATGAAAATGAGTTGGTTGAAGTAGCCAAAGCATTAAAAAAAATGAAAAATAACAAAGCAGCAGGTGAGGATGGGTTGGTGGTAGAATTCCTAAAAGGATTAACGTTAAATTGGCAAGTTATGTTGACGGATATACTAAACAGTATAATGGAAAGCGGGAAACTACCGGAAGGATGGGAGAAGGCCAAAATATATCCTATTTTTAAATCAGGGGAGATAGATGATGTGAAAAATTATAGAGGGGTGTCACTACTAAATGCGGGGTACAAACTACTTACAAATATAATAGCAGGGAGGTTAAAAAATTGGTTAGAATCAAACGATCTGATTAAAGAGTCACAGGCAGGATTTAGGGGTGAAAGAGGGACGAGGGATCACATATTTGTGCTAAATAGCCTTATTGGTAATAAATTAGAAAATAAAAAAGGAAAGTTGTACATAGCGTGGATTGATTTCAAACAAGCATTCGATAGGGCGAATAGGAAAATTTTATGGGAAAAATTAGAAAAACTAGGAGTCAAGGGAAAGGTATTGAAAATAATAAAAGGAATATATGAAAAAACTTTAAATGAAGTAATCACGGAAGAAGGGACAACAGAAAGCTTTGAAACAAGTAGAGGCGTAAGACAAGGCTGCCCATTAAGCCCGTCCTTGTTCAACATATATATAGAGGACGTGGAAGATAGATGGGAAAAGAAAAATGAAGGAGGGACGGTGATAGGGAATAAAAAAGTATATTGTCTAAAATTTGCAGACGATATCGCTGCAATAGCAGACACAAAAGAAGGAATACAAAGCATGTTAGATGATCTAGAAAAATTTTGTAGGGAGAACGACATGGAAGTAAATACGAAGAAAACAAAAATAATGATTTTTAGAAATGGCGGAAGAAGAAAAAAAGATGAAAAATTTACATATAAGAAAGAAAAATTGGAAGTGGTAAAAGAGTATAAATACTTAGGTTTCTGGTTCACAGAAAATAACTCGTATAACACTCACGCAAAAACGTGTGCAAAAAAAGGGCAAAGGGGTATAAATATGATATGGGGTATGTGGAAAAGGGCGAAACTGGGAAAATTAAGCGAAAGAATATATCTATTGGAAACGATTGTTAAAACGGCATGTTTATATGGGGCGGAAATATGGGGATGGGAAAAAAAGGAAGCGATAGAGAAAGTACAAAGTAGGTATTTAAAAATGGCAATGGGACTGAATTAGAATACACCTGGGTACATATGGAGAATGGAGTCGGGAAAAATGGAGTTGAAATAGAGGCAATTAAAAGAGCAGCAAAATACATTCTAGGATTATCAACATGGATAAAGAGAGATGGCCAAGAATATGCCTTAGGGAGGAATTAAGAGGGTTAAAAATGGAAATGCAACTAGATGGGGAAAAGGATTGGATAAAACTCTAAAGGCAGCGGGGATAGGGGAAAAAATAAATTGGCAGTTTTCTAAAGAAGAGGCTAAAGGAATTAAAGAAAAGTGGGAAAATGTAGTAAAAATAAAGGTAGAACAAGAAATCCAACAGGATTGGAATAGAATAGATAGGTCAAAGTACTGCGAGGACTACAAGGAAAGGAAAAAAATATGGCGTAGAGAAAACTACTGGGAAAATGGGAAATATGAAGGGCACATAAGGGAGCAATGATCAAGGTTAAGGTGTGGAAACATAGGGAGAAGCGAAAATAAAGGTTTCCGAGACACTAAATGCAGACTGTGTGGAATAGAACAAGAAACTCTAGAACACATATGGATTTGCAAAGTAGGCAAAAATAAAATAAAAAAAGAATGGGTAGAAGGTATAGAAAAATGGAAACTGACTGGTAAGGAATCGGAATTAACTTATAAAAGAGTTGCTCCAAGGTAACCCAGTAGAGGCAATGTGCAAATACAGTAGGGAATTTGAAACAATTGCAAGGGAAAGAGAATTAGCACAGAAAAGGGTAATAGAACAACAATATTGTGACATATAGCTAGAAATTAAAATGTAAATAAAGCGAGTAGAAAATAATAAAGTGAAAAACTAGAAAGGGTTAGTGGGTATAAATAAAGGTCAAATATTGTAGACTAAAAAGCGATAAGCACGGGATTGTCGTGCGAGGGTGATATGTAAAAACATGTCAAATATGTATACATGGAAAACAAATAAATTATTGCTATATTTAAATCAAACCATAAAAAAACGTACCTTTTCTAATGTCTTCATGTAACGCTAAATTTCTTAACGAAAAAAAAATCTAATCAGAATTTGGACTACGGGAAAAGAAAGTAGGCTTTAAGAGCTTCAAATTGACTGTGAAATATATTTGTTATTATATATATTACTCGCCAAGTAATCACTTTTAATGTATACAAAAGAAAAAAAAATGTCCTCGTGTCACACTTTATAAGTTTATTTACATTTACACATGTTATATTTCCAAAATTGATATACAGCTAGCCCATTATTGTTTTCTTCTTATTTATAGTATTGATAAACATATTAAAAAATACCAAGTAAAATTTAGGAATTTTTTTTTTAGTTTTTAAAAAACATGATTTTGACAACTTTTTAAATTCTACCCATAACCTATTGGTTGTTTTACAAATACCTCCGATTTTACTGCACCGTTTAAAAAGGCTGTTTCTACGTCCATTTGTTCAATTAATAAACCATTTTGACTACAATAAGATAGCAGTAATTTTAAAGTTTGAGTTCTAGCTACTGGGGAGTACAAATCTCCCAGTACTTTTTTTTGTTGATAACCACGAACTACTAATCTCGCCTTTTTTGGTTATCAGACTTATTTTTAGAAACCCACTTAAGATCTAAGACTCTTTAATCTTTAGGTTTTTCTACTATATGCCATGTTTTATTTTTTATTAAACGCCTTATCTCTCTATCAATGGCTTCCTTCCATAAATCATAATTATTTCTTCTTGACGCCTCTTCATACGTTGTAGAAGTATCAGCGCTAACTACATTTACGTATATATAATTGGTATTTACTTGACCATATTTGTCTGGTTTACTTTTATTACGAATAGATCTCCTTAATTAATTCCTTTTCTTTAACATGATCATATTCATAATTCAATTTTTCCTATTTTTCGTTTTTTGTTATTTCAGTTTCTTTTTTATCATCAATTTTTTCTTTGATTTTAGTAGATTCAGAGTTTTCATCAATAATAGGTTCTTCCATTTTTACTATTGGTACTATTCTACTATTGATCAAAACTCTGTATCCCATTTGCTCGTAACCTACAAGTACATCAATATCGGCTTTACTCGCCCACTTTGAATTTCTTTTTACATCAGGTATTCTTATAAAAACTTCACTGCCGTATACTCTTAAATTTTTAATATTTGGTTTTTTCTTAAAAAATATTTCAAAAGGTGTTTTACTTTCAAAATTGTTTGTTATTATTCTATTTTTCAGATAAGCTGTGGCTTTGACTATTTCAGGCCAATATTTAATGTTTAAGTTTGAATCAGATAGTAGGCATCTAGCTGAATTCATTATTGTTCTATTATAACGCTCGGAAGTTCCATTCAGTTCATGTACGTATGGTAGACAAGGCTCCAAACAAATTCCTTTTCCTTTAATTAAATTGAACATTTCTTTATTTAGATAATCTTTACCACTGTCGCAACTTAATCGTTTTATCTTTTTACCAGTAAAATTTTTAACTTGGTTTATATAATCTATGAAACAATTAAAAACTTCATGTTTTGACTTTATTGTATATATCAAAGCGCATTTGCTGTAATCGTCTATAAACGTCAGAAAATATTAAGACCCATCATATCCTATATTATTATGAGGACCATTTAGATCAGTGTGAAATAATTCTAAAATGTCACTTGTACCGCTACGGTTATTTAGAAAAGGTGAATTGTGCATTTTATTTTGGACAAAAGTTCCACATTTTAGAATTTCATTCTCAAAACTTTCTGGTATTCCTTCAACTAGCCCTTTTTACTCATAATATTTAAGTATTTAAAATTCACGTGCCCCAACATTTTGTGAAATTTTTCTTTTAGTGTCATTTTTTCCACAGTTTTAACATCAACCGTTTGAATCTCTAAATAGCTATTCATTTTATACAAACCAAATTCCTTGTACGTGACTGTAATTATTTTATTTTTATTATTGTAAATTATTTATATTTTACCCTCTGAAAATATTTTATTTTTATCTATTACTTTCGCGTAACTAATCAAATTTTTCATGAATACCGCGCATCATGTTGTCCTTCACGGTGTTGCTGCCAGCTTCTTCCTCGATGTACATAACCTCTTGTGTATCCGCGACTACCACGCCCCCTATTTTGAGGTAGTTCTGATGACTGATATTGGCACTGTTGCTGTGTACAGCGTTAACCTCCTGACCATTGTGGCGCTACACTTGATCCACCTCTTCCTATGCCACGTCACTATAAATTTCAGCAATTTTTCTTTATATGACCGCGTTGATTAAAACTTCGACACAGTATATCTTTAAACTCCACCTTGAATACACTTGATCTTTTTTTATTATTTTCTATTTGCCCATACTTTTCCCACATATCAATTTTATTTTTTATAAATTCACAAGTGCGATCACTATCCTTTACAGAGTCAATTAAGTCACCAATATAACTAAGTGAGTCTGGTAGTGTTTTAAGCATATAGTCTAACTCTTCTCTTTCACTTACTTGTGCACCAGCATTTTGTAACTCGTTAACTAGCTTTTCAAACTCTGAGAAAAAGGTACTTGAGTCCTCAAAATCTTTTAGTTTTATCCTATCTAGTCTGTTTCTAATACAGATTTGTAGTGCTGTTGATTTTTTTTTATATAAATCATCGAATTTTTTTAATATTCCTAAAGCCGTGTCTTCTTCACCAACATCAAAAACTTGAAACTTTATTTCTTCTTTGCAAAACATTTTCTTTGTATTTTCTTTTTCAAAAATTTTAACTTCTAATATTAGAATCCTTTCTATTTGTTTCACTAATAATTCTTGTGAATAACTTTTTTCAAATCTCAATTCACTTGTTTCTTCAACTCTTATTTTTTCTTTTTCGGTTACACGTGGCTTGAACATAACCTCACTTTACTTAGAACCACGCTCTGCTACCATGTTAAAAATAATAGGTTCTTTTATCAAATAAATAATACTTTTATTTATTATTAAGTTTATTTCTTTTTAATCTAAATAAACATTTTAATGATTACACCTTATGATTATCGAAATAATTACAATATATATGGTGCGTGACTCTCACTAATGTCCCTCACCTTCTTAGCCGTTTTTTACAACGAAAACTAGTACCCCGCATCGCTGCATCATCCTCAGCGCAACACACACACTCACTCATAAGTATATTTACTCGAATGAGATGGTATATGTAGAATACAAAATTACGCTATTCTCAACAATATGTTTGTTCAAAGTTAAGCAGCAAGAAAGTACCAAAGATAATTGTCCTTCAGAATTTAGATGATTTTTGGTACTTTCTTGCTGCTTAACTTTGAACAAACATATCTCTGGTTCTAATGATTATTTCTCAATTCTGAAAACGGCAAATTGTAGCTTTTTTTCTCTACTTTCATTTTAGTCCCTGTAAATTTATTAAAGACATTTCTAGACTGAATTATTCACATTTCAATTAAAGGCTTTTTTTTAATTTTTCTTAAAATAAAACTAAAAACGCCTATAATTTCAGTTTTTCGAAGCGTTAGACCGTACCGCCATCAAGGAGCTTTCAAAATCTAATAAGTTAAGTAAATACATAGATAGGTAGATAGAGATGGATATTATTTATTTGTATTAGAATACAAAAAGCGTGTAATACAATTTATAAATATAAGAATAAATATCATACATGAAGTTTTACACAATGTATAAATATTAGTGTGAATATTGTTCAGTTGATATCACAGACAACCACTAAATCTATTAATACTGAATAAGTAAGTTACAAAAGTGATGCCACAGATTATAAAAGTAATGGTAAAATACACGCAATAATCCTATAAATAAAAAAGCAGTCATACAATATCTATCAGTCGCAATATTAAAATTTTAAAGAATTAAAAATAATAGATAGTACAATATAATAATAAGCGTATGCAATAGCATAAAACGCAGTCAATACAATAAAATCAAATTAAAACATTCTCTCACTAGTCAATCAGCCAGCACTCATACGATAAATACACTCACACCTTAAACCTATATACGGGACGTTACAGGAAAAATGAACATAAATTAATAGTATAGGTATTAATCGAGATCAAGTAAGTACCTCCTCATCGCTGCTTTGAACCTGCTGAGAGATGAAAGATGTTTAATTTTAGCAGACAGGGAGTTCCAAGTCGCCCTAGGTACACATCTAGTGAAGAGACTCACTACATGCTCCAGAGTATTCATGCGCACGATCTTGTACATAAGTACAGCCAAAAAATACTGTCTCCTTGAATCAATACACAGCTAACTCAACGCGGCTCTATAAAGAGAAATATGAGCTCCCGTTCTTACGTCTAATACATATCTCACACATGAATTTTACAGTCTTTGTATTCTTCTTCTCAACTCCTGAGAAACATTAAACAAAACCACCGAACAGTAATCGAGATGTGGAAACAGCAGAGCGGTTGCAAGTTGTTTATGCAGAGCCTAGTAGGCAGAGCGTAGTGTACTGACAAAAAAACCGCAAAGCGTACAATACATTGCTAGATATTTTGTAACCATATTAATGTGCGGCTCTCAAGAAAGCTTAGAGTCAAGCATAACACCAAGGCTTGTCACAGAGTTAGAGGGAGAAATGCTGACACCTCACCCAAAGCCAATCGTCTTTGGTACTCCAGTATGAAACGAATGAATAATACGATTTCTACCAAAGACGATTACCTTAGTCTTGCTAACATTTAAAGTGAGTGAGACACCAACCGTTCACTCTGTCACCACCTTGGCGATCCTCTGTAAGAAAAGAATACCCACATCTGCAGGTCGTCTGCGTACAGCAGGTGCTCAACACGGTCAGAGTCAAGAGCGTCATATACATTGTTAATCTAGAACAAATGCTCCAGTACCAAGCACTGTGGAACTCCTAAGTTGGTTGTTAGTCAACCTGTTTCTTTTTGTAAGTGTGTCGAAACCATTTGTTTCCTTCTTGAAACATAGGAGTTAATCCACACGAGAGTGGTCCTGAAAGACCCTATCGGTCTAAGCCTTGCAAGCAATTGAGAGGAAAAGATCGTGTTGAATGCTTTACTAAAGTTAAAAAGTAAAAGTATCGTGACGAATTTTTGTCTAGGCCTGACCTCATATCGTCTGTTAATTTAAGTTAAACTGCATCGAGTGGTTTTTTCTGAACTCAGTCTGCATAGAATTAAATGTCTCATTTGTAGTAATATACTCCCCCAATCGGTTGTGGGCGATCTTTTCAAGTACCTTCGAAAGAAAACACAAAATCGCAATAAGCCTAAAATCTTAAGGTAAATTAGGTGTAAATTCATAAGGTGCAGGTTTAATAGCACAATACGTGCCTGCTTCCAAAGGCCAGGAAAGACTCCCCGCGCAGAAGAAAAGTTAAGCAAAGTCACAAGAAACAGTAGTCTCCAATAAATACAAAGTCTCCAATAAATGGTAAAGCTTTAAGTATCACGCTTTGAGGAATGCCATCCTCGCCACGAGCTTGCGATGAGAAATGAGAAATCGCGAAAACAATATCTTCGATATAAATTGGTTTAAAAGCAAAACTGTTTTCACTACATTCAGAAAGAATTTTCTCGCGATGCTCATCATCATCATGCAGCGAAACCGACACCCCAACAAAGTGCGCGTTAATCTCATCAGGAATGAACCCATTTAAGTCCCCTTGAGATCTAGATGAGAGTCCCAGGTCTTTAAGTTTCTTCCAGTTTCTACCATTTGCAAGTGCTTCGAACAGTCTTTTGTAGTAGTATATAGTACATACACACACATATATATAGACATTTTCTAGAAATCATTTTTTTCACTCCCTGAGTCTAAATATGTACAAATTAATAAAATGTTAGAAAAAATTTTTTTTATCGTAACAATGCTTTCTGCTCTCTATAAGCAAGCAGAAAAAAGCATATTGACAACTTGTTTGGCTTAGACAAACAAATTCTATATATATATATATATATATATATACTAGGGGGGGTTCCCCCTGCTCGCTCCGCTCGCCAACCCCCCGAATACACACATTCCAAAGTAAATAGAAGAGTAGGACATAATGAGTTGAAATTTCATATTTGTGAATGTGAAAAAAGTTCAATAGAAAACATCGATACATAAAAATATAAGATATGAAGTTATAGAATTAGAATTAATAAAAAAAAGATGGTTTAACGCTATATTCAAAAGTTTACAATAAATCAAACTTATATATTTTTGAAATAAATTAGAAATATAATAGTAAATAGCATTAAAATTTCAAGTTATGATTGTATATAATAATATTTAATAACAATTATAAGCTAATAATAAAATATAGAATAATAGAATAATTGAAAATTATGATTATAAATAAATATTTTTATCTTCTTATGTCATAAATTTTATATATAAAATGCAAAGAAAACGCTCCCTCTCTGCATTTTTTATTTTTGGGCTTGAGACCAACATATATAAATATATGGCTGCATTAAGAGTGTTTTTTTTTGTAGGTAAAAGAAGCTAACATTTTTATTTTTTATTGTTGCTAAAAAAGCGTACACTTTTTTTTCATTATCGATAAATCAAATTTATATTAATTTAAAGTAAATAGAAGAGTAGGACATAATGAATCTAAATTTCATATTTGCGAATGTGAAAAAACTTCAACAGAAAACATCGATATATAAAAATATAAGATACGAAGTTATCAAATTAGAATTAATTAAAAAAGATGGTTTAACGCAATATTCAAAAGTTCACAATGAATCAAACTTATAAATTTTTGAAATAAATTAGAAATATAATAGTAAATAGCATTAAAATTTCAAGTTATGATTGTATATAATAATATTTAATAACAATTATAAGCTAATAATAAAATATAGAATAATAGAATAATTGAAAATTATGATTATAAATAAATATTTTTATCTTTTTATGTTATAGATTTTATACATAAGATGCAAAAAAAACGCTCCCCCTCTGCATTTTTTATTTTTAGGCTTGAGACCAACATATATAAATATATGGCTGCATTAAGAGTATTTTTTTTTGTAGCTAAAAGAAGCTTACATTTTTATTTTTTACTGTCGCTAAAGAAGCGTACACTTTTTTTTCATTGTCGCTAAAAAGCTTACAAATTAATTTATTATTGTCGCTGAAATATATAGATCTATTGTTTGTTGTCGCTAAAAAAATCTCATATAAGCATACAAATTTATTGTTTGTTGTCGCTAAAAGGAGCTTACAAATTTAAATTTTATTGTAGTTATAAAAAGCTTACATATTTATTTTTCATTGTCGCTAAAAAAGCTTGTACAGTTTTTTAAATAATTTCAAATATTTATTTAATATGTCGTTAAATTTTATTGTCGCTAAAAGAAGCTTACAAATTTATATTTTATTACAAGCTTACATATATATTTTTTATTGTTGTTTAAAAAAAATTATAAATTTAATTTTTTTGTAGTAAATCAATATTATTTTATAATCAATATTATTTTATAATCAATATTATTTTAATTAATAATTAATTATCACCAATTTGTTTTTCTGTAATCTTGAAAAATAATCATTTTATAATATGAATATTGTATTAATTAATGTAAGGAAATAAAAATATTTAATTTACCTTATTTAAAATTATATCATTTGCAAAGATAAGGTCCTCTAACTCCATGTTTTCATCATTTAATACTTTAATGATGTGAGCGCCCGAGTATGTACGGCCCTGAAACCGTACGATACTGAAACATGCGCGCGCAAACGTCCAGAAAGACCGAAGTGGTTGTACATGCAAGCGCGCGTATGTACGTATACGCGCTTGCATGTGTAAGTACCGCTGAGAGTACGCGGCGGCTCTCCCTTTCTTCTACTAAGTGAGAAGAGTGGGAGAAAGACCGAAGAGGGCTGATGCAAGCAGTGCGAGGAGCTTGGGACTCTCGACACTCTTGGATCGGCTCTCTTAGTAGAAAGACATACTTGCTCGTAGCACAAAAGGTGACTGGCCTAATACGTGTTACAAGCAAGTATTCATTTGTTAAGCGTTAGATTCTACTTAGTTGTAACTATTAGCTTTTAAGAGATATTACTTTTGTAATTAATACTTAAATAAAGAGCCTTTCCAAAGATAACCTTTTTCTATCCCATTAATCAGGGTAATGCCCCGAATATTAAGGCGTTTGGTCCTTAATAATAACGGGCTTTATTCATAACCTATCAAAAAATTACTAACAAACATATTTATAAGGTCCGTTATAGCAAGGCAAGGCGTTCTTGCTATAGACGACTATAACTTACAATAAAAGAAATACAGGGTCCGCAATAGCTAGGCATGGTGCGTTGGCTATTAACGATCCTCTAACGCGATATTACAAAGAGCTTTAGAGAGTATAAAGAACCTCTTAAAATGAAATAAATAATAGATTATAATAGAATAGGGTAGGAAGGTTACATTGGCGCCCACGGGATCTTAACCGCTGTTAAGAAAACTCACGCGTAATTAGAGTCGTGTAATATTTATTATTAGATTATAAATTTAACATTAAAAAACAAAAAATCGTCTTATGATTCCCAACTTTCCAAATAGTCTGTTCCAAGGAACAGACTATAATAGAATAGAACATTTGGAGAATAGAATCCAAGATTTAATTAACACAAACAATAAAAGAAACGATTTGGTTCCCGAGTGTTTGAAATCGATAGACGAAAGATTGGAAAAACTAGAAAATGAAATGTTAAATATTAAGAATAACATGCGGAAACAGCATAGAGAAGTAAAAGGAGAAATTTTACAGTTAAAAACAAACATATATTTAATAACAAAAAAATGGAAAATTTAAAAATAAATTAGCAAATGAAAAAAAAAAAAATTTATAAATAATAAAAAATAAAAAAAATCATAAAAAATTAAAAATTCTATAAAAAATTAAAAAATTTTAAAAAAATTAAAAAAAAAAAAAAGCGTAATAACGCAAGAAAAATGGTATATAAAATACCATCAGTATAAAATAAGAAAACAATTATGTAAAAGAATTTCTTTTGTTCTAAATAAAATCATACAAAACATTGACTAAAAATTTTACTCGTCATTAAATTCTTGAATAGAGTATTCGTCGATAATATAATATAAAGACTTGAAGGTCGCGAGGTGAAACGAGAAGATTGAGTGTTACAATGTACACATTAAATTTTTCTTAAAATCTTTTGTTATAACCACGCAAACTTAAGTCCAAAACGCGAATATTGTTAAAGAATGTCAAATAGTAAAGTCAAAAGATCGATGGCTAAATAAAAGACAAAAGAGATTCTTAAGCGAAAATTATCAAACAATGAGAAACAAATATTATAATAAAATAACATAGGCGATTTTAAAAATAATGATTAAAAACAACGATAAATAAAAATTAATATTAAAAAATAAATTAAAAATCAAAATTGTCAAAATAAGAAATATATTGTAAACGAAATTAAAATTTAGAAATTTATCTTTGATAATTTAAATTTATTAAAATTTTAAAGACCTTATTGTACAATTAATTTAAATAAGAAAATAGTGAAATAAAAATAGATTAAATTTTAATTTCGGAAACATTAATAAACATTGTAATTGCGAATAAAAATAAAAATGGCGAAAAGAAGGTCAGAGATACTGATGCAAGAATTAGATAATCTTGATGGGACCATAGAGGAAGATATTAACACAAAACAAAAGGAATGGATGAAAGCTGTGTCATATGAGCTGACATTGTTGTTTAACAAACAACAAGAGTTAGATGACAAAATTACAGCTAGTCCAGACAAAGCTATAGTCTTCAACTTAGAAAAAACCGCAGATGCGGGAACAATAAATATTAAAGAACAAATAAGCGAATTATCAAACAAGATAAAAAACGTGTTAGAAGATAATATCGTGATTAAAAATTTATTAAACAAATATAAAAAAAAAATGAAGACTTAGTTATTAAAAACGAATCCTTAAATGAAGAATTAATCAAATTAAAAAAAATAATAAACGAAGATGAAGCGATTAAAATGGTTCAAGATAACCTGACGCGAAAAATAGACGATACTGCTCAAGAGCAAGATGATAAGATCAATGAATTGAAAGAAAAATTAAAAAGCAATGGGATTCGAACGCAAGGTCTCGAACCATATGTGAACAAAATAAAAATTCCTTTGCCAAAATATGAAGGCACGGAGGTTGAAAGACCTATGAAATTCTTAAATGAATTCGAAAAATATATTGCATTAAAAAAATTAGAAGAGGAAGAAACTCTCGAACTTTTGCATACTGTTCTACAAAAGGATGCAAATGAGTGGTGGTACATCTATCAAGATGATGTACTGACCTATGAAGGTTTTAAAAATTTATTCCTGGATAGATATTGGAATGAGGATATCCAAAGAACAACTCGTAGAAAAGTTGAGTTTGGACAATATTACGAGAACGGCAAATTAAGTCGTATGGCTTATGCCACGCAAGTATATGGTTTCGCTAAAGAGCTAAATCTTCAATATTCTGAAGAGGAATTAGCTGAAAAAATTAGCAAACATTTCAGCAGAAATGTTAGGCAAGCCATGCAATTCTCGCAAAACAAAGATAAAAATACCTTATTTAAAATTTTGTCAGATTTCGATAATGACGATAAACTGCAGGAAAAAAGAGCAGTAAATAAAAATAATAGTCAACAAAAAATAGTTAATAATAACGAAAAAATAAATAAAACATATTACAATCATAGTAATAATACAACAAATCAAAATAACTACAAACAAGAATATAAAAAACCTCAACAGGATTCTAGTATAAATGTTGCTAAAATCGAGGAAACTAAAAACAAACAAAAAAATCAACAGCGTGAAAAATTAAAAACACCTGTTAATAAAAAACAATTGCAAAAAAGTAACAAGGAATTAGATGTCTTAAATATAGACATAAGCGACGAAAATAATGACAAAAATCAGGAAAACTGAATAAAGTTGCACCTGAAGTCAATAATACAAGGGGTCTGGTCGCAACTAATGGAAAATCCCCAAAACTAATATCTACTATGCAAGAAAGCATAAAAGATGATTTAATTCACGATATTAACGAAAAAGAGTCAAAAGAAAACAATATCATATGTTGCCCAGAAATTGAAATAAAATTAGAAAACGTAAATGTCAAAGCTCTAATCGATTCAGGTAGCGAAGTCACCTGTATATCGGAGCAATTTTATTTTCAAAATTACGAGACATTCAAAAAATGCCCTTTATTGCCAATAACTGGGAAGTTTATAAAAACAGCCACAGGCACAAAAACTACAAGAATAAAGAGGCAGTTATTAATAAAAACAAAATTTAAAAATGTAGAAATAAAAATAATCTACCTAATAATTCCGAAATTAGTCAAAGATGTTATCATCGGATATGATACTCAAAAGGCTTTGAGTATGATTATAAACACGATGCTAGAAGAAATATTAATAATAATTGATGGTAAAGATATAAATTTATCGTATACCGAAAAACAAATAAATTCTTTAGCATACTCAGCTATGCAAATAACCGAAGTGTATGAAGGAGACAATGATCATAATTCATACGACTTCGAAATGGAAAAGGAGAATCATCGAATTCTTAATTCCGAAAATTATTTTAATACAACTGAACTCACCAATGATGAGATTCAGGAAAAAATAAATGAATGTGATAATATCACAAACAAACAAAAAGAAGAATTAACATTATTAATAAAAAAGTATAGTAGAGTGTTTAGAAAGGCTCCAGGTCTATTGAAGTCATATCAGCATGATATCAAACTTAAAGACGATCATCCATTTTATTCTAGACCTTATCCGATTCCTGTAAATCATAGAGAAAAGGTACTGAAAGAGAAAAATTTCATGTCGAGCTTAGATTTAACAAGCTCGTATTGGCAAATTGAATTAACAGAGCCAAGCAAAAAATATACGGCGTTTAAAATCGATAACAAAGTATATGAATTTAATGTAGCAGCTTTTGGCATAAAAACCAGCAGCGCTGCACTATTGAGAGGACTGGACTACGTAATAAAAGATATGCAAGAATTCGTTCTAGCTTTCGTAGATGATTTGCACATAAGGTCATCGACATTCGAAGAGCATATGGATCATTTAGAGAAATTATTTATTAAAGCAATTAAATATAATTTGACATTTAATTTTAAAAAATCAAATTCCTTAAAGCAAAAAATTGAATTTCTTGGACACTTTATAACGTCAAAAGGAATAACACCAGATCCAGAAAAAATAAAATCAATAAAACATTTTAAAACACCAAGAAATGTTAAAGAATTACAAGCATTCCTGGGGTTTGTAAATTTTTACACGAAATTCGCGAAAGGTTATGCGAATGAAATATTGCCATTAATAGGCTTATTAAGAAAAAATGTACCCTATGAATGGGGGGCAAGGCAGCAAAAAGCCTTTGAAAGTATAAAGGATCTTTTCACGGAAAATATCATATTGAAATTCATAGATATGGAAAAACCTTTTATACTAACGACAGATGCAAGCGATAACGCAATAGCTGCAATCTTGTCACAATTGGACGAATATAATCATGAAAACATTGTCTGTTTTATTAGCAGAACATTAAAAGGTAGTGAATTAAATTATTTCACTACCGAGAAAGAATTATTAGCTGTCGTATGGTCCTTACATAAGCTTGACACATATCTGAGAGGTGCCAAAGAAATAATCGTAAGAACTGACCATGAAGCTATTACATTTTTAAATAAATGTAAATTTAACAATTATAGATTGAGAAGATGGGCCTTATCAATTCAAGATTTTAATATCAAACCAGAGCATATACCTGGAAAAATAAATGTTGCTGCAGATTTTTTAAGCAGACAAACATCTGATAACGCAAAAGATGATGAAAACGAAGTATTAATTGCGAATATCAGAAACAAATTAAAAATAAATAAACAATTAGAGAAATTGTTAAAAAGCTTTAAAAAAGCGCAAAAAAATGATGCATATTGCATCAAAATAAGAAAAAAATTAAACGAATTAAAAAATGATAAAATAAAAAATCATTATAAATTCGAAAATGATTTTTTATATAAAAAAGATGAATCAAGATTAAAAATAATAATACCTGAATCACTATTATCAGAATTAATAATAGAAATACATGATTTTTATGGGCACATTGGTCCCAAAAAAACATATAAATTATTAATAGAAAGCTTCACAGCTCCTAAATTAAAAAAGCATGTATACAGAATTTTAAAATCATGCATTACTTGTCAAAAGACAAAATATTTAACAGTAAAATATAATGCAGAAATGCAGCCAATCGTAGTAAACGAAAAAAATGAAATACTATCGATTGATTTTTATGGTCCATTACCAACATCTATAGGAGGCGTTAAGTATATTCTAACAACTATAGATGTATTCTCTAAATACGTTGTAATGTATCCCATTAAAAAGGCAAATACATTAACAACAATTAGAAAAATATTTAATGATTATGTGCCAAATTATGGCAAACCACAATCAATAATGACCGACCATGGGACACAATTTACGTCCAAAAAATGGATAAAAAAGCTAAATGATGAAAATGTTAAAAACATCTTTTCAAGCATTAGACACCCACAGAGCAATATCGTGGAAAGAATCCATCGTGAATTAGGTCGATTCTTTAGAACTTATGTGAATAATTCACATAAATCATGGGCGTCATATATGCAAAAAATTCAAAGCATAATGAACGAAACTACCCATGAAACAACAGGTTTTACGCCAACTGAATTACATATGGGCAAAAAACCAACTAGAATATGGGAAAAGTATTTTAAATTAGAAAATACTGAGGTACCATATGATAGAAAAATTTTCTATGCTAGAAATAAAATGCATAAGAAAATAAAAGATAGAGCAAACGCAAAAAATGCAAAAAGTACTCATTATCAGTTTAAGTTAAATGATAAAGTACTGCTTCATAAATCATTAAACGTATCAAGTGCAGATGATGATAAAATCGCAAAATTTTTTGAGATATATGAAGGTCCATATATTATAAAAAACATCATTGCACCAGATACATACTTATTAATCAATGAAAAAGCCGTAGAACGTGGAAAGTTCTATATAGAACACCTGAAACCGTTCTACGAGCCTAATGATTAAATTAACTAAAAAATAAAATAAAAAATAAATCTGATTAATTGCAATTGAAAAGACATAAACGTGAAAAGTCCCATATAGAACATTTAAAAGAGTTCTAAGAGTATTTTAACTAAAATATTATTTTAAAATAATAAAAGACTAAGTAGCAAAGGAATGCAAAAAACATAGTAAAAAGACACATGCTAGTAACGTATACAAGTATTTATGCGAGCGTACACTTGAAATACATAAAAGGTCAAAGGCAATATTAGAAGATGTACTACCATAGGTGCAACAAATATACATATACACGCATACATATACTTGAAAATAGCCAAAAATTTTTTTTCCGTTAGAAATAATTTGACGACACAGCTCATTGTTAGTCACATCGTCAAGTAAGCTGCATCGCCAAAGTTATCAGTCTAGAAACCTCTAAAAAAAAAAAAAAAAAAAAGGAAAAGAAAAAATGGCAAAGTGCTACCGCAACTCCAGTGCCCAAACTATGACATACTTCAACATTAAACACGTTAGCACGTCGGTTAATGAGAATAGAATAAAAAATGAAGTGATTGAGTGCGAGTGGGACAATGATACGATAATGCGAAGCGGCAATCTGGGCAGGGTGATCTACCCAAGCACGTCAACATTCGTCCAGCCTCATCCTAT
Organism: Anastatus disparis; assembly: GCA_017163975.1. Classification (NCBI taxonomy): domain Eukaryota; kingdom Metazoa; phylum Arthropoda; class Insecta; order Hymenoptera; family Eupelmidae; genus Anastatus; species Anastatus disparis. Next base: position 779,920 of record JAFFSR010000072.1, read on the forward strand.
AGACTTTGCTGAGCCGGGGTATTACTATTATACCAACAATTTTAAGGTGGAGAAAACCACCAATACCCCGAACACTGAAAATTGGAAAAAAAATTTAAAAAAGAAAAATAACAAAAGAAAAATAGTCAACAAAAAAGATGAAGAAGACCTATTTATAAAAGAATATGAGGGAAAAAGTGAAAAAATAAAAATTTTTTACTCTGGAAACAAATTAAAAGAATATAAAGAAGAACAGAAAAAATTGGAAAAAGGAATAGATGCATGCAGGGATGATTTGGAAGAAGAAAAAAATATTGAAGAATGGTTAGAAGAAAAAGAAAGAAATAACAAAAACAAAAGAAGAAGTAAAAATAAAAACAGTTATATCTAAATTAGAAAAATTGTGTTTTTAAGAAAACGTGTTTTGTTAAGTTATAAAAGAAAAGAAATTTAAATGTACTTAGTGTAGAAACAAGTGATTAATTTTAAAAATTTAAAGACAGAAAGAAAACGTTTATAGAATGTGAAATGAAATTTTTTAGTTTCAATTAAACAATTTAAAAAAAAAAAATTTAGTTTTTTAAAAAAGAATTTAATAACAAAGAAGAAAGTGTTAAATAAAAAATCGTTTTTTTGCAGTAAAAAATAAAAGAAAATTGTATTTTGTTAAGTTTAAAAAAAAAAAAAAAAAAAGAAGAGATTTTTATTTTGTTTGAAAAAAGGAAAGATTTTTTTTAAGTATAAGCTTGTAAAAAAAAATAAAAAAATAAAAATAAAAGATAAAAGACATCTATATAATTTAAGTTAAAAAGAAAAAATGCGTTTTGGTTGTTTTTATTTTTTAATATTGTAATTAAAGAAAAACTCAAGAATACAGTTAAGTTTATTATTACACGTAAAAAATCGTTTTTTATTTTTGGGGGGCATCCCTACACACCGAGGTGGTACTTGGGTACGTTTTGGTGTTTGTGCGCGCATTTTTCTAGCAGTCGCGTTTAGAAAAATAAAATCGATTTTTCCCGTGATTAATTGAATTAATATTCAAAATCCATTTTAATTTGAGGGGCAATGTGAGCGCCCGAGTATGTACGGCCCTGAAACCGTACGATACTGAAACATGCGCGCGCAAACGTCCAGAAAGACCGAAGTGGTTGTACATGCAAGCGCGCGTATGTACGTATACGCGCTTGCATGTGTAAGTACCGCTGAGAGTACGCGGCGGCTCTCCCTTTCTTCTACTAAGTGAGAAGAGTGGGAGAAAGACCGAAGAGGGCTGATGCAAGCAGTGCGAGGAGCTTGGGACTCTCGACACTCTTGGATCGGCTCTCTTAGTAGAAAGACATACTTGCTCGTAGCACAAAAGGTGACTGGCCTAATACGTGTTACAAGCAAGTATTCATTTGTTAAGCGTTAGATTCTACTTAGTTGTAACTATTAGCTTTTAAGAGATATTACTTTTGTAATTAATACTTAAATAAAGAGCCTTTCCAAAGATAACCTTTTCCTATCCCATTAATCAGGGTAAAGCCCCGAATATTAAGGCGTTTGGTCCTTAATAATAACGGGCTTTATTCATAACCTATCAAAAAATTACTAACAAACATATTTATAAGGTCCGTTATAGCAAGGCAAGGCGTTCTTGCTATATACGACTATAACTTACAATAAAAGAAATACAGGGTCCGCAATAGCTAGGCATGGTGCGTTGGCTATTAACGATCCTCTAACGCGATATTACAAAGAGCTTTAGAGAGTATAAAGAACCTCTTAAAATGAAATAAATAATAGATTATAATAGAATAGGGTAGGAAGGTTACAATGAATTCCAATCTTTTTACTTTTAGTATGTATGAAATATTTGTAAAATTTTTTAAATATATAAATATACATCTATATATAAATATACATGAGTGTATATGCATATAATATATTATTATAATTGTTTTTACTATTTTCTTCTATTTCTCCGATAATTTCTAGTTTTGTCCCTCTTTCCCAATTCACATATTCATTTTCTAATTTATTTAATAATACATCCAATTTATATTGTCCATCCGTTAATATTTCGATGTATTCTGATTCATTTTTATTATTTTTTTGTACAAAAGAATTTTTTAAGTATCCTTGTATTTCTAAAATATAAAAAATTATTTATTCAAATTATTATATTTTTTTTCAATAATATTTAATTACTTATTAATCCAGGTCTTAATTTTATTTCTTCAAAATTTATTTTAATTGGTTTATTTTTCAATATGTTGTATTCCCCTAAATGAGTAATATTCGAATAATATTTTAATGTTAAGTCATATATTTGATTTTCTTTATTGTATCCTCTTGCTTTTGATACATTAACATTCTCTAATAATATTTTCTGAAACATTAAAGAATGTTTAATATTAAGTTGCAATTAATAATATTGTATATTATAAAAATTTACTTCGTTTAATTTTAGATTTTTTTTAAATTTTGCAATATATTCATCGTAAATATTGCATTGAATTCTGAATACTTCAGAATTATTTAATATAAATTTTAAAATCCTGGAATCAGTCTGTTTTTGTTTGTTAACAAAAACTTGTTCTTCTGAAATTTCTTCAATATATGCAACCAGAGATCTATTATATATAATCAAAAATATTTATATCATATATTATATTTTTGATTTTTTTAATAAAGTTTTTAAAACATACGCTGATTGATCGCCTATTACAATTTTAGATTTTAAAAATTCCGTTGACGAAAACGGTATTTTCTTTTCTTTTTTGGAAATATGATCTTGGTATTTATCATCGCTTTTTCTTTTTAAATTTTTTTCACTCATGTTAATTCTATAAATAAATTATTTAATAATTAAATAAATGTTAATGATAAATAAGTTGATTATACATTTCTTATAATGTTTTTTTTTTAAAAGTATTATATAAATATAAAAGTAATTAAATATTATAAATAAGATATTATTTTTATATATTTATTGTATTAATTTTTTTAATGTTATTAATATATACTTTACATTTTTATGAATTTTTATGTGACGTAATAAATTATCTTTTCGATGAAATCCTTTTCCACAAATGTCGCAAATATTATTACAATTATATGCATGACTTTGTAAGTGTTTTATTAAATGTTCATTTCTTATATATTTATTTTTGCAAATAGAACATTCTAATTTTTCAGGTTTGTTATGTTTTTTTAAATGTCTTATATAACCTCTTTTATATTTTAATATTGTTCCACATATATGACAAATATATATTTTTGATGAATGAAATTTCTTATTATGTTTCAATAAATGGTTGTCTCTCAAATGATCGATTGCATTTAGTGCAAGTAAACATATTTATTGCTAAATTAATATAATAATACTTATTATATTATATATAGTGTAATTTAATATTTTTCAATATTATTAGGTTTCATTATTTATAACTTATGTACATACGAGTAAATCTTCCATACTTTAAAAATTCATGTTACTTCGTCATTACTCGTAAATATGAGTTAGCATATCTTTTCAGCAAATGTATTCTGATTTATTGAGATATCAGAAAATAATTCTGATTTAGTTTGGATTATAAGTACACATATCATTTTATGGCAAATGGGAAAAAAAGGTTTTTTACTTCAATTTTAAATGTTACCAGGTCATGTAAAATGATAAGTTATCGCTATTAAAAAAAATGACTATTGTTCTTTTGATCTAAAATTCACACCAATGCTGTATCTATGTACATACTTTTGGGAAAACAAGATCTTGGACGTGTGCCTGTTAACAAAAGTATTTTTTGAATAATTATTAAAATGTTACCAAAAATTTATATAATTTAATTTTTTGTTGAACATATGATGTTGTAAAAAAGACTATTCAGCGATGACGTTTTAAACTATATCAAAAGGTAATATTAAGAAACACAAACAGAAATTTATTTATTAAGAACGCGTGTTTAGAGTAGATAAAGTTCTGTGTTACTTTCAAATTATAATTAAAAAACGTAATTCATCTTTGAAAATATGTTTTTATCTTCTAATATGAAACACTGAGCTTTTTCTCTACGCATCTTTTCTCTGTTGTGAATTTTGTAATTTACTATTTCATAGTATTCAATGGAATTTTTAAGTTGGTTTTGAAGTATAATTTCAAGTATTCTGAAAATCATTTAATTTTTTCTAGTTATTAAATTTTTTGGATTAACATTAATTACCTAGTTTCATAGATGTACCTCAAAAAGACTATCCTCTAAAGTGAGTAACACGGTTTTTTTCTTTTATTATAATATGTTAAAATTCAGAAAAAATTTATTTTATACGTGTGTCTGTAATTTTTTTTTCTAATTTATTGTAGGTGAAATTTTAACACTATGGAGGATTTACTCATATATATGTTCTTTTTTAAACATATTATGAAATGTTTTGTTGCAATATTTCTAATATATTTCAAGAAACATTTCATTAAATATTTTCGAAAGTTTTCGTGAAATTTAATTATGAATTTTGTAAAATTTAATTGCAAAATTTATTAAATGATTTTAAAACTTTACATGAAGTGTTTTTTGAAACATTACATATAAGATTTTCATTTGTTATAATTTATGTCAAATAGACAAAAAAGCAAGGAAAAAATTTAATACATATTTTTTTACTATATAGTATCATTACTAATATGCTATGTATTTCTATATTTACGTTTATCAATATTTTTATATAAATATATAGATAAACATAAAATGTTATAAACATTCATCAAAGTTAAAAATACTTTTTTATAAACGTTTTTTCTTTTTATATTGGGTAAGAATAGTTATATTTAAATCACAGTTATAAAAATAAAATTAATTAAAATATTAAACAATGTAAATTAATTAACTGCTTATATTTAAAAAAAATGAAAATATATAAGATGGGATGTAGTTTTTAATAAAATAAAGCATATAATTAAAAATCAAGTACAAAATATTGATATTGTTAGATGAGATCAAAGAAAATATGTATTTCAAAAAAATGATAAATGATAAATAATGTTTTTTGAAACATTACATATAAGGTTTACGACATAAATAATTTAAATAGAAGAATATTAAAATTACTTGACGGCGAATCGACAACTTATTATAGCATAGATTATGCTACTCATAAAGGAGTCAATCAAAGTGATGATAATATCGAATTGAATTATCCAATAGAAACTCTTAATAAAATAAAAGAAGGTTTACCACCACACATATTGGAATTAAAAGTTAATGCTATAGTTATATTAATAAGAAATTTAAGTATTACCGAAGGTTTATGTAATGGAACAAGATTAAAAATTATAAAATTATATAAATATAATCTTGAAGCTGAAATCATTACTGGAGAAAAAATTGGAAATAAAGTTTTTATTCCAAGAATAACATTAAATACTGGTGAATCATCGTCTTTACCCTTTATACTATATTGTAAACAATTTCCTGTAACATTAGCTTTTGCTATGATTATTAACAAATTTCAAGGTCAAAGTTTTGATGGGATTGGATTATTTATTAAAAGACCTTTATTTTCGCATGGACAGCTTTACGTTGCACTGTCGAGATGTAAAAATCCTAACAAAATATACATACAAAATGAATCTGAAAATAAATATGAAATATTAAATATTGTTTGGAAAGAAATTTTTAATTGTTAATTAAATTTAAAAATATTGTAAAAATAAATACAGTTTATAAGAAAATAAATTAAATTAATTAATTAATATAAAATAAATTTATATATTAGATAAACATGGAAAACAATGAACAATTGAATGTTAATAATAACGCAAATTGGCAAATTATGGAATGGGATCCAATTAATAATATGTATATTGAACCCGTATCTAACGAAGAATTAGAAGAATTGTCTAACTTAAATGCTGAAATTAATGAATATTACGAGCCTTGGTGTTGTGCTTGACGCTAAGTTGTCTTGGGAGCCGCATATTAATATGGTGACTAAAAAATTTAATAGGATAATGTATAGTTTACGGTTCTTTCGTCGGTACACCACTGAGGCCCTGCGTAAACAACTCGCAGCCGCCTTGCTATTTCCGCACCTCGACTACTGCTCAGTAGTTCTGCTTGATGCTTCGCAGGGCTTGAGAAGACAATTACAAAGACTACAAAATTCATGTGTGAGATATGTATTAGGCGTAGAATTGGGCGATCATATCTCTCCTCATAGAGCTGCGCTTGGTTGGCTGCGTACTGATTCAAGGAGACAGTATTTTATGGCTGTACTTATGTAAAAAATCGTGCGCATGAATACTCCCGAGTATCTAGTGAGTCTCTTCACTAGATATGTACCTAGGGTAGCCACTAGGGGAGAGATCAAGGACTTCGCGGTGCCCTTCATGCGTACTGAGACTGGAAGAAATTCCTTTCAAGTTCAAGGTGCGCATTTTTGGAACTCCCTGCCTGCTTATATAAAAAATCTTCCATCGCTCGGCAGGTTTAAGTCGGCTTTGAGGACGTACTTACTCGACCTCGAGTGAAATTAATTTTAAGTATTTTAATTTTTGTGTTAATTTATTTTGTTTTGTCCTATATATAGATTTAAGGTGTAAATGTATTTATTAGCGTGAATGATGGATGAATGTATGCGGAAAGTATGAGTGGTTCTGTTTTTATTAGAAGTTATGACATCTTCGGTATTGTTTTTAAATGTAATTATTATTTTATTTCTTAATTATTTACTATTATTTTGTTATTGTATTGTTCAACTGTATTTTTTAGTATTGTCCAATTTTATTTTTATTGATGTCATGACAGTGATTCCTCTTTTAAATTATGTATTTTAATTCAATGACTGATAGATATTTAAGACTGTTTTTTATTGTAATTTATGTTTTCTGCGTGTATTTAGAATAGTCTGTGATATCACTTTTACATGGTGACTTACTGATACAGTATTATATATTAATTCTAATAATTGACTGTGATATCTTATCATATTATGTGCAATACTTTTTATAGAATTATTACTTACTATTTCATGTATTACACGCCTTTTTGTACTCTTATTACAAAATAAATAAATATCTATCTATCTATCTAATATGAAGAAATAGAATATCTTCAAGAAGTAGAAGATGAAGAAAATTATTATCAATATGTAAAAGAACAAAAATTATCTGAGTGGTCTGAATTAATACAAAAATTTGATATGAAATATTATATACATTATTATAAAGAATGGAAAGATGTTCCTGAATGTTTTCAATTTCAGGTTCAAGAAATTTTTCAATATCTAATAAATAATGTCGATTTCGACATAGAAGGTATTAAAAATGATGAAAATTATTATGAAAATTTATTAATATTAAGTAATATAATCTATGAATTATATTTTTAAAATGATAATTATTTATGTACACCTTTAAAATGTTTCAAAAAATAAAAATCAAAATATTTACATGTAATAACAATAATAATTTTTCATATTTTGTTAATGACAATATATTTTATTTTTATGAATTTATAAATTTTTTTCAACGATAGTTTAAAAGTAGTTTATAAAATTAATTTTAGCAAAAATAAAAAAAAATACTAAAATTTTTAAAATAATATAAATCTGTATGCTTTTTCAACGACAATAAAAATAAATTTGTAAACTATTTTTAAAAATAGTAAGAACAGATATACATATTTTTTAACGACACTAAACAATAAATTTGTACGCTTTTTGCAGCGACAATAAAATATAAATTTATAAGTTTCTTTTAGCAATTATGAAGAATAAATATGTAACCTTTTTTTATCGACAATAAAAATGATTTTGTAAGCTTCTTTTAGCGACAACAAATAATAAATTTGTACGCTTTTATAATTTTTTTTTAGTGACAATAAAAATAAATTTGTAAGCTTCTTTTAACGACATCTAATAAATTTGTATGCTTATTGAAAATTTTCTTAGTGACAACAAACAATAGATCTGTACGCTTCAACAACAAAAATAAATGAATTTATAATCTTTTTTAGCGACAGTAAACAATAAATTTGTACGCTTTTTTTAACGACAATGAGATATAAATTTATAAGTTTCTTTTAGTGATTATAAAAAATAAATTTGTAAGCTTTTTTTAACGACAATAAACAATAAATTTATATGTTTGTATAAAGTTTTTTTAGCGACAACAAACAATCGCTTCAGCGACAATAATAAATTTGTAAGCTTTTTTAGCGACAATAAAGATGAATTTGTAAGCTTCTTTTAGCGACAACAAGCAATAAATTTGTATGCTTATATAAAATTTTTTTAGTGAATACAAACAATAAATCTGTACGCTTCAGCGACAATAATAAATGAATTTGTAATCTTTTTTAGCGACAATAAACAATAAATCTATACGCTTTTTTCAACAATAATGAGATATAAATTTGTAAGTTTCTTTTAGCGATTATGACAAATAAATTTGTAAGCTTTTTTTGGCGACATTAAACAATAAATTTATATACTTGTTTGAAATTTTTTTAGCGACAACAAACAATCACTTCAGCGACAATAATAAATGAATTTGTAATTATTTTTAACGACAGTAAACAATAAATTTGTACGCTTTTTTCAATGACAATAAGATATAAATTTATAATTTTTTTTAGTGATTATAAAAAATAAATTTGTAAGCTTTTTTAGGGACAGTAAACAATAAATTTATATACTTGTATAAAATTTATTTAGCGATAACAAACAATCGTTTCAGTGACAATAATAAATTTGTAAGCTTTTTTAGCGACAATAAAGATGAATTTGTAAGCTTCTTTTAGCGACACCAACCAATAAATTTGTATGCTTATATTAAATTTTTTTGGTGACAGTAAACAATAAATCTGTACGCTTCAGCAACAATAATAAATGAATTTGTAATCTTTTTTAGCGACAGTAAACAATAAATTTGTACGCTTTTTTCAACGTTAATGAGATATAAATTTATAAGTTTCTGTTAGTGATTATAAAAAATAAATTTGTAAGCTTTTTTTAGCGACAATAAACAATAAATTTATATGTTTGTATAAAGTTTTTTTAGAGAAAACAAACTATCGCTTCAGCGACAATAATCAATTTGCAAGCTCTTTTTAGCGACAATAAAGATGAATTTGTAAGCTCCTTTTAGCGACAATAAAGATAAATTTGTAAGCTTCTTTTAGCGACAACAAACAATGTTTTTTATAAGCTTTTAATGCAGCCATATATTTTTATGCTGGTCTCAAGCCCAAAAATCTTTTATTAAGACAAATATGTAAATATCTTATTTCTAATTTGAAAAAAAAACATGTTTTATTTGAATACAATTGTTAATAAAGTACCTATGGATATTAAACTAAATTCATTTTGTAATTCATAGTTTACTATTGTAATTAATAAATTTTTTCAATAATGAAAAAAAAGATACAATATATAGAAATAAAAATATTAGATTAGAAATAAAAATATTATATATTTATCTGAATAAAGAAAATGCAGAGAGGAAGCTTTGTATTATCAATTAATTATGTTTGCAATTATATTAATAAAATATTAATAATAATAATTTTTTTTTTTCATTTTTGAAATTCAATATTAGAATACGAAAAAACTTTATATGATTAAATAGTTACAGTTACAATCATAATCATATAATATTACTAATTATAATAATATTAAATTACTTATGATTTTTATTATAATAATAGAATACTATTAATAATAAGAATATTTCTTTATTACTAATTACTTAATCATAATATCATAGTGAAGAGGAGGGCATAATGAGGGGGGGCTATAAAAAGTGAAAAGAGGGGGAAGCAAATTGAGGGGGGCTGAGGGGGCTACCAAAATTAAAAAGGGTGAGGGGGGCTGAGAGAGGAGGCCTAAGTTACGTTAATTTTGGAATAGCCACTTATAAGAGAAATTACAACGTTATTTGAGGAGGGGCAAATTGAGCGGGGGCTGAGGGGGGCTACAAAAATTGAGGGGGGGCTAAGGGGGCCTAAGTTACGTTAATTTTGGAATAGCTATTTATAAGAGGAATTACAACGTAATTTGAGGAAGGGCTATGCCGACAGACATTTGAGGGGGCTGATAGGGAACTACAAAAATTGAGGGGGCCGAGGGAGGGCTGAGGGGGGCCTAAGTTACGTTAATTTCGGAATAGCCATTTATAAGAGGAATTACAACGTAATTTGAGGGGGGCAAATTGAGGGGGCTGAGGGGGCTACAAAAATTGAGGGGGGCTAAGGGGGCCCAAGTTACGTTAATTTTGAAATAGCCATTTATAAGAGGAATTACAACGTAATTTGAGGAGGGGCTATGCCGACAGACATTTGAGGGGGCTGAGGGGGGGGGGGGTCGGTTGAATCTTGTCTTACTACTATATATATATATATATATATATATATATATATATATATATATATATATATATATATATATATATACTAGGGGGTTCCCCGCTGCTCGCGCTGCTCTCCAACCCCCGTTTATATTTACATTATGTCAGCCAGTAATGAAATTTGTACTAACAAAAAGTATTAAAAAAATTAATATTAATTATATATTTGCTCAGACAGATTTCCACACCACCCGAAGAAGTACTGTCAATAATACCTTACAATTAATAATTTATACTATAAATTAAATAATAAAAAATGTATGGTATTATGGCGCGTTAGTTTTTTTTTGTTTTATTTTTAATAATTATATAAAATCAATTATAATAATTTTAAGGTATTTTAAGACATGTTAAAATTAAATAAAATTATTCCTTTTTTTTATAAAATTATTCAAAATAAAACCATGGTTACCTTCGCCTATAGCCCTACACAACCATGAGAGTCTATATTCCTTCCTCCTTATACCATAGACTCTATTTACAATCCATCCTCCACCATCAGTATTACATATCTAAACAAAGTTTTGAAAGTCATTTTATAATTTGTACAATTTGTTATTATATTATTGTTATATAACGATTGTTCAATTAATATTTATCTCTTTAATATCTTTGTTTGAATCTGTTTATTAGAATAATTATTATAACTTGATATTTTTCAATTAAATATTATTGTAACATGTCTTACAATAATATAGAAAAGAAATTTTTTTTATTATAATTATTCTTAATTTGAAATTTAATACTTGATTGAATTCTATGTTTTTTAATATTATTATTATTAAAAATTTTCCAATTATTTCTTATATTTGAATATTAATTATTATTATTTTTTTTATAACATTTAGTATCTTTAATTTATATACTCGAAATTAATATATTTCCTTTTTTTTAAATATTAGTTTTATTCAAAGTATATATTTGATAATAAATTTCAATATCATTATGATAATCATAATATTATTAATTAATATATTTCATAAATAAAACGATAAAATTAAATAATATAATTTTTCCTTATTTATTAATTATTTTAATTTTATTTTTAATATATCTTAATTTTATTTTTAAGTCTTTTGGATGTATAAAATATATATCTATATTGTTTTTTAATATCCTTGACTTTTTTGCTAGTATTAAAAAAGATATATTAAAATAATTTTTACAAAATTAACAGAATGTATTTTTATGTTTGTTTTTTTTTTAAATTATCGATTATTTATTTAATAATAAATAATTTTTAATATTATTCATTATTTAAAAAAATCAATATAATATAATACATAATGATATGAATTTTATTTCATAAAATAATTTTTTATTTATTCTTTAAACATTTTATTATATTTAAATTCAATTAAAAATGTATAAGTTATAATAGGATTTTATTTGATTTATTTAACGTTTAATGCCTGTATCATAATTATAATAATATTAATTCAATTAATTACTAATCCATGTAGGTCATAAATAAAATTATAAAGTGAGTATTTTATTAAATTTTATTTATTTTTTTTAAATATATCTTAATGTAATTAAGTCTTTTTGATGTATGAAATATATGTTAAATTACTGTTTTAACATATTTGATTAATTTTCTGTTATTATAAAAGATATATTTATTATTGATTCATTACTTAAATATATTTTATATTATATTTTATAATATAAAAAAAATTATATTAGCAATACGTAATAAATATTTATAATATATTGTATTATGAGTTGTGATATAATATTCTATTATTGGATCACGTATTTCTAACTTATATTGAATAATTTTATTTGTCATATATTTATAATAATATGTTACGTTGTTTCTAATTTTCAAAATGAAGTTTTTCATTTGCAATACCGATATAGTTATTAATTACATTATTTAATCTAGATAAATCTGTATTTTCATTCAAATTTTCCATATGTTCTTCGTATTGATCTTGAAACTGTTCAAATTCGTTTATTTGGTTATTTAAATCATCTAATTCTTCTTGATGTTGTAAGTTTTTTACAACAATGTATTCATTTGAAACTGGATCCCATTCCATTTTATAATGATTCAATTATTATTAGTATTAATTAAATTGTACTTTAAATAACTTTGTTATTATTTTTTTTTTTTTATAAAATATTTGAAGTTTGTTTTTATTTTCTTTTTTATTATTTAATATTAATTTTTTTAAATAGAAAATTTAATGTATGTTTTTATTTTTTGTTTTATTATGTTATATCTGAAAAAAACGAATGTTTTATTAGTATGTAAGAAATATGAATATATTTTTAATATTAAAAAAATTAAAGTTTTTTTTTTGTTATTTCTCTAGTATTACTTTCCATACTATATTGGTTAATTCATTTTTATTTTCTAATTCATTTTGAATATGTATTTTAGAAGGATTTTTACTTCTTGAAAGAGCAACTTATAATTGTCCATGTGAAAATAAAGGTTTTTTTACGAATATTCCTACGTTTTCAAAACTTTGACCTTGTTATTTATTTATAGTTATAACAAAAGCTAATACAATAGGGAATTGTTTTCCATATAAAATAAATGGTAAAGACGATGATTCATTTGTGCTTAATGTAATACGTGGTATAAAAACTTTATTTCCTTTATTTTTGCCTGTAATTACTTCGGCTTCTATATTGTATTTAAATAATCTCGTTATCTTTAATCGTGTTCCATTGCATAATCCATCTTTTATACTTAAATTTCTAATTAGCATTATTATGGCATTTATTTTTAAATTAAGTTTATGTGGAGGTAATACTTCTCTTATATTATTTAACATTTCTATTGGATAATTTAAATGAATATTATCATCTGTTTGATCAACACCCTTATATGTTGCATAATCAATACTATAATATGTCATTGTTTTATTATTAATTAAATTCAATATATTATTATTTAAAATATTCACATCTTCATTATGCGTACTTAAAATAACATTTTTTGAAACACAATAATTATTGTTAATGTTCTGATAAATTTTATTGCAAACATTATTAGTTTTCCATTTTTCTGGTATAATAAATGTATCAACTTTTCCTTCTCCAATATCTAATAAAATTGATGAAAAATTTTCATCATTAGATCTTATATTTTTTTTTAATTTAAAAATATGAAACATGGGCCATAGGGTTGAATATTTTATAGTTTGTTCTATAATTGTATTTTTATTTCCATGTTTTAATACAGGTAAAATTTGACGAAAATCTCCACCTAAAATAATAATTTTTCCTCCAAAAATTTCATTATTATGACAGACATCTTTTAATGTTTTGTCAACTATTTCTAAAGCTTTTTTAGGAATCATTGATGCTTCGTCCCATATAATTACATTTGCTTCTCTTAATTTTTTCTTATCTGAATCAAATTTTAAAAATGCACTTTCAATATTATTTAAATCTAACGGTAATCTGAAAGTTCGGTGACTGGTTAAACCCTTTGGTAGTAAAATTGAAGCAATACCTGTCCAAGCCATTGATAAGAATTTTTTTTTATTGTTGTAAAATAATATATTAATGTTTTATATAAAAATGTTTTTCCAGAACCTCGTGGTCCATCTATGAAAAAAATTTTATGATTATTATTTATTATTTGTTCAAAAATATGTTTTTGATCGTTATTCAATTGTTTATACATTTTATCACATTTTTTTTTACTAAAAATTATAATTTTATCATTAATTTCTTCGTTTTCCTCGATATAGTTTTCATTTGGTTCAGGTAAACCAAAATTTTCACATGACATTTGTTCTAAATTTAATATTCGATTAATATGGGATAAAACTTCGTTTTCTTTATTTTCTTTAAAATCTTCAATAAAAAATTTTTTATATTTTTCCTAAATAATGTTACCTTGAATATTTTCACATAATAAAAAACATGCAAAAAATTTACGTAATCGTACTGGTAAGATAACATGGCATGCTTCTTCAAAAATATAATAAATTTGTTCTTCGTGTTCTATTAAATTCATTGCAAGAGCAGTTTCTTTATAAGTATTATAAGTTACATTTTCATAAGTTCGTAAATCTTTAAAAGATGTTGGACCTTTTACCCTGTTTAATATTAATTTAAAAAAAAAACGTTCACTATCTTTTGGTGATACTACATTTAATCTACCAATGGCTATATTTTTTCTAAGTTTTGATTTTTCAATCCAAGATTTAGTCTTATAATTAAAAATATAATATTGTGGGATATTAACATATTTAATTTTTTTAGCAAAATCATCTTTTTTATGCAATTTAAACCATGCAGTCAATGTTGATTTTCTGTATGGATATTTAATCTTATTACTGTATGACTTTTACCGCATAGTGAAAATGCTTGTAATCTCCATGCGGCCTTCATTGGACTTAAATATCTTCCATCTATGTATTGAGTTATTTCATTATAAACATCATCATTATTATTTTCTTCATTTTTATCTTGTTTTATTTTACAGTAAGCTTCATCTACACCTTTATAAATATAATCATAAAAATATTTTATACTTTGTATTGACATACAAAGTTTAGTATTGATATGAGCATTATATTCTGCTAACAAATCTTATTTAAAAAAAAAAAAATAAAAATTGGAGATAAATCTACGTAATATTTACAATTAATTAAAATTATTATGATAATTCTTAAAAAAAAAATTAATAATTAAAATAAACATATTTTTAAATTTAATTTTAGATCACTTGTAGCTTATATTGAAGAAATTATAGACGAAGAACATTTTTTAAGTAAACAAACTGATAAAGAATTTTCTTTATTAAAATTTATTGTGAATAATAATAATGGTGTATTAATTCAATGTAACATATTTAATGACAATATATGTAAATTTAAAAATGATCTGAAGCTTCATGATGTAAAATACTAATTATATTTATATTATTGTTGAAATATTTAAAAATATTTATCTAAAATAAATATGTATTTTTAGAAAATATTAATAGAAAATGTGTCTGTGAAAAGTGCTACGCGCTTTAATCATGGAAATATGCCTTATAAATTAACTTTATACCATTATTCATCAATAACATCGCTTGGAGAAATCGACATGAAAAATTTTAATCCAGAAAAAATCAATTTCAATAAAATTCCGATAAAAAAAGGATTAATAAGTATATTGTTCAATTAATAAACTTATGATATATATTATATACGTTTTATAAAAATTTTTTAGAAATTGAAGGATTTTTGCGAAATAAATTTATTCAAAAAGATAAGAATAGTACAAAATATTATTCTAATATAACTGATGGTCATTACAAATTAGAAATTGTAATAAATTCTACAGACGATAATATATTAAAAATAGAAAAAGGCAATAAATTGGAAATTATTGGAGATTTGCAAGAATTTGGTATTATAAATTTATATTTATCTATAGTAAATTTATAAATATATATATGTATATATTATATTTATTATTAATTAATAGAAAATTCATTCATTTTAAAAATTGGAGAAATGGAAAATATAAAAGTTTCAAATGAAACAAAAATGGATATTGTCAATTTAATTAATGGAAACGTAATGTTTCTAAATGAGGTTATTTTTTTAATTTTTAATATATTTGTTTTAAATAAATGAAAAACAAAATAAAAATTTACTTATTTCTTTTTAGCCTTCAGATTAGTAATATAATATTATTATATTTTGTAATTTAAGATAAGTATATTTTTTGATATTATATTATAATTAGTTTATATCAGGTTTATTTTTTAATATTATATTTCAAAATAATATATAATTAAAATTTAAAATACTTATAATTCAATATTTCTTTATAAATTAATTAATTATGATTTATTTCATTTTAGATTAATTTAAATATATATTAGAAACAATAAAATAGGTAAGAAAATCATAATAACTAGAGTTCTAATTTTAAAATAAATCTATTAAAAATATATTATAAATTTATATAAAATCGTTTTTTAAAGAATTAAATTGTTTATTTGAATATTAAAAAATTAATATCACACTCTTTATATAAAAAATTTATGATTCGTTATATAATTTATATTATAACTGTTTGAATTTAAACAAACGAAAAAGGATATAAATATATTCCTTAAAATATTGAAAATATTAGAGAAAATAAAATAAAAATTATATAACTTTATTTATTTGTACAAAGAGTATAAAAGATAAAATTTTACATTAACAATATAATTTTTATTCTTACTTTTTTATAAATAAATGAATTAATAATTATTATAATTTCGATCTTTTTAATTAATAAAAAACTTACAATAATATTTTTACTTTTGACATTTAAAGAAATGTGAAAAAAATTTTTAAATTTATATTATTTTAAAAGTGGTTATGTAGGGCTACTGGCGAAGGGTACCACTTTTATTGTTTAATTTTTCTTTATAAACAAAAAAAAAAACCCAAAGCGTCATTGACAATACCTCGTTAAACTGATAAAGAAAAATAAAAACTTCTACTTAAGACTTTCACTAGATAAACTCAAGACAACAAGAAAACAAATTTAAGCTAACCTGAAAGAAGAATCTTTTAGATGTAGGAAATTTTTTAATAAGTTTTTCTGACCAAGACAATCAAGACAAAGTAAAATGTGCTTTACTTTTAGGCAAATACAGCTTGGACCCAAAAAAAAGTAAGCTTAAATGTTGAAAGTAGAAGTTTTTTATTTTTTTTTGTCTCAGTATGGGTGGTGTGGAAAGTTGTCTAAGGAACGTAGTTATTAGTTGATGGTTAAAAAATTAATTATATCAACAATCTATAATATTATCAACTATGTATTAAATATATATATTCCATTATATAGCCTTAAGCAAGTATTTCATAAATATAAAATTAAAAAACTTTTTTCGTAATGGTTTATATTTCAAATAAATAATTGACGTTCAAAAATAATATGAAGAATCAATATATTTAAGGTAATTAAATACCAATATTTTTTATAACTAAATTTGGTCTCTAAAGTATTAAAGTCATCAAACAAAAAGGTTTTTTAAAAAAATATTGGTAAAATTTAAATATTTAATTAACGATATAAAAACAAACACTAAATGATTATGAATAGTGTATTGGGGACATTAGGGGTTATGAGGGGTGACTTGTAGAGCAAGGGGTGATTTGTGGACCGATGGGTGGACTTGGGTAGGAGAGGGGTGACTGGGGTAGAGGGGGGAATCTTTTTTTTAAAAAAAAAGACATTTCAAGAGACATTCTTACGTTATTTTGAGGGGTGACTCTTGATTTTTTTGGAGGAGAAAAAAAAATGAGGAGTAGGAGTAATGGGGCAGTAGTGGGAAGAGTGATAGTAGTGGTATAGAGAATGAGTAACAAATACATTGATAAAATAAGGTAAATTTAGCTAAATTATCGGAGGGGAGGGTGAGTGACGTACGAGGGGTAGCAAGAGGGGTGACTTGGGTAGTAGAGGGATGACTTGGGTAATAGAGGGGTGTCCTTTTCTTTTTCTTAAAAAAGATCATTTCTAGACAGATTTTTACGTTATTTTGAGGGGTGGATTGTGATGTTTTAAGCATACAAAAGAGGGGGAGGAAAAATGAGGGGTGGATGAGGAGGTTTTTTTTTATATAACTATATAATATAGGGAGATATATCTATATATATATATAGCAGCACTCTTTGTCAAACAGAAATAAAACACACTGTTAAAAAAATTTTCGCATTAAAATTATGGTAAAATTATTAATTTTGATGAACAAACTTGAAGCAAGATTCCAGTTTTGCATTAAATTTGCATTAAATTTCATGTTTTTTTTACAGTGTAGTTTAAGTATTTAGAATTATAAGATAAATATTATTGAAAATCATAAGAACTTAAACCTTCAAAGCTATCTCTCTAAAATAATATTTTTTTTCAGATTTTAACTCGTTTTTCGTAAAGTTATTTCCTCAATTTTCTCGATATCCTTAAACTATGTTAGAATTCATACAAAAGAAGCAGATTGTAATAACAAATATTTTTCAATTAATTTGTTAACTTATTATATATAAAATAAATAGACAAATTTTTGAAGAATTAATGTTTTATTGAGGATTTTTTTAGTATTTTAATTTCTGAAAAATGTTTCATATTTATGAGAATTCGAAGATGATTTTAGATATCTTCATAAAATTTTATGAAAATCCTAAAAAAACTCTTGAAGAAATCCTACGGCAAAGGAGTTTTTAGGTTTGGAGTGTCATCTGAGATCATGAGCTGGATTCTTCAACACAATAGTTCAACATGCATAATTTATTACACTTAATACCTCGACACAATAATATTATACACAGACATAATGAACACTGATAATGAATGCACCGTTAAACTCCACACAAAGTGTTTGAATACTTTGTGTTCAACTTTATTTTGTATGGTGTAGACTTTATGAGTGTTGAAATTAAAGGTGTTGAATACTTGATGTGTATAAAATAGTTTGTGTTGAAATTATTTATCCTCAACATTAATGTGAAGAATAATTTCAACACAAACTATTTCAACATTATTTTATACACATCAAGTGTTCAACACCTTTAATTTCAACACTCATAAAGTCTACACCATACAAAATAAAGTTGAACACAAAGTATTCAAACACTTTGTGTGGAGTTTAACGGTGTATTAATTATCAGTGTTCATTATGTCTGTGTATAATATTATTGTGTAGAGGTATTAAGTATAATAAATTATGCATGTTGAACTATTGTGTTGAGATTATTTGTGCCCAACATCATGGCTCCCTAAAAAACAAAAATTTTCTTAAATAATTTTGTTTTTTTTATTTTAAGATAAAGCAATAAATTTTAAGTTATTAACATTTTGATTTTTTAAGTTCTTATTGTATCAGAGTCCCTTTAAATTTAAATTTATAAAATGATTAACACTCATACCAATAATAAGAATATAAGAAATGAAAATAAAGTACTATAAAAAATCTTTTAGAAATACTCATGATATTAAAATTTTTTACACTTTTTTAATCAAATTATATTTAAGTATATTTTTATATGATTGATATTTATCATTTTTTTTCAAAATGCAAATCATGTTTTTTTTCCATGAAATCCAAATGTAGTATCTGGAGTTGCTTATTCTGGAGAATTATTAGTGATCATGGGATCTTCTGGAGCAGGAAAAACGACTTTATTGAATGTTTTGACGTTTCGGTGCAATACTGAAGTCGAAATATCTGGGAACATAGCGGTCAATGGAAGAAAAGTAAATTCAAGTATTTTGGCATCAAGAATCGCATATGTTCAACAAGATGATTTATTCATTGGCACATTGACTGTAAAAGAACACTTATTGTTCCAAGCTCTTGTCCGCATGGATAGGAACATACCTTATGCTAAGCGAATTCGAAGAGTAAACGAAGTAATATCAGAGGTTACTATTAATTTTTTTTCATATTACTGATTACACGTAGTGAAATGAATATTTCATTAAAGATCTTTATCAAAGTCTCAAGAAAATTTTCGCAAAAGTTCTTATACACACTGTATGAAAAATTTATTACATTGAAAAATAATTTTTTTGCAATAATCTTACTATGATGACGATGCACAGAACCAATACTGAATGGCTGCGTAAGATACTAGAAAATGTATTCATTTTTCAATTTAAAAAATTATACTTTCTTTAATGACAAAAGAAGGCAAAATATCATTTGTTACCAGGGAAAATAATATCGCAATTTTAGAAAAATAATTCAATTGTTCGAGATATGAATTTCTTCAAACAATTTCAAGTTTATCATCAACAGATTTTTTTTTTAAAATCACAATTGCATAGTAACGTTTGATTAAATTATTGATTGTATTTTGAAAGAAAAGTTGGTACGCCTAAAGAAATTTGGAATAAATAGTATTCAATATTATATAATTTTCGTATATCCTAAAGTATCTAAGTATTTCATCTTCATTTTGATAAAATAATAATATAAAAACGTGACTCAATTCATTTAAATTCTTTTTAAGTTGAAATCACCTTTAGGTAAACTTTTTATATTATAAACTTGAGGCTCTTATGAGACCCTGTTAAAAATATATACGTATCTCAGATACGTAACAAAATTACGTAATTCATACGTAACGAAGCGTTCAAATTTGTTACGTATTATGGAATACGTATTTGATATTGATGATACGTAGTTTCATTACGTATTCCAAGGGAGTGAGAAATTACGTATTTCATACCAGAAATACGTAATTATTCGCACAATATACGTAACAAAAATACGTATTTTTTCACATGATACGTATCCTGAACACATCCTCTCATTGGAATGCGTAATTTTTGTAAACACTTATGTAGGATATACGTATTTTTCATACATATCTCATGCGCATCATATGTAATTTTCGATTTGAGTTTCGGGCTTGAATACGTATTGCCTTTAGAATACGTAATTTCGAGCACGAGATACGTATCTCTAAGGCAGAATTTGTATTTAGAATACATAATTTTAGCACAAAATACGTATTTAAAAACATTTTGTGGTTTAAAATACGTAATTTTCATTTCATATTTGCCTAATCTATGTTCTTTGATACGTATTTCATGCAAAAATTATGTAATTTCGAATCGCTGTTTTTGGCTTCAATACGTATTGCCAGGACAATTACGTAATTTAGAGTCAAAGATACGTATCTATGAGGCAGGTTTTCTAGTCAGAATGCGTAATTTTGCCACAAAATACGTATTTGAAAACATCTTCTGATTAAGATACGTAATTTTCATTTAAATATGTGCCATATATATGCTTTCTTGATACGTGGTTAATGCAAAAATTACGTAATTTTAATCGCAGTTTCGTGCTTGGATACGTATTGCTAGTACAATTACGTAATTTTCAGTACAACATACGTATCTGTGAAACAGAATTCATGATAAGTATTTTACCAAAAAATACGTATTTGTTTCGTGGTAAAATTACGTATTCTGAATACGAATCTTGCCTCAGAGATACGTATCTCGTGCTCGAAATTGCGTATTCTAAAGGCGATACGTATTGAAACCTAAAATTTAAATCGAAAATTACGTATGATGCGCATGAGATACGTATTAATAATACGTATATCTGGCATAAGTGTTCATAAAAATTACGTATTCTAATGGGAGGATGTGCTCATATCTTTGAAAAATATGAACACATATTTATCATAAATACGTATTTTTGTTACGTACATTGTGCGAATAATTACGTATTTCTGGTATGAAATACGTAATTTCTCACTCCCTTTGAATACGTAATGAAACTACGTATCATCAATATCAAATACGTATTCCATAATACGTAACAAATTCGAACGCTTCGTTACGTATGAATTACGTAATTTTGTTACGTATCTGAGATACGTATATATTTTTAACAGGGGATCAAAAAAGACTCAAACTACTAGAGAGGCAGTCAAGTCACAACGGGTCTCGATGTTGGTCATAAAAACAAACCAACACTCACATAGCACTAGATGTTTTTAAAAAGTTTTATAGATAGATAGATAGATATTGATTTATTTTGTAAAAAGAGTACAAAAAGGCGTGTAATACATGACACTATGAGTAATAACTCTATAGAAAGTATTGCGCATAATAAGATAAGATATCACAGTCAAATATTAAAATTAATATATAATACTGTATCAGTAAGTCACCATATAAAAATGATATCACAGACTATTCTGAATACACGCAAAAAACAAGAAAACATAAATTACAATAAAAAACATTCTTAAATATCTATCAGTCATAAAATTAAAATCAAATAACGTAATATAAAAGAGGAATCACGGTCATGACATCAATAAAAATAAAATTGGTTAATACTATAAAAATAAAATTGGACAATACAACAACAAAGTAATAATAAATAATTAAAAAAATAAAATAATAATAATATTTAAAGAATAAAAACTTCTTACTGATATTATAAAAGTTTTTAAGAAATATTTTAAAATTTAAAAAAAGATTTTTAAAATTTTCCAGTCTTTGCTCATAAAACGCTAAATATTTTAGTTTGGAAACATCTTTACAAAGTTTTTTCTAATATTCTCAAAAACCTTGTAATAATGTAATAATAATAATATTTTGTCCAAAATTTTTAAATGTATTGAACATCTGTTTTATCCTTGTTAAATAATTAATAAAAGCAAAGCACAATTTTTATTGAATGAAAAGTATTTATTTAATCAATATAAGAATAACTTAATTAAATGATCTCTCTATACAATAATGAAATACAAGCTCTGACTTTAACAGACGGACTTGAACTGAACTGAACGACGACAAGACGCAACTTGATTCTCTTCAACTGTCTACTAAAATATTCTCAATAGGTGGCGACACCTAGTATGAGTGTGTATATTTTCAACAATCCTCTTATAATCATTGCAAAAACTTTTCTCCAGAACTGTTGAGAAATCATTATAAGAACATTATCTGGGAAAGCTTTTGTAAGAGACAAAATAAAAAAGAAATCCTTTGAAACAATCAAAAATTCAGTATTAAACAAAAATCTGTAATGTAATTATTTAATTATTAAATAATTACATTACAGATTTTTGTTTATTTATTTAGATGTTTGTTCATTAATTGCTTTTTCCAAATAATATTAACAAGGAGTCATTCAGTTGACGAAATATTCACTGGAAATCTAACTTATAAGAAAATTGCAGCGCTCGACCGCATGCGCGCTACTTGTAAATGTTGTTATATCTTTTTTAATTATTTATCAATCGATTTGAAACTTTCCACAAATCTTCTTTATACAAAAATCAAAAACTTTCTCGTTACAAGTTTCTCGTACTTGAAAATTTCCTCGATACTTTTTTCTCGAGAACATTATAAGGCACAATTTGTAATTTATATTAATCAATAAACAATTGCGACTAACTATTTAAGAATTAACATTTTTTATCATTATCATAAGTTTTGCTATGATATTTAGAAAATATTTTTCGAGATCGGTTAATATTTATTCGAATCACAATGATTTAAATTTAGAAAAGTATTAAAATTTAATGTAAAAAATTTTCTTTTTTTTAATTTTTTTCTTGAAAAATAAAAATTTTATAAAAAAACTGTTTATATAAAAAAGATGCGGCATGATGAGTTTTACAACGTCAAATTTTTTAAAATCTATTTGAAGAAAATGAAATTTTTACTACCAAATGACTTCAGTTTTACGTGCTCCGAGCGTAAATGCCCTTATTGCATCCGGGCCTTCAATTGTAAAATATTAGTAAACGTAACTCCGTTTTCTGTAATTAGGGAAATATTGAGCGTTTGTGACTACAACTTTAGCTTTTTCCATATTTAATCATCCGAAAACTTATCCCGAAGTTTGAGCAAAATCCGTGATCCGGAAATGTGACACTCTCCTAGTAAGTGTCAAAAAATAAAAAAAAAATTTTGAAGACATCAAAAATTACATAAAGGAGAAATAAAAAATAATTTATGTATTTACTGTGACAAAAATTTTAGTTCGATCTCTAATTTGAGAAGACATTTATTATCAAATCATGAAAAACAAACAAATATATGTTACGTTTGTTCTAAACAATTTAAGAGGCTTGATAATTTGAAAAGACATAAGAAAATTCACGTAAATATTTTACTTAAAAATTTATAATTATAAAATTTTATTTCTAATATAAAAAAATTCATTTACAGTAATAACATATTTCCTTTTTAAGAATTATAATAATAGTTACATAATTCAATAGACATTAATAAAGGTATTATAATATTTTTTACAATATAAATATATAATATTCAATACTTTTAAATTTTTAGTTATTATATAGTACAAGTTACAAGTATAGATAATTAAAAAAAAAACGCTGCTAAGTGCCTTGGCGCAATGCTTTCTCATAGAGCTCATTGAGTTAGAGTAATTTGATTTTATTTTTTTAAATTTGATTTCAATGTAAAATACAATTTTCATTCAAGAAAAATTAGTGAATTTGAGAGAATGATTAGGAAATAGGAAGAGGGAGATAGGGATGGATGAAAATAGGGTAAAAATGAGGATCAATCTGAGATAGAAGGACAGAGGTAGTGAGGAAGTAGGAAAAGAGTTAGGGAAAGCGTTAAATCAGAAATCAAAAGAAGTGATCAAAGAGCTACACTAAGAAATTATTTTTTTAAAGCTTGTTTCATAAAGACAGTAGCAAATAACTTGTATACAATTTTTAGAGCAAATCTATCGAGTACTTTACGTAAAATGGAAAAAAAATGGAAAATGAAAATTTTTATTTATAATGAAAACTACGCTAAGGAAATCCGTTTTTAAAAGTCATCTTTCTTTCGGCAGTTGCAAATAATTCCCATGCAAACAAAGCAAATTCATTAAGTAATTAACGTAAAATACAAAAAAAATAGAAAATTGAAATTTCTTAAAAATTCTTAAAATAATTTTTAAAAAAATACACTAAGAAAACCAATTTTTAATAGCTTCGCGCAAAGATATACAAAAAAATTAATTGTATGCAAAATTTTAATCAAATCCATCAAGTAGTTTTCGAGATCTAATTGGCGTACTGAATTCACATACACACACACACACAAACACACTCACACGCACACACGCGTACCCACACACACACTCACACACACACATGCGTACACACACACAATTCTATAATTCTGGTTGTAACCGGTAACCAAATAAGGATAGACACAATCCCCTCTATTCTAAGCTGCCTTTATAATACATAAAAAAGAGAAAGATGGATAATAGATAGATAATTATTTATTGCTGTACATTATATAGTGCAAATTATGAAGAATATAAATAAATTGAATATGAAAATAAGGTTATGATATGTATTACAAAATATATTATAACTGGTAGGTAAGTAGAAGCGAAACAACAAGAGATTTAAATTAAGATTAGAGGTTTATTCTCAAGGGACAAGAAATATGAAAAAGTAGATGATTTGAAATGAGATAATGAAGGTGAGATTCTAAGTATCGCAGGAAGATCATTCGATAGACGCGATGACGTTACTAGAAACGATCTATGATAATATTCTATGACAGAACTCTCCCTCTCTCTTGTATGTGCCTGTCAGCCTAGAATTGCTCACGTATTTGCAGCTCTCGCTTCGCTCAAGCGACAATTCATATACGAGCATTCAATATTCAACTTTTATCCCTAGGTTAACAATATACTATTTACTTATTGCAGAACATTATTGGTCTCTGTTTCTGACGTGCAAAAATATGTGAAAAATTTACAGAAGAGATTTAAATCAATTAAAACATTTCCTGATACCAGATCAAATCACTGTTTTATTCCATGCGATGGAAAGTCGATGAAAATTAAGGTCACCTCTTTTGACAACGTTGAAAAAGTTATTACATTACAACTATGTTAATATTTTATGAGAATCGAAAAATAATCCTTTCAGAGTTTTTAAAAGCAATTCCTGATAATAGATTAGCACAACAGGTGAAATAATGTTTATTTACTCATTACTGTAATAATGTTTACAGTATGAAACTAAAAATGTAGTAGTTTTGAGGATATAGGTCGAAATAAAAAAAAATGCTTTTACAGATACGATACTTAGAAATTTAAAAAATTTATGAATGGTTATGGCTCTGCTTCTATGATACTTACAGATTTTCAAAAAGGCTTCAATTAAGGATTTTGATATTAATTTCAATTTTTCGTAATATATGAAAGGTTTTGCATCACCACATTGGATCAGTTCAAGTCAGAAGTAATAAGTGTATGAACTTATTTAAAATGAAGAATACTGCATTTTCGATAATCTAGATGAAGGTGTCAAAGGTCTGGGCCAAGAAAATTTCCATGAGAAAATTGTTGTACATGCATACAACTACTTTCAAGTAAATTTTTTTTGGAAACTCAAGTTGGTAGAAAAAAGTTATGGCTGATTCCATTTCAAATTGAACAGTCAGTATACACTCAAGTCACCAATTACTGCGCTAATGGAGTATGTTATTCTACCCTAAAAATAAGGGTATACGTATTTTTTTATTTTGCTGAAATATCAAAATTGCATCAGATATGCACTTTTGAAAATTGCATACGAAAACTAAATGTTAAAACTGAAAATGTTGAGAATAACTTTAGAGAGCTATCGTTTTACCAATTTCCAATGAATTTTGATAGACCTTTTTTTATTTTATTTCGTTTTGAGCCCTCTTCAACTCCGTGCAAGAAATTTAAAAACAAACTAAAAAATGACTGAGATATATGCATTTTACCAAAAAATGCACTTTTTATGCACAGGCATTTTTCTCGAAAAGGCCATTTTTTTTTTTGCTGAAATTTTTTTTTGCTGATAGAGGACCAAAATACCTATCTAATAGTACTTGTTTGATCCAGGTTTTTTGGTTTGGAGCGAGAAAAAAAATTCACAAATTTTGTTGGTGAAAAATGCTTGTATATACGTTCGGAAGTCTTAAGCAGTCTGCATTCAAACACTGTCGTATGCTTGGCTCATCATTTTTTACATTTGTATGCATGTATATAGCATCAATAGTGATATATATATATATATATATATATATATATATATATATATATATATATATATATATATAATTATTTTCTTATATGTGTATTAATACAACTAATTAATATTTTAAAAAATTTTTAATATTGATTTGTTATTCGTGTTTATTTTGAGATTTATAACATAATAAAATTTAATTAAGAGGACGTTGGATCTTTCTATCCTTTTCTAATCGAAAAATGTAGGATATTGGGAAAAGTAGTAATTATTAGTAGAAATTAAGAGTTGTCCGCAACTTGTACAGTAAAAAAACAATATTTTTTCTTATGAGGACAAATTAATTTTGATACTTTGTTTTCAAGAAAAGTTTGACATACTTAAACATCATAATCTCTAGCTTAACTTATGATTTTTCTAGTATGTCAAACTTTTCTTGAAAACAAAGCATCAAAATTAATTTGTCCTCATAAGAAAAAATATTGTTTCCTTCATACCCGCGCCGAAACTTTGCCTAAAAGTGCTCCTCATGCGGCAGGGAACCGGCCGAATACATTCGTGTTATTCCGTTACATACGTGCGCAGAACGCACCGCACAGCTACGAACTGTACGTCTTCCCGGTCGCTTCGCTGTCTGCTGTATACTTAAACTATATCTATATATACGCGAATGTCTAACCTCAGCATTAAATAGATAAATGCATACATCATACTTGTAGTTATTAAATAAACAAACACACTCGATATTAATACACTAATATACATATAATAGTTTAAATTATAACGAATTATAACTTTCGTTTAAAATAGATATTCTTTTTCATACACGTTTCTTTTAATTCACGACACTCTTTTAAACACTTCATGATTGTTTTTGTACAAAGGAAATAATTAAATTCACGTTTTTACACGTTTTGCTTTACATGTTTTGTTTTTGTGCACTTGATATTAATACATTTATATTTATTAAAATGAACTATATCTTTACTAACATACACAATTGTTTCAACTCACAATTTTTTCTTTTGCTCTTTAAAAGGTTTTCATACACAAAATATAGTAATATAAAAGTATTATAAACACATTTCATTAATTCTCACGTTTTTTAAATTTGAATTATCATTTATATATTTATTGTGTATCTTATGTTAACTGCTATGTGTGCTGCTATGTTCGGTTTTTCTCTCTCTCTTTCTCTACCGATCTCAACTGTATACTGTAATTGCTTGCGCATGCGCGTTACAACGAAATAACACAACAGATGACTCTTCGCTTTTGACGAATTTTTTTTTATTAAAAATGGAGTTTTATCACTTTTTGGAGTGGCAAAGTTCCGGCCGGGCATGAAGGGAAATCGTATACGTTCCTCGGTACGAAACAGGCTCATCATATGCGCGTGTTTTGCTTCGCTCGGCTTCGCCTCGCGAAACAAACCAACACGCGCATGGAATGAGCCTGTTCCGTGCCTCGGAACGTAATATACTATTCTTACTGTACAAGTTGCGGACAACTCTTAATTTCTATCAATAATCACTAGTTTTTCCAAAACCCTACAATTTTTAAGTAAAAAAGGATAGACGGATCAAGCGTCCTCTTAAATATAAATTCATTATTGAATTTTTATTATTAAATTTCCAAATTATGATTTTTAATTTTCAATTTAATTAAACATTTCTCAATTATGAACTTTAAAAAAAAATTTTAATTATTACAAATGTATAATTATAGTGCAAATATAATAAAATAAAATCTGTTAGATAAAATAGATGAACGTCTTTAATATTTCAATTTAACAATTGTTAACCTGTAAATTATTTAAACTAACTACCGCAAGTAAAACCAGAATAAATTACTAGGTTAATACCAACCATTTCAAATTTTCTTCCAAACTTAGTTTCACGTTTTAATTTAAACGTAAGTCTAGGTCCTAGTAACCGTATCAATTCCTTTATGTCAGAATCAGTCATATCTATTAATTGATTCAATGTAACTCTATTACCTGAAAACATTTTAAAATAAAAAAATTAATATCAACAAATTAATCATAGTCATATTTAAAACTTTTCCAAAGATTTTTTTACTTTCAAAATTTTCAGTAAATTCAGAGAGTCCCCATTCTGCAAGTAAATCTTTGAGGTTCATATCGTTGGTCTGACCACCGTCCATTATTGTAGTAAATCTAGATTAAAGTTGAATATTATGAGCAATTTATTTAAATAAACGG
The DNA here is from genome assembly GCA_017163975.1 of Anastatus disparis. Taxonomy (NCBI): domain Eukaryota; kingdom Metazoa; phylum Arthropoda; class Insecta; order Hymenoptera; family Eupelmidae; genus Anastatus; species Anastatus disparis. The sequence continues at coordinate 808,991 of JAFFSR010000072.1, forward strand.
AAAGATTTTATAATACAGTGTTATCACTGTCAAGATTCACGTTGAATTTTGTAAGAATATGTGAGAACCAGCCCACAGTATATATGTATGATGTTGAAGGCAGGAGAGAGGACTGTAAAAAGACAAGTCACAAAGTATGATTAATTGGACCTTTATTAAATGAGCCAGTACGACTAAGCGCAATGACTCGTGGAACAAGACTGAAGTACAGAGAAGCAGTCGCTGAGCTGCTTCTTCCTTGACTAACTTGACCCTGCGCAGAGGCGTTCTCATGTATACACTTACATGTGTATTGGTGCGCTTGCAGCGCCGTACGCATACATAGATAAGTGGATGTCCCCACATCACTCCCCCCCCCAACAATTAATTATTGCTATGGGTAAACTTTATTAGTATTTTTTGTGCGAGAAATGCATTATATCACAGAGTAATACAATTGTACATAATAACCATTAAATTACAGATGGCGCTGAAAATTTTGCATTAACAATTTTTATTAAATAATCGCAGTAACATTGTAAATATCGCAGTTATAACTTATATTGAGTGTACAAAAAAAGAAATGTAGAATGCCTATGAAATATATGATTATCAATTCAAAAGTTTTTGCGCAGTGCACCTGACTGTTTAAGAAAATTGCATGCATGAGTTTACGTGTTACAAAAATTAACTCTAAATAAAGGTAAAAAATTTATCCAAAAGGATATATATATATAAGAATGAAGTGAAGTTTACAAAAAAAGGAATGAACCATGCGCAATTACAAAAGGTGTTAGTAAGGTATACGCGGGCTTGGACCACGATGGATCTAGTTATAGATCCAGACTTCGAAGCGCTCATAATATGAGGACCCAGATGTTACAGGGTTTTTCTGCGTGACATAAGCGCCAAGCGTGATGAGCTGTCACTGCATCGTGTCACGCATGCGGATCTTGCACCCGAGCGCAACGAAGTTGAATGAGGGCACTCCGGAGATGACATCCATAATGAAGCGTGGGCTAAACGCTCGATTTCGTTTGTTGTTCTTCCCCAAGGTGTTGGTAATTGTGACGTCACGAACTTGGAGAGTACATAATGACTCCAGGGTGTCCTCAATGCCCTGATGGTAAGGCAGTTTTAATGTGGTCAGATGTTGGAGACCCGAGAAGTTTAATCTCCGTTGGGGAATGTCCAAGCCCGTGTAATCAACCACACGAAGCTCTGGGGCATGGTTTAAGAAATCCTGCAAGCTCTGCTCTGTGAATCTACTGCCTTTGAGGCTCAACTCCATCAAAAAAAGGATGAATGTGGAGGTCTGGTCGATGAATAAATTCCAGAGGTTCGGTGGTTGTGGTGTTATATTCCATGTAGAAGGCCCTCAAGGAGTTAGGCTCCTTGAAGACCCTCTCAGAGAGAGACCACATCTGCAACGTTGCGTCGATGTTGGTGCAACCCACCAGGCTGAGCTCTGAAATTTTAAAATTCTCTTTTAGAAATTCGATTAGGAACTCTATCCGTAATTGAGGACACGATACTAGCCGTAAAGAAGAGAGCGTACAAGTAGCCTGGTGGTTGAGCCATGAAATGAGAGTGCGCTCGTCGGGGTTATCCTCCTCACACCTCCCCATCCAAGCGAGACGAACCGTTGGGTTATCATGGATGGCAAGATGCACGACGCCTTCTAGGCTGACTCGATTCTCGAAAAACCCGGTGGTTTTTCCTATAACTAATCTTTCTATGGAGAATCGAGACAGCCCTTCCAGTATCCTAGGCGTCACCACGACGCCGCGCAAGTCAACGCCCGTGAGGTGCGTCCGCTCCACCCGACCCGACGGGTTAAATAAACTAAGATCCAATAACTTTTGGAGAAAGGACGCATCCACGGGCCACCATTCACGGATGGTGATGCCTGAAAAGTAAAATTGGTGTGCATCTTCCAGCATCCTTTGCCGCCCATTCGCCGTCCGGTATCGCCCGTTACCTGAATCAAGATGCAGGTGGCCTATTTTATACTTGACCACGCGCCATTCTTCAAATGCAGTGATAAATGCTAGCTTGGAATCATTGTCCAAGTGTTTTAAAATGCATGCTTCTACAGGATCGAGTCGAAGGGCCGCGAGGCACGCAGGAGTTAGCTCTAAAGAGCTCTTTGCCACGAACTCTACGCCGGTGGTCACATTATAATCCGTAAATGGAGATAACTTGACATATCTCCTGCGCGTCTCGCCCCCCCCCCGCTCGCCTTCAAAATACAACTTATTTAGAATAGCGTCGCACTGCATTTAAGTTGATGACGCGAGGTTATCGCAAGTCACCCGCGCACTACACCGCGAACCTTTGACGTAGACCGCATCGATGTAAAATCCGCTCTGTCCGCGCGCAAGCAGCATATCGCCTAAAACCCTCTTTGAGACCCTGTCCATATTATAAACTAGTAAGGTGCGCACATGCTGGTTGCCGACGAACAGCGTAGGAAGACGACGGTCGTAGGTGGGTGGAGTACGCGGGTAAGTGCGTTAGGAAGCACGAACGGCCGCGTTCATGGTCTCGGTGGTGCGTCGCATGTAGTCTTCCTTAAACTCCGAGAGAGTGATCTCCGCCATACGAAGATGGTGTCTCGTAGGAGAGCCCTCTGGAGTTGCCACAATGGCGTCCAGAAGACTCTCATGCAGGCGGAGGATCTCTGCGAAGATGTCCTGCGTTTTAACCCAACTGCTGGAGGAGGCCATGCCTACAAGCAAGCTGGAGCGACAGGAGCTAGAGAACAAACAAGAGAGAATTTTGTTTAGTTGTGTTTATATATTTTGTAAGGAGGGTTTTAATTTCCTCCAGTTCTCTAGCAGTATCTAGCTTACGTTTTTTGTACAATTTAGGAATTGAGTGCGAGGCCCTACTTACATATTTGATTGAGACTTTGTCGCAGAACCTAACTTTTTTACCTGCTTCCCCACTCTCCGTTGCAAGAGAGTTGATGTTTTTTCTCTTAAGGATATTAGAAATGAATTTTTTCTTTTTGGGTACGGTGGGAGTAGGATGTGAAGGAATGTCAGAGGAAGACGTGTTGTCTTGATTAGAGGTGGGGATCTCTGGAGTTTCTTCGCATTCCGGTACGTCGGGAAATGCGTTCTCGCTGGTTAATCTATTGCTAATCGCTTGAGTGTTATCGCCCATGGTGCGACCATCCCCCCCGGCGACAACTCATCCTTGTCATTATTTCTATGTATAAAAACCTCATGTGTAATAGCATGGGGCTCGGCAACGGAATTTGTTTCACCGATCAGCGAAGGCTCTTGGCCATTTTGCTCGATTGCACTAGGTGCAGTGTCATTGTTCTGTGAGAAAAGGGGTCGCAAGGCTGTATCCTCCGTGTGGGCATCGCGGTCTTCATTGACAGACTGCTGTGTCAAGATGTTATTTAATTCGCAGTTATCATTCTGCACGTTATTTTTTGTCACATCAGAGGGTAAGGATTGCGACGCCCTGTTCCCTGTGTCGTCAACAAGTTTGCGCACTGTGGCGCTTGTTGGTGCATTAAAATTCGGAAAAAGAAAGTTTCGCAGAGATCTCCCATATGCATTATCGTTGACGTTTGAGTTTACGTCTAAATCATTGAATTCTTCGGCTAAAAAGTATGCTGGTTTTAAGCGTTCTACGTTTACTACGACGTGTTTGCCGTGTTTGTCAAGTGTAAGTGTGCGCCCGTCTTGGTGTCGCGATATGACCTTATAGGGCCCGGTGTATGGTTGTGTCAGTGGTAGCTTTACGGCTGTTACTCTCTCGAACACGTGTGTGCAAGTTTTTAGATCTTTGAAGATGAAGGGCTTGGCGGAATCTTGAAATTCCGATAAAAAGCTGTTGTCTTGGGAGCTGCATGTATCGCGAAACTGAAGGATATCGCCCGGTATTGTTAATTTTGTGCCGTACACAAACTCAGCCGGACTCACATTCGTATCTAGGTGTAGCCTAGTACGTAAACCTAATAATACACTTGAAAAAACTTTGGTCCACTCGTGAGTCTGCGCAAGACACATTAATGCAGCTTTGAGTTGCTTATGCCATCTCTCGATCATCCTGTTTGCTTGCGAATGGTAAGCAGTCGTACGTGTTCGATTGCAGCCTATCAACTCTAAAAGCGAGGTCAATAACTGGGATTCAAATTGCCGCCCTTGATCCGTAGTGATTGTTACGGGTGCACCAAATCGCGATACCCACGTGTCAAAAAATACGCGTGCAACCGTTGGCGCTGTTATGTCGTACAGAGGTACCGCCTCTGGCCGGCGCGAGAATCTATCAATCATCGTAAGCAGATACTTGTAGCCTTCGCTCGAGGGCAAGGGACCTACAATATCAATATGCACTCGTGCGAATCTCGCGCCCGGTTCGACGAAGTGCGATGGCAAAAACTTATTTTGGCGAGAGACTTTTGGTCGTTGGCAGTCTATACAATTTTTGCATTGCTCTTTTACTTCCTTCGCCATATTAGGCCACACGCAGTGCTGTCTAATAAGTCTGTCGGTTACACTGCCTGAGATGTGCGCGTTATTTATGTGAAAGAGTTTAAAGATTCAGCGTCTAAGCGACCTGGGCATGAATAGCCTAAAGGTTCGCGCGGCGAAATTGCAATATATAGCCGTCCGTTTCGGTCTTCAGCGTAGTTTTGTTAATTTAAGAGGGTGATTTGGATCCGATGTTATGTTTTTTAGTTCGTTATCGCATTCCTGTTCTTGAGAAATCTCTTCGAGCGTGAAGAATGTTGGAAAGTTGAACGTTGTTATGCTTGCGAGGGTCTTTTTTACAAAGGGTTTGCCCGTTGATATCTCATTGTTCCAGTCAAAAGAGGCTGGCGCAATGGAGGAATCAACGCGCGAAAGCGAGTCCGCAACCACATTGTCTTCACCCCGCAAGTAACAAATTTCCGTGTTAAATTGTGATATGAACGATAGTTTGCGTGCGCGCAATGGTGTGCATGTGTCTATTTTTTGCGCGAGTGCATAAATTAATGGTTTGTGATCCGTAAAGATTTTAAAGTTACGTCCCTCCAAAAAATAATTAAAGTGTTTTAAGGCCTCAAAAATTGCCATCAATTCGCGATCATATGCACTGTATCTCGATTGCGCGGGGTTGAACTTTTTCAAGAAGAATGCTAACGGCTGCCAACTGCCGTCTACAAATTGCTCCAAAGAAGCGCCCATGGCAAAGTCCGAGGCGTCCGTAGTTACGCGTATTTCTGCGTTGGGGCACGGATAAGCTAATGTAGTTATATTAATTATGTCTTTTTTTGTTTTTTCAAAAGCTTCTAACGCGTGCGGGGTCCAAATGACGGGTGTTTTATCTTTCTTCTTGTTGGTTTTTATGAGCGCGTGCAGATGGCGCTGCGTTTCTGCTGCGTGAGGAATCGCTCTTCTGTAAAAATTGATTAAGCCGAGAAACCTGCGTAGTTCGTCTACTATTCGCGGTTGAGGATAATTTTTTATCGCATCGACTAATTTTGGGTCAGGCTTAAGGCCTTTTTTATCTATTGTATGACCGAGGAAAACTAAACTCTCTGCGCCAAATGTACATTTTTTAAGGTTTAAATGCAAGTGGAAGTTCTGCAATCTTTCGAGCACTATGTTTAAGTGCTTTTCATGTTCCTCGGGTGAGGCGGACGCCACCAGGATGTCGTCGATGTAGGCAAAAATGAAGTCTAAGTCCCCCAGTACTAAATTGACGTATCTTTGAAACGTCTGCGACGCATTTCTAAAACCGAAGATCATGACGAGAAATTCGTATAGACTGAATGGCGTAATTACTGCCGTTTTGGGAATATCATCTGGAAAGATAGGAATCTGTAAGAATGCGCTCTCCAGATCTAAGGCGGAAAAAATTGTTTTACCGTGTAGGTTACTCGCGAAGTCGTGCAAATTCGGTATGGGGTATCTATCCGGTACCGTTACCTCATTTCACTTTCGATAGTTTCCGCAAACTCTCCATTCCCCATTTTTTTTCGGTACGATATGTATAGGCGTGGCCCAAGGACTTTTCGAGGGTCTGCACACGCCTGACTTACACCACTTTTCGAATGCTGATTTGGATATTTTTAATTTTTCAGGGTGCAAGCGTCGCGGTTTCTGTACACAAGGAGGGCCTGTGGTTTTAATGTAATGAAAAATGCCTCTCTTTTTTAAAGACTTTGGCCTATCGATGCCTATCACTGCGGGAAACTTGTTTAAATGTGTGAGTACTTGACTTTGCGGTCAATCAGAGAAATTTGTAGATCAGGAACGGTCTTGTTAAAACCATTTATTATTTCATTTGTATTGGCATTAATTAATATTTTTTTGTTTAAATTGGGTAAAAGGTGAAAATGATTTAAAGCGTCTCCCCCCAGTATAGGGTGAGGGACGTCAGCAATTATGAAAGGCCATATTAGCTCCTGAGTGAACCCAAAATCAAGTTTTTTATTTAACGTGCTATATGTGTCTATTTTAGTGTCGTTGGCTGCGTATAAATGTATGTGTGTTTTTTTACCGATACATTTTTTTGGTCTAGGGATTACGGAAATTTCCGCGCCTGAGTCAATCAAGAACACCTCGTTGGTAGTTCTGCCTTTTACATGGAGACGCACAGATTTAATCCCGGCCACGCTGGTCTCCGTGACGCGCTTAGTTTCTAGTTTACCGACTCTCCGGAGTTTCTCTTGTTGCCTTCCGAGCTATTTTTATCTTTATGTTTTACGTTCGTTTGGTCTGCTTTCTTAGAGTAATTCACCCAATCACACGGCTTCGAGCATTTATAAGCATTTTTGCCGTATTTACTATGATAAAAACAATATTTCTTACCGTCTCTACTTTGACTACGCGCACGTCCTCTAGATTTATTGCGCTCAAACGATGTTCTTTCACGCGGGCGTCTTTCATCTGCACTGCGTTGATTGACCAGTGATAAGTTGGCCTTCTATGGTTTGAGGATGGAAGCGCACGACATTTGCTCTCCCCCTAAATTAATTATTTCATTTAAGTATTCCGACGGTTTTCTCGTACCTATTTGACAGCCCCGAAACAGTTTTCGTAATTTAGTGTCTTGCGATTGAGTATATTTCTTTACTAAAATATCTTTAATCCCAACATAGCGATAGTTCGGCCTTAATAATTTAATGCTGTTAGATATTTCATTTACTATATTACTATTAAGATAAGGCATTATATTCACAAATTTAATATTATCATCCGTAATATTCTGTAAGGCGAGTTGATATTCGAACATTTCAAATCACGTTATGGGATCATGTTGCCAGAAGGGCAATTTAATCGGTTTAAGGTTAACGTTTAACGGAATTGACGGTTGAATATTATGGTTAGGTGTGTTTATGTAGTGTATATTTGTTCTATTGTGTGTGTTTGTTGTTGTTTGTGGATTAGAGGTGTTAGGTATTGAGTTTTGCTGTGTAACGGAAAAATTTGAAGGATATATAAAGTTTGGAAGTGTTTTATTGTTTGTTGTTGTTGGTTGAGTTGCTTGAGTGTTTTGAATGTTTGAGGTTGGTCTAAAGGTTAAGCTTTGTTCTGTAGAGTGAGAGTGTAATGTTTGTTTATGTGTCGCAGTAGAGGCCGAAGGAAGGTTAAAATCGTCTTGATTATTATCGAAAAATCTAGAATTTGAATTTTGTGACTCTAACGGATTTTCTTTTCCGGTTTGATTTAAAACAAGAGATTTTAATGAGTCTATTTGCTTTGTTAAGTCCGAGATTTACTCTTTGTGTGAATTATGTAATTGCTTAATTTTATTATTTAGGGTTTTTTCCATCCTTTCGTAGGTCTCTCTTGGAACCGTTTTTTCATTTTGTGTATTTAAAGGGAGGAGTCTATTTTGGTCAAATTTGTGCACAATTCTTTGCTTGTAAGCCAAAAAGGGTCTTTCACCGTATTTTTGAATTTTATTGATGCTCGACGTAGCTAAATTTATGTCAAGCCCGGTGGGTGGGCTGCCGGAGATGGTTGGCTCCATCGCGTTCTCCGAAGCTCCTAGGACGCCCCCATCACCCGAGTACATGCTCTCTGAAGAAGAGCTATTTTGTTGCGCACGTAACGTATCTTGCGTATTTTGCAAGTTTTGTGTGTTGCCGAGTTTCACGCTTTTTGGAGGTGAGTGGATCACATTTGCAGGCATTTTGCAGACGAGAGATCGCAGAAGAGGGAAAACCGCCCTTTCTTATTTTATATCGGAAGCAGTCCGAGAAAACTCTCTCTGCAAAAGTAGCTTTGCTACAATTATGCTTGAGGAAATAAAAGATATGAACAAAATGGCGTCTTGTGCAGTCGAATTGACCTCCACGTGTTCAGCGTATAGGACCTGGGTGGTCGACGACTGAGACACGCAAAGAAACTCTCCGATGCCCAAGCGCAAATAATTATAGTTACGCGCACTCGACGCTTCCAAGTTAGCCCCCGGCGTTGGCATTCAGGACCGCATGCGGTCTACGACCAAACGGCGAAAGGTTTCTTCTCTGCGTGCGAGTGAGAAAGAGAAAAAAAAAAACAGAGAGAATTCTCCCTATGACCACCTACTCGAGAAAATGATAATTGTGGGTCTCCCGCGTTTGCTTGAATAAGAGAAAAAGGAAGAATTCTTGGCACCCGCAGTGCTCTTGAAAGTCTTCGAGAAAGATCCCAATGAGATCGGCGAAAGAGCTTTCTCAGGCAGTGCCGGCGCCTCGAATATGAGTGAGATTTTCTCACAGTAATGAAAGAAAAAATAAAATGTAATACAGCACCACTGTGCTGTGTATTTAGAGCGAGAGGCCCACAAGTACTCACTATTAAAATTGATGTATATATATATATATATATATATATATATATATATATATATATATATATATATATATATATATATATATATATAAATAAAAAGTATAAAATGTGGTATAAGGTCGAAGGCACAAACAAAGAAAAAATAATAAATATATATATGGTAAAATAATAAATAGTTACGATACGAACATAAATGACTAGTTAATGTATATTGCACTAAGTTTATTCGCAAAACGATAAGTTAAAAGAAAACTCCAGAGACTTCGCGAAATTTAATTTTCTAATTGTCTGAAGTCAATGCCTTAACTATATGACAAAAAATTTCGGTTTTATATATAAACGTTACACAAATAAGGCAAATTTAATTTTATGAAGGCTGGACTCCTCGCACTCCGCACTTAAAATTATAAATCTTGATTCGTTGTTGACCGTGAGATAGCTGATTTTTGAAGAATTTAATTATTTCGCGACGATAAAAGACTCTTTGTCTTTTGCACGCATTTGCCTCACTCGAAACTAGCCGTAACTTGTGGGGTAGGCAAAATTGCGTGACTTCCGGTCGCGTGTTTAGCACATTAGACAAAATGCAAACATAATTATGTTGCGTGTCTTACGGCATAAAATTTTACATTCTCGATTAGTAGGTTAGGATTATTCGCGAAGATTTTATCAACGCCAGACAAAATTGTGCATAGCCTGCACGTGTGTCAGCGGCGTGCTTTTTACTTTCTAAAAATTTTTCAAACTCACTCGCGAACCTAACCTTATAAACGGCCGCAACGCGCACTGCCGTGAGAAACTTTACTTTTTGCTAAAGTGCGCGTTGAATAAAATGTGGCGCCACGTGGCCTGAATCAATGTAAAAGATTTTTTTTACGAGAACTTCGCACTTGGTGCGTATGTAAAAGAAAGAAAATGAGAGTGTTTGGTATAACACTCTCGCTACCTTATTAGAAGACTGCGTTGCTCTTTGAAGGGACGCTGAGGCAAGCCGCAAAGGAAACGTCCCTTATGGAAGCTGCAGAGGTCTGAAGTACGGGCGCGTTGCTCCACAAACAGAAAGGTCCAACAAAGTATCTCCTGGTGCGTGTGGCAGCGAGACAGTGGCAAGATGAGTGCTTGGCCAGCACAGAAAGGCACAAAATGGCGGCTTCGAGGCATCCCCCTAGTCCGCTTTGCGTTGATGGTACAATGGCCGCTTGGTCGTCGCTATGCCTTGCCAGTCGAGGTCACCAATATGTGGGAACCAGCCCACAGTATATATGTATGATGTTGAAGGCAGGAGAGAGGACTGTAAAAAGACAAGTCACAAAGTATGATTAATTGGACCTTTATTAAATGAGCCAGTACGACTAAGCGCAATGACTCGTGGAACAAGACTGAAGTACAGAGAAGCAGTCGCTGAGCTGCTTCTTCCTTGACTAACTTGAGCCTGCGCAGAGGCGTTCTCATGTACACACTTACATGTGTATTGGTGCGCTTGCAGCGCCGTACGCATACATAGATAAGTGGATGTCCCCACAAATACAAGAGTACACGCTATACAACCGAAGTGAAAAATAAACCGAATCATTCGAATATTTGCCTTTGTTACCAAAGCGCTTAGCTTGTATTATGGCGACAAAGGATTACAAACATAAAATTAGCACACGTATACAATTTTTTTTTAGCTATCGAAAAACGTTGGATATGCGCGATCAAATATCAATTAACATTTTTGATATGATTATGGATGTAGAAACAACGAAACTATGAAGTAAAATCTCTTAAACGGTAACTATAACGTTGCGTATCGCACCATGTTATGTGTACATATACTTCGCGTATGTTACTGCTTTTTGTAACTGTCAAACAAAATTAAATTTCCATTACTTACGTATATTATAAGATAGTCGGCTAGTCAAACTGTACATATAATTTTCCTTTTCAAACAGTGAACTGTAAATATCAGAATATACAGAAATAAACTAAACTTCTTGCAAACTTCAACTGGTAGTGTCTTGTACGATCGAGAGTTGGTTAAATAGTAAGATGCTTAAAAGTTGATATTCGATGAAATGTCTGTCGTATGTTGTGCGCATCTATTTTGTGTATTTAACCGATCCTTACTTACTACTTAGAGTAATTAAATAAAATTTACTTTTTCACACTTTTAGTGTCCACTTTAAAACACTTATCACCAGTTATACGACCAATGTCACGTCTTATTGCCGTTATAAAAGAATAAATTGTGCGCAGGAACAAACTATGTTTCTCGTAATGTTCGAACGAATAGGTGAGCGAGTTTCGTTTGATGATATTCAGATACAGTGTGCTGTCTTTATAAATATTAACAACAATAACACCACGCGATACGGTGTTGCCATAACGTTAATATTTTCGTAGAAAAGTAAAAAGGGAAGGAGAAACTCACTAGATATAACAGAACAGCACCGTAAATTAGTTTACACGTATAAAACAGAGATTCACTCGCTCTGTTGAATTTTCTTCAACAGCAGCACTATTTATGTTAAAGTTAATGTATAAACTCCGACTCTTTTAAACATGTGAAGTGTAATTTGATACAATGCTGCTTTAGTTTTACATTTAAGTTTTTATGTGCATTGATACATTGTTTGCTAGGTTAACTTATTACATGAAACTAGCAGCCAATATTTTATATTTGAATATATTTTATATTCACAGTTTAATCCTTCATAATTAAGTACTCTTACTCAAGAACTCTTACGTATAAATAACGATTTTTTGGCTAATTAAAACTATCATAATGTGAAGATTCTATTTTAAATAATCGAAATTTTTCAACAATTTAAAAAAAATTGTAATGTTATTAAAAAAAAAAAATCAGTAGAAAAAAATTAGTTGAAAATGTCATAAGTTACAGTTATGAACGATTGTAAACTGTATTTACGTTTAGGCTATCTTAAAAAATATATTTAATTTATATGTAAAAGTATTTTTTTATTTTAAGTAAATATCGCAGATACAATATACCAACATTTAGAGTTATACTAGAAACATTAATAATTTTCAGCAAGTTTCAGTATTAAACAGCTATTGGTAAAGCATTGTTCTAAAATACATAAAAATTTAATAATCGTATTCTACTAAATATTAGAAAATAACAAAAATTTTATTATATTTTAATTTCAATGTAATTTAAAGTTTAATCAAATTTTAGTTGTCTTGACTTACATATAAACTGCATTCAGTTATATACTTTTCATTTGTACTATTTTAAACATGATTTCTTGTCCATTTTGCAATGCAATGCGTGATTCTAAAAAACAGTTTATGAGTCATGTAAGACTAATGCACAAAAATTTGATGTCATTTGAAGTGATTTGTAAATATTTCAACTGTAATCAAACATTTCAAAATATACATTCGTATCAAAAACATTACAGCAACTGTCATTTTCGTGATGAAGTCAATATTGTAGAAACATCTTTTAAAGAAGCTAAAAAAATACATCTTGCTGATTCTGAAGTAGTAAACAAAAACACTATAATTGGTGAATCTAATGATGACATTAGTGACGATGCTGATTTAAAGGAAGTAACTTGTGACTTTTATGATAACTGTAAATCTTCTTTACACGATATTAAACATTTTACTGAAAGTGTTTATAAATATGTTGCATTAATAGTGGCTCGAATATATGCTAAACTGAATTCATGTTTACAATCGGTTGAAGAAACTTTGGATGTATTATTTAGTTTTTACAATTTCTCTTTCATCAAGTTTATGTTAGAAATATGTCAAGGAAATGAAAATAATATTAGAACTAAAATCATTAATAACGCGTTTGAAACTTTCTAATCATCTTATTTGGCAGAAAAGTTTTTTATAAAAAATGAATGTTTAATAATGCCAAAATCGATAACTATAAATATTGAACATGGTTTTAGAACGTTAAATGGTAAATATTTGCCCACAATAGTTCGTGATTCATTACATTTTATTCCTGCTAGAGAAGTACTAAAAAAATTTTTGGAAATACCCAACGTTTTACAAATAATTTTTAATAATATTACAATTTGCGAGAATAGTAAAGTTTATAATTCAATTTTTAAAGGGAATATATTCAAAACATTTAAAAATCGTTATAGCCAACAAAAATTTATACCACTTGTATTGTATAACGACGATTTTGAAATTAATAATCCTTTAGGTTCAAGAAAAGTAAAGAATAAAATTGGAGTTGTATATTACTCTCTTTCAGGATTGCCGTCTGAATTTGCAAGTCAACTAGAAAATATTTTTCTCTTACAATTGCACAAATACGTGCACCATAGAGACTTGGGCAATGAAACAATTTTTTCGAATGTTATTAAAGAATTGCAATATTTATCAGATTCTGGTGTACAAGTTCAATTTAATAACGAGATAGTTACTGTATATTTTCCATCATACGCTATATTAGGAGATAATTTAGCGTTAAATACAATCTTAGAATTTCACAAAAGCAGTAACAGCAATTATCCATGTTGCTAATGTAAGCACCAAAAAATGTTATTCATAATTTAATAGCAGAGAATGAAAGTTATCTTCGAGATCCACAAAATCATGATGATGATAGTGTTAAAAAAATTAATGGTTTATCAGAAAAATGTTTATTTCATAAATTACCATTTTATAATGTTGTTATTGAACAAGGAGTTTTTGACATCATGCATGATTTCAACGAGGGGGTATGTCGATATGATATTGGTTTTATTTTAAATTCTTTGATATTTACAGAAAAAAGATTTTCATTAAATTTTATTAATTGTAGAATTTCTGCATTTAATTGTACTGATGATAGCAACACTATACCTACATTATCAGAAAAAGATATAAAACAAAATTATTTAATACTATCATCATCTGAAATGGGTTTTTTGATTGAAAATTTAGGACTATTGGTAGGTGATCGCATTCCAGTAAATAACAAAGTATGGCAGTTGTATCTATTATTGCGTGATATCATGTATATTGTATATAGCGAATCATTTACTGATGAAGATTATCAAGGTTTAGAACAATTAATAACTAAACATCACAAACTTTATATAAAACTAACTGGTAAAAATTTAACAATTAAATTCCATAACTTTCTCCACTTAATTCGATTTATTAAACAAATGGGACCTCCTCGATTTTATAGCAGTATCAGATACGAAGGAAAACATAAAATATTTAAAGAATATGCTAAAGTATGTAAAAGTCTTGTCGATTCGCCATTTTCTTTAGCAAAAAAACATCAGTTGATACTGTCGTACAGATTTTTTTTTAAATGAAGGTTTTAGTAGTCGTTTAATTTTGGGGAAAGTAATTAATGATGTAACTAGAAACAAAGATTACAATAAATTCTTAGGAATTTTAGAGAGCCATTTACTAACGGAATATAAATGTGTTTCTTCAATTTGTATAAAAGGCACACATTATAAAGAAAATTATGTTATTAGTATAAATAGTAAAACTAAAAATTTTGGAAAAATTAGGTTTATACTAGTTCATGAAAATAATGTTTATTTCTTATATTTTAAGTTAATCACACGAAAATACGAGACCCATCTTGGTGCTTACTTTTTAGAATGCACAGATGATGTAGCAATAATAAACCAAAAAGATCTTGATTCATACTTACCTTCACTGATAAATCAATTGAGCGATGGTAGAAATTACACTGTAACCAGGATGTACCATTAAAATGTTCTTTAAACTAAATTTAATTTTAATTATCAATTTAAAGTAACCTCTAATTCGTTTGCACCTATAAGCTTGCTTAGACTCATGTTGAAACTTTTGTGTAAAGTGATTAAATAAAATGAGATTATCATTAAAAAAGAATCTTAGAAACTGATTTAATTTTCTTCAACCTTCCCATATATTTTTATCTTATATAATAAATGTTGATAAATAAACTGAAATGTTTAAAGTTTATTTTTGATTTTATTCGAAATAAACTTATCACAAAAAGTTGTATAAATATAAGATATAAAAAATCTTTACATCTTATGTCAATTCATTAACCTAATTTTGAGAACATCTATCATTAATTATATTGAAAGATACTTCATTTGATTTTATAATTTTATTTTTTCTAAATCAGACTAATATTCTAATAATTAATTTTCTAATCTCAGACCTTAGATTTGCTCTGTTTTGAAATAGCCCCGCACCTTGCATCGTTTTGCATCACAAGGCATACGAAAAGCGGAGCTTTCTGCATATTAAGCTCGACTGACAACACTCGCGCTCGCTCTTGTCTCTATTTTATTTGATATTTTATATTGAAAATATAGATGTTTATAATGAAGTTTATATATTACAAAAATTTTATAATAATGTAATATACCTTTTTTTTTTAGAAAACTTTTTTTTTATTATAAAATTATTTATTATTATACTAAGGCCAAAAAATAAATTTTTAAATATTTATTTAAACAAAAATTTATAGAACAAAATTTTTTAACAAAAAAGTTGTATTTTAAAAAGTTAAACAAGTTTTGTAAAAAAATTTTTTTGTTTTAATTTTAAGTTTAATATTTATTTTTAATTGTAAAACACTTATCTGAAAAAACTCATAATAGAGAACAAATTATAAAATAAAAAAGGTTTATGAGTTTTGTTCAAAAGATTTATTCTATAATAGGTTCTTCTATGTTATTGGAAATTTAAGTGATATATATATAAAATCCACATTTGATTATTGTGATCTATAAAGAATTCAACTAGCTTCCAACTTTACAAAACGATTTTTTCAACTGAGGAAATTAGCTTAATTTTGGATCTGATATTTACTTTGAAGGTCAACATTTATAAAATAGAATTATTTACAAAAACCGGAAAAACGATTTTTAAAATAATTTTTTTATAAAATATGATTAGAATCTTATATCTTTAAAAAAATAAATTTTTATTTATTATGTTAAAGACCTGAAAGAGACTTATAAGAAAATTATTTACCTGTATAACTTTGCAAAGAATCAGATGAAACATTAGAAACTTTTAAATTCTTAGATCAAAATATTTTTTTAATATTAGAAAACAGTTTTAGGAACATGTTATTTAATTTTACTTTAAAATAATCGAATTGAAATAGCCACATTTTTTTATTGATTACTGTTGTATTATAAAAATAAAAAAAAATCATAATAAAAAATAATTTTAGTAAAAAAAAGAACAATCAATTTTTTTATACAAAAAATATGCGCTGCAAGAAAGGTAAACGATTAATTAGTTTTACTACCGTCTCTATTAGTTAGCTGTAGCGCAAAGACAGTATTGAAGTTTTGCCTCTTTTCGGGGTAATGTTAAAATTTAATATTAATTATACCATAAATAATTATTAAGAGTCCGCTGTATCTCTGTCCTTTTTTAATTAAAAAATTGACTTTTTTCCCAAAATTAGCAACAAGAGGCAAAAATAAAGAGATGGTTTCGATGTGTTTAATAAAATGTAATATTTTCTTTGATTAGTATGAATTAATTTTATTGCTTCGTTTTTAAGAAAAGTTGGAATAACTTAAAAAATTAGAAATTAGTGTCAAATAATGGGATTTTCAAGTTATTCCAACTTTTCTTGAAAATAAAGCGGTGAAATTAAATTATTCTTATCAGAGAAAATATTGCTTTCTATTACACGAATCGAAACCATCTCTTTATTTCTGCCTGAAGCTATTAGTTTTTATAAAAAATAAATTTTAAATAGATTCGGTAAAACAGGTAACTGTGTCGGTATACAGCTGACTCTTAATGACAATTTTTATTTTTTTTTTATAATAACCTGTAGAATATGCTAACAAAATATTTTGTTAGAAAAAATTATAATAAATTTTATTATTTTAAATCATTTTTAATACAAATAAGATATTCCATTGATACAACCAAATATTTTACTTCTCTTAAATTACCTTAAGAGGAGGTCGCGTATCTCTGTCCTTTTCTAATCAAAGAATTGAGTTTTTTACAGAAACTAATAACTTTAGCAAATAATGAAGAGAAAGCCGCATCTCGTAATAAAAACAGCAATATTTTCTTCGATAAGAAAGAATTAATTTTATTGCTTCGTTTTCAAGAAAACCTTGAAAAACTTAAATCATAGAGGTTAGGGTGGACAATTTGGTTTTTCAAGGTTTTCTTGAGAACGAAGCAATAAAATTAATTTTTTCTTATCGAAGAAAATATTGCTTTTTTTGATACAAGATGCGGCTTTCTCTCCATTTTTTGCTAAAGTTATTAGTTTTTGTAAAAAAATCATTTCTTTGATTAGAAAAAGACAGAGATACGTGACCTCCTCTTAATATTTAATCAAACATTTTATTATATCAGAAGAATATTTAGTAAGATTAATAAAAACATTTTGTTATGTAAATTCATTTTTAATATAAATAATAAATAATAAAATACTTTATTGATAGTATTAAATATTTTATCATGTTAATAAAATATTAACTATTTTTTTATTTTAATCAATTTTTGGTACAGTTTAGATATTTTATGCATTCAATTGAATATTAAATCACTTCTCTTAAATTATTTTGAAATTTAACAAAATATGTAATCGTCTTGACGAAATATTTATTAAAGCCAATTTAACTATTTTATTATTTCAATTAATATTTGAGGGATATAAGAAAACGTTTCATTGAGTCGAAAAAATATATTTGTTAAATAAAATCACTTTGATGTAAAATAAAATTTTTAATTATTTTAATGAAATATGTATTAACGCTAACATATTTATTCTATTATTTCTATCAAGTTTGATTCAAACAAGAATATATTTCATTGATTCAATAAAATATTATGTCACTTTCGTTAATTACTTTTATAATCAATAATATATTTAATTATGTTAATAAAATATTTATTAACGCTAACATATTTATTCTATTATTTCTATCAAGTTTTGATTAAAACAAGAATAAATTTCATTGATTCAATTAAATATTATATCACTTCCGATAATTACTTTTATAATCAATAATATATTTGATTATCTTAATAAAATATTTATTCTATTATTTCTATCAAGTTTGATTGAAACAAGAATATATTTCATTTATTCAATTAAATATTATGTCACTTTCGTTAACTATTTTTATAAACAATAATATATTTGATTATCTTAATAAAATATTTATTCTATTATTTCTATCAAGTTTGATTGAAACAAGAATATATTTCATTGATTCAATAAAGTATTATATCACTTTCGTTAATTACTTTTATAATCAATAATATATTTAATTATCTTAATAAAATATTTATTAACGCTAACATATTTATTCTATTATTTCTATCAAGTTTGATTGAAACAAGAATATATTTCATTTATTCAATTAAATATTATGTCACTTCCGTTAATTACTTTTATAATCAATAATATATTTGATTATCTTAATAAAATATTTATTAACGCTAACATATTTATTCTATTATTTCTATCAAGTTTTGATTGAAACAAGAATATATTACACTGATTTAAATAAATATTATATCACTTCTATTAAGAGGAGGCTGTATAGCTCTGTCCTTGTCTAATCTAAATTTTCGTTATTATTAATAAATTAGATATTTTTATACAAAAGTAAGGACATAGCCCAATAGATTTAAGGGGTATCCGCATACCGGCATAGAATTCTACCTTATCTACATTTGAATTTTGCATATTAATACAAATTTAACTATTTACGACTGAAATTCATAGAAGAGGCACATTCTTAACATTCGAAAGAATTGATTGCAATGTTAAGAGACAGTATAAAAGTGAAAATGAAGACGAAAACTGCAAAATACGATTATTCATAACTACATTGGAAAGTTAATCGTATTAAGCAGTTTTCGTCTTCATTTTCACTTTTATACTGTCGTTTAACATTGCAATCAATTCTTTCGAATGTTAAGAATGTACCTTTTCTATGAATTTCAGTCGTAAATAGTTAAATATATATTAAAATGCATAATTGAAATGTAGATAAGGTAGAACTCTATGTCGGTATGCTGATCCCCCTTAAGGGGAATCCTCATACCGACATAGAGTTCTACCTTATCTACATTCAAATTATGAACTTTAATAAAAATGTAACTATTCATGACTGAAATTCGTTGGAGAGGCACATTTTTAACATGCCAAAGAATTTATTGCAACGTTAAAAGACAATATAAGGGTAAAAATAAAGGCGAAAACTGCTTAATACGATTAACTTTTCAACGTAGTTATAAATAATCGTATTATGCAGTTTTTGTCTTCATTTTCACTTTCATTCTGTCTTTTAACGTTGCAATACATTCTTCAGAATGTTAGAAATGTGCCTCTTCTATGAATTTTAGTCAAAAATAGTTAAATATTTATTGAAATGCATAATTCAAATGTTGATAAGGTAGATCTCTGTGCCGGTATTAGGACACCCCTTAAGGACAAGCAAACGATCCTATTCTATGAAAAAATATAAAATTTTCATTATTTTTCGAGTGAGGTCTGAAACGGAAAAACAGTTATATCAAATTCAATTATTTTTCTGTTTCAGACCTCACTCGAAAAATAATAAAAATTTTATATTTTTTTATAGAATAGGATCGTTTGCTTGTCCTTAAATCTATTGGGCTATGCCCGTACTTTCGTATAAAAATATCTAATTTATTAATAATAACGAAAATTTAAATTAGACAAGGACAGAGCTATACGGCCGCCTCTTAAATCACTTTACTGTTCAATAATATATTTCATTAGCTTAATGAAATATTTAGTGATGCCAAGATAACTATTCTATTAATTCAATAAAATGTTAATAGTAACAACAAGATGTTTCATTGTTTCAATCAAATATTGTATGGCTTCTCTTAAATTATGTCACTAATCAACAAAATACTTAATTATTTTAATTCAATATTTAGTTGCTTTGATAAATGCGTTTTTTCTCTTAATGAAATATATGATTGATTCGATGCAATACCTTATTGTCCTGCAATTAAATAATTTCATCGCGATATTATAATTAATTAGGTGCGTTAAGTTAATTAAAATTTTAATTGATTTAAATAACTGGTTTATTTAGTTTTATTAAATTTTTTCATTACTTTTATTATTGAATCCTATTGTTTCTATGAAATCAGTAATCAATTCAATTAATTATTATTTTTAACAATTAAATATTTCATTATCTATATTCCAATTAAATATTTTGTTATTTAAATTAATTTCTTTATCAGATCTATTAAATATATTTTTGAATCAATTAAATTTTTTTTTTAATATATCATTTCATTGAATCAATGATTTCTTTTTCTCAGTGTACATACATACATACATACATACATACATACATACATACATACATACATACATACATACATACATACATACATACAAACATATATACACAAATACATATATACGCACATACATATATACCCACATATATACGGTTGCTGGCTGAGCCTTTGTAGGTCCTGTGTATATCATATTTTTTTAATATGTTTGCTGATTTCATAAAGGAAATAAGCTTTTAATTACAAATTTATTACAAAACATTTCATAAATAATTTAAAAATTTTTTCAATTTTTACTTCACGTTAGTTTCGAAATTAAACTGATGAAATTATGATCATACTGATAACTCAGGGAATAAGTCTACATTAAGAGGAGGCCGTATCATTCTGTCCTTGTCTAATCTAAATTTTCTTTATTAATAATAAATAAAATATTTTCATAGAAAAGTAAGACAACCGCCCAATAGAGCAAAAGACAAGCAAACGATTTTTTTTATGAAAAAATATGAAATTTTGATTATTTTTCGAGTAAAGTCTGAAACGGAAAAACAATCGAACTTGATTAAGTTGATTCAACTGTTTTTCCGTTTCAGACTTCACTTGAAAAATAATCAAAATTTCATATTTTTTCATAAAAAAGAATCGTTTGCTTGTCTTTTGCTCTATTGGGCGGTTGTCTTACTTTTCTATGAAAATATTTAATTTATTAATAATAAAGAAAATTTAGATTAGACAAGGACAGAACTATACGGCCGCCTCTTAAGGCTATTTTTTCTTAATTAAACTTTCTACTTCAAAGATCTAATGATATTAATCTATTCTACTAGTAACTCTTTAATTTCTAGATTTTTTAAAATTAAATGTCTCGATAGTTGAATGGACTTTTTTTTCTTTTCGAGGTGTCCTCATACCGGCACAGAGATCTACCTCATCTATATTTAAATTATACATTTTAATAAAATTTTAACTATTTTTGACTAAAATTCATAGAAAAGGTACATTCTTAACATTCTAAAGAATTTATTGCAACGTTAAAAGACAGAATAAAAGTGAAAATGAAGACAAAAACTGCATAATACGATTATTTATGACTAGATTGAAAAGTTAATAGTATTAAGCAGTTCTCGCCTTTATTTTTACCCTTATATTGTCTTTTAACGTTGCAATAAATTTTTTAGCATGTTAAGAATGTGCCTCTCCTACAAATTTCAGTCATGAATAGTTAAATTTTTACTGAAATTCATAATTTAAATGTAGATAAGGTAGAACTCTATGTCGGTATGAGGATTCCCCTTAAGATATTTGATACGTAGTTCAATAACAGAGATTAGTAACACTAGTTAGCTTTAGTTAATAAGCTATACAGTTCAAGATCGCCCCCAAATATATCACCTGCGTATAAAATATTATTAAGAGGAGGTCACGTATCTCTGTCTTTTTCTAATCAAAGAATTGAGTTTTTTACAGAAACTGATAACTTTAGCAAAAAATGAAGAGAAAGCCGCATCTCGTAATAAAAAAAACAATATTTTCTCTAATAAGAAAGAATTAATTTTATTGCTTCGTTTTCAAAAAAACCTTGAAAAACTTAAATCATAGAGGTTAGGGTGGACAATTTGGTTTTTCAAGGTTTTCTTGAGAACGAAGCAATAAAATTAATTTTTTCTTATCAAAGAAAATGTTGCTTTTTTTGATACAAGATGCGGCTTTCTCTTCATTTTTTGATAAAGTTATTAGTTTTTGTGAAAAAATCATTTTTTTGATTAGAAAAGGACAGAGATACGTGACCTCCTCTTAAAAACTTAAAATGTTACGTCATAAATTATTTTATAAAAAAAATTGAAATTTATTATAGGAAAGGATCATAAAATTTTTACTATGAAAAAAATCAAACGTTTTTGGATTTATACTCTGCTTCTTGACGGAGAAATCATATAATGTATAAAAACCCTTTTCATAGAAAGAACTAGGACAAGCCTTAAATTCGAAAACGTGGGAGCATCAGAATAGGTTAAAAAATTTTTTTTGAGTTTTAAAGAATTATGCAGTAATTGTTTTTGCTTTGGTTCATATAGTTTTTGAAAATATTTATTCAAAGAATCGAAATTGATAATGAGTATGTACACACACATATATATACATTTGGTTGCTGAGCCTTTGTAGGTTCTGTGTATATCGTATTTTCCAACTTTATAAAGAAAAATCTTTAGTTTCTTTGAAATTATTAAATAAAATTTTAATTTTAAATTTATTATGAAATATCAAACTTTCAATTAAGGTATTTCTATCGAGATGAGAGAGAGCGCTATATTTGTGCGAGTGAGATAGAAGTTGAAGATTTGTACAAATAAAAACGTGGCAACAGTGTAGCACTCGATAATAAACATTGAAATGTCATATTGTTTTGAATTTTTGGTTATGATTGTAATTAATGGTTATAAATTTATTTCTTTAATTCATGAATTTATGAATTATTAGTTTTGCCGCTTTTTTATGTAGTAAAATTGTTAAAAGATTTTAAAATATTATTCTACAACTAATAAATATAAAATAAAATATTTAAATGTGTTTTTTGATATAAAATAATTATTGAAATTTATTAATTTATTTTTAATTTTGCTAACTTTTTATTAGTTTTTTTCAATATTTTATAAATTGACTATAAGATTTTTAAATTTTATGCAGCACTTATTGGTTGTCAGTAATTTATTTTCAAATGCTGTGGAAAATGACTACAAAAATTGACAGATAAAGAAAAAAAAAAAGCGCGCGAGTTGCAACGTTGTCGACACAAGGCGAATCGAAACCATTCGCAAAAAATACGTATCTTCCCACGCACTTTTCTCACGAACTAAACACAACAACAAAAATTTTGAAATATCAAAATTTTCGTCAGATAATCTTCTTTCAATAAATGAAAAATTAAATAATTCTAACATACGGTTATAAAATGGTCGTCATAAACAACTTCAAAAAGATCGCATAACGAATGGTGCCCTATTTCTCCCATGTTAAAAACCGAAACTTTAAAGTGCAATAAAAATCAAACCACACACAAGAAATGACTGAAATTTTCACAGAAGATAGATAAAGATATTATAAAACCTTGGGCCAAATTTGAAACAAAACTAACATAAACTGTTTGCGCGATAGAAATACCTTAAATTCTCACTTTCAAAAATTTAAAATATTTAAAGATGGAACGATATTATTTTATTGTATTGTTTCTTCTATATTTTTTATATTTTTTAATTAAATGTCTTGATGATTGAATTTGTTTTATTTTTTAGAATATCTCACATGCTTAGTACTATACTAATTATATCAAGAAGCTCTTTTTAATTTTTTTTTCAATTTCCAGATTTTTCCGTCTCAGAAATGAGTTATTTAAGCTTATGATTTTTTAATTAAGACTATTGTATTATAAGATTTATTCAAAGAATATATCATCACGGGACACTTTAAATATCTTAGATGAAGTCGATTTTTTAAATATAGAATTATAGATTAAATATTGAATTCATTAAATATATGATAATTAGAGTAATGATGTTTAAAACCAATATAGTTTAAAAATATTATTTTAATAATGCTTTTTTAATTCCATATCTTTCATAAAAAATTATCTTAATTATAGATAACATTCATATAAGTTATAAAGAGACATTTTATTTAGGAAATTACGTCTTGGAAATTAACAGTGAATTAGTAAAAGCAAATAAAAAATTTTCAAACTAAACTACTTTTTTTATAGTTATTACAGTGATATAACCAATCGATGTTAAATACTAATTAATATTAATTATTCAACACTTTTTTAAAAGTACCTAACGAAATAATCATTCCAAAGTGGCAGAAAGATTTGCAATATACTTTGCATATTTTATGATTATTAAAAAAAGGCGTGCAATAAAATGCATAGTTTTACATAATAATATAAATATTGCATACAAAATCAAATTTATATCACAGTCAATTACGTAAAACTAATAATACTGAAACAAATGCCTCACTCAGAGTGATATCACAGATAAATAAAATAATATATTTTATTGGTCGTTCAATATCCATCAATTGAAATATTAAAAATTTAATAAAAGTAGAATAAAATAAAAAGTGAATACAATAAAATAAAATGCACTCAATGACCATACAATCGTAAGTCACACAATGAATACACACTGAGAAAAAAATTTAGTTGGATTAAGTAAGGCTTAATTGAATCAATGAAATCCCTTAGGTGCGGACGGCACATAAAATATTTTGTTACATTAATACAAATATTTTATTTGAGTCAAATAAATATTTCATTTTTTTTAATAAATATTTGATTCTACTAAACATCACAAATATTGGTTAAAAATAATATTTTGTATTTTCAAATAAATATTTGACTTACTAAATGTCGCGAAGATTGATTCAATAAAATTAATTCATTGTTTTAATAAAAAAAATTATCAATTAAAATGTCCATTTGTTTTTCTACTTGATTATTTCATTACATTAATATACATATTGAAATTAAATCAAATAATATTTTGTATTTTCAATTAAATATTTGACTTATTAAATGTCGCGAAGATTGATTCAATAAAATTAATTCATTGTTTTAATAAAAAAAATTATCAATTAAAATGTCCATTTGTTTTTCTAAATAATTATTTCATCATAATAATGCTATATTGAAATTAAATTAGTTCAATATTTTATATTTTCAAATGAAAGTTTAATTTATTGAATATTTTAAATTTAATAAAATTTTAAGATTTAATAAAATTATTTCATCGTCTTAACAAAAAATTGATTAATTATTCGGTTATCTCAAATAAAATATTCCTTCAAAGTAAAGAAATATTCAATTAATTTGATTTATAGATATTTTAATCGAACAAATACTGTCTTTAATTAACAGTATTTGCTTTCAGTGATTTACATTTATTTATTGACATCAATGAATTGATTACTCATTAAAGGATAGGTGAATATGATTCCATTTATTTATATGGTAAAGAATAACAATTATTAACATACTAACATTAGTATGCTTTATACAGTGATCGCACACGCAGTAAATCTAACATAAATTTCGCTCGCATTACAATTTACGTATTATCTTGGATTTTTAACTTCCTTATATGTCAACTTAGAAGCCCTCTTACCGCTTGGGAGATCGAAAATTAACGACGCCACCAAGCGGTTGTATCATCAAACCATCAAACTAAATGATTTTGTTAAAACAATAAATGTTTCTTTTAGTTCAAATATGTCTTATTTGAATGAAATAAATTATGTAGATGAATCAAATAGTGGATTTACTTGATTTTAACAAGTATTTAATCAGATTTCTCTGTAATTTTTATTAACTTTAGTACATATTTTGCTAAATTATTCACTTAGGAAGACACGTATTTAAAACATGAGTTTGTTTGAGTATAAAGGATGATAACTTATACAAAAAAATATTTTTCAAGAATATTAAAAATTAATTTTAACATTATATTTCATTTGATTTAGTAAATATGTTATCAAATAATAACTGCTTGTTTCAATAAATATTTCATTAAGATAATCAAATAATTATTTAATCGATCTGATAAAGAAATTAATTAATATAACAAAATATTTAATTGGGACATAAATAATAAAATATTTAATTGTTAAAAATAATAATTAATTCAATTAATCACTGATTTCATAGACGCAATATAATTAAATAATAAAAGTAATAAAATAATTTTATAGAACAAGATAAATCAAATATTTGAATCAATTAAAAATTTAATTAATTTAATGCATCCAATTAATTATAATATAGCAATGAAATTATTTGAGTAAAAGACAATAAGATATTTCATAGAATCAATCATATATTTCATAAAGAGAAAAAACACATTCATCAAAGCAACTAAATATTGAATTAAAATGATTAGGTATTTCATTGGCCAGTGAAATAATTTAATATAAGTCATACAATATTTATTTAAAACAATGAAATATCTTTTTGTTATTATTCAAAATTTATTGAAAGAATAAAACAATAATTTTGACATTATTAAATATTCCATTAATATAATTAAATATATTATTGAACAGTAAAGTAATTTAATAAAGGTGATATAATAATTAATTAAATCAATGTAATATATTCTTCTTTTAATCAAAATTTGATAAAAATAATAGAATAAATACGTTAGAATTAGTAAACATTTTATTAAGATAATTAAATATATTATTAAACATCAAAGTAATTTAGTAGAAGTATTATAATATTTAATTGAAATAGTGAAATATATTCTTATGTCAATCAAAACTTGATAGAATGAATAGAATAAATATATTCGGTTTAATAAATATTTCATTGAGATAATCAAATATATTATTGAACAGTAATTATATAGAAATTTTAATATAATATTTAATTGAACCCTGGTAGAAAGTTTAGCATAAATTATGGCGTGTCCACCAACATATGGCCATATTTGTACGGTGTAATTACACTGTCAAATTTCACCATAAGTTGGCCATAATATGGACTTATTCTAATGTATGATTTGTGCGCACTACTATAATAAACTTATATTTATAGTATAACAAGTTTAACTTTAATTGTGAACTTTCTCTATTCTTCTCTATTATTTTTTATTCACTATTCTTCAGATTTTAATTACAAATGAATTTTTTTTTATTATAACCTAATTTTCTGATATGACTTTATATTCGACATCTTAACCTAACCCTAATCTTTAAAAATAGACGCGCTAATGTAGTTCTTAAGTTTTGTTAGTTAGTTGAAAAACTCAATATTATGTTATATAATAAAACTAATTGATTTGCATTAACATTATGTTATAGCAGGACACTTTAAAATTATTTGCAAAATTTTAGAACTTTGAGTACCAGACTTTCAAAATGAATATGTGTATTATGAAATATTTTGTTTGTAACTAAACCAAAAATGAAACTTAACACCAATTTTTTCAAAGTGAAATTACAATACAATTCCCAATATATGGATTTATATTGATATTATGCTAGACAAAACATTCTAAAGTTATTTACAAAATTTCATGATTGTAAATGCTATAATTTTAAAAACAAATAAGTGAAAACGAAATTATAATATCACTTTAAACAACTTGATGGCCAGTTTCATTTTTAGTCCATGTCGAATGAAATGTTTCATGTGGTACTTGTTAGATTTTTTTTTAACTATAGTACTTAAAGCTATGATACTCTGTATTTTGCTTTAAAATATCTTCCTCGAACATGGTATTAATTCATATGAATGTAATTCATATTGTACTGTTGTTTTGATTTAAAAAGTTGGTAAGCAGTTTTATATTTGATTTAGTCTGTGATGAGTCCTTTCATATTATACGTACCAGACTATACTTCTTTTCAAACTATAGAATTCAATGTTATGTTTTATTATACAACCTAGATTACATTGATTTGCATTGACATTATGTTACAGTAGGACATTTTAAAATTATTTGCAAAATTTTAGAACTTTGAGTGCCATAATTTTAAAAAGAATATTCTAACATGTGTATTATTAAATATTTTAGTTGTCGCTAGACCAAAAATTAAACTTGCCACCAACTCCTTTAAAGTGAAATTACAATACAACCTACATTACATGGATCTGTATTGATATTATAATAGACAGAATATTCTAAATTTATTTACAAAGTCTATGAATAATTTTAAAATATCTCATTCAATGCTTAAAATCCTTTTGATTAGTCAAAAATGTGATTTCTTCAATTTGGTGGTTGTCGTAAGCTTTCTCAGTTAATTTTTAACCAATTGTTCGACAAACTTTTAAATTCTTTTTCTTTTCTTTTAAATAAAAGTGTTATTTTGTGAATACATATTAATTAAAGATCTCTGAAAATTTTGAAGTCAATTCGTTGAAAATTGGCTGAGGAAGCTTGCAGTGACCACCAAAATCAAGTGTTCGAATAAAAGAAAGAATTTTAATCATTTCATGAGATTATTTAAAATTATTCATGGGCCAAAGTCTTATATTTTATATATCTAAGGTAAAAAAACTTTTTTTAAATAATATTATTATAAAAAAATTATTATGACATTTAAATTTAATTTTTATTTTAGGCTTGAATTTGGGCTTGATACCTTAAGTTCTTAATTAATTGATATTTTATATGAGTGTAACTACAATTAATATTAAATAATACTAATATCTCATTAATTTATATTAACACTAAATTTATTTTTAAAATAAATCATAACCTATAAAGTTTGTATTGTTCATTATAACCTTTGTCTATTCGAGTGATATACTAACAAGTAATTGTTATTAATTGTAAATAATGTCAGACCATTAACTATAACTTTATAAATGAAACTTTAATGTGTTATTGTTAATTATAAAAATAAATAGTTTATAAAAATGAATAATATATGATGATAATTTATTAAAATGAATCATTTTCTGATAATTCTAAATTATAATTTCCTTAATTATTATTCCAAAATTTTAATTATCTTTTCAAAATTATAAATTTGTATTCCTTGTCAAGTCCATAAGCTGACCATATTCCGTCAAAATAAGACTGGGTTTGTAGCCTTGTCAAGTCCATAAGCTGGCCATATTCCGTCGAAATAAGACTGGGTTTGTGGCCATATTATGGTTGCAAACCATAAAATACACCATAATGACACCGTAAATCCAGGCTTTTTTCTACCAGGGAATCAATGAAATATATTCTTGTTTCAACAATAACTTGATAGAAATAATAGGATAAATATATTTGGTTTAATAAATATTTCATTAAGATAATCAAATATATTATTAAACATTAAGAGGAGGTCACGTATCTCTGTCCTTTTCTAATCAAAGCATTGAGTTTTTTACAAAAACTAATAACTTTAGCAAAAAATGAAGAGAAAGCCGCATCTCGTATCAAAAAAAGCAATATTTTCTTTGATGAGAAAGAATTAATTTTATTGCTTCGTTTTCAAGAAAACCTTGAAAAACTTAAATCATAGAGGTTAGGTTGAACAATTTAGTTTTTCAAGGTTTTCTTGAGAATGAAACAATAAAATTAATTTTTTCTTATCAAAGAAAATATTGCTTTTTTTGATACGAGATGCGGCTTTCTCTTCATTTTTTGCTAAAGTTATTAGTTTTTGTAAAAAAATAATTTCTTTGATTAGAAAAGGACAGAGATACGTGACCTCCTGTTAAAGTAATTCAATAGAAGTGTTAATACAATATTTAATTAAATCAGTGACATATATTCTTGATTCAATAACAATTTGATAGAAATAATAAAATAAATATATTTGGTTTAATAAATATTTCATTAAAATAATCTAATACATTATTGAACATTAAAGTAATTTAATGGAAGTGTTAATATAATATTTAATTAAATCAGTGAATTATATTCTTGTTTCAATAACAACTTGATAGAAATAATAGAATAAATATATTCGGTTCAATAAATATTTCTTTAAAAATTTTTTAATATCTAATTTTACGTTGCACCTTTCTTGACTTTAAAAAAATAATTTATTGGTTTTCTTTTTGTAAATTCATTGAAATCGGATTTGTTGATTTTAAGGAACCTATTTCTTTAAATCAATTGTAATTTTTATTGAAATGCTGATCAAATGTTATTAACTTAGTGAAGCATTTATTTACAATATAAGCTTCTTTAACTTAATCGGATGACCGTTAATTCAAGCAAATATTATATTGATGATTGACCAATATTTTTTTATTGTTATAAAAGATTTTGTAAATTTAACAAACGATTTACTAAAATAAATATTTAATTACTGTAACAAAATATATAGATAATTTACAAACATATTCTATTGTTACAAATAAATATTTTATAAAATTTTATCAGCTGCCTTAATGAAATTGATTTGATTAAATCAATCAAATAATTTAATCGAAACAATAAATTTTTCTTTATTTAAAAAAAATATTTTTTTTTAACTTAGGTATAAATTTTTTTTATCCCAACTAAATATTTTAGTGATTAAATAACCTTTTATATTACTTCAATCAAAATTAATTTTTATCAACAAAATATTTAATAACTAAATTTATTTCATTGACTCAACTAAATTTTTTTCTCAGTGCAGTAACGCCTTATATCAATATATTTCATTATATATTTTATGGAAACTCGTTTACAAAGTTTCAAATAGTAAGATAAATTTTTAAGAGATAATTGAATTTAGTTGAACGATAAATTATCTATAAATAATTACGACAATTATAGATTAATATAAAAGTATAAATTATTTTAATGGCAATAATTAAAAGTCAAATAGTTTTCTTAACTCTTTCATTTGTTGTTTTCTTACTTTTTTCTAAAATTTTCTTTTTGTTTGCTTTTTGTATCATATTTTTTTTTTATTAAACAGAATCTTGCCATTTCTTTTCCAATCCCTATTAATTCAGTTTCCTGTTTGTATATAAATATTTCTGTTTTGTTTCATTTATTTATTTTTATTCAAGATATTATATAATTTATACACTTTTTTTAGAAGTATGTTTACTACTTGTAATATTATTTTTAGAAAATTTGAACAGGTCTTTTTTCCACCAAACTTTAATCTACATGTTGGCTTTTGAGAATTCCTGAAATAATATTCTGAAAATTTTTAAAGTAAAGTTCTATAAATTATTATATCTATCTATTTTTTCATAACGTAACTATATAACAGGATCATATCTTATCAACTAACAAACAATTGCATTAATAATTATAATCAAATAAATTATTTGAGGCAATAAAATACATTACTTTGTAAATGACCCACAAACGTTATTCAGTTAAATTTTCAAACAAATTTTTTCAAGTCTTAAGAGGAGGTCACGTATCTCCATCCTTTTCTAATCAAAGAATTAAGTTTTTGCAAAAACTAATAACTTTATCGAAAAATGAAGAGAAAGCCCCATCGCGTATTAAAAAAAGCTATATTTTCTTTGATGAAAAAGAATTCATTTTATTGCTTCGTTCTCAAGAAAACTTTGAAAAACTAAATTGTCCAACCTAACCTCTATGTTTTAAGTTTTTCAAGCTTTTCTTGAAAACGAAGCGAGAAAATCAATTCTTTCTTATTGAAAAAAATATAGCTTTTTTTAATACGCAATGGGGCTTTCTCTTTATTTTTCGCTAAAATTATTAGTTTTCGTGAAAAAATCAATTTGTCGATTAGAAAAGGACAGAAAAAGTCGACCTGCTCTTAAATAATTATAAATTATTTAAAAATATGAAGATTTTATGTTCGCTAAAAAATAATCATGAATATGCATATGAAAATAATAATTGATCTTAAGGTGGATCATCCGCTAGCTATAGTTTGTTGTTCATAAAAATTAAAAGTTAAAAAAATTCTTCAATATTTTAAAAATAATTAATTCATAGCAAGAAAAAAATCCCCGTAACTTTTCAAGTAGCCTTCGATTAATTTTTTTATATGTGCTCACTCAAAGTTTGCGTGTTTTGTATCTTATAGTAGTAGAAAAATAAACTTTAAGTGAGCATAAATAATAAAATCAGTCGTTGAGGCTAGCTGAAAATTTACGGGGATTTTTTTCTTGGTATGAATTAATTATTTTTAAAATATTGAAGAACTTTTTTAACTTTTAATTTTTATGAACAACAAATTATAGCTAGCGGATGATCCACCTTAATGAGTATTTTAATTAAATTTTTAATATTGCAATTTTCAGTGACAACTGACACATGTTATAGTCGCAATATATTTATTAAGTTAAGAGCAGGTCGTATATCTCTGTCCTTTTCTAATCAAAGAATTAATTTTTTTGCAAAAACTAATAATTGTAGCAAAAAATAAGGAGATAGCCCCATTTCGTAAAATAAAAAGCAAGATTTTCTTTAATGAGGAAAAATTATTTTTATCGATTCGTTTTGAAGAAAACCTTGAAAAACTTAAAAAATAGAGGTTAGGATGCACAATTCAGTTTTTCAAGGTTTTCTTAAAAACGAAGCGATAAAAATAATTTTTTCTCATAAAAGAGAATCTTGATTTTTATTATACGAGATGGGGCTTTCTTCTTATTTTTTGCTACAATTATTAATTTTTGTGAAAAAATCAATTCTTTGATTAGAAAAGGATAGATATACTCGACCTCCTCTTAAATCAATTTTACGTTGTTATTTTTTATTTTAATTTGATTTATCTTTTCTTTCAATTTGATTTCTTTTCTTATTTTTTCTCTGTCACTAAATTTAATAACATTATTTTTGGTAATAATTGTTAATTTCCTAACAAAATTAAATTAATTAACGATATTATCACGATTACAATATAATAAATGAATTAAAAATATCTTTATAATTTAATAGGAAGCTAATGATGAACTTGATATAGTTTCATTTATTATTTCATAAAAATATATTCTTGAATGCAGATAACTTTCTACAATAAAAATAATGAAGTGGGTCACCCGGAAATATTTCACAAAATTGTCAAAAAGACAACAATACAATCGTTTACTTACTAGGAGAGTGTCACACCTCCGGATCACGGATTTTGCTCAAACTTCGAGATAAGTTTTCAGATGACAGAATTTGAAAAAAGCTAAAGTTATAGTCACAAACACTCAATATTTCTCTAGTTACAGGCAATTTAAAAAAATCACTAAAAAAGTTACTAGATTTTTAAACGCATATAGTTCTTTAGCATTGATAACTAGAAGCTTAAAACTTTTTTTAAATTAAAGCTGAGCTCAAATCCTTTCGAAACAGTAGTTACAGCATATCAAAATATTATTTTTTCCCAAAGATATAGCGTAATGAAAATTGGGCCTGAATTTTCTTTTTAAAACATTAATTAATAATAAAAGCTGAAACTAGGTCCAACCTTTATTACGCTATATCTTTGGGAAAAAATAATATTTTGATATGCTGTAACTACTGTTTCGAAAAGATTTGAGCTCAGCTTTAATTTAAAAAAAGTTTTAAGCTTCTAGCTATCAATGCTAGAGAACTATATGCGTTTAAAAATCTAGTAACTTTTTTAGTGATTTTTTTAAATTGCCTGTGACTAGGGAAACATTGAGTGTTTGTGACTATAACTTTAGCTTTTTCCATATTTTATCATCTGAAAACTTATCCCGGAGTTGGAGCAAAATCCGTGATCCGGAGGTGTGACACTCTCCTAGTTAGTCACAAAATGAACTTTAGACTACCAGATCAGAATGAGGTGCTTGAATGTGAAAATATTGATAGTCACAATTCTATTGAAGAACCAAATAGTATATCTATTGAAATTGTAGATCAAGTGCAAAAGGAAATAATTCCTCTTGTAAAATACCAAAAGTGTATTAGAAAAATTATTGACATCGAGCAGACATTGAACGCAACAGATACTGTTCCACAAAATTTGTTAATTAATAGTATTGATGACAGTGTAAATATTAATTCGATCACAAACTTCCAAAATTTATTACGAAAATGTTTTTTAGATTATAATGTTAATGACAATCAAGTTCAAGCGATATTAAGAGTTTTGCGATCTCATCAATGTTTTCGTGAGTTACCTAAAGATAGCCGTACCTTACTAAAAAGTAGACAAAATGCAATTAATTTTGCACCAGTTGGACATGGAATTTATTGGCATATTGGTTTTGCGAGAATTCTCGAAAAGCATCTTTCATTTTATAATAATTTACCTGCTACTTTGGGATTGGAATTAAGCACTGATGGCTTGTCATTAAGAGGCGGTCGGAACCATTTGCCGCTTGGTGGCGCTGCGGTCAGGTGAGAGAAAAATATAAAA
This sequence comes from Anastatus disparis, assembly GCA_017163975.1. Lineage (NCBI taxonomy): Eukaryota > Metazoa > Arthropoda > Insecta > Hymenoptera > Eupelmidae > Anastatus > Anastatus disparis. Next base: position 842,821 of record JAFFSR010000072.1, read on the forward strand.
TATTTTTTATATAGCAATTTAAAATTTACTGAAACAATAATATACTTTTAATCTTGTCATTTCCTCTAGCCATATATATGTAGAATAATTATTAATATTAATTTTGTTTGAAAAGTCTAAAATATTGTTATAAAGCGAAAAATGCGGCGCGAGGTAGAGCCGACGTAAACATTAGCATACATCATTCTTTAGTATTGCTCTCTCTGTCGCACTAAGGGAAGGTGCACGCATGTTTACATCGGTCCTACGTTGCATCGCATTTTTCGCTTTATAACAATATTTCAGACTTTTCAAACAAGATAAGTATTAATAATTATTCTACATATAGATGGCTAGAGGAAATGACAACATTAAAAGTATATTGTCGTCTCAGAAAATTGTAAATAGCTGTATAAAAAATATTTAATAGATTTCTCTCACCTGACCGCAGCGCCACCCTATATGTAGCGGCGAATAGACCCGACCGCCTCTTAAGTAGCGCTGATACTTGTCAATATTGGCCCATACAATATCGTGTAATTAACCTGGTTTTAAACCTTTAATGGCAGGAATTTACAAAGGCCCCGATAAACCATCTGATGTAAAAATATTTTTTGAAGCTTTTATAAGAGAAGTAAAAGAAGTTAAACACTTAGGGGTCGTACCCAAATGCCGTTGACAGTTTTTTAGGGGGGAGGGGTCGATCAAAATCTACGAAAAGTAACGCTATGGGAGGGGGGGTTAGTTATTTACTCCTACGTTGGCTATTTTTTTTTATCAAAAAGATCATTGCATAATATTAGCAATTTGGAGCAGATTTTTCATCCGAAAACTGCAAAGTCAAGCAGTTCTGCAGTCTGTCCACTAAAACACAGTATATTACTTTCTTTTACATGTACGCGGGCGCCGCCATACGGTGCAAAGCATAAGCCGTTTCTTTTAACGAGTGAGCTGTCAAAACAAACGAAAAATTTTCAAGCCGATTGCAGCATTTATATTTGTGCCTGTTGAATCGTGTTCTATTTTTATAACGTATTTTAAAAGGTTCATAGTTTTATGATCTTTTTCGATAAAATTAAAGTGAAAAAGTTTATCGACGATTAATATATTTAATATCTTAAAAATATTTATTATATGCAATGTTTAGAATTCTGTTGTTTTGTGAAAATGCTATTTTAATAAAATAAAAAACATAAAAATATGTTCAATATTTAAAAAGTAATTAATATAATTAAAATTTTTTTTAAAAGTTTAATAAAAAATAAAAAAGTTAGTTTACGTTACAGGGGGGGGGGGTACTTTAATGGTTTACACATGTCACGGAAAGGGGACCGGGGGGTCGAAATATCGAAAAAATTGTCAACGGCATTTGGGTACGACCCCTAGGAGGAATATGCGTTAGGAATCAACGTATCCCTTTTGTTTTTAAAAGATTTTTGGCAGATACATCAGCAAGGGCTTTCGTTTTAAACCACAAGGGTCATAATGCATTACGTCCTTGTTCAAAATGCAAAGTCATTGGATTCAGGTATGAAAATAGGGTGATGGTTTACTTAGGTGTAAATCACGAAAAACGTACAAATAAGGAATACGTAATTCAATTAGATGAAGATCATCATAAAGGAAAAATATCTCTTACAAAACTTTTAATTTGTCCTGTATTAGATGTACCTTTTTAAATAATGCATTTAGTATATTTAAGAGTAACAATAAGACTATTAGAAGGATGGTTTAACAGCAAATTTGGTTTCCCTGTTGAAAATAATGACGTCTTTCCAGTACGTCTATGAAAGATGTCTTTGAAGACGTCTTTGAAGACGTCTTTGGTCGTGTCTTAGATTGGAACAAAATAAGACGTCTTTTTTTTAATGTTCCGAAAATATAGTAACCAATTTACGTCTTTTTTATAAGTAAAATAATTTCAAAGACGTATTTTTCCAATAAATACTCGTAGTAAAAGACGTAAATTTTCAAAAAAAAAATTCTTTTTTTAAAACGAATGACGTCTTTCTTGTTGAAAAAAATGAAGTCTCTCTAAGACGTCTTTGAAAGACATCTTTGAAAGACGTCTTTGAAGACATCTTTGAAAGACGTCTTTGAAGACATCTTTGAAAAACGTCTTTGAAGACGTCTTTGGTCGTGTCTTAGATTGGAACCAAAAAGACGTCATTTTTCCACTGTTAAGAAAAGTTATTTAACAAATGATGTCTTTTTATTATTTCAAAGACGTATTTTTTTTAATAAAAATGAAGCTTTTTCTTGCGAATTCTTATTTAAAAAATACGTCTTTAAAATTATAAAAAGACGTAATTTTATAAAAAAAATACGTCTTTGTAAATATAAAAAGACGTTATTTGTTAAATAGCTTTTCTAAACATTGGAAAAATGACATCTTTTTTGTTCCAATTTCAGACACAACCAAAGACGTCTATCAAAGACGTCATTTTCTCCAAATTTAAGAAAAAATAACGTCATTTTTCATGAATTATGTCATTGAAAAATGACTTTACATGATAATCATTTTCTATTTAAAGCAAAAAAAAAAACGAGGTAAACCTCGTAGTTTCAACTCTTCGAAAAACGAAGAGCATTTGCGATTAAGCTGAGATCATTCTGGCCTTATATATCTGCATCTTCGAAATTTGTATCAAGGATCAGAAAACTTGAAAATCGCCACCTAGTGACTTACAGTCTTATTGATGGTTGATTGCGTCAATTTAATTTTAACTCACCACTCTCAGTTGAATCGCAAATGCTTTTCGTTTTTCGAAGAATTGAAACTACGAGGTTAACCTCGTTTTCGTTTTTTCCTTTAAATAGAAAATGATTATCATGTAAAGTCATTTTTCAATGACATAATTCATGAAAAATAACGTTTTTTTTTCTTAAATTTGGAGAAAATGACGTCTTTGATAGACGTCTTTGGTTGTGTCTGAAATTGGGACAAAAAAGATGTCATTTTTCCAATGTTTAGAAAAGCTATTTAACAAATTACGTCTTTTTATAATTTCAAAGACGTATTTTATAGATAAAAACTCGTATGAAAAGACGTCATTTTCATTAAAAAAATACGTTTTTGAATTAATAAAGAGACGTCATTTGTTAAATAACTTTTCTAAACATTGGAAGAATGAAGTCTTTTTTGGTTCAAATCTAAGACACGACCAAAGACGTCTTCAAAGACGTCTTTCAATGATGTTTTTCAAAGATGTCTTAGAAAGAAGTCATTATTTTCAACAGGGAAGACGTCATTCGTTTTAAAAAAAGATTTTTTTGTTGAAAATTTACGTCTTTTACTATGAGTATTTATTGGAAAAATACGTCTTTGAAATTATTTTACTTATAAAAAAGACGTAATTTGGTTACTATATTTCCGGAACATTGAAAAAATGATGTCTTATTTTGTTCCAATCTAAGACACGACCAAAGACACCTTTCAAAGACGTACTGGAAAGACGTCATTATTTTCAACAGTGTTCGATGGTAAATTACGCAGTTCATCAATCAATGAACTTTGTAGTAGGTATAATGAACTATTGAAATAGTGTCCACGTGATTTTGCTCGCTATCCTAGGTGATTGAAAAAATTCTATAAATTTAAAGCTACAGAAGCAAGACATTTTTTATTGTATGCATCAGCCATAGTTTTGATAGGTGTTCTTCCAGATGAAAATTACTACCATATATTTTACTACTTTATACATCCATGCGTATTCTCACTTCACCGAAACAATAAAAAAAAAGTTGAAAATAGCAGAAATTGCTTTAAAGACATTCGTCTAATATTCTCCAGATGTATATACACCTTCATTTGTCAGTTATAATGTACACTTGGCGGAAAGGATATTTTTCCGAATGTGTACCTCAAATGGCAACATCGCATATTTTACCACAGGCATAAGACAATTTCAAATTATAGAGCAAATTTCGCATCATCGTTACTTATTACTTAATGACATAATTTTAATAAACAAACAATATTACTTTCTTTTTTCATAATCCGAATTATAATTTTATTAAATAAAATTTTTATTTCTTTCTTCAATAATCATATAGAATCTAATATTGTGAATTTAAATTATATAAGCAATAAAATTCAAGTTGTTATCATTTGAATTTTGCATGAATAACCTATAAGAAAAAACAAAATAATCGTGATGCAGAACTCAATGCATAATTCGAAGTTTTCTTATGTCTGTGGTAAAATATGCAGCGCTGCCATTTGAGGTACGCATTCGGAAAATTATCCTTTCCGCCAAGTGTACATGGTCTTTTACATTTAGTTAATGACTCTCGAAAATATGGACCTTTAGACAGTTGTTCGGCATTCATTTATGATAATAACATGCCTGTATTTAAAAAAAACATACGGAACCATCCACAACCATTGCAACAGTTTGCCAATCGTTTAGCAGAAAAAGATGACATTCACTATGTACAAAAAGCAGTTGTATCTGATATAGAGTCCGTTTCAGTAAAACATAATAATTGTTTGATACCTGAAACCATTCCTAGCACAGGTTGTCATCAATATAAAAAATATGAATCTGATAAATTTTTGTTTCTATTAAATGGACGAAGTAATTATTGTAAACTTGAAGACGGTAGAATCTGTAAATTAGAAAACATTTTAACATTTAATAGTAAGATACTCCTTGTTGTACGGCCTTTTGAAGTTGCAAGCGACTTTTTCACTAACCCAATAAAATCGACTTGTATTGGTGTTTATAAATGAACAAATTTATCTAAAAATGTTCAAGTAGTTACAACAAATTGTATTACTGCAAAATGCTATTGTATGCCTAGTTGGGATAAATCATTTTCTTTAACGCAAACATCGAAAATTAATGCAAATGAAAACATCATCTCAACTCTACTCCATACTGAAAAAAGAAATTGACTTCGTAATTATTTTGAAATAACAAGTAAGAATATATAAAAAGTTCTCCGACTGATACTTTCATTTAATTCAAATTATAAAAAATTAAATTTATTATATGATTATTTTTAATTTAAATTGATGTGATTTCTCATAAATGTATGAACTGTGTATAATACAATTCAAGTGATATTCATTTTCACTATTTTCTTTTCCTTTAATTATGAATGATTAGAAATTTCTTTTTGCTTTTTGCTTTCTCATAGAGAAAGCATTGTATCGATAAAAAAATTTTTTTCTATTTTTTCATTAATTTGTACATATTTGAACTCGGTGAGTCGAAAAAAGTGGTTTCCAGAAAATGTCTGTATATATGTGTGTGTGTGTGTGTGTGTGTGTGTGTGTGTGTGTGTGTGTGTGTGTGCGCGTGCGTGCGTGCGTGTGTGTGTGTGTGTGGATGTATGATTTCAGTTAGTAAACTGTATCTCGAGAACTACTCGATGGATTTGCTTCTAATTTTGCATGGAATTTAGTTTTTAGACTAACTTGCGGGAAGCTATTGATAATTGGTTCTTCTAGTGTAGTTTTCATTTAAGAGTTGTTAAAAAAAAAAAAAATTCGATTTTTCATTTTTTTGGTTTTTTTTTGTTTACTACTCGATGAATTTGTTTCAAAATGTGCACGGAAATTATTTGAGATTGCCCAAATAAAATAAATTTTAAAAAACTGATTTTCTTAGCTTAGTTTTAATTTTAGAGCATTTTGAAATTAAAAAAAAAATGTTCCTATTTATTAAGCCAATAAAATCTTAAAAACTACTCGATGGATTTACTTCAAATTTTCCATACGATTCAATTTTTCGATCAACTGGTGCGGAAGCTATTGAGAATTGGTAAGCGTAGTTTTTTTTTAGAATCATTTTAAGAATTTTAAAAAAATTTCGATTTTTCATTTTTTTTGTATTTTACGTAAACTACTCGGAGAATTTGTTCGAAAATTTGTATGGAATTTAATTTCGACTGCCAAAAGTATAAAAAATTTTGTAAACTAATTTTCTTAGCGCACTTTTCATTTTAGAGCATTTTGAAAATTTTTTAAAAAATTTTTATTTTTAATTTTTTTCTATTTTACGAAAACCATTTGATAGATTTGCTCCAAAATTTGTATGCAATTTATTCGCTACTGTCTGAAGAAAACAAGCTTTGGAAAACTAATTTTCTCAGCGCAGTTTTAATTTTAGAGCACTTTGAAAATTTTCAAAAAAATTTTTATTTTTCATTTATTTTTTATTTTGCGTAAACCATACTATAAATTTTCTCCAAAATTTTTATATAATGAATTCGCTATTGTCTGAAAAAAATAAGCTTATGAAAACTAATTTTCTCAGTGTGGTTACAATTTTAGAGAATTTTAAAGATTTAAAAAAAAATTTCGATTCTTCTTTTCTTATTTTTTTTTTATTCTACGTAAAGTACTCGATAGATTTGTTCTAAAAATTGCAGGGAAATTATTTGAGACTGCCAATGGAAGGAAAATTTTCAAAAATTTATTTTCATAGCGTATTTTTAATTTTAGAGCACTTTTAAAATTTTGAAAAAGAAATTTTGAAAAGAAAATGTTATTTATTTAACCAGTTAGATCTCGAAAATTACTCGATGGATTTGCTTCAAATTTTGTATACCATCTATGTTTTCGTATAACTAGACGGGAAGCTATTGAAAATTGGTATTCATGGAGTAGTTTTTTTTATACAGCCATAAACATGAACTGTATTTATATATAAATATGATTGCATTTTATAAAGATTAGAAATTTTGTTGTCATCATTCTTTTCATTACTACATTATATCATTTTTTCAATAGAACAAATTTTTTTGTATTACTTGATGATTTAAAGTAAATCATAAATGTTGAAAAAGCAAACAACTAGCATATATGTTCGAAATTTATAAAGTACAATATGAGTAAATATTAATGCTAGACAATTTTTTAATATTAAAATCACATTTAAACAAATATAAAAAAATTAATGAAACTCATAGAGCTCTATGAGAAAGCATTCCGCCAAAGCACTTGGCAGCATTTTTTTCTTTTATTGATATCTTTTTAAATTTATAATTTAAGCAAATGTAATGACTTGTCCGCACTAAAGCTATTTTAAAACAATAATTTTTATTAGAATAAAAAATCATTCGGACTTGTTATTTTTCTATATACTTGGATTGGAAATTAGATAACAAGCTCGAAAAATCAAACAGAAATTCGGTTCTTTCTGAACGTCAGTAGCACTGTAGCTGGAGCTAAGTTATTTTTCAAATACAAGTAAGTAATCGAATGACTTGGCGTCAGTTCCATGCGTGAAACTCGAAGAATTACGACGAAACGAAGACAAGTCCTTGTTTTATTGAACTCAGATGAATATTATTTCGTGAACCTGCTTCAGTTTTAAATTTTTTTCTGTGTACATAAGAACTCTAATTGTACTTATTTAAGTATATTAGGGTAAAAATATTCAAAACAAATTTGCTATAGCGCTGTAGTCAACTACAATTTGTACTAAAAGTAAAAATTACTCTTGAAAAAGAAATAAATATTTAGAAATAACAGAAATTTAATATGAATCACGTAATTTCAGTACATGTAGGAACAAATTTTTCGTATTTTAATTGTTCTCATGAATTGCAGAGTTTTTTTCAAATAATCATTTAATTAATTCATTAAATAATTGAAGCAAATTATTTCCACAGTTTTACATTGTCTCCATTAATTTTTGTTTTTTTTTAGTAGTATTGCCACAACGTCTCAGAAGAAAGATAATTTAAAATCTAAAGGTCGTCAAAAAAGGAAACCTAAAAAGTATTGCAGCTCAAGTGATGAAAAAGATAATTTAAGATTTAAAAAAAAGGAAAATTCATTAGAGTCTATGAAAGGTGCTTTTCGAGAAGAAACAAGTGATAGTGATCAAAGTATAGAGAATGTGTAACGGTTATATTGCCCGTTACAAAAAAGAATTAGCTTTTAATTTAATGTAAACTTTAGCTAAGTCCTTAAAATTTTACTATATGCAGAGTTGCTGAAATTTGTAAGAATTTCACTAAATATTACACAGCGAACTCCGATTGTGCTAGCTAATCAATCCTATTGATAAACGACAAAATCTTATGTGATATACTTGTCGCTTGCTGCACACATTGCGTCTCTCTCTCTCTCTCTCTTACCTGATCGAGCAAAGGGAGGGCGCGTCGCGAACTAAATAGTACTCGCTTATGACGCTGATCGGTTATATAACCGATGATACAATATACCCGAACAAGTATCTCTCGAGGAAGAGATACTTGGATATCGCACAGTATAATTATACTTACAATAACGCACTGGCCAGCTTACACTAATTACCTACGTGCACGTAGACGACGCTCGCCCATTATTGTAGCTTCTCCCCTGTACGTAACCAATACGTAAATGCTCTGGACTAGACCGGTGGAATACGTCTCTTCCCGAACGTTGGATTCCGCTGAGCTCTGCTAACGTGGTTGCCTTGTCGTAGATCGGCGGAATCTTATACACGCCGATCAACGTATTTGCTGGCACTTAAGAAGGGGCCGAACTATCTGTCTTTGTCTAATAGCGTTTTTCATCATTTATGTAAACACTATCCGGTAAAACAAGAAAAAAATAGCAGCCCCCGCTAGATATTAGTATAATAAGTAAGTTTTGTAATAACAACCAAATTTTTTCACTGCGTAGTTTTTGAATAATTAGAGACCTACCAAAAAAAGATAGGTTATATTCTAGATTGCTAGTAGGTCTCTAATTAGTCAAAAACTATGCGGTAAAAAATTTGGTTGTTATTACAAAATTTTCTAATTATACTAATATCTAGCGGGGGCTGCTATTTTTTTCTTGTTATACCGGATAGTGTTTACATAAATGATGAAAAACGCTATTAGACAAAGACAGATAGTTCGGCCCCTTCTTAATGGCTGACCGCTAAGACGCGCGAAAAGCGGTCAAGCAAAACTCTACAGAAAGAATTTCTGAGAGTTGCAACGAGCCAATATAATATAATACGCTAGTCGATATAAATTAACGACTTTTATTTAAGACAAAGTTTTGCGCTATCAATTGCGAACTTAGTCTAACGTATTATAAGACCACATGGCAAAATCTCTAAATGAGCACAGCGCGGCTTAGGTTTCGTGCTAACGCAACGGTAGCCGGAAACTCTCTGAAGCGCCTCGCGGCTGGCGAGCTTCTCTCTCGCGTGCCGGTCGTCAAGATGCGCACTTCTTTACTCGTCTTAGACGAGATGTATGACCGAGCGTTCATCCTATTTTAATACCTAAGCGCGCAAGATTCAAACACGGTAGAATACCGTTACAAATGAATCTAATGATAATTACTCAAGCGAATCTATGGAGAAAAATAATGTAAATAAAACTAATGTATCGACTGAAAATAATGAAAATAGCCACAATAGCTCATCTAAAAATGATAATGACAAATTAAATGGAGGTAATTGCTTTTCAGAAATACAAAATTATTCTTAATTACTAAATTTCATGAAAAGCATAATTAAAAACTCTACACGTAGTAAGAATTTGTTATCTCTTCGAATCATCTATTTTTTAAATAATACGTCATGAGCTTGCAATTTTTCAAGTTCATATTCAATGCAACGAAACTTTCATGCAATGATTTCGTTTATTGATAAAATACATTTCCATCATTATGAATTATAAATAAAAAAAAATACAGTACCGGGCAATAATTCTGAGCAGGTTATCAAATTTTTGCTCCGACTTTGAAAAAGCGTATCTTCTTCAATTTTCATTCTAGAAAAAAATTTAAAAAAAACATTTTAAAGTATTTATTAAATGCTTTCATTTAAGCTTACTTACATTTTTTTAACGATATTTAAAAAAAAAATAATCGCTTTGGCAATTTTAAAATTTTTTTCATTTTTGCATTTTTCTTCAATCAGCTGTAGTTTTTTAAATAATTGAGCTAGAAAAAATTTGAAAAAAGATTTTGAAAGGGCTCTAAAAATGCTATTTTCAGCTATTTTTACAAAAAATTTTCAATTATTTTTTGTCAAGTTTTAAGCATATAAAGTTATCGATCTAATACTTTTGCAGTTGTAAAAAACACTTGAATAGCAAGTAGAAAATAATCGCTGGTGCAAAACTTTTGATTTCTATGATATAATTTTTGCAAAATAAATCTTTTTGTTGTTTTATACTTTATTATGTTTTATTATTAATAATGAATAGTTATAATTTCCTACTAAAATTAAATCACTACTTCATCAGCGATTATTTTCTACTTGCTATTCAAGTGTTTTTTACAACTGCAAAAGTATTAGTTCGATAACTTTATATGCTTAAGAGAAGGTCACGTATCTCTGTCCTTTTCTAATCAAAGAAATGATTTTTTTACAAAAACTAATAACTGTATCAAAAAATGAAGAGAAAGCCGCATCTTGTATCAAAAAAAGCAATATTTTCTTTGGTAAGAAAAAATTAATTTTATTGCTTCGTTCTCAAGAAAACCTTGAAAAACCATATTGTCCACCCTAACCTCTATGATTTAAGTTTTTCAAGGTTTTCTTGAAAACGAAGCAATAAAATTAATTCTTTCTTATCAAAGAAAATATTGCTTTTTTTATTACGAGATGCGGCTTTCTCTTCATTTTTTGCTAAAGTTGTTAGTTCGTGTAAAAAACTCAAAGTTTTGATTAGAAAAGGAAAGAGATACGTGACCTCCTCTTAAAACTTGACAAAAAATAATTGAAAATATTTTGTAAAAATAGCTGAAAATAGCATTTTTAGAGCCCTTTCAAAATCTTTTTTCAAATTTTTTCTAGCTCAATCATTTAAAAAACTACAGCTGATTTAAGAAAAATGCAAAAATGAAAAAAATTTCAAAATTGCCAAAGCGATTATTTTTTTTTTAAATATCGTTAAAAAAATGTAAGTAAGCTAAAAAGAAAGCATTTAACGAATTCTTTAAAATGCTTTTTTTTTATTTTTTCTAGGATGAAAATTGAAGAAGATACGCTTTTTCAAAGTCGGAGCAAAAATTTGATAACCTGCTCAGAATTATTGCCTGGTACTGTATCGGAATTCATTAAATATTTAACAGGTGCATCAACACATAGTATACCTAAAAATGTAAATCAGAATGAAGAGAGTGCTGGTACTTCGAGATTTGTAGTTTCGAAAGATAATTGTGCTGTATCAAATTCTGAAATAAAATTATTGAAGTCAATAGAAAATAAAATTTCGAATTCAATAAAAGAATCACATCAAAGCCTACTAAATAAGATAGATGAACTAAAAGTTGAGATAAATACAAAATTTCAAGACTTATAAGCGTAAGTAAATTACTATAATAAGTAATATCTTATTTATTTACGTATAATCTAATTTTTTGCAATCATAATTGTATATTATGCAACTAAGAAGTCAATTATCATATTTGTTAAGATGATAAAATTGTAACTCGAACGAGCGGAGGAAAGTGAGAGTCGTAATATCTAAGAAAGGAATAGGCTTTACTTTTGTGTAACATATTTTGGTTTATTCTTAACTTAATCATGGCCACTTTATTAACGGAAAAAAGTGTACCTAATTGAAATAATTATATATATTATTAAAACAATCAATAAATAATATATTTACTATCAAAAATTATTATAACTACTTCCAAAATTCATGTAAAAATTTTTATAAAGTCAAATTATTGATTTTTTCCAATTAAATTTTTTATTTGCTTTTTATGAACATATTAATATATTTTATATAATTTAAAACAAAGAAAATTTTAAATCGCGAAAAAGTTTTTAATCATAGTATTTACTTGTACAAAAGACGTGAGAATCGTGTTTTTCTAAAAATAATTTTTCAAGTATTTTATGAAAAAATGAGGTTAGATTGATTTATAATATATTACCTTAATTCTCCATTTCAGAAATATAAACAGGAACGACCGTGGGGCTGTGTTAAACACTGTTCCCAATTGGTTAGCATTGAAAAATGTAGAAGAATTCCAAGCTTTTGAAAGGAATGGTGATAATAATTATAATTCTGGGTAGTTAAATTATAAAGCGAATTTTCTGATCTGATTAATTTTGAGAATCATTTTATCAATTTTTGAAAAAAAATGAATTTTTATACTATATGAGAAAGATTGTTTTTTTATAAATGAAATATGTGACCAATGATTGTTACAGTTTGTTTTTGTCGTGTATTTAGCAAAGGTGAAGATGATCATTTATTAATCAATCAATCACATTTCAAAAATTACAATAAAATTAAAACAAATTATCATTAATGATAATTACTTTTACCTTCTGAATAACTTTTAAATAAAAATATATTTTATAAAATTAACAATCCCAAGTAGATGTATAACATTTTCATATAAATTACATTATTATATTGTATAGTGAATAAAAGTAAAATTAAGTTTATACTTTAATGAGATAATTGATAACAAATTGCAGTGAATCATTTAGATGCAATAGATATAATCGCATCAATCTCAAATTGTAATGTCTAAAACTATGTCTAAATCATATACCCTATTACATTCCTTTCATTACTGTTTCATATGAAATGTTATATTGTATTTACAACGGGTAGCTTCATTTTTCTAACAACTTAAATAAGGTAATAATTAGTCGCATAATATGCAATGACATATAGTAAACATACTTCGTTTTTTTCCAGAAAAATTACTTTATTTGGTGGGGTGGAAGCGATATGAGAACCACAGGTAGACAATACCTCAAAGATGTTTTGAGTGATTAATTTGCAATGCACTTCAAACGGATTAAAGTAGGTGGAACAGAAGATGATGCTGGGTCCCAAGACTTAATCCTAAGCGAATCAAAATTGAGTACCGTTATGTTTGGTCAGTATGGAAATATTATGTAACTTTCCTTCAGGCTTTTGCTATTTTCGACCATTATATGTAAAGTTAAATTAATATTTATTTTATTTTAATGTAATTTTCTTTTATTCTCTATCATTTAAGATGAATATACAGCGATATAGTATATAATATATTTCATCATCACTTTAACATTTTAATACATAACTAGCAAAAAATACCTCGCTCCTAACGTCGCTCGGTTGAATTTTTATATATGATATTATTATGTATAAATTAGCCAATTTTAAAATAATAAAGAATTGCCGCAACTTATGAATTTTAATATTGTAATTTTGTACTAAATTAAATTTTTATATTTTTATAAAAAAGAATAATTAAAGTTACAATACGCATAAAAATTGTTTAAATACAAATTATATCATGATAAATTAGGAATTTGTTCTACTAAATTGCAATAGAATCAATAAAAAAATATAATAGGAATTCATTTTTTTTAATCACGTGTTTCAATAACGAACCATGAAATAATCGAAAACAGTATTTAACGTTTACTAGGACTAACAACTACACGGAGAAAGGAAAGTATTGTTAAAATAGGTTCTAAATCAAGTATATCTAATTTATGTACTAAGGTACTTGAAAAAAGAGTGGCGATATAATTTCAATTAGTACTGTAGCTTGAATTTTAGGGACCAATGTTGGTACTATTATATTATGAAGTAAGAGCATAAATTTGCGATGCTTACTGTCTTTTTTTTTGGTACTATTGACTGATATTTCACCTACTCGATTCAAGGGCAATATTTTGCAGAAAATGTAATTATTTATCTCTTCTCGGGCGGCCTTTCCTGTTACTAGAATTAAAAATTATTAAATATAGAATTATTCACATAATATATAACACTTCAAAATTACTAATAATTAATATTCTGATTCGTGATATTTAAGGAATAAAACGATACATGTTTATCTTCCATATTCCGTTTTGAAATAGTTACTTTTAAGTTTTAAATTAATTATTAGTAATTTAAAATTGATATATATATATATATATATATATATATACATATATATATTATATGATTTACATTATATTTATCAACTGCTGAAAATTGTTACACAATTTAATGAGTTTTACGTTAATAGGAATTAATTATATTAAAGTTTTTCGCTCCTAACGTCGCTCGGTTGAATTTTTTTTTATTATATTATTATGTATAAATGACTAATTTTAAGTAAATAAGATTTAATTAATTTAAGTTAATTTTAAGTAAATAAGACTTAATTAATTGAAGTTAATTTTAAGTACTAAATAAAATTGAAAATAATTTGATGAAACATAATATAAAAATATATGTACACATGTGTTTAAAGTAAAAAAACGTATAATTTATTCCATCAAGTGACTATTTCTCACTCTACTTCCATAAGAAAAACAAAGATAGTACGATATTTGATATAAATAAACTGAGAACTGGGGACTGAGTAACGACTATAATTTCCAGACCTTAATATATGACCATGAATTTGATTTATGAAATTAATTTTTACGTGAAACATGCTTAAAAAAATTTTGTGTTCATTTCTAATAAAAATATCTTCACAAATGTATTTTTAGGCACAATCGCTATACGGAAGTGCCTTATATTTTCGACATCGCGAAAAATGTAACCCTTTAAAATATGTTATTTTATGATGAAAAACTTATTTTTATAGCAAAATAAGACCATTACGAGGCTTCCTTTAAATGTATGTATGGATGTATGTGTGTGAGAAATCAAGTTTATGAATTTTCTCGACGAATTTTTATCCGATCTGAATAATTCAAACAGGAAATTATTTTAAATAATAACATAAGTAAACGTTTCTATTTTGAAAAAAATCGTTAAGAGCGTTTTTAAATAGACGCCTTTTAAATGGTCAAAAAAATGGATTTTTGGTGATAACTTGAAAAATACGATTTTTTTTAAATAGTATATTTAATAAAAGTTATAGAATATAAAAAGATGAATGATATTTATATTATACATTTTTCTCTAAAGTTAACATTTTTCAAATTGTTCATGAAAAATGTTAAAATTAAAGGCTTTTAATGATAATTTAATAAATATTATTAAAAAATATATATATATAGAACTAAAGAGATAGATTTTATTTTTTTCTATAAATTTTATTTAATATACTTTTTTTCAAAATTTGTTTTTTTCAAATCACCAAAAAATCATTTTTTCAACTTCTAAAGGGATAACTGTTTTATAACCACTCGAACGATTTTTTTTTGCCAATATTTATTTGTATGATTGTTTTGAATCATCATCCGTCGGAATGATTCAGATCAAATAAAACCTTTATACAAAACTATACTTTTAAGCTTCTGAACTATAAAATAATTTTTTTTACTTGTAACTTTTGATAGATTATCCTATTTAAAACTTTAAAAAGTATGCATGAAAATATGTCTTTTTCACATAACATAAATTTCTTCGAAATCAATCAACTTAATTCACAAGAAAAATTTAAATAATTATAAATTTGTTTTTTCAAATACATACAATAAATTCGAACCTCCTGTTGAAAGTTGCGCTAAGAAATACAATGAAAAAAGGAATAAGATTAACATTTAATGCTTTTGCGTTTGTAAATGTTTTGTTTTAATATTCTTTGAATATCAAATAGCGAGTGCAAAGCGCGAGCGTTTACGGTCGTGCCTTATATGCAAGAAACGAAGCTTTTTTTTTGACATGAGGTCATTTCAGAGCTGAGCAAAGCATAGCTCTGAAAGGACCGAAGTGCGAGCCACAGAGGCCCAAAGGGCCGCTGTAACGAGCTAGTATATATATGAAATACGAAATTTAAATTAAAAAAACCATAAGATTAAAATACATGTTTTTGGTTAATTTTAAATTTAAATATTTCAGAATAATAAAATAACTATTTGCAATTACTTAACAATCCTTTTGACATCTAATATAAAATATTAATGAGATACAAATATTAAAAAGTGTATGTATCACAAGTAAGGTTTGCATATCATAAATATTATAATTTTTAGAAAATTCTTGATATGAATAGAATATTAATTTAAAAAATTAAATATTTTTTCATTGATGACAGGTAACTTTTCAAATATAGTTAAAGTAATACTGTAAATGTCAATCAAATAACATTTCCATTAAAATAAATTTCAACGCTATAATTATTAAAATAAACATTTTTATTTAACTCTAATCTATTGTAATAATTATTTTTTTAATATATATATTAAAAAATAATAATTTTATTTGATGAACAGTTATATAAATATTATATATTTATAATTGTATAACTAAATTTATTAAATAGAAATTCTATTCACTTATCATTCAGAGAATAAAGTATTTAAATTAGTTTTCATGAAAATATATTATTTAAAAAGTTACTTGTTAACAATTTTTTATAAATAACATACATTTAAACTTAATTACATTTTCATTTGTACACATGATAGTATTTAAATGAATTGTCATTTATATGAAAATTGTTAACAATTAAATATATTGAAATTTATTTCATTAAAGCAATGGGAAGCAGTAATATTTTTATTAAGAAAAACATTAATTTTCAGAATACATCAAATTACCTCATTTGAAAAATTATCATTACATGATATAAAAATATTTTTTTCAATATCGTTCGAACATAAATTTTATGAAATACAATGTGAAAAAATTATTTATTCAATATTAAATTTTTTTTAATAGTCAATTATAAAGATAGGAATGTTACATCCGCATAATCACGGATGTACGAAAAATCATTTTTCATTTTAATTTTTTTTTAACCTTTTGTTATACATATAAATGTGCGTACGTATATATAACTATATATACGCATATACATTATGCATGCATATAAACATGCAATATTTGCAGTTCATTCTCCCGATAACATATATTTTTTTTAACATGTATTAATAAAAATAAAATAAAATAAATTTTATATTGGATAGTTAGTATTAAGGAATAATTTTAAGTCTTTTTATATTCGAAAAACCAAGTCAGTTAGCGAGGCGCGAATGCTATTCAGCATTTTTAGGCGCGATAAGAAGATATCCTCTGTCAAAAAATCTGAGACTTTGGAGAGCTTCTCACGGCCGAATTGGCCAATGGGACTATTTTAAAGTTTTAGCAAGTTATATTTTTTGTCTCTTTTCTTCTTCAAAATTCGCATCTACCTTGCAACAAAAAAGATTTATTATCAGTCAGTCCGCAGTTAGACCTCGCAAGGGTAACACCTTTTTTCGACTTGCACATAATTCAAGTGTAAAATCGTAACAATAAAAACTTGTAACTCGCGCTTTATTTCCTTCTTAAATTTAATTACAAGCGAAATAACTTAATTTAGTCGCGCGCTTATTTTAACAAGTCAGTCCAATAAAAACGCGATTTTTATACAATTTACTGCTAGGGGAAAAAGTACGTTAATAAAAATAATATTTCCTATTTTATTTTCAAATGAAAATAAATAAAAATACTAACGAGGTTTCTTCCGATTTATTATTGTAAATCTGCGCGATTCACTTATCAATAGCTTGTACAACATTTGTAATAAAATTAAATAAATATCATTTACAAAAATATATGAAAATAATCTCTGCGAACATAAGTGCCATTAATCCAGTTCCTAAATAATTAACAAGCGGGCAACCAGAGAGGAGCACTGCGCCCTTCAGTGTAAAGTTTATTAAGTAGATAAACTTCTTTGCTTTCGACCACGCAGCCAGCAGTTAAGACAAGGTAAGCGATTAAGCTCCTCTATCCCGCAGTCTTTTGAAAAATAAAAAATATTAAACAATACCAACAAGGAATATTCCAAACAAACACATGTCCGAGTAAACCTATTTAAGGTGACCGGACATAACAGGAAAATATGTGAAATAATAATAAATTTTTCTGATTATGTCTATAATTATGAATTTATATTTATAAACGGTCTAGATAGAAGGAAAATTTCCCCTAAAAAAGTAAACATTTCAAAAAAAACTTTAATTATTATTTGCGAAACACTTATTATGAATGCGGAAAAAAATAATATTCTGTAATATCACTCTAAAATTTGTATTAAATATGATCATTGAAAGTACAATTATTTTATTATGTTGAATTTGTTGTCAAAGTTTGATTATATTTTACTATAAGAAGATATAAAAATTAACTGTCATATTTAACTGTCTTCCCATTCTATTGATGAATTTCCATAAAAGGAATGTATTAACTTGTAGTATGTACCATGATGATTATTTATTTAAATTTTCAAATTTTTCTAATCATTAGTTTTCAAGATATTTAGATTTCTGATGCTAAATAGAAAAATGTTAGAAAATAATATTGGAACCCAAACTCCTCCATAACTAATGAATAGATTTATTTAAAAATTTAACTAAATAATCTTCGTGATACATCCTATATGTTAATGCATCTCTTTATTTAAAATTTTGAAATACAATGGAAATATAGTCAATATTTATGGGCGTAAGTGTACTGTCCATTTTACACCTCCTTAAATAATTTATACTTATAAAATTTACATAATATTTTATAAAAACTATTAAAATGATAATCATATATTTAATAATATTTCAAACTATGAATAAAAAGTTTAAAAAATTATCATTAAGTGATAACTTATAAATAGTTATATTATTTTATTAAATACTTTCCAACTTGAATAATTATCTTCATGTTAAAACTAAATTTAATTAGCATTCAATTCCACAAGTTATTTAAAAAATTTACCAATATTCAAAGTTATTAAAAAGTTAATTATTAAAAGTATTCCCATATCAAAATTTCAAAATTCTATTAATTTAATTTTTTATTCTTAACATTAGAGAATTAGTTTTGATATTGAAATTTTTTTGTGATATGCAACATGTATATATATTATCTTATAGTAAAATATTTCATCACCTTGTATAAGAATTATTTTTTAAGAGCAGGCCGGATTCGCTGTCCTTGTCTAATTGAGATTTTCGTTATTTACTCAAGTATTAATCGGTGTATCTGCAAATTGAAGGTTAAGCGCAATAGATATTATTATTACAAATATGTATGCACAAGAAAACAAAAATCTACCGATTTGTTTTTGAGAAAAGTAAGGAACGCGAAAATATTATAAACATAAACTTTCACCTCGGCGTTCCTTACTTTTCTCAAAAACAAAGCGGTAGAATTTTTTCTTCTTGTGCATAAATGTTTATTATAATAATATCTATTGCGCTTAACCTTTAATTTGAAGATACACTGATTAATAGTTGAGTAAATAACAAAAAACTCAATTGCTACTCGGTCGGTATCAGGTTCTACTCCGGCCTGCTGTTAAAAGTAGAATAATACTGTGAATAAACAAATGATAATAAGAAAATATTGAAAACTATGAATAACAATAAAAAAGCGTTAGGCTGGAGATAAATAATGATTGTTTATTATCATTTATACACCTTTTAAATGTAGGTACTGCAAATATCTGTAAATAACTGTAAATAAATTGAAAAATACAATTATTAGAAATAACTCGAAATAATTTTCATTTTAGTTCTTTTTACAACAAACTTTTTATAATGATTTATTATATATATATATATATATATATATATATGCGACATTTCACACCAACTGGAAGAGAAGAAAAATAAAAATCCCTGAAACTCTAAGAATATATTCTTTTTGTTACCCAAAATATGTAAAAAAATTTTCAAGGATTTAGATTTGAAGGATCAAGAGCTATAGCTCCTTGAAATTTGGAAAATTATCAAAATTTTTGGAAAAGTCCCAAATTAATCATTTTTTTCCTAAAAATCCTGATGTTTTAGAGAAAAATTCATGAGAATACTTCTTGTTGTAAATGAAGAGCAGAGTTCGCATGATTCTTTACAGACCTAAATTTTGAAGTTTTCTATTATTTCTTATATGTATTACATGGTAATTGAAATTACTCATTGTTCGCTACTTCAGAAATTTCTTTTCGCGGGCTTATTTTTTTCTATTTTACATGAACTTTAAAATGAATTTTTGATCATGTAAGTCAGAGCCATCAATAAGGAGTTAAGACAGTTTAAAATATACACTCCCCTCCACATGCTTTTGCGCACCCAGAGAAAAAATTGTAAGAGCTAAAACATTTTATTACTCAGCAGCTAAAAGTCGTAACTCAAAAAATCCAACGGCGTTGGAAAGAGCAGGTCAAAAGCTTTCGAAAATACTATTGTGAACTGTAAAAAACTTAAATTTAAGTCGTTTGGAAAAGTTAAAAAACAACTAAAAAAAAGCAAAAAAATTGGTCTTTTTTTAATTTGCTGCAGATTTAGATCCAATAATAGTAGCTTGAAAAAACAAACTGGGTTTAAAAGGGTATTTATTCAGCTTTAAAATGAGGGTTCAAGCATTTGTTTTTGTCATTTTTCACCAGAGCTACAGGATATTTTGTTAAAAAACACGTTTTTTTTCAAATTCCAATATTTTGAAAAGTAAGTGAGATAGAAAAAAACTTTAGGGAAAAAAAAGTTACATTTTTACGTATAGAAAACAAACTTGCAGTTTAAAATAGAATTCAAATAAAAACAAATTTTTCGGCTTTTTTTTTATAAATTTTTTATAATTTTTCAGTAGATTTAAAAGTCGAAAAATTTTTTTTTATTTGAATTCTATTTTAAACTGCAAGTTTATTTTCTATACGTAAAAATGTAACTTTTTTTTCTTAAGTTTTTTTCTATCTCGCTTACTTTTCAAAATATTGGCATTTGAAAAAAACGTGTTTTTTAACAAAAAATCCTGTAGCTCTGGTAAAAAATGACAAAAACAAATGCTTGACCCCTCATTTTAAAGCTGAATAAATACCCTTTTAAACCCAGTTTGTTTTTTTAAGCTACTATTATTGGATCTGAATCTGCAGAAAATTAAAAAAAGACCAATTTTTTTGCTTTTTTTTAGTTGTTTTTTAACTTTTCCAAACGACTTAAATTTAAGTTTTTTAAAGTTCACAATAGTATTTTCGAAAGCTTTTCACCTGCTCTTTCGAACGATGTTGGATTTTTTGAGTTACGACTTTTAGCTGCTGAGTAATAAAATGTTTTAGCTCTTATAATTTTTTCTCTGGATGCGCAAAAGCATGTGGAGGGAAGTGTATATTATCATGTATCATTTATTTTCAATATAAAAATTAATCATACATTAAAATATACATTTATATTCAATATAAAAAATAAATCATACATGAATATATATATTTCAAACTTTCATAACTCCTTATTAGGCTCTTTCTTGAGCGATCAAAAATTTATTTTGACGTTAATAAAAAATAGAAGAAAAAAAGCCCTCAAAAAGCAATTTCTGAAGTGGCAAACAATGAGTAATTTCAATTACCATGTAATATATGTAAGAACCAATAGAAAACTTCAAAATTTAGGTCTGTAAAATTTTATGCTAACTTTTCTTTTTATTTGCAGCAAGATGTATTCTTATGAATTTCTCTTTAAAACATCAGGATTTTCAGAAAATAACCATAAAGTTGGTACTTTTCCAAAAATTTTAAAAAATTTCCAAATTTCAAGGATCTATGGCTCTTGATCCTTCCAATCTAAATTCTCGAAAATTTTTTTACACATTTTTAGCAACCAACTTAATATATTCTCAGAGCTTCAGCGATTTTAATTTTTTTGCTCTTTCATATATACATAAATGTATAATTGCCGAAAATAACCATTTTTCATCGTTATATTATTTTTACAAATTTTATTATTATTTATCATATAACAATTAATTCATAGCATTTTTCATAATTTCTTTTATTTTTCAGCTTTTAAAGTAAAAAGGCAGTAAATTGAATTAGTTAATATATAAGCAATTATTTTGTGAATATCTTTGAAAAAATTTCATTAAAAATGAATTGAAATTCTGAAAAGAATTCAAATTTTCAATAATGGTTTTGACTGAGAAAGATGAATTGATTGTTAAGGGACAGGGATTGTATAGTTGAATTGCTTTAATATTAACTGATATTCATGTATTAGAATTTAATAATATTTCAAAATGGTGCACCTCATTCAACATGCAATTAACTTCACTAATTCAAAGACCATAATATATTAATTCAGTACAGATTGATGGAGAATTAATACAGTTATTATTTTCCGGAAATTTAGAAAAGGTTCACCGGATTTGTGTGTATTATAATCATAAGGTGATTCATATATATGACAGTTTAAATCTTAAATATCTATAAGATGAGCATAAGATTTATATAAACAGATTATTTCCAAACAAATCAGAATTGAGCATAGTATTCGAAACAGTACAATCACAAACAAATAATTATAATTGTGGCGTTTTTGCAATTGTTTTTGCTGTTGCAATACTTTATAATTTAGGTCCATGTTGTTTAAGATATGATTTTTCTCAAATGCGATTACTTTATCAAGAATTTTTAAAATGCAACAAATAAGAATGTTTCCAGTTTTACAAAATTATAATAATGCAAATAATAATTACGATAATCCAACGGACATGATAAGGAGGAGTTTTTGTCATGAGCAACGTCTAAATCAAATACCATTGAATTTCGATTTCGCTGGGCTTGAACTATTAGAAAAAAAAACTCACAAACGCATTTATTGGCAGAACAAAAAAAGATCATGGAAATGTATCGTAAACAAAAGAATTCGAATCATGAAAAAATTTTGATGGAAATTGACAATGACATTTCAGATATAAATTTTTTAAAACCAGGTAATGATACAATGGGAATCGATGATATCCACTTAAATTATAACGATAGTAAAATTAGGACAGTTGAGATTAAATTAAATGAAGGAAAAAGAATCAAAATAAATAGATGAAAAAGAAGCTTTATTTGTAATAGGACTTAAAAGCATGACAAAGCTGCCCGCCTTCTAATAATATTTCCAATCCTATCTTATAAATAAACGATGCGTTTAATCGAGTTTTTTTGCGACAAAGTAAAAATTTGTAAGATTGAACTCTAGTGCGGACAACTCAAGAAATCCACCAAAATATTATACTTATGAAGTTATAATAAAAACTTTCAATGTATCGTATTTTATGGTTAGGTTTATCGAGTTGGATATCTAATTTCCAATTCAAGCTCATAAAAAAATAACAAGTCCAAATGATTTTTTTATTTTAGCAAAAATTATTTTATTAATATAGCTTTAGTGCGGACAAGTCATTATATTTGTTTAATTTATAAATTAAAAAAAATATTGATGAAATAAAAAAAGCAAAACTCAATCGCTGCAGCTCCGACATCCCGTTAATAGGAAAATGGTAACAGAACAATCACATAAATAAAAAAAAATTTCAGAAAAAGACATTATTATGGAAATGCAAGAAAAAAAAAGTAATGATAAATTAGAACTAAGACGAGTTCAAGAAACTTTACGTAAGAAAAAAGCTTTTATGAAAATAAAAAAAGGACAACCAAATAAATATAAACAGA
Organism: Anastatus disparis; assembly: GCA_017163975.1. Taxonomy (NCBI): domain Eukaryota; kingdom Metazoa; phylum Arthropoda; class Insecta; order Hymenoptera; family Eupelmidae; genus Anastatus; species Anastatus disparis. Next base: position 866,069 of record JAFFSR010000072.1, read on the forward strand.
AATTAGAAAATACTAAGATAACAAAATTGAAATTCAAGGAAACAATAAGTACTAATAAATTGGAACAAATACGTGCGAATAAGGCTTTACGTAAGAAAGAAGCTCATATGAAAATAAAAGAAAAAATTCTAAATAAATATGAAGTGAAATTAGAAAATACTAAGATAACAAAATTAAAATTCAAAGAAAAAATAAGTATTGATTAATTGGTTTAAATACGTGTGAATGAAGCTTCACGTAAAAAAGATTATATAAAAATTAAAAAAAAACAACCCAATAAATATAAAGAAAAATTAAAAATACTAAAATAACAAAAATGAAATCAAAGATGAAAAAAGGTACTGATAAAATGGAACAAATACGTACAAATGAAGCTACACGTAAGAAAAAAGCTTTTATAAAAATGAGAGAAGAACAACCAAATAAATATAAAATAATATTAAAAATAAAAAAAAACTTTTTAATGTACCACGTTTTATAATGAACCAAAAAGTATAAAATAATGTGTAATAAAATGAAAAATGAATAATGATTTGGAATAAAAAAAACGTGGGGCGCATGTTTATTATTATGTATTGTATGCGCCCCACGTTTTTTTTATTTCAAATCATTATTCATTTTTCATTTTATTACACATTATTTTATACTTTTTGGTTCATTATAAAAACGTGGTACATTAAAAAGTTTTTTTTTTTTTTTAATATTATTTTATACTTTTTAGTTCAATTAAAAACGTGGTAGATTGAAAATTTTTTTATTTAAATATTATCTTATACATTTTGGTATTATTATTATTATTAATAATATTATTTATCGTGTTGTCCAACAGTGCATATTATATAGCATATATATTGTTGTCAAGGGACTAAAACGTATTTCATCTATTTTTTTTAGAGAACACGTAATCACATGGTGAGTTTCCCGCCATTTTGACGATAATGACGCCATTAGAAATTCAACCAAGATTTATTGTTTTATGCATTGTTAGACCATAAAATGAATAAAATACAGTCTCAAATTTTATATGTACAATACAAAATGCTGTAATTTATGTCTAATTGCAATATGAGAAGTTAAAGAATTTTAAAAATTTTCGAAGATGGTTAGACACTAATGTTAAAAGTATATCTATATATAAAATCTTCAAAATTTCAATTTTTCCAATATCTCCGTATATAATTGTATTAATATATTTTTCGGTGGGAATATATATTTAATTATATTATCCAACAATGCATGCAAAAATATAATATTGAATATATTAATATATTACTATATTAATATATTACTACATTTGATATATTAATATATTAATATATTAATATATTAATATATTAATATATTAATATATCAAAAGAAGATTTTTAAAATTTTCGAAGATGTTTAGACACTAATGTTAAAAGTGTATCTATATATAAAATCTTCAAATCTTCAATTTTGCCAACATCTCCGTATATGATTGAATATATTAATATATTGTTCGGTAGATATATATATTTTTTTTATAATATTGCATTGTCATCCAGTTCCGAGCTATATTTAAAATTTCAAGTCTCTAGCTCATCAGGAAGTTAGTTTACAATCGGTTGCAAAATTCGTACCGAACAGACAGACAGACAGACAGACAGACAGACAGACAGACAGACACCAAAGCGAGTTAATAAAAACGTAGTACGTAGTAAAAAACGTAGTAAAAACGTAGTAATAATAACGTAGTAAAAATTGGAAATATTAAGATATAAAAAATAAAATCATTTGAAAATAGAGATACTAATAAATTAAGAAATTGCATGAAAAAGAAAAATTACGCAAAAAAGAGACTTATAGAAGAGTTATTAGTGAACAATATAATGAATATGAGAGAATGGTACAAATTAAAAATCGAAAATTGGAAAATGCCGATATTATTGAGAAAATACAAGTAAAAAATAATTGTTACCAATTAGAATAATTACGCACAAGGTGTAAACAAATAGAAATTGATGACAATAAACATGTTACTAATAATACTACAATAAATAAACCAATAGATGAAAAAAAGCGAAAACATAAATATGATTCTTATCAATTAAAGACATTATTTATTAAGTGTAAACAATTTAAAATTAAAGACAACAATTATAATGAAAATTACAATAATAATAATTATAATAACAATCATAATATTGTATTGAACAAAGTTATTGATAAAACAATAAAGGGCAGAGTAGAAAAAAAATTAAAGAAATCAAATAAAATAATATTAACTGAAAAAATTAATTCGAAACTTATTGGTTGCACAGCAAATATATATTTTGATAAAAATCTCATATCTGAAAATTACATTGGTTTCATCACAAATGCATGTGTTTATCGTGATGCGGAAGATTTTGCTCTCGAATATACTAAAAGTAACGATTTCCCCAATTGTTGTCATAAAGGTCAAGTAGAATTGTTAGAAAATCCTCCTTACCCAGAACAATTAAAGTGTTTAGCAACTGAATTAACGGAAGAAATTATTGATTTTCGACGAACTGTTAGGTTGTACAATGATGCTTTAGCATTCGCAAATTTTAGTGTTAATTTTAATACATTGCCGGGTAAAGGACCACAAGTTATTAGAATATGTGTAAAAATTTACCATAATGTATATGCGTTACATTCTAATAAAGATGAAGCACGTAAATATGCGAAAGTCTATTAAATGATGCATAGAGTAGAAGAAGAAGAACTACAATGACGTGCAAAAATCTATTGTTCTCCAAGAACTGTTACTATGTCTATTGTCCGCAATAATATTTTGGATGAAAATAGATATAATCTATCTACCTGTAATGAAGTTGCAATGGTATATGTTAGAGAAGACGATCTGCCTCCTATTGAACGTGATATTGTTATTTAAATCCTAAATTCTAAAGGACAGTGATTTTGTGATTTTTGGTACTTTCTTGCTTCTTAACTTTGAACGAACATATCTCTAGTTCTAATTATTATTTTTCAATTCTGAAAACGGCAAATTAAAGCTTGCTTTCTGTACTTTTATTTTAGTCCCTGTTAATTTATTAAAGACATTTCTAGACTGGATTATTCACACTTCAATTAGGAGCTTTTTTTACATTTTTCTTCAAATAAGACTGGAAACGTCTATAATTTCAGTTTTTCGAAGCGTTAGACCATACCGCTCTGGATTTACTCATATTTTGGTACCTAAAAACATATCTCAAAGTTTTATCAAGATCTGTGACCCGAAGCTCATAGCCTCTCCTGGTTAGTAAGTCTGAAAGATAGAAAACGTTATTTTATTAGGTTATTACTATTACATGTGAAAGGAGCCACGTCTTTTGAAGCTTTGCGTACTGTTGATGATGTGATGTACAATTCGTTTTATTAGGCAGCTAAGGCAAAACAATTAATTAATGAAGATGAAGAATGGGAAAGATGTTTGGAAGAAGCATCTTCAACAGAATACCCTTATGCTCTTTGTAAATTATTTGCTTTTATTTGCGTTTTTCATAATCCTATAAATGCACGAGATTTATATGAAAAATATGAAGATAAATTTTACCACCCTAAATACAGAAAAAAATATAGGCGAAGATCATGCATTGAATGTTATTAAAAATAATTCACAAGTCAATGGATTTTCATTAAAGGATTTCAATTTACCTAACATAAGCACATTTATAGAAGAAGATAATAATCAAACAATTCTAAATCATAATAATAATATTCTTAATGAATTAGAACTGAAAATAAATTTCTTAAATGATAAACAGAGGTAAATATTCAACTCTACTATAAAAAGTTTAAACAACCAAAGTAAAGAAAAATATATTTTTATAGATGGATCAGGTTGAAGTGGAAAAAGTTATTTACTTAACGTTTTAATAGCTTATTTTAAATATCATACCATACATTATTTATGTGTAGCTTGGACAGGTATAGCAGCGAATTCATTAATCGATGGAAAAACCGTGCATACAACATTCAAACTACCGTTAAATATAACAGATTGTATAACTCGTAATGTTAAGTCTAATTCTGCAGAAGGCAAACAATTCAAGAAAACACAAATAATTATTTGGGATGAAATGTCCATGACTTCCAAATTTGCTTTTGAAGCATTCGATCGTCTTTTTCAAGATTTATGTGATGTAAACCAACCCTTTGGTGGTAAAACTGTAATTATGTCAGGAGATTTCAGGCAAAAATTACCAATTGTACGACATGGTAGCCGTATGAACATTATTAAAAATTCAGTTAAATTTAGTTTATCATGGCAAAATTTTGAGCAAATGAAGTTAAATGAAAATCTGCCAGTTTCGGATAATGATAATAATTTTAAACAATGGTTATTAGATATCGGAGAAGGAAAATGCTGCAATGTTTTTGAAGATGATAATGATCTAAGTGCTATACCAGATAATTTTATTATTAAAGAAAATCTTGTCGAAGAAATATTCGGAAAAACAATAAAAATAAACAATACGAATCTAACGGAAAAAGTTATTTTGGCTCCTAAAAATAATGATAATACTGAAATCAATAACAATGTTTTGAATTTAATGGAAGGAAACCATGTTGAATATTTAAGTATTGATACAGCTGAAAATGATAACAAAGAAAATTTAGATATTATGTTACCTACAGAATTTTTAAATAAGTTAACTTCTAATGGACTTCCACCACATAAATTACATTTAAAAGTAAGGGCTATAATAATACTTTTAAGAAATTTTAATGTTAATAAGGGACTTCGTAATGAAACAAGGTTGATAGTGAATAAATTGCCTAAATATTCGATTCAAGCGGAATTAGCAACTGAACAAAACAAAGGTAAATTAGTTTTTATTCCAAGAATAAGTTTATATCCATCTACGAAAAAAATTCCATTTAATATGCAACGAAAACAGTTTCCTATCAGATCAGTATTTGCAATGACTATTAATAAATCACAAGGACAATCTTATAAAAAAGTTGGTGTTTATTTGCCGTCACCAGTTTTCAGTCATGGGCAATTATATGTTGCTCTTTCAGGGACGAATTTTAAAAATAATTTAAAATTATTTTTAGGTGACCACGCTATTGTTAACGGAGAAAATAAAAATGATCAGAATATGTCAGGAGATGTTGTATATGTTGTTGTGTAATAGTTGAACTCGAAATATAATGAAAAATATAATATTTACTAAAATATATGTATATTATATCAACTGACGCTTTCAAAATAGTTCGATATGATGTTGAATCAGCTATATAAGAAGACGCACTGTTAAATCGGCTGCATATGGGGATGCGCTGTTGAATCAGCTACATATTGGGATGCACTGTTGAATTGGCTGCATATTGGAGTGCACTGTTTAATCGGCTGCATATTGACTGCATATTTATAGAGCTAAATAAAATATAGGACATGAAAAATTATTGTGCCGTAAAAAATATTAGGCCCAAAAAACATGAGGCCTAAGAAAATATAAGGCTCAAAAAAATATAAAGCCCAAAAAATATAGAGACCAAAAAAATTTTGGGTCAAAAAAATTATTGGGCCCAAAAAAATATAGGGTGCAAGAAAATATAAGGCCCAAAAAATATGGAGACGAAATAATTATTGGGCCCAAAAAAATAAGGCCCAAGAAAATATAAGGCCCAAAAAAATATAAAGCCCAAAAAATATAAAGACCAAAAAAAAGTTGGTTCCAAAAAATTATTGGGCCCAAAAAAATATAAGGCCCAAGAAAATATAAAACCCAAAAAATATAAAGACCAAAAAAATATTGGTTCCAAAAAATTATTGGGCCCAAAAAAATATAAGGCCCAAGAAAATATGAGGCTCAAAAAAATATAAAGCCCAAAAAATATAGAGACCAGAAAAATATTAGGCCTAAAAAAGTATAAAGCCCAAAAAATATAAAGACCAAAAAAATATTAAGTCCAAAAAATTATTGGGCCAAAAAATATAGGGCGCAAGAAAATATAAGACCCAAAAAGTATAAGGTCCAAAAAATATAGAGACGAAAAAATTATTGGGTTCAAAAAAATAAGGCCCAAGAAAATATAAGGCCCAAAAAAATATAAAGCCCAAAAAATATAAAGACCAAAAAAATATTGGTTCCAAAAAATTATTGGGCCCAAAAAAATATAAGGCCCAAAAAAATATAAAACCCAAAAAATATAGACTAAAAAAATATTAGGCCCAAAAAAATATTGAGTCCAAAAGAATGTAAGGTGCAAGAAAATATAAGGCCCAAAAAAATATAAAGCCCAAAAAAATATAGAACCAAAAAAAATATTGGACCCAAAAAAATATGACCCAAAAAAATTAGACTTAAAAAATAAAGAGGCCAAGAAAATATAAGGATGAAAAAAAAGAAGGGCCCAAAAAAATGGGCATCGAATAAAAATATAGGGCCCAAAATAATATAAGACCCAAAAAAATATGGCCCAAAAAAGAAACTTATGACTAATGAGTACTTATTATATAGGGCCCAACAAAAATTTGCTACTTTTATTACCAAAAGATTAGACACATTTAAAAAATGCGGAGAACCGGAGAACCGGAGAAACGGAAAAAAAAGTGGTTTCACTTTAATATAATATAACAAGTTACACCTCTACAAACTATATAATATTAGGAACCTGAATGTTTTATAATAGCTTGTATAATTGCAAATGTATATTTTAATTTATTTAATTTCATACTTCTGATAATAAAATAGATAGAATGTAAAACAATTTTTTGAGGCTAAAGGCAATTTAAAAATTTTTTTATATTTAAAATGTATTTACGGTCACCCAGAAATAGGTGTTCTTTCATTTTCGGTTGAAGGAAAGTGCTATTTTGTTTTTAACTACAAACGACATTATTATTCTAAAATAAATAGATGATTTTAATTACTTTTCAGCATTTTTTTATTTTATTGCTAATTGAATCTATGCAATCCAAAAAGGACCTAAATCAGTAGAAGGGGTATGCGTTTTGCAGACACATATGACGTCACACTCGGCGTATCAGTATGCCGCCTTGGGGTACTAGTATGCCATCTGGGGGTACTTGTTTGCCGGATCGGTCGTTTGAGGCGGTCCCTTATCGCTCGGTCTTATCTCGCTTCTCGATAATCGGAAAATAGAATTTAGTGAAAACAGATTTTGTAAGATAATAAATGTTAATAATAAATAATAAGAATAAAATAATAAATGAAAAATGAAAAATGTTAAAATCACTGACAGTAAATTATTGAAAATATTAAAAAATTAGTAAAATTGAATTTTTTTTATTTCAAGAAATAACAAGGAAGATATCGGTATTTTTTTAGAGTCTTCTTCTTTTGTCCCTTGGGATAAGTTTAGAATATTTTAAGTTTTTTCTGTTTTTAATATTTTTGATATTTTACCGATTTGTATATTTTTAATGTTTGTTTATTTTTATTCTTAATATTTACCGATTTTCAATATTTTCCTATATTAATATATTTACAAATTCAAAGAGTGATATTTTACGAGTAAGTGGTAAAACGTAAAAGAGAAAACCCTGAAATTCAACACTACATTGTACAAGTGATGTATATACATATATATATAAGCTTTACAACTGTGTGTGTGTCTGTGTAATTAGCTAGTATTAACGTATAAGATAGTGTACAAGGATGAATGGAGATGTACGAGTGGTGGGGGTAATAGTAGCGCCAGAAATAGAATGGCCCCTGTTAGAGCGAACGCTACACTTGTGCGGGTGTGTGCATACTTCAAAACTTGTGATGTTTATATTATGACCTATATTATGCTGCACGACCAGTGCATTCGCTCTCGACTACATCGCATACCAGTTCTCTCTAATCGTTCTCCCTGTCGAAAAGCCGAAGTACGTCGTACGGGGTCGAAGACTACCGAGACTATGGCCTATTGGGAAATATGACACCATATATATAGCTAACCAAGATGGCGTTTAGTAATCGAGAAATAACATAGAGCCTTATGTAGCCTCGAAGCATTTTTACTATTTTAAATAGTATTTCACATCTTTGCTGTGCAAAGTTGATGAAAATAAATAAGTATATGAATAACTAATAAATTTGATGAAAGTTTATAATTATGCAAGGTGTATTTAAATTATTATGTACTATGAAATCAAAATTGTGGTTGAGTACGATCAGCTGTCGATGTTATGTTACACAGACCGCTCACATAGATTCTCTTTCAATGTGTTACGGTTTCTCACGCGAGGATGCTACCTTAACCTCACTTTTTTCATATTTTTCACTTCCCCATCACAAAATATAACGTGCGAAGCTTCTAAAATATTTTCATCTTCGGAAATTTTCTTTTCTTATTTATTTTTATCAACTTTGTACAGCAAATATGTTAATTACTATTTAAAATAGTAAAAATGCTTTGAGTCTACATAAGGCTCTATGTTATTTCCCGATCACTAAACGCCATATTGGTTAGCTATATATATGGTGTCATATTTCCCAATAGAATAGCCAATGGCCGTCTTGCCCGGTATCTCCGACCTTTTCACATCGACTTTAACATGCACCTTATGCTTAGGTGGTGTATGCGTTACACAAATCTATGAAAATACATCCCTCAATTGATTATTTAAAAAATTTTAATAATAAATAACAAAAGTTAATAATGAATATATATCAATGATAATAAATTATTAAAAAATTATATTTAAAAATTAGTAAAAAATTGAAGAAAAATTTTTTTAATTATTAGAATGAAATATTAACTTTAGAAAAAAATGATGGAAGGGTATAGAAATAAATACAGATTTATTGGTTTGATACATTTATTTTTTTATAAAATTATTACAACGACGATACAAGTATATAAGTTTCGGAGTAATACGACTTTGCAAGTCTTACATGTATTTTTTATTTACATATATTTAAAGTAAAAATTTGTTGTAGCTATTTCTTTCAGTATGGTGAAATAGCGATTAGTTCTTAACGTATATGTTTTTCCCAGAAAAAAGTAGTAATATTTACAGCCTCAAGTAAAAAAAGATTTTCTATTTTCTATGAATAAGAGAGTAGTAAAAAAAAGGCGATAGATATAATTAAATAAGTTTTTGGTCACTGGAAAATAATTTATGGCTGGTGAATAATTTTTTCTTTTCTTGCACTTATTTTCTGCATCATCCTCGTCGTTACTTTGTTTATCAAAAATAATTGATTTTGTTCCGTAAGATGTGGTGAAGGTTAAATCTATTTCGTCGATTTGAATTTTTGTTGGAGAGTTAAGACCTTCAGGTTTAAAATACATACAAATGTCTTGAAAATAATTTTGTAATTGGGACCATTTGGCCGAATCCAAAAGCAAATCATGTAAATGTTGGTTATTTGTTAATTGTATAGATAGTACAAAGGATTTATTTTTTGATTGTAATGCAATCTGACCGTTGCTCTTTTAGTGGCTGAGTTATTGAGCGGATAAGTGGTTGCAAATAAAGTAACGTTTGAAAATGTTTTTGGCTTATCAGTATAGGTTTCGATCGTTATAATTTTTGGTACTTGCTTATTTTTTTCTGCTTCCTGGGAAGTCTCAAAATTTATTTTTTTTTTAACATAGCTTGAGCCATTTTAAACGAAACAACTACTATATTTTACTTGAAAATTCTTCACACACTTGTCTGTTAGACCACAAACCCGAAAAAGTCGTAAAATTCAGTATTTTATTATTAGGCGAGACTTTTATTCCCAAAAGTGCTTTGCAAATCATAAAAAGTTAGGATCACTTTCGCGAAATGAAAATAAAACAAAAAGATGTAAAAAATCAATTTGTGATAACCTAAAGATTTGCCAAACGTGTTTAAAATTCTGTGATAAAACAAAGGGTAAGAAACACGGATGCGGGAAAAAATATTGTAACACTTGTAAAATTATTCATGATATAAATTCATTTTGTTACATGCCGGTAATTAATAAAAGTATAATATCTTTAAAAAATAGATCTTAACCGGAAAATTGTTATATCTTTTACGACTTCGAAACGCGGCAGGATGAACGATTAGGAAAATCTAACAGTACATTCATACACATACCAAATTTATGTGTCGCACAGCTTTGTTGTGAAGTTTGTGCGGGAGAACCAGATATGCGTAGGTTGTGTAGTTTTTGTGGTGTTAGACATCACATTCTTACAGGGGACGAATGTTTAAAGAATTTTATAAATTTTGCCGTTCGTACAAAAAAAAGAAATTTTTCATCTTTTATTTGTATAGCGCATAACGCTAAAAGTTTTGACGTCCAATTTATTTTAAAATATATTTTGGATCATGAGAAAGAGTTGGTTCCTCATGTTATATTAAACGGCAGGAATATAATTAAATTATAAGTAGATTTAACTAAATTCATTGACAGTTTAAATTATATGCTAATGAAATTAGCTAATTTACCGAAAACATTCGGTCTTTCCGAAGGGGAAAAAGAAGGCTATTTTCCTCATTTATACAACACTAAAGAAAACGAAAATTATATAGGACAGCATGAGTATCGACGAGCGCATACAATTTTTCAAATGGTACGATAGCGTAGCACACGAAGAATTTGATTTGAAAAAAGAATTAATAGAATATTGTGTGCAGGACGTAAATATTTTACGACAAGCATGTATGATCTTTAGAAAAATATTTTTAGATATTGCTAATGTTGATCCGTTTAGCGAAAGCGTCACCATTGCAAGCGCTTGTTCCATAGTTTTCCGTAAAAAGTTTTTAAATGCCAACGAAATCGGAATAGTTCCTTAGTCTGGATATTTAAGAGGGGGACGATATTCTCAAAAATGCGTAGAATGAATGCTATGGCAGGAGAATCTTTTCAAAAAAAGAAATTATTCATGCCGGTAGAGCACGAGAATATTGTTTGATAGAAGGCCCGTGTGTTGGCGGTTTTTTAAATGATGATGAAAACGGAAAGGGGACTGTGTTTCAGTACCATGGTTGTTTTTATCATGGATGCCCACGCTGTTTCAAAGAAAACAGAAACAATATATTGAATAGTGGGAAAACGTTTGCTCAACGATACGAGGAAACGCGTACCATGTCTAATAAAATAAAATCTTGAAGCTATAATCTTATAGAGGTCTGGGAATGTGATTTCGATGAAAATATAAAAAATAATCCTAATATCAAAAATTATATAAAAAATCATCCCAAGGCCGCTAATGTTACCCTAAACCCTCGCGATGCATTTTTCGTCGGGCGCACGGGTAATGTGCTTACCCATTATAGTGTATGTAATAACGACAAAATAAATTACATAGACGTGTGCTTGCTGTATCCGTTTATTTGTGAGATAGGTAGTTTTCCCATGGGACACTCGCAAATTTTTTCAAATACTGAATGCTTCGATTTAAGTGGTGAAAACTTTGAAAACTTTTCAAGAAATGTAGAAGGTCAAGTAAAATGCGATATTTTACCACCGCAAAATTTGTTTCATCCGGTTTTACCTGTAAAAATGCACAATAAATTACTTTTCCCACTATGTCGATCCTGCTGTGAAAGTTTAAATCAAGATGATTGCTTTCACAGCCATAAAGAGCGTATATTATCCGGAACTTGGGTTTCCGCCGAAATAAAAAAAGCTCTAGAGTTGGGATACGTATTAATCAAAATTTACGTTATTTGGCAATATCAAGTAACAAAATACAATTCCAACACTAGATCTGGTGGTCTATTTACGGATTATATTAATACATTTTTAAAAATAAAACAAGAATCGAGCGGTTGGCTTTCCGATGTAAAAACAGAGGAAGAAAAAATTAATTATTTAAATAAATATAAACAAGAAGAGGGAGTAACTTTGGATTATAATAAAATAAAAAATAATTCTGGTATGCGATCTGTCGCAAAATTATGCCTCAATTCATTTTGGGGAAAGTTCGGCCAGCGAGACAACCTACCGCAAACTTCGATGGTTCGGACTTTTCAAGAGATTTTAAACTATTTGACAGATCCGGAAAAAATAATTCAACATTGTTTGTCAATCAATGAGGAAGTAATGTATATATCGTGAAAATACAAAGAAGAATGTATTCCCTCATCGCCTTGTACCAACGTAGTTATAGCAGCCTATACTACGGCACAAGCGCGACCAGAATTATATAAATATTTATATTGCTTGGACGACAGAGTGTTGTATTATGATACAGATTCTATCATACACCTTAGTCGTAATGATGGTAGTGAAGAATACGAACCACCGACAGGGCCTTTGTTAGGTCAAATGACGAACGAGCTTGAGTACTACGGTGAAAACGCGTACATAGAAACTTTTGTTTTAGGGGGGCCAAAATTTTACAGAATGCGTATAACAGCGAACGGAGAAACTTTTGATACATGCAAAATCAAAAGAATTTGTTTGAATTATGAAAATACCCTAAAAATAAATTTTGAGACTAAAAGATTTAATTAAAAAATATCACGAGTCTAGCGATAGTAAGAACGTAATACGTATAACAAATAACGTAATTCGAAAAACTGCTATTCATGAAGTTGTATCGCGTACTGAAGAAAAAACTTGCTTGGTCGTTTTTAAAAAAAGACGTTTTATTTCTAATGATAAATCGTACCTTTATGGTTTTAAAACTTAATTTTAACAAATGTTTTATTTTTATAGGAACTGACGAATTTCTTCGACGACATGGCGATATAGAATGCTGTAGTAATATTAATTCTCTCGTACCAAGATGTCCTTATAGACCCCCATATAAATAATCGTTAGAAGGTATAGCTTGGCATAGAGTTATACATAATTTAATTTTATTTAAAAAAAATAATAAAATGACTATGTATAAGCATATGTTAAGGACCGTAAATTTATTAAAACATAATAATAATATTACCGTTTCTGTATTATCAAAAGGTTATTTTCGAAGGCAAATTTGTGTACTGTGCGATCATGAAGTGTGTCGAGATCGAAAATGTTACAGAGTGTTAATAACGAAATGTGACGAATGCAAAAGACTTTGTAAAGACATTTATGTTTCAAAAATTGTTAACATAATCGATGAAAATAAGATCGATAGTGCTGTATTTGCGATTTCCAATATAAGACGACGACAAAGTTTACTATGTAAAATGAAGGATACTCGATGTCATATACATTACTGTATAACGCGTGATTGAATTGATAAAGTTGCGTCTGTAAATTTACATTAAGAATATTTTGTAAAACTAATTGATAAATAAAATGTAAGCCTATGTATTTTTTACATCAATGTATTTTTAATGATAAAAAATAAATTTTTAAAATGTACCCAAATATTCTTTATTTCTTTTATTGTTTAATATTTTATTTACAGGTTACCTCGTAACACAATTTTTCTTATAAAAATAATGCTAAATTTTTCTTCTCTAATAAAATTATTTAATATAAATAACATAATTTTCATTTAAATTATTTAATATGAATAACAATTTTCATTTAAATCACTTTTTGCTTTCTCATAGAGAAAGCATTGTATCAATAAAAAAAATTTTTTTCTATTTTTTCATTAATTTGTACATATTTGAACTCGGTAAGTCGAAAAAAGTGGTTTCCAGAAAATGTCTGTATGTATGTGTGTGTGTGTGTGTGTGTGGATGTATGAATTCAGTTAGTAAACTGTATCTCGAGAACTACTCGATGGATTTGCTTCTAATTTTGCATGGAATTTAGTTTTTTGACTAACTTGCTGAAAAGCTATTGATAATTGATTCTTTTAGCGTAGTTTTCATTTTAGAGTTGTTAAAAAAAAAAATTTCGATTTTTTGTTTTTTGGTTTTTTTTTGTTTGCTACTCGATGAATTTGCTTCAAAATTTGCACGGAAATTATTTGTAATTGCCCGGATGATATAAATCTTTAAAAACTGATTTTCTTAGCTTAGTTTTAAATTTAGAGCTTTTTGAAATTAGAAAAAAATTTTTCTATTTATTAAGCCAATAAAATCTTAAAAACTACTCGATGGATTTACTTCAAATTTTCCATACAATTCAATTTTTCGATCAACTGGTGCGGAAGCTATTGAGAATTGGTTTTCTTAGCGTAGTTTTTTTTTAGAATCATTTTAAGAATTTTAAAAAAATTTCGATTTTTCATTTTTTTTGTATTTTACGTAAACTACTCGAAGATTTTGTCCGAAAATTTGCATGAAACTTAATTTCGACTGCCAAAAGTATAAAAAAATTTGTAAACTAATTTTCTTAGTGCACTTTTAATTTTAGAGCATTTTAAAAATTTTTTAAAAAATTTTTATTTTTAATTTTTTTCTATTTTACGAAAACCATTTGATAGATTTGCTCCAAAATTTGTATGCAATTTATTCGCTACTGTCTGAAGAAAACAAGCTTTGGAAAACTAATTTTCTCAGCGCAGTTTTAATTTTAGAGCACTTTGAAAATTTTCAAAAAAATTTTTATTTTTCATTTATTTTTTATTTTGCGTAAACCATACTATAAATTTTCTCCAAAATTTTTATGCAATTAATTCGCTATTGTCTAAAAAAAATAAGCTTTTGAAAACGAATTTTCTTAGCGTGGTTACAATTTTAGAGAATTTTAAAGATTTAAAAAAAAATTTCGATTCTTCTTTTCTTATTTTTTTTTATTCTACGTAAAACACTCGATAAATTTGTTCTAAAAATTGCAGGGAAATTATTTGCGACTGCTAAAAGAAGGGAAATTTTCAAAAATTGATTTTCATAGCGTAGTTTTAATTTTAGAGCACTTTTAAAATTTAGAAAAAGAAATTTTGAAAAGAAAATGTTATTTATTTAACCAGTTAGATCTCGAAAATTACTCGATGGATTCGCTTCAAATTTTGTATACTATCTATGTTTTTTGTATAACTAGACGGGAAGCTATTGAAAACTGGTATTCATAGTGTAGTTTTTTTTATAGAGCATTTTTAAGAATTTGAAAAAATTTTCGATTTTTAATTTTTTTTGTATTTTACGTAAGTTACTTGTTGAATTTGCTTTGAGATTTCTATGGGAATAATTTGCATCTGCCAAAAGAAGGATAACTTTTATAAACCGATCTTCTTAGCGTAGTTTTCATTTTAGAAAATTTTAAAAATTTTCATATTTCAGTTTTTTTCCATTTTACGTAAAGTACTCGATAGATTTGCTCTAAAATATGTATACAAGTTATTTGCTACTATCTTTATGAACCAAGTTTTAAAAAAATAATTTTCTTAGTGAAGCTTTTTGATCATTTCTTTTGATTTCTAAATAACTCTTGAAAATTTATAATAGTACTACTGATTTAGATGTTGACTTCGTTCTTTTAAAGTACAAATTTATTGATAAATATTAATGTTAGACAATTTTTTTATATTAAAATCATATTTAAATAAATATAAAAAATTAATGAAACTCAAAGAGCTCCATGAGAAAGCATTCCGCCAAAGCACTTGGCAGCGTTTTTATATTCTAAAAATATATTAATTAATGCACAAATATTCATTGATAAAAATTCACCATTTTATATAATAAGTAGAAAAATAAACTTTATGTTTGTATAATATGTATCAAACTTTACAACATGGATCGTTTGGCCATATAGGATGGTGAAATCCTATGACGTTCCTAACAGCTACATCGTAAGCACATAATGCGATATTTATATGGAGACTAGTGCTTGTATGTTTACTGGTACAAGTTAAAAAAACGTAGTAAGTATTTTCCAATATTCCTTTTTCCATAAAATACGCATGCAAATAATAATAAATAATATTATACTCAGCTAAATTAAAAACTGAAATTCTTAAAATTAACATACAATTAGAGTAAAACTAAAAATAAAAAAGATTTAAAATAACCACAGAACTTAAAATAAAGACACACACACACTATCACCATTCACTTTCGTTGCTGGTATCCCACGTTTATTCCATGGAATTTCCATCCTGTTTCTGCACGTTTTTATTTTCTGCTTCCATAAGCGCTTCTTCTTCCTTTCGCGTTTCTTCTTCTGCAAACGTTTCATCCTCTGCTTCAGTCTTGTTATAAATCATGTAGTTACGATCTAAATCATAATCGTAACTTACAGATTCTAATACTTCTCTTGTATTATTACGCACAGGATCCTTTACGTAATAAAAATTGATTTGAATTTATTAAGCATTGTTATTTCAACAAATGCCACAATACCTTCTTCGATACCATACTCGGTATCGAACATTTGCGTCGCGTTAAAGAACTGTACTTCCTATTTTTTATGTTGGGTACAGATATTAGCGTATCCGTACACAGGTCTGGAGCATATTCTGTGACTTGGGAGTAGTTCGAATCCTGTAATTTGGCACTCACATCGGTTCACTAATCTCCATCTTAACATTTTTTTTTATTCCTTTACCGATAGCTGCAATTATGATGTTCCATATTATCACAAGCTTGAATGGTACCATTCTAATCTCCGTTTTATGGTATTTCACCGATACTAAATAGAACACTTTTTTTATCTGTACCCACGACTTTTTAAATACACTGGATTTTTCTGGCGTATTTTCATAATAGGTAAAGAGATTTATAACACGATGATCATATCTCTCGCTTACACTTCTTTCGTCGTTTATATTGATTATGGAGTTATTCTCATCCAACCGGTAATCTTTGCTAACGTATTCTAGCCTCCTTCCAATATGCGTGATTATCATCGCGCACTATGCTGAAGAAATGCACATAGCGTTCTCTTACATATAGCTCGACAAACGCTACTAATCCGACGTGCATTCCGTGATTGTGTTCAGGATCAGGACGGTCTAAGTTGGTCATGTGATATAATCTGCAGTATCGTCCCAATATTTTCTTATGATGTAAACAATACTTTTCTTCAGCACCTTTTACATCACGACTTATGACGATTCTCCCGCATTTTCTCGCTAGTTGCGATATACACGTAATCACACAACCTACACATTCTCCCACTCTTCAACACGTGAAAACTTATCATCCTGTTGGCTATCTTGCTCACCATATCGTTCCATAACAAAACTATTCTGCCCGGGACAAGGCTCACCTCCCACGCGTTATATTTTAAGTACAACGCAAAAATTGAAGTTTAAAAAAAACAAAATAAATTTAAACTCATTTTTAACGTTTTTAGAAAAAATATTTTAAACTTGATAATATCTAAGATAGTGGACCCAAAAAATCAGTCTGACGTCGAGTATTTTCGGGAAAATATTTACGAGTGAAAATAGATAAAAATCGAAAAATCCTTTACCCACCTGTTTCTCATTTTTTATAACTTACCAAAAAAGTTTATGTGGAGGTGACATAGGGTAACATATGGATTTTATTACACCCTTAGAACATCCTTTAAAAATTTCTGATTCTGTCTTGTCGCATACTTTTACTTTTAAACGCTCAACATGCAAAGTATTGAACGACACATGGTTAAAATTTTTGGCCGTCTCAGTCAATACTTCGCATGTTGAGTGTTTAAAAAGAAAAGTATTAAGTTTTCACTATCTGCGAAAATTTTCTATCATTTAAAAAAGGAATACGGTGTAAAATGAATTGTATATTACAATATATTTTTCAAAATAATCAATTAAGGGAAGTATTTTCATACATTAGTGTAACGCATACACCATCTAAGCATAAGGTGCATGTTAAAGTCGATGTAAAAGGTCGGAGATACCGGGCAAGACGGCCATTGGCTACTCTATAGGGCATGGTCTCGGTAGTCTTCGGCTCCGTACGACGTACTTCGGCTTTCCGACAGGGAGAACGGTTAGAGAGAGCGGGTAGGCGATGTAGTCAAGAGCGAATGCACTAGTCGTGCAGCATAATATAGGTCATAATATAAACATCACAAGTTTTAAAGTACGAACGCACATGCACAAGTGTAGCGTTCGCTCCAACAGGGGCCATTCTATTTCTAGCGCTACTATTACCCCCACCACTCGTACATCTCCATTCGTTCTTGTACACTTTCTTATACGTTAATACTAGCTAATTACACAGACACACACACAGTTGTAAAGCTTATATATATATATATATATACATTACTTGTACAATGTAGTGTTGATTTTCAGGGTTTTCTCTTTTACGTTTTACCACTTACTCGTAAAATATAACTCTGTGAATTCGTAAATATATTGATACAGGAAAATATTGAAAATCGGTAAATATAAAGAATAAAAATATACAAACATTAAAAATATACAAATCGGTAAAATATCAAAAATATTAAAAACAGAAAAAACTTAAAATATTCTAAAATTATCCCAAGTGACAAAAAAAGAAAACTCTAAAAAAATACCGATATCTCCCTTGTTATTTCTTGAAATAAAAAAAATTCAATTTTACTAATTTTTTAATATTTTCAATAATTTACTGTCAATGATTTTAACATTTTTCATTTTGCATTTATTATTTTATTATTATTATTTATTATTAACATTTATTATTTTACAAAATCTGTTTTTACTAAATTCTATTTTCCGATCATCGAGAAGCGAGATAAAACCGAGCGATAAGGGACCGCCTCAGACAACCGATCCGGCAAACAAGTACCCCCAGACGGCATACTAGTACCCCAAGGCGGCATACTGGTACCCCAAGTGTGACGTCATATGTGTCTGCAAAACGCATACCTCTTCTACATAAATCTATTTAAAATAATTTAGAAATAAATTTGAATCAAGGTTATATAAAGTGGACACTACACCTGTATTCATAACTTTGGTTTATCTTTTTATTTCATTGAAAAATTTCGGGATCAGGATTGAATTAGCTTGTAGTATGTGCCATAAAGATTATATAATTAAATTTTTTAATGAATTCATTCATTAATTATTGAAAATTATGGGTTCCAATATTATAGATTAAAACTTTCTAATTTTGTACCAGAAATTAAAAATTCTTAAAGAATAATGAATGAATTTTAAAAAAATTTACTGAATAATCTTCACGGTATATACTACAAGCAGATGCATTTCTTTTTCTGAAATTTTTCAATATAATGAAAACTTGAAATATTCATAAGCACAGATGTAGTTTCCGTCTTACATGTCCTTAAATGAATTAAAAACTTACAATATTAACCAGTTGTAAGAATTCCACAAAAAAGGACTCAAGACCTACAGTCTAATCAATAGAGACATTTTGAGGACAGTAATGAGGGGCTTCATGAAACCTATATAGAGTTGTTAAGGGGAATCCTCATACCGACATAGAGTTCTACTTTATCTACATTTAAATTATGAGTTTTAATAAAAATTTAACTATTCATGACTGAAATTCGTAGGATAGGCACATTCTTAACATACCAATGAATTTATTGCAACGTGTAAAGACAAAATAAGGGTAAAAATAAAGGCGAAAACTGCTTAATACGATTAACTTTTCAATGTAGTTATGAATAATCGTATTATGCAGTTTTTGTCTTCATTTTTACTATTATTCTGTCTTTTGACGTTGCAATAAATTCTTTAGAATGTTAAGAATGTGCCTCTTCTATGAATTTTGGTCAAAAATAGTTAAATTTTTACTAAAACGCATAATTCAAATGTAGATAAGGTAGATCTCTGTGCCGGTATGAGGACATCCCTCAAGGGCGATAAAAAAATATATCCTCTATAAAATGTAACCAAAAAAAAAACGATAGAAAATGCTCCCGGAGGCTACAAAGTTGGCTAAAACAGCTTTTTTAATTCTCTGAAGCAACCTATGCATTTTAGCAAAAGAAGTAATAAAAAAAAGTATTGGAGAATAAAAAAACCTACAATTTGAGTACTGCCGCAATTATTTTCGTCAATTAGTTATTGCAAAAAAGCTAAAAAACCATCAAAAATGGCCATTTCTTGGATATCAATTATTTATTGCTAAAATAATTTTTTAAATATTTTTAAATTTTAAAAGGAAGCCTTCATGAATACGAATAGAAAAAGAGGTTGTTAAAGCAAATTGGTTAGTTTATTGCTGAGATATTCCCTATTATTTATCCCAACACGCATCATGTTTATTGCTATAATTTTTTTTTGGTTGAACATATTGAGTTGCATAAGGGCTTAAACTCTTCATGAAGGTTCAAATTTTCATATTTTGTTAAGAGCAAATGAGAAAATTGAATTGCAATATTTTTTGTAACGCTTTAAAAAAGAGGGTGTTTTTTTATAAATAAATGAAGCTGGGACTTTATTTATAACTTTTACGAATTTGCTATTTGAATATTCTTATAGCTGTGTTTAAAACGAAGGTTAAAAAAAAAGAACTCCCTAAGGCCAATAGGAGCCGAGATAAGATTTTTTTTTTTATCACAGTCACTTTGTTTATAACAATTAAGAAACGAATCAAGCGTCATTTTTTAGTTAAAGACTTGTATTTTAAAAACCTATGATTAGATTTCAACAATGCGGCTCTTTATTATTGAAACTAAGATAATAATAACATACAAATAATAACGTCAAGGTCGGAGTCGTGGTGGGGATGCTTATCTTTGCGCACGAGGAGAGTTAACGAAGGACCCTGTTCCAATAAAATTCGTAAAAATTAACCGTATCTCCGTAAATAATGGACCGGTTTTGATGTTTTTTTTAAATCTGGGGCACCTTGAAAAATTATTAATATTGGTGCAAATAGTTTTTCAAAATAGGGTGTATTTAAGTTAAAACAACTGTACCTAATACGGACACCTTAAACGCAAATGATTGTTGTGGCTCACTAAATCAATATTTTTATGAATGTCTCATTTCAAAGCTAAAAGAAAGAACTTTAATATAAGATATCATGAGTTTCATTACGATCAATATATACGAAATGCGCGCGGATTTACGTAAATCTTGTAAATGAACTTACCTTATTATTCCTCGTAATAATTACATTTGGAACCTGGAGATAAATTTAATTGAAATTTTTATTGTTTCTATATTTTAACTAATTATTATAATTAACTTTTAGTTTCAATAATTAAAAAAAATAATTATAAATAATTGCAAAAATTTCAATAGTAATAATAAAAATTGTTATCTCAATTTTTTTTTTACTTTTATTTGTTTTTCATGCAAAAAAATATTTTCATCATTAAATATATTTTTTATTTTCTTTCTAAAATTAAACTACTAAGATTTCCATGTAAGGATTATTTCCTGAATATAATAGAAAAATTTATATGAAAATTTCTTTTTAATTGGAACTATTTTTATTTTTTATTGTAAAATAAAATATTAATATATGTCGAGATAATTGTGGTATAAAAGGATAAAATTTAGGGAAGAAGCATAAAAAAATGTTTATAATAAAATAATATTTCAAAGATTTAAAAACGATTCTCATTATTACTATAGAACTTAAACGTGTTCACATAATTCAAATCCAATAATTGCTAGAAACAATAACTTTAATCTAATGAGAAGCTGTTGTTGAAATTTAATGTTTATTTATACAAATTTAAATTTTCTGATTACCCTTTGTTTATCGATTTTTTCTGTGTTATTTTAAAAATGTTTCTTACATCAAAATCTTAGTGGTTTAGTTTTAGAAAGAAAATAAAAATATATTTAATGATGAAAAAATTTTTTTGCATGAAAAACAAATAAAAGTAAAAAAAAATCGAGATAACAATTTTTATTATTACTATTAAAATTTTTGCAATCATTATTAATTATTTTTTTATTTATTGGAACTCAAAATTATTTATAATAATTAGTTGAAATATAGAAACAATAAAAATTTTAATTAAATTTATCTCCAGGTTCCAAATGTAATTATTACGAGGAATAATAAGGTAAGTTCATTTACAACATTTACGTAAATCCGCGCGCATTTCATAAATATTGATCGTAATGGAACTCATGATATCTTATTTTGAAGTGCTTTCTTTTAGCTTTGAAATGAGAAATTCATAAAAATATTATTTTAGTGAGCTACAACAATCATTTGCGTTTAAGGTGTCCGTATTAGGTACAGTTGTTTTTACTTAAATACACCCTATTTGCACCAATATTAATAATTTTTCAAGGTACCCCAGATTAAAAAAAAACATCAAAACCGGTCCATTATTTTCGGAGATATGGTTAATTTTTACGAATTTTATTGGAACAGGGTCCTTCGTTAACTCTCCTCATGCGCAAAGATAAGCATCCCCACCACAACTCTGACCTTGACGTTATTATTTGTATGTTATTATTATTTTAGTTTCAATAATAAAGAGCCGCATTTTTTAAAATCTAATCATAGATTTTTAAAATACAAGTCTTTAAATAAAAAATGACTCTTGATTCTTTTCTTAATTGTTATAAACAAAGTAACTGTGATTTAAAAAAAAAAATCTTATCTCGGCTCCTGCTGGCCTTAAAGAGTTCTTTTTTTTTAAATCTTCGTCTTAAACCCGGTGTTACGTTGAAACTCCAAAATTCCTTTCGCGCGCTTTTCATGTTTTGGCGCGCTATTAATTTTTATTTTTTTTCTTTTTCTCTCTCTCGCGTGTCCAGTCGGCGCTCGCGTCGTTTTTCTCTTTTCGTGCGCCGGGAGTGGGGAGAGAGTCGGAGTTCGCGTCTCTGGACGGTTCTCAAGGCAGTAATCTCGTGCCTTTCCATACGAGAACATCTATTAGTCTAACGGTTGGCCAGCCGCCCTTCGCGAACCGCGTAGTAAGTGATTGTGTGCAAGATTTGTTTAGTGTGAGACATCATCTCAGGGGAGATTCGGTCGTGACAATTTAGCGATAACGCGGATTGTCACGGCATCAGTACAGCACTGCTCTAGTGCATCATAACGTCCGGACGGATAGACCAGTGGGTCTAATGGAGAAGCGAGATAATATCTCTCGGTGATAAGAGTCCATTATTTTTGGTTTTTTGTTGAGGCGTGCAGTGCGCTTATGCGGCAGCACGCGGTAGCAGACACAGCAAAGTTATCTACCAGAAACATACACACACACATATACACTTATATACATACAGCCACATCTACATATATTACACTGCTTTATGGGGAATTTCATATTGTGCTTCACCCTGTTCAATATTTAATATTTTGTTACTTATTTATCACAATAAAAATATTTGTTAAATATTTAAGTACTTTATTTGATTTACCCTCATAAATAAACCTCCAACCAACCATTAATTTCAATAAAGCTCAATTTTTTTTTGTACTCAGTTCTCAAAGGGTTTCATAAACTGATTATTATTAGGTTAATTATCTTTTATTGTTAAAAAGCTAATTTTCCGATCATACATTTTGGTGCCTCCTGTGAGGTGAAGCACAATTGATTAATTCATTCACTCTACATGCAAAGCCGAAACAAAACAGATCATTCAGAACACTTTAACACAGAAAATTTATATTTGCGATCCAACGGACATCGTTTCCGGACATCGTCAACTGTCATACAACAAGTCAAGCAGAGGAGCATTTTTATCAGGGAAAGATAAGTAATTTCACATGTTATTTTTTTTGTTAACTATATGAAATTCCGCTTCTCTTCGATCACCAACTGACACATTGTCTATATCTACATGATCCTTTCATAATCATTTCGTTAATTTATTTGAGTTAACACTTTTAAGTGTAGCTTACATGAAAATTGATCTTCTTTTAGTAGATCTACAACTAGTAGATTTAATACCACTTACTTTGAAATCGACTTAAAGCTAAACTCAATTCTTGTGTTTCAGTTTAGCTTGGTCTGATTATTGGATTTACCTTCTTCTTTTTCGAATATTGTTTTTATTACTTGTTAGCCGGATTTTATTGGCTTATTTTCTTCTATTGTTCTTCTGTCATTTTTTTCCCCTTTAATTAAAGTGAGTTTGAGTTCTGACTTTATCTCTATTGGGATACATCTTACTTCATAAATTTATGGTTGACTACGATCGATTTATCTTTCTTGGGACTTCGTTCTATTAAAAATTCGTGAAAATGGCTCCTTCAACTAAAGATCAACGTATCAATTTCATAGCGCAAAAGCGCACTGCTCTTCAGACCCAATTAACCGCACTGACAGCCTTTCTTGCAGAACCTTCGGTAAACGCGGTTACCGCTAAATTGCGTTTGACACGTTTAACCACATTATTACATGCATATGAGGATTCGCATGATGAATTAGTCTTGTTAGATCCAACAAACGCAGGAGTATCTTTATTAGAGGAGATTCAGAACGACTTTTATACAGTCGCAACACAGGTAGAGAATATGATGGTTTCAGAAGCTTCGCAATTTAATGGTACTACAGGAAATTCGACTTTCATTGAAAGGCAAAAATTACTTAAACTTCCAATAGCAAAATTGCCTGTGTTTAGAGGCGATCATAATGATTGGATGTCATTTTCAAACAAATTTGAGAGCATGGTCGATAAACGTGAGGATATCGATGATGTTGTTAAATTCCAGTATCTAGAAAGCTGCTTGCGTGATGAAGCAGCTAATAAAATTACTCATTTGCCTACAAGTGCCGAGAGTTATCAGGCTGCTTGGACTCTTTTAAGAGAATCCTTCGAAAGGAAAAGAATCCTTATTTCAAAGCATCTCGACGCTATAATCGAAATACCTAAACTCATCTCAGCAACCCCTAGAAATCTTTCACAGATGGTTGATACTGTTAGGCAAAATTTGACTTCTTTAAAACAACTTGGTGTTGAACCAGAGCCGCGTCTCATTATTCGTATACTCGAACGCGCGCTACCTTCTTCAACTCGCGAGAAATGGGAAGAAACTCTGAAGTTAGACGAAAGCCTTCATTAGACGAATTTTATTCGTTTATTAACAAGATTGTATTTCGCATGCATTCTTTAGAGGAAATTCCCATCAATTCTAAAACTCAGCTAGGTGGTAAACGTCGTAAGGATCAAACGATCCAGCCGTCAAAATCACGTAAAATTGAAAATGGAGAACGTCTTTTGATGACTAACACGCAAATCTCATGCTATCATTGTTCTCAAGGTCATCCTCTTTTCAAGTGTACAGCCTTTAAAAATTGCCACTTTCTCAGCGGTGGGAAATAGTTAAAGCTAAGGGTTTGTGTCATAATTGTCTAAAAAAACATCCTGGTAAATGCAGCCTTTCTCATTGCAAACATTGCGGTCGATCTCATCATTCCCTACTACACTCAACTTATCTTAGAGGCACATCCACAATACCGTCAACAAACGGCAATGCTCAAGCAGGTGCGAGAAATGCAAACTCTCAACCGACTCCATGACTATTGTCAAGCGTTTTAAAAATGTCTTCTGAGGTGCGACCATCTTTGATGATGAGCACCATCATTCGCATTAGAGATGTAAAAAATAGATTTGTTGAGGCACGAGCTCTTCTCGATACCTGCGCAACGACTCACTTGATTACTACTGAACTTGCAAGTAAGCTCAGACTACCTATTGAATCGTGCTCGACTCAGGTCGGTGCAGTAAACGAATTAAGTACGACAGCAAGAGGCAGAATAAAAATTTGTATACAGTCCACTGTAAGTGATTTTGAGAAATCACTTTATTGCTTAGTCATTGAAAAAATCACTGATTTTGAGCCAAGTGAAATTTTTCCACGTGCACACATCGATATTCCATCTAACTTATCTCTAGCTGACCCAAACTTCCATATCCCGAGACCTGTAGACATTTTGATCAGTGCCGGTACCACTGTATCATTACTTCAGTCTGGTCAAATCAAATTAACTCGTGATGACTCAGATTTGTTTTTGCAAAAAACTAAACTAGGTTGGGTAGTTGTTGGTGATCTCGAAAGTAATAGTAAATCACGGTTAGTTTCTTGCCATTTGATTAATTTGAGTAGGCAAATAGAACGATTTTGGGCTATAGAAGAGGTAGGTATGAGCGCAATCGTGTCTTCTGAAGACCGCTTGTGTGAACAGCATTATGCTAGACACGTTAAGCGTGAAGCGGATGGCCGATATGTGGTGCGTCTACCTTTTCGCAGCGACAACGAAGAATTAGGAGACTCTCGTGCGCAAACTCTTCGCAGATTTCATTCCTTACAAAGAAAATTAGATGCACACCCACAGCTCAAGACGGAATATTATAAGATCATGCAAAAATACATTGATTTAGGTCATATGTCTCTAGTTTCAAATGAATCTTCTTCTGGGTATTACATACCGCACCATGCTGTAACAAAGACCTCCAGCGCAACTACTAAGGTTCGTGTAGTCTTTGACGCATCGTCCAAAACTAGCAATGGTATATCACTAAACAATGCGTTGATGGTAGGTCCTACTATTCAAAACAAACTTTTTGAGCATTTGCTCAGGTTTCGCACACATAAATATGTTTTGACCGCAGACATCGAAAAGATGTATCGTCAAATACGTGTCCATCCCGATGATCACAAATATCAACGTATTTTTTGGTACCATGAAGGTAATATACGCGTTTTTAGTTTACATACCGTAACATTCGGAGTATCTTCGGCTCCTTTTCTTGCGATTCGCACGCTGCATCAGCTTGCAACTGACGAAGCGCACAAATTCCCCCGAGCAAGTGAAATTCTGAAACGCGATCTTTATGTTGACGATTTGCTCACGGGAGCCGAATCATTGGACGAAGTCTTAGAGATTCGCGATCAGGTTATTGAGTTATTAAAATGTGGTCGATTTAACATTCGTCAATGGGCCTCCAATCATCGGCACGCACTAGATAATATAGATGAGAAGGTATTCAGCTCTGAGATGATAACAATTGAGGATGCCGTTTCGAAAACACTCGGTGTTGCATGGAATTCAAAGCTCGATAAATTCATCCATACTGCAAAAAAAATCGATCTTGGAATTAGATTTACTAAGCGAATAATTCTTTCTGAAGTCGCTAAAATCTTCGATCCTTTAGGCTTGCTTGGTCCGATTGTCTTCAGTGCTAAGGTCATTATGCAGGATTGTTGGCGATTACGGGTAGGATGGGATGATTCAGTTTCGCAAGCGATAAGTTCAAGGTGGTCCGCTTTTATAAACCAGCTTAATGCTATGCCAGAGGTAGTTATTCCTCGACAACTACTTCTCGAGAATCCAAAAATTGTGGAGATGCATGGATTTTGTGATGCGAGCAAAAATGGATATGGCGCTTGTCTTTATGTTCGTTCGGTCGATTTTTCTGGAAAAATACTTGTGCGTCTTGCTTGTTCAAAATCTCGAGTCGCTCCAATCAAAGAAATTACGATTCCGCGCCTAGAGTTATGTGGCGCCTTGACTCTTGCTCGATTGTACAAGGAAGCATGTTCCGCGCTAAATCATTCAGATGCGCGCCTCGTGTTTTGGTCGGATTCCACTATAGTTTTACAATGGCTTAAAAAATCACCGCAGGTCTTAAACGTTTTTGAATCGAATCGCGTTCGAGAGATTCAAAATTCAGTAGCAAATGTAGAGTGGAGACATGTCAGAACGAAAGACAATCCAGCTGATGCACTATCACGTGGACAATTTCCCACGGAGTTCCGTCATAATCAAATGTGGTTTTCCGGTCCTTCATGGCTCAATAAAGATGAAAGCTTCTGGCCCAAAATCGATCTTCCTACTACTTCTAATCTTCCAGGTTTGAAAAGAAACGTACATCTTACAACCACTGGATGTATCTCATTTAAGGATTTTTCATCATACAAGACTTTAATCCACTCAGTTGCTTATTGTTTACGCTGGCGACCTTCTAATTTATTCTGGGGTAAAATCGACGTAGACGAAAAACTTGAAGCCGAACGAAGTATTTTGCGCATGATCCAGAGAGAACAATTTAACGCGGAGATAAAAGCCTTGTCCAAAACAAACAAAATAAAGAGTCCTAAAATAGCTTCACTTGATCCATTTTTAGATGATCATGGTTTGATTCGTGTAGGTGGGCGTTTGAAAAACGCTGATTTATTGGTAGATCAGAAATTTCCAATTCTCTTGCCGTCTTATCATCACGTGACTGATCTCATTATTCGAGAAACACACGAATTTGCGTATCATGCAGGTATTCAAAGCACACTCTTCACGATCCGCCATCGTTTCTGGCTTCTAGATGGCAAAAATCAAGTTCGGAAGATCGTACGAAAATGTGTTAGGTGTATTAGGCATCGTCCCACTCCCATACAATACAAGATGGCAAATTTGCCCACTCCCCGAGTACGAGTGGCAAATCCTTTGAACACACAGGAGTCGATTACTTTGGCCCAATGTACATCAAGGAAAAACGATTTAGAAATCGCAATAGTGTAAAGGTTTACGGATGTGTATTCATTTGTTTTGTGACTAAATTCGTTCACATAGAGATAGTGAGTGAATTGACTACGGCAGGTTTTTAGGAGCGTTAAGACGTTTCATAGGTCGTCGGGGAATTCCGTATCACATGTATTCGGATAACGGGTTGAATTTTGTAGGTGCAAAAAATGAGCTTCGAGAGTTATACCATCTGTTTGGTTCAAATCAATTTCAGACTGAAGTTGAGACTTTTTCTAGCAAAAGAAATATTCGTTGGCATTTTAACCCACCTGCATCTCCTCACTTTGGTGGTATATGGGAGGCAGCAGTTAAGTCGTTTAAACACCATTTTAAGCGCGTAATAGGTACAAAGTTGTTAAGTTTTGAAGAATTGAATACATTATCTATAGAAATCGAAGCTATCCTTAACTCGAGACCCATTTGTTCTATTTCCACAGATCCTAACGATCCCATTGCTTTGACTCCAGCTGATATTGTAGTTGGTCGTAAACTCACGGCACTACCAGAAGATAATCTCCTTTCTGTCCCCGAAAACCGTCTTTCATCCTGGAGATACATCACTCAGGTTCGACAACATTTTTGGAAGCGATGGCAACTCGAATACTTGAGTGAACTTCAGAAGAGACAGAAATGGTATAATGGCGAAAGTGAAGATGTTAAAGAAGGGTCTGTCGTTATCCTCATCGATAAGGACAAACCCAGCATGGTCTGGGAATTGGGTGTGATAGTCGAGGTATGTCCGGGGAGGGATGGAATCAAACGAGTTATCAAGGTTAAGACATCTAGAGGCATTTTCATGAGAAATCTCACATCTGTTTGTCCCCTACCAATTGAGGCATAGTCAAATTGTTCATGGTAAAATTTATATATAGACATCACGACACAGGAATGATTCAGCTCACTTCTTATTCGCAGCCGGGGGAGTGTGTTACGTTGAAACTCCAAAATTCCTTTCGCGCGCTTTTCATGTTTTGGCGCGCTATTAATTTTTATTTTTTTTTTCTCTCTCTCGCGTGTCCAGTCGGCGCTCGCGTCGTTTTTCTCTTTTCGTGCGCCGGGAGTGGGGAGAGAGTCGGAGTTCGCGTCTCTGGACGGTTCTCAAGGCAGTAATCTCGTGCCTTTCCATACGAGAACATCTATTAGTCTAACGGTTGGCCAGCCGCCCTTCGCGAACCGCGTAGTAAGTGATTGTGTGCAAGATTTGTTTAGTGTGAGACATCATCTCAGGGGAGATTCGGTCGTGACAATTTAGCGATAACGCGGATTGTCACGGCATCAGTACAGCACTGCTCTAGTGCATCATAACGTCCGGACGGATAGACCAGTGGGTCTAATGGAGAAGCGAGATAATATCTCTCGGTGATAAGAGTCCATTATTTTTGGTTTTTTGTTGAGGCGTGCAGTGCGCTTATGCGGCAGCACGCGGTAGCAGACACAGCAAAGTTATCTACCAGAAACATACACACACACATATACACTTATATACATACAGCCACATCTACATATATTACACTGCTTTATGGGGAATTTCATATTGTGCTTCACCCTGTTCAATATTTAATATTTTGTTACTTATTTATCACAATAAAAATATTTGTTAAATATTTAAGTACTTTATTTGATTTACCCTCATAAATAAACCTCCAACCAACCATTAATTTCAATAAAGCTCAATTTTTTTTGTACTCAGTTCTCAAAGGGTTTCATAAACTGATTATTATTAGGTTAATTATCTTTTATTGTTAAAAAGCTAATTTTTCGATCATACACCCGGCTATAAGAATATTCTAATAACAAATTCGTAAAAGTTATAAATAAAGTCCCAGCTTCATTTATTTATAAAAAAAACACCCTCTTTTTTAAAGTGTTATAAAAAATATTGCAATTCAATTTTCTCATTTGCTCTTAACTAAATATGAAAATTTGAACCTTCATGAAGAGTTTAAGCCTTTATGCAACTCAATATGTTCAGCTAAAAAAAAATTATAGCAATAAACATGATGCGTGTTGGGATAAATAATAGGAAATATCTCAGCAACAAATTAACCAATTTGCTTTCACAACCTCTATTTCTATCCGTATTCATGAAGGCTTCCTTTTAAAATTTAAAAATTATTAAAAAATTATTCTTTCAATAAATAATTGATATCCAAGAAATGGCCATTTTTTATGGTTTTTTAGCCTTTTTGCAATAACTAATTGACGAAAATAATCGCGGCAGTACTCAAATTTTAGGTTTTTTTTATTTTCCAATACTTTTATTAATTACTTTTTTTTTGCTAAAATACATAGGTTGCTTCAGAGAATTAAAAAAGCTGTTTTAGCCAACTTTGCAGCCTCCTGGAGCATTTTAAGCCCCTAATTAATGTCTAAAATAGCCTTTTTTTGCTCTATTGATTGGACTACTAGACTTTAATTCCTTTTTGTAGAGTTCTTAAAAAAAGGTTAATCATGTAAGTTTTAAATTTATTTAATTCAAGTTTATTTAAAAAATTTTTAAAATGGGCTTAGGGCTCTTTTTACAAGAAATTATAGAAAGGTAACTGAAATTACCTATTTATTTTAATAATAATAGTATCGTTTTTTTGGTTAAAAAAAATATTACCTTTTCGAATCAAAAATAAAAAACACCTTGTTTCGGGTGACTTTTGATAAATGTTAAACTTTGAATTTTGGCTGCATACCAATTACCTTATCCTTATAAATAAATTAATAATTCAATTTATTATTTTTAGAGGCAATGACTACAACACACCACGGGACAACTATAGCTTTATATACTGCTGCTATGCTAAGTGCTTTGCGTGCATCCAAGCAAAGAAATCGGGATCGCACTAGGCGGATCAAGATGAAATCTAATAAAAGGCGACATAAAAAAAACAGAAGAACCTGATAATTATTAAATATATATTTGAAAACAATTCTTTTAAATATTATTTTAATATATTTCAAAAATATTTTAACAATGTTAGTAGATAAGCTATAGGCATACTGGATCAGGTTCATTCTGGATCACCCCCTCTCTCCTCAAAGTGATCCAGAATCCGTACGCATTGTAGAGCACCTCAGTGATCTAGAATCCGAACGTGATCTAGAATGCTTATAGCGTTTTCTACTATTTTTTTTCTTTTTTTTTTTTCTTACAAATGATTTTGTGAGAGATAGAATAATTTGATGAGTTTGACATTGTGTAGTGCACAGACAGTTTTATAAATTAGATTATGGTT
The DNA here is from genome assembly GCA_017163975.1 of Anastatus disparis. Lineage (NCBI taxonomy): Eukaryota > Metazoa > Arthropoda > Insecta > Hymenoptera > Eupelmidae > Anastatus > Anastatus disparis. Next base: position 897,417 of record JAFFSR010000072.1, read on the forward strand.
TGTGCATATGGTAATACACTTGAAAGATGGTTTTGATGGATAGCCGTATTGATTGATGTTATAAGCAGGAAACTTGAATCGTAACAGCCATTTACGTTTGAATTCATTCAGAACAAAAATTTTAGTAGCATCATGTAAATATTCACGAAGTAAGTTTGCAATTTGAGAGTAGTCAAGCCCATCAGTATTCCAAGCTATTCCGTGATTATGTTTGAGGCGAATGTTTTCTTCTTGTAATTCGTCAGAGAGCCTTTTCCATGAAAAAGGTTTTTTGAATAGATGGACGATAGGATCACCACTGTCGTTTAGAGGAATGATTGCTATTTCCTTTAGAACATATTCGCCACCTATTTGCTTAAAACCAATCATGTCTACCGCATATTCCATTTCGGAATATTAATTTTTTTACGTGAAAGTGAAGATAATTCAGACAAGCTTCCGAACATCTCCACTAATAGGATTGTACTGAATGATGCGATCGTGTAAGATGATGCAATAAGCTGAAGTATTAGCTGGAAAGTCAGTTTGAGACTCAAATTCTAGACGTACATCGACAGGAGCGCTCTTTAGAGTTTCGTTTTGTCGTGAAAAGTCAATAACTATGAGTGGTTCAAAGTTGATAAACTGAGACTTTGTCAACAATGGCTGTGAATCTCTTCCGTAATAGCTTTTCTGAAAATTAGCATACATATCATAGAGAATAGCAAATCGATTCTTAGACATGTCAAGATTGAGATTGCTGTACGGATAATATTGCGAATTCAAGAAAAGTCTCACATTACTAATATTACAGTGGTCGAAGCGACTGGCATTTTTAGATCTTGAACCTTTTTTTCCCGATTGTAATCCAAGAATCACGAAACGTGGTTTCTTCAATTTGAAGTTTTTACCGTCCAGACGTGTTTATTTGTTGTTGGAAGAAGAGGATATTCAAATAACTCCCATGAACGAAAACTCATAGAAATAGGATTATCTTTGCCAATGAAATTTAACAGCTGGATTTTTTGTTTATCTGATGCAATAACATATGGCATTAACCACTCTATCTTTGATATTTTTATTTGATAAGGTTCATATGTGGTTGCATTGTTGGCTACAGTACCTTCCTGTATTATAGCATTCAGGTCATTTCTTGATCTTGTGAGAATGAGTTCATGCTTCATATTAATAATAATTTTCTTGTAATCTTCTACGAAGCCTAAAATCATACTTAGAGAGATAGAAACGTCAAAATTTCCATCATCATCTACAATTGTTTTGTTTGCTTCTTCAACACCAAGCCAGCCTACATTTTCTAATGTTAAAGTCTGATTTGGATTAAATGAAGTGCATCCCTTCATGAGACTACTCAAACCAACATTTTTACTTTTATCTACCTCTACATCATTAAGTTCATATCGAATTTCATCAAACAGATGACAAATGCCATTGTTAACGAAATTAGTTTTAGTTAGTGCTTGTCCATCAGGTTTTTGTAATTTTCCACATACATGGATGTAACTACATGATGGTAAGAGGCATAAATCTTGATGCTGAATAAAAATACGGATTTCATCACTGTTATTGAAACTTAATGTGGAGTATGGTTGATGTGCGTGAACCTCATAATGAGCAATAGACTCATCGAATGCGACACCTGATTGAATGCTTAGAATTTCGTCCATTTTTCTGAAAGCAGCAGAGAATGATACAATTTATCTTTTTCCACGTACTTTGAGACCTATGCTTTTAAGAAACTGGATGCTCTTCCGTGTTAACGGTTTGAGTACCTTTGGACGACTGATGGTGGGTTGACATGATGGCTGACTTATATGCACACTTGAATTATAAACGATTCCCATTATACAGATTTTATGTGAAGTCTAACAGTAATTTCCTCTCCTCGGAAATTCACTCAATTTCCGTCTTGATCAACGATTCGGATTTGAAGATGATCTATACTCTTAACATTGAGTGGTAAGTATATGACATGCGATGGAACTTTTATGATTTTATATCCTGGAGGAACTTTTGGGAAAAATTCATGGATCGTGTGAACTTTTTTGTCGTTGATGCAAGCACCTGTAGTAATATTACACTCTACTCTGAGTGCGTTTATTTTCAATATCTTCACAGGTAAATCAGAGCTGTGATGAATGTCTCCATGAAGAACGCGACAAGTGAAACCGAGAAGACTGCCTATTGAATCGCGAGGTCTAAGATCTATCTGATGGCTGCAATAAATTTCACTTCTGAGAGTATTGTTGTTAGCTTTCAAGGAAAACTCGATGTCTTTAGATTTCGAATCTTTTTGCGAAAATTGATTAATAGCATCGATTTCATAACTGCCAGTAGGAATAGTAATAATCTTCTCTCCGTTTATATAAAGTTTATTATTCGAATCATCAACATTGGGAATCGAGTTGAATGTTAAAAGTTCAACTAAACACAAAACAAAATTCTTATGCTGTGGTAGTTCTATTGAAGGAAAATATTGCGCTTCTAAGATAGAAGATTTGCCTGAAAGACTCAAAGTGAAACTATCTTTCATGACTGTTTGAAAAAGAATGATCCTGCTTGTCTGAAAACTCTTCTTTTATAGTCTTTCACACAAGAATTGAAGACAAAGATGACCACAAATAAATGAGTCAAAATTCTGATATCTTTTATAGTTGTATTTCACTTCTTTCACGTTAAAATATAACATGAGATCTATAGGGGGTTTAAGATCACCAAAACTAACAAAATAAATCATTTCAGAACCTCGTTTCCGATAACATACCCAGTGAGTGCCTTTGTTTTGAAAATCATCTAAGTTAACTATAGCAGATTCGTTATGCCATTGGCCGTCAGAAGGTAGATTATTTCTCATGAAAACACCTCGAAAATATGGAATTCGCATCATACGAGCATACTTTATAAGACCATAGTCAGTCAGTGCACGATTTGGCAAAGTTAAATCGAAGTTTTTTTTTTTAACTTGACCATGACCGATATGAGGTTTCATAAATAATCCCATTCCAGTTTTATATGGTTTAAGATAGAGACCTCTTCCTAGAGCAATAGCTTCCATAGTTTTATTATGTCTCTTACTTTCTTCATAATTTTTCTGTGCAGCTTTAGCTTCATTTATTGCTTTAGCGATTCCAGCAGCTCCTTCAGCCAGAGCACCAGTTGCACTTAGTGCTGCGAACAATGGTATGAGAAAAGGCAGAGCGCCAGCTATTTTTGATGGAACAATTATAATACATGGAATGATAATTTTTTTCTTACCGCCAACGATCTTGAGAACTTCACGTGCACCTTTTAAAGCTGACTGAATAACTTTGCGAGAATGTGTACTTAGTTTTAATGATTTTTTACTTGCAGTTACTAATTTACTCAATTTTACACCCATTCCTGTCTTTCCTTTTAATTTCATAGCATTTGCAACAACAAAAGCAGTTGCTTTTTCGCTAAGACTTGCATTTTTGGCTCTAACACGCTGCCAAACTTTATCAGCGAGCTTCATGTCAGCTACTTTTCGATTAGCATTTTTATCAGAATAAGATATGTCATGTTCTTTGCATGCTTGATCAAGTGGATTGATACCTGTATCACCTCTTTTCAGACGCTTCTTCAGTTTTGTTCCGGGACCACAATATTGATATCCAGGAATATGCATTTCAATAGGTAAGTTATTGATTACTTTATCAAGTAACCCTTTACCCTTAGGGTGCTTCTGTGATTTGTGTACGAGCATCTCTCTTCGAGTGCTGATTTACAAATGATGATCAAAATATAAAACAAGCGTTTATATTTAGAAAAGGTCAATCTTAGATTTGACTTTGTTACGTAAACATGGATTTTACTGAGCAGAACGTCAAACTTCCCGTCGGCAACTTTGATTTTGAGAAAACGAAAAGAAAAAAGCGACATGGAGAGTTACTTTCAGATAATATACGAGCAGTATTCTGTGGCCCATCGAACTGTGGAAAAACTAATAGTTTATTAGCTCTAATTACACACCCTAATGGTCTTAGATTTAAAAATTTGTATGTATACTCTAAATCCTTAAATCAACCGAAATACCAATTTCTTCAAAAAGTTTTAGAACCAATTGAAGGTATATCATATTTACCGTTTAGTGAACATGCATCTGTAGTGTCACCAGATGAAGCCCTACCTAATTCAATTATGATTTTTGATGATGTGGCTTGTGAGAAGCAGGATAACGTCAGAGCTTTTTTCTGTATGGGGAGACACAAAAGTGTAGATAGCTTTTATCTATGTCAGTCATATGCTCATATACCGAAACATCTCATCAGGGACAATATCAATTTGATGGTAATTTATCGTCAAGATGATGTTAATCTTAAACATATCTATGAAGACCATGTGAATACTGACTTAACTTTAAATGAATTTCTAAATCTTTCTACAGAATGCTGGAAGAATGACAAGTATGGATTTGTTGTTATTGACAAAGATAGAGCAATGAATGATGGTAGATATAGAAAAGGATTTGACTGTTTTGCCATTAAAAAGGAAGTATAAATCTTAATCTTTGCAGTTTGAATGTAGACAGCATCTTGTCAGCATGCCTAACTTTAAGAAAGAAAAAAATGTTCTTAGCGAGCTCTTACGAGCACGCGAGGCTATTAAAAAAAATACTCTTTGTTAAAAAAGGAGAAAGATGATTTTAAAAAGGTTATTGGTGATACTTTAAAACCAGTTATTACACCACTTGAAAAGCTTGTCGATTCGACAACTGAAAGTGTGTCACGTTCTAATCACATTTCTTCCATAGACAGTAACAGAAAATCGGCAAAAAAAAGATTGAGATTTGATGAATCAAGTTATATTGTAAACGATATTAATAACTCGGGTTCGGCGTTTGATAATGATGCTTCCAATGACGATGATTTTTTTCCGATGAATGGCACAATGATGAATTCATCGTTCAATTCTGCAAATTCATCATTCAAATCTATATATTCACCGTTTGTATCTGCGCATAAAGAAACTGAGCCGACAGACTTGTTATCAATGCTAAATGGAAGCCGCAGCAAAATCGATAACATATACGAAGTGAGGAAAGTCAGTGGGGTATACATGATGGGTGATTCACAAATTCAATTTGATGATAAAATGATAAAAGTGGAAGATTTAAGTTTTCCTAAAAGCAGTGGTCTGATGGAATTGCTTTTCAAAAAAGAACCAGATAATAATCTTTTGAGTACAACAGATCGCAAGAACTATCGCATTATCCTGGAAGCAACAAATGCCCATAGAAAAAGACATAGCAAAAGTGAGAATATACGCTCTTCGAAGAGTAGAAAATATTCAAAAATCATAGCACCAATGTTCCGCAGTGATCGCAGTAGAATGTCTACCAGCGGAGGAGGTCTCATACCTAAATATAAAATAGCAAAAAAGAATACTTCCATAGATCTAGTCTACTGGGATGATCCAAATGAGCTTGTCGAGAGACTACAATTATTAATAGCCGAACGATCTGCTGGAAATAATAATCACAACAATGAAATCCAATCAATCATAGAGAAACTACGTGAAGCTGGGCATATATATTGACGTACACAATTTTCAAATCAATAGTAGTAACATAAGTCTCGATGTGTTTGGAAGAAAACTTGAGGGCTCGCAAGTGAGTCGTGGTCCTCGAGGTATTGGATTCAATGTTACATCAGATGGTGATTTTGATTTAGAAAATAAGCGGCTTTGCAATATTGGAGAGGCTAATTATCCAAATGATGCCATTAGTTTGAATTCACTAAATAATATCCTACAGAAAGAAGTTGATTACTTATCTTCTAAAATTATAAAAGTTGCTAAAGCTATACAAGAATATGAGAACAAAGTTGAAATATATAAAGCAGAAATAGACGAAAAATTAACTTATGTCTATGATATGACTCAACGAAATTTTGCAAGTATTGAATATATAATTAAAGAAATGAATAGACAATCGGATATTGCTAAAGTTGAAGTTTAAGATGGAACGTCAAAGAGTAATTAAAGAGCTACACAAGCCAGCACGTCGAAGGTACAAACGAAGAAAATATGACATACGCGGATTAGATGAGACTTGGCAAGCTGACCTTGTAGAAATGATACCTTATTTTAAGGTAAACAAAGATTTTCGCTACTTACTAACTGTCATAGATATATTTTCAAAGTATGCATGGGCTGTACCAGTTAAATCGAAGAGTGGCAATGATGTTACTCTAGCTATAAAGTCAATATTAAAACAAGAACGGGTGCCATCGAATTTACAAACTGACCAAGGAAAAGAATTCTACAATTCAAACTTTCAGAATCTTATGAAAAAGTACAAGATAAATCACTACTCTTCACATAGTAATCTTCATGCAAGCATATGTGAACGCTTTAATAGAACTTTAAAAAATGCAATATGGTTAGAATTCAGGAAACAAGGAAGTTATAAATGGTTAGATATTCTGCCTGAGTTAGTGAAAGCATACAATTCAAGAAAACATCGGACAATAAGAATCGAGCCTGAAAACGTTACGAAGATAAATGAAAAAGAAATCAAGGAAAATTACCCTACTGGAAAAAGACTTGTAAAAAAACCAAAATTCAAAGTAGGAGATAAAGTGCGAATAAGTAAGATAAAACAAGTTTTTGAAAAAGGTTATACACCAAATTGGTCAACTGAAATTTTCACAATAACAAGAGTTGTAAAACCAGTCCCATAACTTACTACGTCAAAGATTATTATGATGAACCAGTCTCCGGCGGCTTTTATGAAACGGAAATTCAAAAGACTATGTATCCAGAAATTTATTTGGTAGAAAAAGTTTTAAAGAAAAGTGGTAAACGTGTATATGTTAAGTGGTTAGGTCTAAATAGCAAGCATAATAGTTGGATAGATAAAAATGAGATTATTTGAATAAGCTAAGATGTATTTTACAACGTATTTCAGTGTAATAAATAAAAAAGAAAAAAATTTAATTTTATTATGTTCATTAATTTAAGTTATATATAAAATATTTTTATTATTGAAATTTTTTTTTTATGATTCAATATAAATATAATAATTATAAGTGATGGTGATAAATAAAAACAATTATATAATGTTTAATAATTTTCATTTATTCATGTATTCTTATTATGTACAATTTACAATAAATAGTTTGAAAAATAATTTGACGAGTATATTTTTATTTATTTTAAGCCCGATCGAATTTAAAAGAAGATCCTCCCAGGTATATTGCAATCAAACGCAGTTTATTTGCATTATCACAGAGATTGTAGAAAAATTCTTCATCTTTTAAGATTGCAGATGAAATCTTCTCTGGTAAGAAGACTTGGAAGCTTTGGTCGAAATCTGCTACGACCTTGATTCCAAATCTTGTCTGGACTTGTTTCAGTGCAGTCACCATGTACTGCTGGTCTTTTTCTAAGTCTGTGACATCCTTCCTTAGCAGGAAGTCGCTTCCAGCAATCTTGTTTAGTGCAGATAAATCCATTCTGAAAACAAGAAAAAGTAAAAAAAATTAAAAATTTCTGTTAGAGAAGAATTTTGATGAAAAAAAGTAATATTTTTTTGGTAAAAAAATAAATTGTAACTTACTTAAAAAGTTAGTCGATTTTAGATTTCTTTGTGCAAGGTTGATCGTCCTCAAGCTCTTCGATTACTTGAATGCGCTCCTCATTGTGGTCCGTTGGTTGATATAGCCCATTCCCCACTTCGATGTCTGCCCTTTCCATTGCTTCTCGTAATATATCCTTTTTTTCTCCTTCCTAGGAACTTGCCCCCTCCATTGATGGATGCCAGTCATTCATGAACTCCTCTAACACATCATACTCAATGATAATTTGCTCGCCTTCATAAAGTGACATCCCCACTCGCTCTGCACTATAATCATTGGTTGCTTCATCCCTTCTCTCGATTTCCCTCTCTCTTTCACTCTCTGTAGCATCAATTTCCACTCGTGTATCTCCCCTCCTCATTTCTACCTCCCACTCTTTTTCTTTTTTTTCAGCAGCCATTTTTCTTGCATTTTCCCTCTCTACTTCAAGTGCAGCTTGCGCCATCTGTATTTCTTCAATTTTATAATGTCCCTAAGGTAAAGTATCTGTACTATCAGGCAATAAAAATCTCTTATCATCGTGAGGACTTAAAGCAATTTTTCTTTGTTTTTCAGTATGCACAGTATGCAATTTTGAACGGATATTGCACTGTTCACGGTATATAATAGTGAGATCCTGAAGACAGCTTCGGTAATCCTCAAAAGTAATTGGTTTTTTAACAACACTGGACTTCATACCTTTAACTTTCTTTATAACTTCTCCTCCATCGATTGAAATACTATACATTTTGCTTCGTAATCCTATAAATTCTGTCATTATCTTACCATTACATTCGTCTTTCATCAAACCCGGAACTTTCTTATTAACTCGAGGAATTTCGAACGGATTATTTTCTTCATAATAGGAAGTATTAAATTTATGTATGTCATCTTTCATTATTTTGTACATGTCAACATCCTCAACTTCGTATATGAGACTATCAGTATCAGTATACAAAAGTTTGCATTTGTCTCCAACTCGCTTTTTCATATACGAATAATGAAAATCATAAACTAATGTTTTTGATAATTCTAAAATGCAAAATCCAACATAAATTGGTTTCTTGATTGTGATGTTCGTTCTCTTCATTTGAATGGCAACTAAATTCTCATAAAAATAAATAGCACAGCTGTGAAAATTTGGTAGAGCTATGCGTGCTTCTGCTCCATATCCACCAGTAAATTTATTTACCAATCGGACATCAACTCGAGACCGCTCAATGCACTTTCCATAGACAGTATTGATTAACAATTTATAAAAAAGTTTTTCAAACTCGTTCTTAGCCTGCATTCTTTTTTGAGTATTCAATTCCACATAAGGTTTAAGCCATGCCTTTTGCTCAAAACTTAAAATTCTATGCACTTTTTTCAGTCGAAGTCCATTTTCCAACACTTGTCTGAGTGTTCGATAGTAAATAACATATCTCTCCTTGTTCTTCAAAGTAGTGAGAAGTTTCTTTTGTTTCGAGCCATGTGGCGCACTATGCTCTGCGCAGAATGGAAAATCTCGATGTGCATCGTGTATTTCCTTAGGATACTCCAAATCTACTTCAGCAATATATCCAATAACTGAATCTGGCGGTGCGTTGTAAAAGTTTGAATTCGTCTCATATTCTACCCATTTGAATTTTCCGACTGGCAAATATTGAACCATTGCCCATCCATAAAGATTATTAATATCAAAGTACATAAGTGTTTTCATTTTCTGTTTTTCATCATACGAAGAGCCCATATATGGATTGTTCGCCTTGGCATAGCGATTACAGCATTGACTTATTCCTCCCCGAATACCTGCTTCAATGAACATCAACATATCTATATCTGTAAGAAGCTCCAGTTCTACCTTCGTCATTTTTAGCGCTGCTGAAAATATCAAGCCTGGAGACATATAAAAGTAAGCTGGACATAAACCATAAGCTTTGAGAGATGTTTCTCGAAAACTTTCAAATACATCCGCCAATAGTAAAACATCTGTTTTTAAGTATAAATCCGAATACTCGCCTAATGTCCTTATATTGAACTTACTCCAGACTTGAATAGCATGCTCATAGTCTTCATCAGCAATATGAGAATCGGTGAGTTGGTTATAAAACTGATTTTCCTCTGGCAATTTTGTAACTAATAATTTATCCAATCCATTTACAAAATCATATGGAAATATACCTTTACGTTTGAGAAAATCAATTTTTTCATCTGTAAAACCATCAGTTCGAAACTCTTTTATCAATATCGGCACATTTTCCAAGTATGATGCAAGTTTTTCTAATGACGAAGGAAGAAAACGCCAAGAATCTATGAATCTAAAACTTAAGTCACTGCCATCTATGTATTTTATAAAAGAAATATATTTTTCCTTATTATGTGGCAATAGCGTAACTCGTCCTCCCATCAATGAAGATGTGGCTATCTCTTTCAAAATGAAGTGTGTATCGTAATTGAGGTTATGAAAAACCACAGGAATAAATTTTGAATAATGGTGATTCAAATTACATGAATTATGCGCTGCACCTCTGAAACTAATGTAAAAAAATAGATATTTTAAAAAAATTTGCATGATAAAGTAAATTTTTTACATTGAAATATAACTATAATTAATATCTTACCGTCCTGTGAGATGACAGTGATCTCGTACTGCGAGTTCTTCATCACGGATTAGTTTTCGGCATATGTGACAAATGGTTGACCTCTGGAAAGATAATTCTTCTAAATCCGTAAGTTTTAATGGTTTCGGATTCTTGTAGAGTTTATCAATTTCCTCACTGATTGATTTAAATTCTTGAACAAACCATTGTGCAGGAGTCTGTCCATCTTCGATATTTTTTCTATATGACTTATAAGCAGATGAGCTGTCATCAAAGCTACATTTTATATAATATCCTATGCTATATGCTTCATGAAGTTGGAAGGCAGTCTCATTCATTGTAGGCTTAAGTGAACATTCAAAATCAGCATGAATAATAAAAAGAACTTTTTCGCTTTTATAATAATCTTCAGATTTCAGAATGTTGTTTTTAGAGTCAGGTAGACTAATTCGACAATAATTCAAATTTTTACAATCATTTTCATGAACTTGCAATCTTTCTTCATTATAAAAGACTTGTAAACATTTTTCACAATGAAATGATTTTACATGTGTCTTAGATAGTTGAGATCTCAGAAGACGAGACATATTTTTTATCCAAACGTAGTGGTATTTGGGTAAACTAATATCATCGGAATGATTATCTTTTTCATACTCATCGATGTAAAAGTCTTGGATAATGAGTAGATTGACATGCTTTTTCTTTTTATCCGATGTAATGTGGCAAGGTGATACTTCAAACTTTTGTCCAAACTTCTTCAACAAGTACACATTTACTGAAATATTATTCAGTTCTTCAAATTTCGGAACATTTTTAAGTGTCACTGGAAATTCTATGTTATTAAATTTCAACTTGTTCTCATGCATGCTATATTGATTAACTCTATTAATATTAGTTTCACTTGGATATATTGCTGAGAGGATAGCATACTTGAAACATTGATTGTCATTGTTACGAACATTGACACATGCTTTTTTCTTTTGTATAAATGGTGATAGAGGAATGTACGAGCTGCCCTTGATCGGAGAATATTTTTTCATATTTATACTCAGACTTATAATGCTTTTTAGAGCCCAGCCAGAATCTTTTTTCTGCAATTCTTCTATCTGTGTTAAAATAGAATCTTTGATATTTATTTTGAATCATTCTTCTAGATCCAATAACATGAAAATTGAAGCACTTGTGGTTGTAAAATATTTAATATCTGTTAATTCTTCACTACTTTTCTGTATGGAAAATTCTGCGGTGGAATCCGAATTCACTTTCAGAGCACTATATTCTTCTAAGCATGACTGTACATGTACTTTAAAGAGTTCTTGGGCGTCGTTTAAAAAACTTAAAATATCTACATGATTTATATTTACCACTACGCCAGTTCTAATTCTGTTTTCGAAAGCTGACTGCACATCTCGCCATTCAACAGAAGCTTCTGTTTCTTCAGATTGCACACCACCTCCTCGTTGAAGATGATGTTCAAATTGAACTTGAATACCCGGAAGATGTAACACACAAGTTTGACATCTCTGCTTTTCTCCTCTTGTAAGATCAGAATTGACAATTTTTTCATTTAATTTCTCTAAACTACCATTGCACATATCTATCGAATAATGGAGATCGGTATTGTTCAGTTCATTTACATTTTGTAAAGTAACACGGAGTAGTTGCACAAGACGTTCAAAGAAATTAATTGAAGACATTTTTTTTCTTTTATTTAAAATAACCTTTCACAAACACAAACTTTCACGATTAGTAAAGTTTAGTTCCGATGACTATGTACGCTCACGACTCCTCTGACGAAGTATGCTCATCCAGAAAACTTCAGTCCTTTTTAAAGGTAAAGTTAACATAAGGGGAAATAAAAAATTCAATTAACTAACCAATAGTAAAACGGAGTGCAAGTTTTTCAAAAGAGAGGTTTTCACGGGTAGGGATGAATTTTTTAACTTTTTTAACCTATCAGAATCATTTCTTAGTTTTAACCAATGAGGATTGAGCGATTTTCTATCGTTTAATCTTAAAAAAGTAAGAGGGGAATTGCTTGACATAAACTTGCGATTTGAAAATTTTCTATTCTCATTTCCGGATATCAATTCATACTGAAACATCCAACGCTACGAGATGGCTAGAACTCGTGATTACGATATGCTGTTCAAAAATTATATCATGCAGTCTGCGGAAGAAGAAAGCATTTATATATGTGATATTCAAGGATTTCAAAGAATATCAGAGGATTCTTTTATTTTCAAAGAAGTTAGTTTCCTCAATTTTAGAAAAACAGCTTTACCTACAGTCTAAGTTTTCGAATCTCCAATTACATGGGAGGAACTAAATACAGAAGAAAAATGCATGGCTCAGTGGGTGAAAAGGTTCCATCATGGTATAGCATGGAATTCCGGAGATATTCCATATCATCGTCTACAACGTGTTTTCCAAATCTGCTCGCAAGGAATCAAAAAATTATTTGTCAACTTTTTTCATAAGTTTTTTTTTACTTTTCTCATACTTTTCAATACTTTTTTCATACTTTTTAATACTTTATTCATACTTTTTAATACTTTTTTCATACTTTTATATTATAGTTGAATTATTCTGTTTATTTTATTCGCAGGTCAATTTCAAATGTTGAAGATTTCGGCTGTCCAGCATTAGAAGAAATAATAGGTGATAAGCGCCACTTCTGCTTGAACCACGTTTTCTGTAAAGAAGAAAAAGACCCGTGTGTGCAATCAATAATACGATTGCTATACGAGCATGGCTACGAAATTACTTAAATATTAATGATAAAGATGAGGTTGATAATTATTTTAAACAAAACAAAAAAATGAAATGTACATGTTTATATTTTGCAAATGAATAAAATTTAAAAAATTTTTTTATTATTATCTTATTAAAATACTATAATAATTGTATTTCTAAAATGAAAAAATAATTGTATTTCTAAAATGAAAAAAATAATTGTATTTCTAAAATGAAAAAAATAATTGTATGTGATTTTAAAAAAATAAAAATTTTATCAATGATTATTATAATTTAATTTAATATTCCCAAACCAACTACTATTTTGAATTATAATAATTTATTTAAGTAAAAAAAAAATTTTTTATGAAATAGATTATTGTATAGGAAGGCTCATGAAATAAGCGAGATTAAGATTTTATGAACTATTATTATTTTTTTTTCATTGAATTAAAATTTTTATTACATATTTTTCCGCCACTTACAAAAAACTCTTTTTTACATTTACATAAAAAATACATATACATAAAATTTATTTTACAATACAATTTTTTAATCAAGCCATGTGATATCTTCTGTTATCACGGGACCACTGCATGACGAAACTGTTCCCTCATCCTCCTGCGTTGATTTAGGGAATCTGGCATTCTCATCCTCCTGGTTAGACTTAGGAAGCCTTTCATTCATCATAATTTTTTTTCCTGAATTTTTAAGCTGCAAGATTTGTCTTGCAGGAGGAGGTCTATTCTCCTGGATAGTAGCGCTGCCATTCACCTCTGAAAAAAGGAAAAAAAAAATTAATTAGTTATTTAAATAAAATTATTATTTTCAAAAAAAATTAATATTTAAACTTTTTTCTTTTTTTATTTTTTTTTAATGAAATATTTTTTGTTTTTTTTAACTTACTTGTACCCGAGGGTCCTGGTTGCGGAGACTTCTCCCGAAGTTGTGATCCTGAAACAGAAAAAATAAATATTTTAATCTTCTTCCTTTTTTAATAAAATATTTGTTTTTTTAACTTACTTGTACCTGAGGGTCCTGGTTGCGGAGACTTCTCCCGAAGTTGTGATCCTGAAACAAAAAAAAATAAATATTTTAATCTTTTTTCTTTTTTAATAAAATATTTTTTGTTTTTTTAACTTACTTGTACCCGAGGGTCTTGGTTGCGGAGATTTCTCCCGAAGTTGTGATCCTGAAACAGAAAAAACAAATATTTTAATCTTTTTTCTTTTTATATTTTAATGAAATATTTTTTTTTTTTAACTTACTTGTGCCCGAGGGCCCTGGTTGCGGCGAGTTCTCTCGAAGAGGAGTTCTTACATCCTCGTTGTTGACTTTGGGAACTTTCTTGGGCGTTGCTCTGCACGAAGAGCAACTCGATGAAGTTCCACTGGAACCCAAACTTGAACTCGAACTCGAGCTCGATGATTTTTTTTTCGAGCGCTTCGGGCTTGCCCTCGGAGTTTCCATATTTTCGAAGCCTTGATATAATTGCTGCATTGAAGCAGACTGCGGCATCGGTGGCACTAAAAAAAGGGAACAAAAATAATTAATTATTGAAAAAATATATAAAAAAACTATTAATTATGGAAAAAGAAAAAAAATTATCAAATATTACTTACACGATGTTATTGCATCCATCGCCCATGTTACGTGATCAAGCATGAACAAGATCAACGACCCGTTCCTCATTATCCATTGGATTCTATCCCTCATTATTTTGAGGCTCACACTAGTTTTGTTTTCTTGGTTTTTTTTCCGTTAGCCATTTTTTATTTTTTTAAATATGATTAAAATCGAAACTTAAATTTTTCAATCTTGCTTTAGAAAGCTTGAGAGACTGAATACTGAACATTGCATGCAGCACAGTATTTATACAAAAAAAATTTACAAAAATTACCTACCTGCGGAAAAAATTTTTTGACAATCCTCCAAGTATTTTCCACGCCCTCTTTTCTATCTGAAAAAGAATGCATTCGCAAAGGGCTTCGTTTTCAAAATTAAATGACCGATATATCGTTTTAGGAAAAGAGTAAAAGACCTTTATTCTCAAAAAAAAAAGATAAAATAAGATAACAGGTGACTTTCAAAAATATAAACCTGTCAAGAAAACCTTCTCTGATAAGAAAAAAATTCACCAATTATCTTATTTTAACTTAATACATGGATATAGAATGGGCACAATAAGAGTTTTAATTTTGAAAGAAAAAAGATTGTAAGATTATAAGCATGAAAACCAAAAAAAAGTTTCTTTTCTCAGTAAAAGAAAACATAGTTTTACGAAAAGGAAAAAAAAGGTCTCTTTCCAACAAAATGAAAACAAGTGACTTTAAATAGTAAAGTAATGTGAAAGTGACCAAAGGGAAAATATCTATCGATCAGAAGCATGTGGGTTAAAGAAACTGTCATAAAGATGAAAAAGAAAAAAAACATGCAGTGGTAAAACAATGACGAGACCGAGGGTTTTTTGTGTTTACCTGCACTCAAAGACATTAGGCGCCGCATGTATCCTTCAACGTTACGTAAAGCGCCGATTGCATTAAGATTATCGGAACAAGCAGAAAGTGACTTTGAATAGTAAAGTAATGTGAAAGTGACCAAAGGGAAAATATCTATCGATCAGAAGCATGTGGGTTGAAGAAACTGTCATAGAGATGAAAAAGAAAAAACATGCAGTGATAAACAATGACGAGACCGAGGGTTTTCTGTGTATACCTGCACCCAAAGACATTAGGCGCTGCATGTATCCTTCAGCATTGCGTAAAGCGCCGATCGCATTAAGATTATCGGAGCAATCAGAGTCCGTTTTTGGCACACTGACTGTACCGACTAAGTGGCGCTGCGGGGAAGCGAAAGAGAAAGGGTCACTAGCAAACGTAAAATTTTTCTGTGGATGAGGAGTCTTTGCATTAAGATCATCCAAGTAATCAGAGTCCGTTTTCAACACACTGATTGCGCCGACTTAGTGGCGCTGCGGGGAAGCGAAAGGGTCACTAGCAAACATAAAGTTTTTTCGGCGGATGGAGAGTCTTTTTTGTAGCGCTGCCCACTATGCGTTTTCTTGAACGTTGCACAAAAATTTACCTGCTCTTAGGAGAGAAGAAAAAGAATGTCCTTTCTCTTAATGCAGTACACTGTGTGTGTTCTTTTTTGAGTCACAGGTGCATGAAAATAATGAATCATGCAACCTTTAAGATATAATACTGTCTTTATCTTTTTGAAAGAAAATCTTTTTTGAGAAAAAAATTTATTCTAAGTGTCAGCTATCTTTTTTCATCTTGTTTAAAAAAAAAAAGAACTCTTATTTGTAAAAGATAAGGAAAAATATTCCTTGACCAAAGGAAAAATATCTATCGATCAAAAGAAGGTGGCTTAAAGAAAAAAAGTCAAAGAGATGAAAAAAAGGAAAACATGCAATCGTAAACATTAATCTTTCAAAAGAAAAGAACATCTTGGGACGCCCTACCGTATGGGGCCACCTACAAATCAAACAAATAAAGGTAACTCTTATGGGTTTATACACATATTGGATTCTAAATCACATGGAGTAGGGAAGGGTGGGCGTGAACAAAATACTGAAATTCAAAAAATCACACGGATAAGGGGATACTCTTATGTGCTTATACACACATCGAATTCTCGATCACATGGAGTAGGGAAGGGTGGACGTAAATAAAAACCAAAATTCAAAAAATCACTCGAAGAAGGGGATACTCTTATGGGCTTATACACACATTACATTCTCGATCACATGGAGTAGGGAAGGGTGGGTGTAAATGAAAACCAAAATTCAAAAAATCACTTGAAGAAGGGGATACTCTTATGGGCTTATACACACATTACATTCTCGATCACTTTGAGGAGAGAGGGGGTGATCCAGAATGAACCTAAGCCAGTATGCCTATAGCTTATCTACTAATGTTCAAAAATATTAATATTGTTTCTAATTTTTTTTATGTAACTATTATAATTACTAATTTTATTCCCTGCATCAAAATTCAAGATATTCAATTACCATCAATTTAATTATATATATATTAGATGTTTAAATTGTGCGACCAATTATAATGCTTCGATAAATTTTGATTTTTACGCCGAAATTCGAAATTTTAAATTACCATCGATTTAATTTAATCAATTTGAGGGTTTATTTGTGTGCATTCGAATATATTACCTCAATAAATTTTTATTTTCACATTAAAATTCAAAATATTAAATTACTGTCGATTTAATTTGTTTAATTTTAAGTTTGATTGTGCGCAATGGATTATGATGTTTCGATAAAATTAGACATCCATGTCCAAAATAAAAATATTGAATTACCATCGAATTAATTTGATTAATTTGAGGTTTAATAGTATGTAATCAATTGTGATGATTCAATAAAATTTAGTTTTATAACAAAATTCAAAATATTGAATTACCCTTGATTGAATTTGATTAATTTCTGTGCATTTGAATAAAATGCTTCAATGAATTTTGATTCTCACATCAAATTCGAAATATTAAATTACCTATTATTTAGTTTGTTTAATTTGAGTTTTATTCGAGTGCAATCAAATATGGTGTTCTAATGAATTTTAATTCTTACATCAAAATTCAAAATATTGACTTACCGTCAATTTAATTGATTTATTTGTGGTTTATTGTTGTGCAATCAATTGCAACGCTTCAAAAAATTTTTGTCTATTTTAAAATTTTAAATATTGAATTACCTTCAAATTAATTATATTAATTTGATATTTATTTGTGAGCATTCAAACACGATGCATCGATAAATTTTTACATTAAATTAAAAATCCTGAAATATAATTAATTAAAGGTATATTTATATGTAATTAAATATGTTGCTACAATAAATCCTGATTTCTACCACAATATTCAGGACATTGAATTATCGTCATGTGATTCAATTGATTCAAAAAAGCATCCTTGAGATTGAAATCTTTATATTTACCATCATTTTAAATTGCAAATTCCAAGTGTATGAATAAATTCAACTAAGTGACATTAGGAGCAAGGTAATTTACGCTAGTAGAAATTAAAAATCTTCAAAATGAGACAGCGCGGGCTCTACAACTCTGAAGATTTTTCTCTTATGTTGTCTAAAAACTAATACGGAAATTTGGTTCAAATCTATGACTCGAAAGTTAAATTCTCTCCTTGTCAGTTAATAAAAATACATTAACTTGAAACTTGGATTTAGTGTTTGTTCTTGAATTTAACTGCGTAATGCGCAGAATGAATTGGAAAATTTTAAATCATTAGGTAATGGGTAATAATTCAATCAGCTCTTTTTGATTAAATCTGTATTTTGTATGTATGTTATGAATGTTTTAAGCGTTCGCATTTATTTTTTTTCAAAATTACATATCAAATTGATGATTTTTTGTTATGACAAGAATTTTAGATAACATTGACAAGTTGATTTTGTGACCATGACCCAAAAATAAACACACTCCTTGTTAGTTTAATACCCTTATGAAAAAAATATATAGGAAAAACTAAAGAAACATCTACAGGAAAAAACTAAAGGAAAATTTATAGGACATACTGCAGTTTTGTATGTATTTTATCCTGTAGAAAAACTGAAGATGTGACTACAGAGATTTCTGTGAATATTTCTGAAGTTTTTTCGCCCACACGATTTTCCGCAGGGTTTTCTAAGAGATTCTGTTCAGATATGTATAGGATTTGCTGTAGGACAGCATTTAGAAAATTTTACAGTATTTCTTTAAGATGCTTTTGAATGTCGTCACTTCAGAAAATAACTTTGTGAAACCATCGATAGAAAAATCAACAAATATTCTCAGATTTTTAATAAAATTAACAAAAATTTATATAAATATTATGTAAAATATCCTAAGTACAATTTGATTAATATCAAATTATTTAATATATTTTTTCGTAAGTATATTAATAAAAGATTACGGGTTAACCCTTCGATAATTATTTTCTTAACATAAGAAAATACCAAAAACGAGATAAACGTCGTAGTTTTCGCTCTTTGAAGGACAAAGAACTGCTACTACACAACTCAAAGTGTTCTGGTCTTATATATCTACGCCTTATAGGAGCGCGGTGGCGTAACGGATAGAGCTCTTGCCTTCAACGCGGTGGGCATGGGTTCGAATCCTGGCCAGGCACCTCTGACTTTTTTTCGAAAGAAAATTAGTGTATGTGCTACCCATATCGCGACTCTTAAGAAATCTGACCTCATTGAGTATCGGTTGATTGTTGGTCACAAAAGTGGCTGACCATCCATCGGTAGTCAAAGTTTTCGGTATGGCGGTGTCTGACAGTCTAGCATGATGTAATGTGTTAAACGGTTCCGGGCTGGGCTCCCTCGACATCTCCATAGAAAAAGGTTAATTATATAGAGGATAACAATATCCTTTATATATTAATCTTTAAAAAAAAAAAAAAAAAAAAAAAAAAAAAAAAAAAATATATCTACGCCTTGGAAATTTGAATAAGCGATCACAAAACTTGGAGAAACACCATCTAATTGATATTTCAACATACCAATCGTATTTTTCTGTAAATTACCTGCGTCTTGATTCCGTATTAATCCTCTGCAATGAAGCTTTTCCAATAAGTAGATTGTCTGAAGTTTTTTTTTCTTTAGTTGCAATTGTTTTACTATCAACAAAAGTTTTAATTTTGATTCTACTCATTAACAATATTTTTAACTTATTTTAGGTATACTATAACAGAGTAAAACTCATTTTACGTATATTATATTATTAGTGAAGAATACCAGTAGGAATAATTTTATTTTTATTTACGATAATCTTACTTCCTTATGTAAAATTTTTTTTATTTGAGATTAAGTCATAAATTATTTAAAATCTATAACAGACTTTTATTTATTATACGAGTAAGTAGATTTAGATAAGTCAAGTTTAAATAATTTAACATTTTTACAATTATACAACTCTATTCAATTATTTTGAATTAAATGAACAGGAAATACATCTTTAGTTTAGTAAAATGATGATATTGAAGTATATGGTTTATTATTATTACAGCTTGCACTCACAAAGTGCCGAAACACAATTATTGGTATTACTGGAAGACTTAAAGGTATCTCTGGAGGTGAAATGAAAAGATTATCTTTCGCTTCAGAAGTATTAACTGACCCACCACTAATGCTTTGCGATGAGCCAACCTCGGGCTTGGATTCGTATATGGCACACCAAGTAATTTCAGTCTTGAAAAATTTAGCAGGTATGAATCATTGTAACTATATATTTTTCCATTTAAAATTTCATTTTGAAATCAGCATCTGTAGATTATATAGAACTAAACTTTTTTAAATATATTATATTTTATAAATTTTTTATTTACAATAAAAACAAAGATAATGTAACGACTTTAAATCCTAGATTCACTTCTAGCTTTGATATCGACACCTCTAATTCAATAAGACTTATTAGATGAAAATGTGTAGAATAAACTTATTTTTTGGAAGCGTTTAGATAAGAATCACTTGGCCATTAAATCAGAAAAATCAACAAACATTCTCAGATTTTTAATAAAATTAACAAAAATTTATATAAATATTATGTAAAATATCCTAAGTACAATTTGATTAATATCAAATTATTTAATATATTTTTTCGTAAGTATATTAATAAAAGATTACGGGTTAACCCTCCGATAATTATTTTCTTAACATAAGAAAATACCAAAAACGAAAATACCGAAAACAAATTTTAGAAAAACTTATTTAGGAGATCCGAATAATTAATATTCAAAACCTTAACACTCTTAGACCCTATTATAGTAATAAATAATTATAAAATATGAGTAAATTTAATTTCAAATAATTTACGTTCAAAATTTTTCTGAAAGAGAGATAATAGATGGATAACTTGCTAATTAAATTTATTAAATGTAGAATACAATTAAAATACAGTATAAAAATACATAATAAAAACAAAACAATTAATAAGCGAATAGAATAAAATGAATTAGCAATGAATAGAATCAAATGCTTTACACTGAATGTTGCTAGTCCAAAAGAGAGATAATAGATGGATAACTTGCTAATTAAATTTATTAAATGTAGAATACAATTAAAATACAGTATAAAAATACATAATAAAAACAAAACAATTAATAAGCGAATAGAATAAAATGAATTAGCAATGAATAGATTCAAATGCTTTACACTGAATGTTGCTAGTCCGATAATGATAATAGTTCATAGTTTATCATCAGGTCTAGATCAGAAGCTTATTCTCAAATGATAGGTAATGTGAAAACGTAGATGCTTTGACCACTGTTAATTAAACTGTGTTGAGTCCCTTAGTGTTGCCAAAAGATCATTCCATAGAGCAATGACGTAATCAGGAATGACCTTTGGTAATCTTCAGTGGATAAAAAAGGAATGACCAAAAACTTTGTGTTATCCCTTAGTGTTCTCTCAGGCCAGCTCTACAAATACCCAAATTACAGATATGATGACGGCTGTGATAAAAATATTTTGTATGAAAAATTAATAATAAAATAATTTCTTCAACCTGAGGTAGCTAACTATGCTAGACAATACCTATAAGCAGAAACAAGCTCAAGACTACTTTACTACAGATGAAACAAATATTAGAGATTATTAAGATCAAGTTATCCAGAGACGTCAATGTACATAGAACAGCAATAGTTTAAGCGTGGAAATAATGACGTTTGAATAAAATGCTTTCGCGAAGCCTAAGTAGTACTTTCCCTGAAAAAAATTTAGCCCATCAAGTGATGAGTAGTTTTTGCCCCACACACGAACAGTGTCATTCTCCCAATTCAAATTACTGTTCAGTTATCCATCCAGATTACGAATGAAAAAATTCAGACTTGATAAGGTCACGATTTATTAATACATTGACACTAAAGGAAGAGCCAAACATGATGGCTTTCGTTATGCCCACATTCAAT
Organism: Anastatus disparis; assembly: GCA_017163975.1. Classification (NCBI taxonomy): domain Eukaryota; kingdom Metazoa; phylum Arthropoda; class Insecta; order Hymenoptera; family Eupelmidae; genus Anastatus; species Anastatus disparis. The sequence goes on from JAFFSR010000072.1 coordinate 919,240, forward strand.
TTTAGCTGATTAATCAAGGTCTAATTAGCAATTTTAACAGCATTTTCACTTACAGGAGCAGTAATAGATTCTTGTTCAGCAATTAAAACGTAAACCTCAACTTATAGATTATCAAGCATAAATAAGATGTTCAACATGAAAATGAAAATCAGTAACTATATTATTTATATATATATTTATACATAGGAGAGAGAAACGGTCTAAAAATAGAGCCCTAAGGAAAATTAGTATTTAGAGTTACATTGTCAGACGCGTTAATCCATATTAAGAGGAGGCCGTATAGCTCTGTCTTTGTCTAACCTAAATTTTCGTTATTATTAATAAATTAAATATTGTTATACAAAAGTAAGGGTATAGCCCAATAGATTTCAGGACGAGCAAACGATCCTATTCTATAAAAAAAATATCAAATTCCCATTAGTTTCCAAGTGAGGTCTGAAACGGAATGACAGCTATCAAATTCAATTGTTTTTCCGTTTCAGACCTCACTTGGATACTAATGAAAATTTTATATTTTTTCATAGAATAGGATCGTTTGCTCGTCCTGAAATCTATTGGGCTATACCCTTACTTTTGTATAACAATATTTAATTTATTTATAATAATGAAAATTTAGGTTAGATAAGGATAGAGCTATACGGCCTCCTCTTAAGGACAGCCTGCTATCTCTTAGGTAGATAAAAAGCAAATAATTAAAGAAAAATATAAGAGATATCAATAAAAAATAATTTTCTAAGCAGGGTGGTATGACATACCGTATGGAATGTATTTCTGAAGTTGAAAAAAAGCATGGTAACATAACATGCTTGTATTATCCAGTTTGCAATCTAGTTTGCAATCCAGTTTGATGAGGGTTCAGTAATTGTAGTGTAGCGAAGCAGTTGTAAAGTTGTTGGTAAACCGATCGCCCAAGAACCTTAGACATAAATGATAATAAACAGATTGGCCTAATATCACCAAAAGTGCAAGAAAAAGAAACCTTATTAATTCCAGTAATCGACCAGATCCTCCAACATAAAGGAAATACACACTCAAGCAGATTGTAATTGTAAATTAGATATATCAAGAAATCGTGTCTAACTCTCTATCTTGTTAAGTTGAATAGCATATAGCTATTCAACCTTCCTCCGAGGTAACTACATTGAACTAAACATACACTGACACTCAAAAATTTAAGCTCACATAAGAAAAACTATTAAAATTGTTAAAGTTTCATATCTCAGGAAATATATGTCATAAAAGACTTTTATACATCGCACCTGAAAGCTCTTATAGTGCTCTTTACAACTGTAATGAATAAATTTATTTTGCGATACGTAAACTCTCTTTGCGCATACTTAAAATCTTAAAATTTTTAAAAATTTTTAGTGCAACTTTGACTGTTTGCACAGCAGCTGAAAATTGACGTATCTAAAAGAACCTAAAGCGATTAGGAAGAAAATGGTCAAATCTTTAGAATGAGACATTAAACGTTATTTAAAATTGATATTTTACTACATTAGAGTCGTTTCTATGAAAAAATACCATTTTTGGAAAATATATTTTGAATATTATGCATTTTACAAACAATTGACAGAAGAAAAACGTTGCCTTTCTGGATGGAGGATCAAGTTAGAATACTTTTCATGCAAAAAATCGTATTGTTTTCGAATTGAAAATTTTTTTTATATAAATAATGTATATGAGCCATTCTAATACTTTTTTGCAAAAGTACCTGTTATAGTCTGCCGAATTTTCTCTTGACCATGGCATCTTTTTGTAGCATAAAACTTAGGAACCTATGCAAAACTTCAGCCTCTTAGACCTAATTGCCGTCGAGATATGGCTATACAAAGTCAAAAAATTGGCCCTTTTTGGCTGTTTTTCTCCGGTTTTCAAATACTCGTTATTAATCTAATTTCGCACCAATTTGGACTAACGATACGGCATTTTTTTCCTTCTCAACGAAACTTTTAAAAAACCATCGGCGCATATAGATTTATGAAAAGAGCTTTGCTACAAAACCTGAAAGGCAAGGGGTGTATTTATGATTTTTTTTCGACTTTTAATCCTTCTGTTAAATCACGATTTTTTTATATTTTCACAATCAGCAAACGGTGTTGGTTTCATCTTAAACAGATCTTTAATTTGACGTTAAACGCTCAAAAATATTAAAAATTGATGGAGTTATTGATGGTTAAATTTCATGGAATTCGTGAAAAACGCGTTTTTAGCACTTTTCAAGCACATGAAGCTCAAAATAAGGTGTTTTTTTATTCCATAAATTGTTAGTTTCAGTATGAATATGAGTGATTCTACCAAACCCTCAACTTCTTAGGGAACTCTGGAGTGCTGAATTAGAAACACTATAGCTCAGCTTCTTGAAGAGGCACACGAACATAACACGATTCAATTAAATGGTTTTAAAGCCAAGAAACGTATCCTGGTATTTTTGTGAGAGCACATAAAAAGTTATTCTAAAGATTTTGTAAAATTATCGAAACAAGGGGCCATTCCACGTGATAAATCATATTAAAATGCAAAATTTTCGAAGATATATGGAAATATTCAATTTAATATATTGGATAATCAAAAAAAATCATAAGAAATTATTTTTTTACTTCATCACGAAGAATTTGAGCCGGAATAAACTTATGTGCTTGATGAAAACACTAACCTATCTTAAATTTTACCAAAAATGAACTACATACCTTCTGCAGGCTGCTACTCAACTTTTTGAGCAGGTACACAAGTTTGACTCTGCTCAAATTCTTTGTAATGAAGTCAAAAAGTAATTTCTTATGATTTTTTTTGATTATCCAACATATTAAATTAAATATTTCAATAAATCTTCGAAAATTTTGCATTTTCATACGATTTATCACGTGAAATGGCCCCTTGTTTCGATAATTTTACAAAATCTTTAGAATAACTTTTTATGTGCTCTCACAAAAATACCAGGATACGTTTCTTAGCTTTAAAACCATTAATTTGAATCGTGTTATATTCGTGTGCCTCTTCAAGAATCTGAGCTATAGTGTTTCTAATCCAGCACTCTAGAGTTCTCTAAGAAGTTTAGGGTTTGGTAGAATCACTCATATATGAAATAAAACCGTTCCCAGAGGACCGTTTTTGGATTTCCTGATTATTTTTCATGCATGTAGTTATTGCTTATTTTTAGACACTTACAACAATGTGTGCCCTTATGTACTAATGGCAACTATTATTGCCAGCGCTGAGCGACGCGTCGACGGAAATATAAATTTTTAAGTATTTAAATTAGATCGTAGTCGACATTTCAATTGTAATGTTGCCTATTGTAAATTTCTTTATTAAAATTCTTATAATCTCAACACAAGTATAAAATTACAATTAAATAAGAAATAAATATATACCTAAGTTGTATAAATGACGGTGAGACAAATATTATCACATAGACATACAATAATCACGTATACGCTTTAAATCAATACAAATGAACGCAAAAAAAAATTTAAAAAAAGTAACAACTTAGAAAGAATGCCTTAAAGAGGAACCAATAATTCATTATCCCTAGAAATTATACAAATAATTCATGAGAAGAAAATTTTTGAAGTCGGTGTCGAATTCTAAATCTGGAACTTACAGGCAAAACGACTTGCTTTATTTTTTTTAAATATCGTTGACGTTTGATATCAATCAAACGCCGACTTCAAAAATTTTTTCTCATGAATTATTTATATAATTTCTAGAGATAATAAGTTTTTGGTTACTTGTTAAGGTATTTTTTGGAAATCGGTTTTTTTTCTAAGTTTTTTATTTTCTGCTTTTTAGTGAATTATTAACAAAATTTTTGAATCAACAATTACAAACAAATTAATTTATTTGTATTAGTCAAATACTAATCTAGTACGTGTAAAAATTTTTTGGTACGTGTTTGGAGACACCCTCCTTCAAATGTAATAAGTTTCATCCAAATCGATCCTTCCCTTTCCGAGTTATGCACGAATGAATATATTTTTTTGAGTTTTAAAGTAACAAACATAAAAAAAAATTGAATTGAATTAAGAACGTCCTTCTTTTTGAAGTCGGTTAAAAAGTGAATTTGATTGAATAAATGAGAGTGTTGAGTGGTGGAAATAATTAATCAAACAATATTAAATATGTAATGAAAATTAATATTTATTATTAACGATACAATTAAACAATACTAATGTTGTATAATCGTCTATTTTACACTTAAAATTCTTTAACACTTAAATAATAATAGTTCAATAAACGAATACATCTGATGCGTTGTAACGAAATATTTTTGATTGTTGCTAGGTTTTCATACGTATTTTTATATAAACAACAACAATTGTCGTAATCGATTGAACTTATGAATTTTATTTTATTTACAAATTATATTTTTGTTCGTTGATCAATAATAAAAAAAAATGATTATTACATTGATGAATTAATTAGTTAATATATCAAATAAATAATTTAATTTTAACTTAATGATTATTAACTTAATTTATCTAAATCGCAAACTCGAGGACGAACTGAATTAATTCTAATACCACGATAATAATGATGTTAATTTCATAAGAAAATAAATATTATTTTGCCGTCGATTTGCAAATGGTTCACACGATCATTATATTGATAAATTTAGATTTTTTGTATATATATATCATCATCAATTTTAGGTTTCTTGTGTTATCATCTTACGACCGACAGGTAGATGAACGTGTGCAACCACAGTATTATAGCAACTAATCTTGAAAATTTACACTAACTTAATCCAGGATTCCTGATTTGCACGCCTGCCATGAAATGATTATTTTTTGACTAATTTCCTTTGTAATTTTTAATTTCTAGTCATCGGCGATGTTATTCTACTCCAACCTTATAAAGTCCTAAATGAACTTAGTAATCATACCAATACATTTATTATTTAAAAACAGCAGATGGTCAATTTTACTTCACAATTAAGAATGAACAATATTAGTTTTTATTTTTGTCACATAACCAAATTGAAACGTATATGAACAGTAAATTAAACAAGGTCAATGTTTGTATAAAGATCGACAGGCATAAGAACAGGAAGATGATTCTTTAATCTAGAAAAAAATTAAAAAACAAATATATTGAACTTTATAAACTTATTGGTAATTGATAATATGTTATTTTAATTTCGATTTTTCATTTGTTTTATACTTACAGCGTGGATTTACAATTGGTTTCCTCTACGGAAATCATTGAAGAGGAGTAAACCTTTCCGGACTTAAAGCCCATGAACTCGTTTAATCCTAGTCCACGAAAAGACAAAATATCCCTTACAGAATATTTCCATTCTTCGGCTTGTTTACCCCAAAGGGTAATCTGAAACTAAAATTAATCTTCATTTAATAACTCATAATACTATAAATATTTGAATATAATAAAAATCTTACAGCGTTTTTTTTTTCATCAATTAATGTAATGCATCGTTTTGGCAAAGATGTACCATTTCTGAGTGTGACAATCTCTACAACACCGATTGTCTTTAGGATGCCAATTATATCTAAAATCAAACAAATAAGTTGATATATAGAATCCATTAGTTTTAATAAAAAAAAAACAATTTTATTACATAATTGAAGAAAATTAATGAATTCGAACATAATAAATTTATTAATAATAATTAAAAATTATAACTATTTATATATGAGCAAAAAATAAGTCGAATTATTTATTGTTGAGTTATTAAACAATACTATTTGAATACAATTTATTATTGAATTATTAAATAATGACTAATATAATAATGAATTGAATAAATATTAAAATTCTCACTATAAAATGTTCATCATAATAATTTAAAAAAATAAAATTGCATTTAATTAATTATAATAATCATTATTACAAAATTAAAATGAAAATACTATGGTTATCTATACATTTAAAATTAGAAAAAAGATACAATTGAACTTACTTATGGCCTTAGAAATTGGTGAATCTGCGATGTCATAAAACTCTGTATATACTATAGCGTCTTTTAACTGCGAATCTGGCGGGTTTGTAATTTTAATAACATTAGTTGCATCATCTACTTCGATTTCATATGAATTACGGTCAGCATTATACAATTCGTTTACCGGTTTAACTTTAAAATTCGTTAGTTGGATTGTAATGTCGACCTATAGTAAATCATACATTTATTTATTTTAATAAAATACAAATCGAAATAGACATTATTCATTATCTTTAAAAAATTTTAATTGATAAAATAATTTAATTAAATATCAATCGTTAAAATGAGTAATTACAGATAATAAATTGTACAAAAATATTTTATTAACCATACCTTAAGGACAGAAGACAAGGTTTTCGCTACGTTATTGTATGCCGCACATCGTATGGATTCCGACTGATCTTGAATCTGCCGTCCAAAGTATAAAAGTGGTTAACTACATTGGAATCCCATTGGACCCTGGTAACACAATCTGACGCAATCGCGAGTGCGCAGAACATGCTTCGTATGCTTCAGCATTCTATTGTAGTTCTGCAGTCAGAAGCATGCAGCAGCTACTTCGCAGCAGCTTAGCAGCAGACTTACGACAGGTAGATTGCGGTTTAAAGAAGTGTATATTGCACGCGCGCTTACAGTAGAATTGCGGCAGACTTACGAAGGTAAGCACGCAGCAGCTTCTTCGCAGCAGCTTAGCAGCAGACTTACGACAGATAGATTGCGGTTTAAAGAAGTGTAGATTGCACGCGCGCTTACAGTAGAATTGCGGCATACTTACGAAGGTAAGTATGCAGCAGCTTACTTCGCAGCAGCTTAGCAGCAGACTTACGACAGGTAGATTGCGGTTTAAAGAAGTGTATATTGCACGCGCGCTTACAGTAGAATTGCGGCATACTTACGAAGGTAAGCATGCAGCAGCTTCTTCGCAGCAGCTTAGCAGCAGACTTACGACAGATATATTGCGGTTTAAAGAAGTGTAGATTGCACGCGCGCTTACAGTAGAATTGCGGCATACTTACGAAGGTAAGCATGCAGCAGCTACTTCGCAGCAGCTTAGCAGCAGACTTACGACAGGTAGATTGCGGTTTAAAGAAGTGTAGACTGTACCGCGCTTACAGTAGAATTGCGGCATACTTACGAATGTAAGCATGCAGCAGCTACTTCGCAGCAGCTTAGCAGCAGACTCACGACAGGTAGATTGCGGTTTAAAGAAGTGTATATTGCACGTTCGCTTACAGTAGAATTGCGGCATACTTATGAAGGTGAGCATGCAGCAGCTACTTCGCAGCAGCTTTGCAGCTGACTTACGGTGCCGTTTAGAGAATGGTGTAGTGTGCACGTGCTTGCAATGGAATTGCAGCATACTTACCAAGTCTACGTGAAGCATATACTTTCCAGCAGATTCACAGCATATACTTACGAAGGTAGCTTAGAGCAGATACTTCGCAGCAGCATTGGAGCGAAGTGGTAACATATACAGTGCAAATAGAAGATGGAGTAAAGCATGCGTTTTTGTAAAAAAATTTCAGCATCGTATGAAATATATTTTTATTACTTAGTAGACAAACAGCGTTAACATTGCTATTAATATAAGAATGTATTGGAAATCTGTCTTCATAACGTTATTTTACGTTTATATATAAGTTTGTTTAATATTATTGACAATATTATATAATTTTTTATATATATGTAGTATAACGTCCTTATTTATTATAAATATATTATTTTGTCTGATAAAACGATGTTCAATGGCCATCCTACTAACATTTAGGTATTATAAAAACAAAATTATTTCCACATATTAAACAAAAATTGTATTTAATTAATAATTTTTATTCAATTTCATTCCAAATAACAAATTTTGTAGAACGATAAGAATCACATTTTAATGAATTACATTTTCTTATTAGAAACTAAATGAAATTATTCCTTCTTTTCATTTTGATATAAGCTTTTGGAATACTTAATAATTCTGTATTTTTTTTATCGATAATATAATATTTTTTTGGACTTCAATATAAAGTATTTTCAATACGCATTTTATGAACATGATATACGTAGCATTTTTATACGTAGTAAACGGAATAAAACAGACTAATTTTCACCCACTGAATGTTTATAATATATTTTTCTAACGATTTAAATTCTGGAATTTTTAAATTATGTATTGTGCGAAAAAGAGATAAAAGTTTATTCATTTGGTTAAAAAAAAAGAAAAAAATAAGATAAATTCATGTACATCAAGGTTATGAGTATTGAGGAATGAGTCTCGACTATACATTTCAGCTTAAATCTTGGTCAAAAGAAACGTATACGGTTGTATTAGAAACAGTAAAAAACTTTCTTTTGGAACATTTAAAGAAGCTCCTAGATATAGATAAAAGTAAATTGAAAATATAGTTTATGGGAGAGGAATTGCATGTTGCAGTGGTAATTTGCTTACGTCAATTTTTTTTCACAGTTTATATAAAATCAAATTGTTCACCACAAGTAATCTGCTGCAGACCGCTTGCGAAATTCCATGGCAATTCTTGTGCACGCGAAAGTCATGAGAGGGTCTCGTTAAGTGCACTTGTAATTACGTAAAACTCCTTAATTCTGCTGCGCAGCACTTAATGTTAGTAAACTTTTGCACTTCTAGTGCAATTCTGTCGAACGCGCAAGTGCTCGCAATTATTCTTTTGATATTGCAATTTCAATCTTGCAATTTCATCGCAATTCTACCGCAAGTCATCTGCTGCAGACGGCTTGTGCAATTCCATTGCAATTCTTGTGCACGCGGAAGTGATGAGAGGGTCTCGTTAAGTGAACTTGTAATTACGTAAAACTCCTTAATTCTGCTGCGCAGCACTTAATGTTAGTAAACTTTTGCACTTCTGGTGCAATTCTGTCGAACGCGCAAGTGCTCGCAATTATCCTTTTGATATTGCAATTTCAATCTTGCAATTTCATCGCAATTCTACCACAAGTCATCTGCTGCAGACGGCTTGTGCAATTCCATTGCAATTCTTGTGCACGCGGAAGTGATGAGAGGGTCTCGTTAAGTGCACTTGTAATTACGTAAAGCTCCTTAATTCTGCTGCGCAGCACTTAATGTTAGTAAACTTTTGCACTTCTGGTGCAATTCTGTCGAACGCGCAAGTGCTCGCAATTATCCTTTTGATATTGCAATTTCAATCTTGCAATTTCATCGCAATTCTGCTGAGCGTCACCTAACGTAATTACACATCAGCAGAAATATAGCAGAAATCGGAAGCATATGACGTATGGTCTGATGTAATTTCACTGACGGTCAAGTCGATTGCGTCAGAATTGCGTCAGAATTGCAAATTTTTTGTTACCAGGGGAGTTAAGGTTTTCTTACTTTGGACGGCAGGAATGGATAAATTAAAAACGGATGTGGGTTTTTTCATGATCACGCACTCCCTTAACGTCGATACAGAAGTTACGATTCCGCGTACAATAAATCTAAAATGAATATAATTCTAATAAATTTGTACAAGTCTAACACAAAACTATTTTATTTGGTACTGAACTAAATTAAATTTATAAATACCTTGAATTCCGTAATTGGAATTTCAATCATTTGTTTATCTTGATGACCGAGATTTATGTTGTTTACGATTGATAATATTTCTATTAACATAACTTTAAATTTAATCAATGAATAAAATAATTTATAAAAATTATTATTGTTTTAATTTGAATAATGGATAAAAAAGTAAAAATGCAAATCAAAAATTAAAATGATTTTTTTAATTAATTGAGAATATTTTTTTTAATATTAAACAATTTCGATTAAAATATAAATTAACAAGGACTTACCCCTGAATAATTGTGGCAATTTTGCTAAGCGATGTATAAGAAATAGGGTCATTACTTTAAAATTTTTTATTTGGAACGTCCTTAATGAAGTCTTCAACCTTTCTCTTTTCTGACATTTTGGCTATTTGAACACTGATGTTACTCGCACTTATTACGACAATCGACAGAACCATACACTACAATTCCAAAGTACACGACTGATGTAGAAATTATTTGCTCCCTCTATAATTGATTATATAAATTACGATTTATGTTTGTCATGATTACAATCGATAAGAATGGTTATTTAGTTACCTTCTGAAATTTTATTGAATTTTGACCTGGCTTGCATTGTTAATATCAAACACGTGCATTAATTATGGAAAATTAAATTTATTTTACTGCAGTCAAACACTAAATTAATAAATTGTGTATCAAAAATTAACTGTGTATAAAATTCAATAAGTAAGATAGTAAGTAATATTGTAATTAAAGGATTGATTTTGAATACTTTTTAGTTGTATAACCTAAAAATAATTTTATTTACCGATATTACTTATGATTCAATGGAGATATATATTTTTTTATTTAATAAATGATTATTCAGAGTTTGAATGTATTATCTGTTAAAACTCTTTAACGAATACGATCAATTATATCAAATCAAAATCTATGATAACTAGTTTTCCCAAAAATTTACATTTTTTAATTAGAAAAGGATAGAGAGATACAGCGTCCTCTTAAAGAAACAAACATATATCTCATATTTATTAATGGTATAATAATAATAATTGTTTTTTATGTTCTGTACAAAACTATTAATTTTCACAAGTGGATTAATTTATTATGAAATTAAAGAATTTATTGTAAATTCGTAATAAGTTAGACAAATCGATACCAAAATTATGTGATCCTTTACACTTCGAACTCAAATGGCTACATGCATCAATATTATATACATTTAATTCTTTGTATGCGAGTTGTAGTAATGATAATATACGATTATTAAAAAATGTGTACGATTGTATAAAATGTTTAAATATTTTATTAGCGGAATACTTTACATTTATAGGTGTCGGTAAGAAATATACATCGGTAAGAAATATAATGATAATAATTCTATTACTTGAACGATAATTGATCCAAAGAGTTTTCGTTTTACATTTAAAAAAATTAAAGATCATCTAGTTTATCTTCATACTCCATTCAAGATTTTACTGTCTTCTGTTACATAAGAATTAAGATTAAACAACTGAATATTGTTGGATTTCCTAATTCAAGAACAAAATATTTCCTTCGTAAGTATATTATAAATATTCGAATTATTAATATTCAAAGTTATGTTATAGTTAGGATTAATTTTATTTTAATTATTAATATTACGATTTTTTACAAATGAATAGTCTATAATTTTAATATTTTGAAATATTTTATTTAATTAAAACTGAAAGACATTATAATAATAAACAATAGTTTTGTATTTTTAAATAAATAATTCCATTACAATAATTTTTTTATAAATTGGTTTAGATTTACGATTTATGAGTTGTGTAAACGATGACAATATTTATAAATCATTGATTTCATCATAATTATAAAATTATTATTCCAACATAATTAATTAGCAGATAATGACATTTAAATATTATATTATAGGTATACGATTTACGTTTGTCCGATTAAATTTTTACATACCTTATCAGGAATTACGATTTGGATATGTCTAAGAAATAATTTATTCCGAGTGATTAGTATTCATCATTAAACCATTGAATAAGTTTCTCTATTATCAGGTATTCATTTCATTAAAATATAATTCCAAATTTTAATTCATTTATAAAAATACACAGGGATTGATATTGAATTTCTCAATTCCAATATGATATGATGTATGGAATTAATAAAATCAAAACGTGGGGTATTCGAATGATCCTTAAAATTTTTGTATATTTGTGTACAAACAATCCCGATATGTTCCGTATTCATCCACTTCGATTAAGCAACTATTACCTTAATTAATATTCATTATAAATACTCTTAACGTTGCAGTATTAATACAAATAAACTTTGTGTATTTATATAAAATAAATTTAATTTGACGGAATAAAATTAAAAAATTAAATCATTGATACTTATCATAGTTGTATTAAATCGAATATAATTTTACTATTAATTATATTACAATCAATTGCATAAATTAATAATAACGATGAATTTTACTATGTTTTTATACATTTCCGTAATTTTTACAATACGTATTTTGATTTATTAGAATGCATCTTGATATTGTGAATATTAATTTCTTATTCGTAATTTCTTTTAGTCGTTTTAAATTTAAAGATGAAATAAACGATTTATCTATATTTATTTATTTATCCATACAAATTAATTCTGAACAAAAATGATATTTAAGACGCAATAATAATTAAGCATCTTAATTTAATTATATTAATAACACGAAATTCAAACAATATAGTTAACAATGTTGGCATTGTATCATGATAAAATTTATCCTTCGAATATTTCTCAAATACTTTACAATCTTTAGAATATTTTTCTACTTAAAAATTTAATAAAAAATTAGACTAAGGATTTAAACATTGCGTCACTCATAATTAATATAATTTAATAAATTTTTTTATGATTATTTTTATAAAAAATAATTACTTTTGTTAAATATCATTTATTCGTATATTTCGATCGTATTGATCGATTTATTCCAATAATAATATAAATTAAATTAACGAATCCGATATCATTTAATTTGTTTAATAATTTTATAGGTTCCATCTTGATTGTACAATGCCAAAAGTCAACCGACAGTCTTTAAGAACTCGAGATAAAAATCGAAAGCTACGGTACAAATTGAAAAAACAAGAATGTTCAAATGAAGTAGCGTCAACAACTTCAATCGTTTTCAAACTAAATAAAAAACGAATACATGCCGGAAATAATTTCGATGCTGCGATCAGTAATCTTATTTGGAATACATGCACAAATTATAAACGCTCGTTTCCAAATTTGAAAATTACGGATGACTTATGCGGTTTTTGTTATAATCCAATCAATAGAATTAACTATACAAAGGAAAATAATATGAATCTAGGAGACGTTCCATTGGAATTACAAAATTTAACTTATATTGAACAAATGCTTATAGCTCGTGTTCACCCAGTCGTATCATTGTACCGAATAAACGAATCTCAATACGCTTATTCTGGTAATGTTATGAATTTTAATCAAAATATTCAGGATTATTTAAACGAATTACCAATTTCTTTAAATGAATTAACATCGACCATAATATTTAATAAAAATACAACTGCTGGAATTGCTCAATTTAGAGTGCGTGCACACAAAATATTGCAAGCACTGAGGTGGTTGAAAAATAATAATTTGTATTATAAATCGATCACAATATCGTACAAAAATATTAATGATCTACCAAACGATGGTGATATAATACATTTAATTCGAAATATCAATAATGATACGGACGACAATAATATTGATAACATTGATGATGGCAATATAATCGATGATAGTTCAATTTTTCGTATAGAAAACATTGATCAAACAGATCACATCAATAAGGAATTGATGCTCACATATCCAGCAACGGATAATGAACCCATTAATGAATTTTCAAACGAGGGTTATATGGCTTGTGCATTTCCTGCATTATTTCCGACTGGTGACTGTGATTTTTTACGGAATCGATTAAAATCAATCACATGCCTTCAATATTTTAGATTTTTAATGTTATATGAAGACGGATGTTTTGCTAGGGATCCTAGATTTCGTTATTTTGCTTTGAATAGGATATTACGTCACGAAGCTCTTTCACAATCGAATTTATATTTAAAAACAATTGATGTAACCAATCTTACTGTAAATGATTTAAAAAATATGATCATTGCAGATGAAACAATATTGAATCGAATCATGGTATATTGTTTGAGAATCAAATCAACACGAAGTTTTTGGCATAAAAAATATAGAGAGTTAATATCTATGATTGAACAATTGGGTAAACCAACAATTTTTTTCACATTGTCAGCCGCTGATTATCGCTGGCCTGATTTATTCAGATTATTGTCACCCGATGTGCCGTATGATCAATTAACATCACAGCAAAAGAGAGAATTAATGCACAACAATCCTCTGATAGTTGCCTTTTTCTTTCAAGAACGGGTTGATTTATTTGTAAATAAAGTATTGATACCGATATTCGACGTCAAAGACTATTGGTATAGATTCGAGTGGCAAAATCGAGGTAATCCACATATCCACGGTATATTATATCTTAATGACGAGCCTATTGTCAATACTGGTACTTTTTCGGATGAACAGATTACTTTATTAAGAGATTATTTTGATAAATTATGTTTCGCAATAAATCCCGTAGGAATCAATATTGATTCTTATGAACATCCTTCAGAATGTCGATTTTCTCATGTTACTCCTACAGAATATGATAAAGATTTGTATGCTTTGATTAATACTTTTCAACGGCATACAAAATGCGGGAAACATTGTTTGAAATTAAAAAACGGAACATTAAAATGTAGATATGATTTCCCAAAGGATATTCAAATTGAAAGTACAATTGATAATACGAATGGTTATTATAAATATTGTCCTCAAAGAAACGATCCGTATGTTCAGCGTTTTAACAACGTTGTTACTCAAATTTGGCGAGGAAATAGTGATTTTTCACCAATCATTGACACGACAGCATTAATGCAATATATTGTAAAATATACCACTAAAGGCGAAACAGCTTCTGATACTTATATAGATCTAATCAAAAAGTTTACCATGAACGATTCCGAAGATACAACTGCATGGAAAGCGTTAATAAAATTCATTATTTTTTCTGTCAGCGAAAGGGATTATTCTGCTCAAGAAGTTGTACATATTTTAATGGGATGGCCATTACGTAAATCGTCCCGAACTTTCGTTGTACTTCCTATTTATAATGACGATTGGAAGATTTTTAAGGTATGTTCGAATTATATATGTTTTTATTAATTTTGTATAAGTGTGTAATTTCATATATATTCTTATAGCCAAAGGGTAATAAACCAGATGACGCCAATAATACAATCATCGAAAAATATATTAATCGTCCGGATGAATATGATAATTATTCTTTATTTAAATTCACTAAATGCATTAACGTATATGGTCAACATTATACTAAAAGTAGAAAAGAACATATTGTGCAAGTCTATCCTATTCTGAAAATTAATGATGATATTGATGTAGAACCTTATTATCGTCAACAATCATTCTACACATTTCCTTTCGTGAAAACTTAAATACATTATGGAACAAATATGGAACTCAGGAAAATTCTTGGTTTTCATTATATGAAAAGAATGATATAATATCGGTTGAATTAATAAACTTGTCTTCAAATATCATTGATGAAGACGACACGGATGATTGCTATGTCAACGACAATTATTATAATGCTTTCGAATTAGCATCGTCTTTACGACGAGAAAAATTTGATGAAAAATTGGGGCAAAGATTAATTGACGTTACTCATGATTGGCAATCCAATTGTACGCATTCTCCATCATTCGATACAATCGAAGAATTTTTAATTAATTATAAGAATGATCATAATTATGCATCAACTTCTAAATCAAAAGAGATCGAATGGGTTCCCTTGTCGATCGAACAAAATAAAATACTTGATGTATGTATGGAACAAATTCGTCGTATAAATAATAGAACTCAAGGCATAATCTACTCAGACGATGATGTTAAACGGTTAATAATCCAAGGAAAAGCTGGTTCGGGAAAGAGCACGTTAATACAAAGAATTGTTCACGAAGTAACAGAAAAACTGAGTTCTGACGCAATCGTTGTTACGGCACCTACAGGCGCAGCAGCTTTGAATGTGAATGGATACACACTTCATTCGTTATTTAGATTACCTATATTTGCTAATCGATTCGAGTCGATGACAGGTGAAGCATTACGCACTTTTCAATTAAAAAATAAAAATTTGAAATTTATTATTATTGATGAAATGTCAATGATAGGTGCTAAGATGCTTTATCAAATCGAAAATAGATGCCGCGAATTATTCCAGTTTGTCAATAAATCATTCGGAGGTCTATGTGTTTTAGTGTTTGCAGATTACAAACAATTACCACCTGTGAAAGATGTCGCCTTATTTAATGCCTCCTTCAGAGATTTTATGTCGACAAATGGCATGATTGTATTCAATTCATTTCAGTTGTGTTTTGAATTGAAAATTTGTCATCGACGGAATACAGATCATACATTCTCTGAGTTATTAGATCGATTAGCAGATGGAAATATATCGATCGACGATTATAATTTATTATCAACAAGAAGAGAATGTATTTTAGATGAAAAAGATCATCATCGATTCAAAGATGCCGTTCATTTATTACCAGCCAATGAAATGGTAAAATAAAAGAATGAGACTTGCCTACGTAATCTTTGACAACCTGTTGTGGCCATCAATGCAGTAAACAATCCGAATTTACCAAATCACCAGGACGAGTCTTCTGGGTTATCTGATATACTGTATTTGGCCATTGGCTGCAGAGAAATGTTATGTCAGAATACGTGGACAACAGAAGGACTGGTGAATGGTTCATTGGGATTCGTACCTGCCATTTTATATGATGAAACCGTCACACCTCCTCACCTGCCTAATTATATCATGATCGAATTTGATTCCTATAAAGGTCCTTATATAGAAGGAAATTTATTTCCAATTAAACCGATTATACGATCATGGGAAAAAAATGGGATGCGATTTACTAGAAAACAATTTCCATTAAAATTAGCATACGCTATTACAATCCATAAGGCTCAAGGTTTAACCCTAATTCGGGCAATTATCGATATAGGTCCCAAAGAATTTTCTTCTGGTTTTAGTATTAAGTCGATTGAAAAGATTAGTTGATATTATGTTTTCGAAATTTTATGATAAAGCAAGATTCAATGCAATCACTAAATCGAAAGTTTCGCAAATGAAGTTGAAATTCTTAGAAACTTTGAAGTCTAAATCACAAGTAAGCTTTGTCATCTCAATAAATTATAAAAAATATTTTAATAACCTAAGCTTTTATTTCTAGATCCATGCTATGAATAAATAATCTAGGATTGCGATATTATTATGAAACGATGAGTTTCTTTATTTTAAAAGATTATCTGATCCTTCGATAAACAGACCTTAGTATGATATACAAATCGATACTGTGCACTTTCTTATACTCCTAGATCACCATTACTTATTACCGAGTCAATCTGTATTTTTGATACGACAATAGAACAAACTAATGATCCAATGGCAAAAAAATAATACTGTATTTATCCATTTGTATCACTAAAATTCCTTTATAATAGAAATTAAACATTTCGCATTAAATCATATTATTTTGTGATCATATAAATTACTCATTGTATTGTATTTCGTTAATAGTCGAAATAATACAACAAAAAAACAGGAGTGGCAGTCGTGGGGACTGGCCGACAGAAGCTATGCTTCCAGTATATATACATAGAAATTAGGAAGTGTGACATTTGCAAAATTATAATTAATTTTTTAGTGAAAACGTTATTTTTCATTCGATGTATTATGTATTTAAAAATATATTAATAATGTAGTTTTTTATTAATATCAATTATTAAAAAAACATATATTTAGGTAAACGTAATTTTCGTCATGTGCATTATAAATAGAAAAATACAAAAAAACGTTATTTTTCATTCGATGTATTATGTATTTAGAAATGTATTAATAATGTAGTTCTTTATTAATATCAATTATTAAAAAAACATATATTTAGGTAAACGTAATTTTCGTCATGTGCATTGTAAACAGAAAAATACAAAAATTTTATTAAATTTTATTAAATTTTCATTTTTTGTTATTAATGTAGTAATTAATAACAACTATATAAATATACACATATTAATAAACGGAGGAAGATAATGAGAGAAAATAAAAAATTTCTTGCCAAAAAAATATATCAAGATTATAATATTATAAATACAAACGCATATTTTCATACGTATACTAATTTTAAAATTTAAATTAAATAAATATTATTTACATAATTTATTTATTTAATCATCGTATTCTACGTCTATCCTTCTCTGTCCGCCGGCTTTAAGAATTGACTCTCTCCCTCTCTCTTTCTTTTTCATAAAGAATAGAGAGGGTTGCGTCTATCCTTCTCTGTCCGCTGGCTTTAAGAGTTGACTCTCTCCCTCTCTCTTTCTTTCTCTTATATGTACAATAAAGGTAGCCACGAATGGAGGGGGCTATGTCTAGCCTTCTTTGCCGGTTACAACAAGCAGTCTCTTTTTCTTTATCTTTCTTATACACATCCACTTGTGTATATACATGCATATTCTTAAGCGGAATGGGAGAGAGGGAAAGAAAGAAAGAGAAAAAAGAATGTTTGTATGTTGATAGCAATAATGGCATCCTGCGCCGTATTCGTTCATTCACGCTGGGTGACATTTGGGACTGTCGATTTTTATACATTTAGTGCCCCTGCCGTAACGTCGCGTAAGAAGCATAGCTTCAATAAAACGCAAATTTGTCAATATTAAATGCGCTCGCACATAAACACTTACTTATTTTTCTTTCTTTTTAGCCGACTTCAAAAAAGAGGAGGTTCTCAATTGGACTGAATTTTTTTTTTTTTTTTTTCTTATCCTGTAATGTTATTTCTCTTAAGAAAGAACTCAATTATTATGGAAAAATAACAATATTTACCGCAACACGATTTAAAGTGAAATGAGCAACAAAAATATAAAAATAATAATCATATACATAGAAAAATTTCCAAAATACTCAATAGATATATTAAAATAAATCCTTATTCGTTTTGCGTTAACATAAATTCATCTATTTACCTTAAAAGTGGAAATAAAACTTATCTACGAGTCCATTTTTTCTGCTTAAAGAGTAGAAAAATAATGTTGATTCTGCATAAAAGTCGTCTTGATTTTCTTCATTACAAAATAATGAAATGAAAATGTGAGTGTGTATATATATACATATATATATACTAGGGGGGGGTACCCCCCTGCTCGCTCCGCTCACCAACCCCCTATTTTTTATTGAAGTTACATTATCTTTTTTCTTTCTTTTTATTAACTGTAAAAAATACAATTATTAAAATATATTAAGTTATTCTCAAAAATATAATTAAATATTTATTACAAACCTATTTTTGTTTTCCTTATTTATATGATGTTGAATAATAAAAGTTTTTACTCTTTATATAAAACCAATTTTCACAAATAATAATATCTTATGAATGTCCATAAGTATTCATAATTTGTGTTTTCACCTAAATCACACAGGCCCACAAAATGAAAAAAAATGTCTGAACTTTTGACTGGACATACATATTCCCATGTATTTTTCGACGCTGAATCCGAATCTGTAATAAAAATATAGGGTTTTCCTACCTTTTCTCAGAGTTTTATTGAAAAAACCTCATTTTTTACGGTTTTTTTGCGGTTTTTCGAGTCTAGAAAAAACAAATCATGAGATACGGTTAATTGGACTTCAAAATCGAATTCTACGGGAAAAAATACACGGGAAACCATACCTTCAAATTTTTTTAACGCGATTCTAGTCCTCTGTATGGGGCTGAAAAGATGAGGAAATCGGTAAAAGTCGAAATTTTGCCTAAAATGGATTTAAAAAATATTAAAATTTAATCATGCGTCTTTTGAAGAGTCGATAAACATTGGAAATACTATCCTGGGGGTTTTTCAGATTGCTGATCATGAATTTGAAGTCAGATTGTGTAAAAACTACTTCTAGAGGGCGGTGACAAGAACTGTATATGGTAAATTTATCGATTTTTTAAAAATTTTACGTCTGAAATACTAATTTTAGAGTCTTTCACAGCATTGACTGTAAATTCAAGATATTAACTTAGCCTATTGTGTACGTTAAACTTAACATTTTGTCTATGTTTGTCTCTCTCTCTCTCTCTCTCTCTCTTCCGATGTTTTTTTTAAATTGGCTTACGCTTACGTACACGTTTCTCTTCGAATGACCGATGTAGTGGATTTCTGACACGTTTTTGTCCTTTTTTCGCAGCTGTTTCTCTTTTTATCATCCAGCAGTAATCTGCTAACATGTTGATACCCCAGTTTCCTTGAAATCTACGTTCAAACTCCTTTAAATCTTGGTGAAATCGTTCACCATGCTCTTCACTAAAGTCTCCGTTATTTTCAGGAAACTGATCAACGTGTGAATCAAGAAAATGAAGTTTTAAGTTCATTAGACAACCCAATTTTTCAAAATTACGTACCATTCTTTTCACAATAGCTTTATAATTCGTGTCTTTGGCATTACCCAAAAATTTCGTCGATACCTCTTTAAAACTTAACCATGCTGCCTTTTCAACATCAGTCATACTTTGTTCAAAGTTTTCGTCTCTAAATAAAGTTCGGATTTCAGGACCATCAAAAATACCTTCATTTAATTTAGCATCAGATTTATGGGGAAATACTTTGCTTATATATTGGAAGCATTGACCGTCCTTGTCCAAAGCTTTAACTAATTGCTTTATCAATCCAAGCTTTATATGCAGAGGCGGTATCAAAATTTTCGAAGGATTAACGAGTGGATCTTTTATAACATTCTGTTTTCCAGGTTCAAACGATTCTCTTGATGGCCAAATTTTCTTTTTATAGTGTTTTCTCTATCTCTGCTATCAAACATGCATAAATAACATGGATACTTCGTAAATCCAGATTGTTGTCCAAGTATCATAGATAAAATCTTTAAATCGCCACATATTTGCCATTTATGTTCTCTATATTTTATTTTCGTTAAAAGTAGTTCAAGATTGGAATACTCTTCTTTAAGTACTGTTGAATGTGCTAATGGTATAGGAGCATATTTATTTGTGATATTGAGGAGTACTGCTTTAAGGCTGCGCTTTGATGAATCAATGAATAGTCGCCAATTTTCAGGTTTGTATATGTTGGGTTTCAATTCATCAATAAGACCTTTCACGTCCGTGCAATAAACCATATTAGAATCATTCTTGAAATAATTTCTAAAGCGCTCTTCTCGATTACGATATGCACATACTTTAGTACCCTTTGTCAACATATTTCGTCTCTTAAACTCTGAAGCCATAAACTCTGATTGTTCCTTAGATAAACCACTCTTTCTAAATAAATCGTTCAGACTTTTTTGATCAAACTTTTCAACAGTTCGTTCTTCACCCTTAGGAATATACTCTTCATCACTATCCAGAGAATGTTCTTCAGGTGAACTTAGATCTTCTTCATTTGGTGTGTTTGTGTCAGAGACAATTTGATCTGTCAATTTTTATTTATACTTATTCTGTTGTAAAACTGGGTACTGTTGTTTAGAAATGAATTCGGTTTCATTTCAAAGCTCCGTTCAGTTAATCACTGTTGTACACTGTCATTGATCTTAAAGCATTGTTTATAAACGAATGGGACTTATGATCTTTTTCCAAAGCTTTATATATATATATATATATATATATATATATATATATATATATATATATATCAGTACTCTATAAGGGTACCTTAAAAAAAACCTGCTGCTGCGAAGTATTGGTCACGATGACAACTGCCCTGAAAATGGGATGTGTAGAATGATTCGGTGAACTCAATACTTTGCAGTAACGAACCCAGCGAAGGCGCGCTGTCCTGCAGGGGAGCACTAGGATGTGAGAATGATGCCGTAGTGTGCCCGACGACGAGTTGACATTGTCCTCGTCAAAGTCGGAAAGCTCTCATACTTAGGCCTGGGGAGGTATGAGAGTTATCACCCCTAGGACGGCGGACTCACCTGCGATCGGAACAGGATTCCTAGTGTGTGGGGTTTAATTCAACAATATGGCTAATTCAAATTTTCAACCTTTTTTAAACTGCGCTGGTACATCCAATAACAGTTTTAACCATACGTGTAATGGATCTCAAGATAATTTCTGTTATGTATGTTCAGAATATATTGGACAACGAAACAAAAGAAAAATCACAGATAATATTAATTTTATCTATCAAAAATGTTTTGATATTGAGATTTCTCAACAGGATAAAATTTGGGTTCCTCATTATATATGTGCTTCATGTTATGCCATGATGAATCGATACAACACCAGTCAGGCTAGGTCCAAATTAAAATTTACTATACCTACAAAGTGGAAGGAACCAAAAGATGAAAATGATTGCTATTTTTGTTTAACAAAGATACAAGGTTTAGACAAGATGCAGAAAAAAGGAATAGTATATCCTAATACTTCTTGTATAGAATTTCCATCCAAGAATTTTATAGATATTTTTTAAAATAAAGATTCGAGAGATAGTTTTACAACAGGCTTAGGGAATCTAAATGTAGATGAAAACTCGACAGATGAAACAACTGAAAATCTGATTGCCGCAGACGGAAGCTCATCAAATGAAGAAGATCTAAGTTCACCTGAAGAACATTCTCTGGATAGTGATGAAGAGTATATTCCTAAGGGTGAAGAACGAACTGTTGAAAAGTTTGATCAAAAAAGTCTGAACGATTTATTTAGAAAGAGTGGTTTATCTAAGGAACAATCAGAGTTTATGGCTTCAGAGTTTAAGAGACGAAATATGTTGACAAAGGGTACTAAAGTATGTGCATATCGTAATCGAGAAGAGCGCTTTAGAAATTATTTCAAGAATGATTCTAATATGGTTTATTGCACGGACGTGAAAGGTCTTATTGATGAATTGAAACCCAACATATACAAACCTGAAAATTGGCGACTATTCATTGATTCATCAAAGCGCAGCCTTAAAGCAGTACTCCTCAATATCACAAATAAATATGCTCCTATACCATTAGCACATTCAACAGTACTTAAAGAAGAGTATTCCAATCTTGAACTACTTTTAACGAAAATAAAATATAGAGAACATAAATGGCAAATATGTGGCGATTTAAAGATTTTATCTATGATACTTGGACAACAATCTGGATTTACGAAGTACCCATGTTATTTATGCATGTTTGATAGCAGAGATAGAGAAAAACACTATAAAAAGAAAATTTGGCCATCAAGAGAATCGTTTGAACCTGGAAAACAGAATGTTATAAAAGATCCACTCGTTAATCCTTCGAAAATTTTGATACCGCCTCTGCATATAAAGCTTGGATTGATAAAGCAATTAGTTAAAGCTTTGGACAAGGACGGTCAATGCTTCCAATATATAAGCAAAGTATTTCCCCATAAATCTGATGCTAAATTAAATGAAGGTATTTTTGATGGTCCTGAAATCCGAACTTTATTTAGAGACGAAAACTTTGAACAAAGCATGACTGATGTTGAAAAGGCAGCATGGTTAAGTTTTAAAGAGGTATCGACGAAATTTTTGGGTAATGCCAAAGACACGAATTATAAAGCTATTGTGAAAAGAATGGTACGTAATTTTGAAAAATTGGGTTGTCTAATGAACTTAAAACTTCATTTTCTTGATTCACACGTTGATCAGTTTCCTGAAAATAACGGAGACTTTAGTGAAGAGCATGGTGAACGATTTCACCAAGATTTAAAGGAGTTTGAACGTAGATTTCAAGGAAACTGGGTTATCAACATGTTAGCAGATTACTGCTGGATGATAAAAAGAGAAACAGCTGCGAAAAAAGGACAAAAACGTGTCAGAAATCCACTACATCGGTCATTCGAAGAGAAACGTGTACGTAAGCGTAAGCCAATTTAAAAAAAACATCGGAAGAGAGAGAGCGAGAGAGAGAGAGACAAACATAGACAAAATGTTAAGTTTAACGTACACAATAGGCTAAGTTAATATCTTGAATTTACAGTCAATGCTGTGAAAGACTCTAAAATTAGTATTTCAGACGTAAAATTTTTAAAAAATCGATAAATTTACCATATACAGTTCTTGTCACCGCCCTCTAGAAGTAGTTTTTACACAATCTGACTTCAAATTCATGATCAGCAATCTGAAAAACCCCCAGGATAGTATTTCCAATGTTTATCGATTCTTCAAAAGACGCATGATTAAATTTTAATATTGTTTAAATCCATTTTAGGCAAAATTTCGACTTTTACCGATTTCCTCATCTTTTCAGCCCCATACAGAGGACTAGAATCGCGTTAAAAAAATTTGAAGGTATGGTTTCCCGTGTATTTTTTCCCGTAGAATTCGATTTTGAAGTCCAATTAACCGTATCTCATGATTTGTTTTTTCTAGACTCGAAAAACCGCAAAAAAACCGTAAAAAATGAGGTTTTTTCAATAAAACTCTGAGAAAAGGTAGGAAAACCCTATATTTTTATTACAGATTCGGATTCAGCGTCGAAAAATACATGGGAATATGTATGTCCGGTCAAAAGTTCAGACATTTTTTTTCATTTTGTGGGCCTGTGTTATTAAATATATAAAGTTTATATTGTAACTATATTTCTATATTTTCCACATCACCTAGTATATAAATACCGAGGTATATATGTAGGCGCGTTTTTTTTTAGTGGTTTTCTAACCACACAAAATTTTTGTTTTACCTGCCCATATAGCATCTTCAGGCACAACAATAAAATGTCTTTGAATCATGTTTGGCTTCAAAGGAACGTTGGTAAAGGTGAGATTTGGAAAAAGAGCTTTAGGAATTATCATAGATTGCACTACCGTGATTGGTATTTTGAATATATGTCCTTTTTCCACATTTGTTATGTCATAAGCTCGAATACTATAAGGAAATAATTACGATCAGCTTTCGATGTTATTTTTACACAGACCGCTCACACGAACATAGATTGTCTTTCAATGTATTACGGCCGTTTTTCAATGATGTTACACGTTACACGTTACATGTTACTTGTTACACGTTTTAAAATTTTATTGTCCGATATCTACTGTATATGTCACGTTATTGGGAAATATGACACCACATATATAGCTAACAAAAATGGCGGTTATAAAACCCAAGTAACATAGAATCTTATATAAACACAAAACATTTTCACTATTTTAAATAGTAATGAATACCATAACTGTGCACAGTTGATAAAAATAAATAAGTATATATACAACTAATAATTTTTATAGAAGTTTATAATCATACAAGTTGTATTTAAAAAATTATATACTATGAAATAAAAATTGAGGTTGAGTACTATCAGCTGCGGATCTTATGTTTACACAGACCGCTCACACGAACATAGATTCTCCTTCAATGTATTACGGCCGTTCTTCAACGATTGTTAGTGTTTCTCTCGCGGCCAGCGATGCCGATAGTGGCAGCGTCAAAGAGGGAGATTCAAAAATTTCAAAAATAAAAGTATTAAAAAGAATACTTTTTATGATTTGATTATTAATAATAAATTCAACTTTTTAGATTCTACCAACAGTCAAAATGATAGTGAAATAAATCAAACTCTGCAGGCTATACTGTTCAAACAATTTTAATAAATTGACAACGTTTCAGTTACATCACAGTAACCCTTCTCAAGTCACTACAAAAAAAAAAAAAAAAAAAAAAAAATCAAAATTAGAATTAACAATATAAAACTTAAGAACACAATAAAGAATTTCTTTTTACAAAAACCTTATTAGTCATGAGTCGTTAAAGTCGTTGAGAAGGGTTACTGTGATGTAACTGAAACGTTGTCAATTTATTAAAATTGTTTGAACAGTATAGCCTGCAGAGTTTGATTTATTTCAATAATAAATTCAATCAAAGAAAGTTACTATAACAGAATAATTTTTGAATTAATATGTTTTACAGTTTTACTTAATAGTGGAAGTTAACGCGCTTACGCACAGAAGTCTTGCGAAATTTCCATTTTACCATGTTTCATGTAATTTATTCTTTTAAACAATAGCAGTATAAAATTTTATAAAATTTATTATAAAAATTATTAACTTAATATGTTTGTTCTATATATTTAAAGTAAAAGCAATGATTGCAAACAATAAAAATTAGCAAAAAGCTTTTTAAATGATGGGATTTAAATGAAATTGAGGATCAAAAAAATGAGCTAAGGAGCAGCTAAGGAAGAGCAACAAAAACGTAAAATAACGTAAAAAAACACAAAAAAAAAAGGTAAAATTTGAAGATCTACCTGAGGAGGAGTAAAAATTACCTAAAATAACGTAAAAATAACGGAAAAAAGTGATGGATTTTTTGAGGAAGAGAGAGGGAAGAGAAAATGAAGGCATGAGGAAACTCAAAAGAAGAGAAAAAGAAGAGGGAAGGAAGGGGAAACGAAAAGAAAATGAAGAGTAACAAATAACGTAAAATAACGTAAAAAATAAGGGAAAAAAAGGGGATCAAAATTAGGTAAGAGGATGAGAAAAAGAGGAAAAAGGGAGGAGCTTGGTCGTAAAAATTTTCCTTACAACTATATAATATAGAGATATATATATATATATATATATATATATATATATATATATATATATATATATATATATATATACACGCATTAATACGCAAAATTCTATCAATTTTATTAATACAAAAAGATACAAAAAATTTTTTTTTTTTTTTTGAATAAACAACATTAAACAACCGTCATGATTACAAACGCCAATAAGAATAAGGTTCTTCTTTGAGCCAATTGACAACAAAATTCGAAAAAATATTACATTTTAATTAATTTCATCGATAATATGCAAATATTTGAAGAAAAAACTCAAAAAATAATTTTTTTTTTAAATGGACGAGATTATGAAACCGTTATGATTACTGACACCAAAAAGAATAGGGTTCTTCCTTGACCTATTTGACAACATTTTTGACTTGATTTGAGTTGATATATCAATTGGCCGATGCGCAATCGAAGACGAAAGGAAGGTTAAAAAATCAGCAAAATAGGGCCAAAGACGACTTCGCTGCGCTTAGCGTAATAACGTCTTATGGGTTATCCTCCCGAATTAACTTTCCAAATGAATTATTATATTCTTCTATATTCCTTAAAAGAAATTTAACACCAAACTCAGATTGGAAGTTATTCACCAATCATAGAAAATATACAAGTGACGACTGTAAACAACTAGTTACAACTTTCAGTCTCAGGTCCGTAAAGAAGAGAGGTGGGGGATGTCATTATTTTGGGCATGTCCTTTCGTTTCATAAGTAGCTACTCAAAGTCTATAGTTTATGGTAACACTAGTGAAGTACACGGAAAAAATATTGCCATCAAGCAACTACTTATGAAACGACAGAACATTTTCAGAATGATGACATCCCTTGCCATCAGTTTCGAAGAGTTACCAGACATTAATGACGATATCAATGCGTCTTACCGAGTTAGTATGTGTCTGAGAAAGACAGTAATAGAATGTTTATTAAAGTTTATAAACATTAATTCCAAAATTCTACGTTTTCTATCAATTTATTTTTGATGTTTCTCTAAGCAAACCCATATGCAACATTACCAGTTATAGGCAGAATGTCAACAGAGTCAGCATTTCTACAGCTTTTATGTTCGATACCTTTAAGTTACTATTTTTAGTCCAGGCGGGATCTGTTTCAAACTGGTAGATTTGGATGTTTCGTATATAGTCGCTAATTTTTGCTTAAACGTCTCCAAAATTATGTTAGATATGATAATTTCGATATACGCTAGTTTAAATTTATTAATTAAACAAATAGTGAAGAAATTTTAAAAATACGATTTTTTTCATTCTTTTTTATTTGTAGCTGCTTAAGAGGAGGTCACGTATTTCTGTCCTTTTCTAATCAAATAATTAATTTTTAGCAAAAACTAATAACTTTAGCAAAAAATTAAGAGAAAGCCGCATCTCGTATCAGGAAAAGCAAAATTTTCCTTAATAAGAAAAAATTAATTTTATCGCTTCGATTTCAAGAAAACCTTGAAAAACCAAATTGTTTACCCTAACCTCTGTGTTTTGAGTTTTTCAAGGTTTTCTTGGAAACGACGCGATAAAATTAATTCTTTCTCATCAATGAAGATATTGCTTTTTTTGATGCGAAATGCGGCTCTCTCTTCATTTTTTGCTAAAATTATTAGTTTTTGTAAAAAATTCAATTCTTTGATTAGAAAAGGACAGATATACTCGACCTCCTCTTAAATATACATTTTAGAGAAAAATGTAAAAGAAAAAAAAAGTTAGGTGATAAAATTTTACATAAAATGTTGAACTTTTGAGATTAAAAATTTCATATTTTATGTTAGAAAAACAACAACAATTGCGAAAAAACTGCCCAGAAATTAATGTTTTGTCAAATGATTTTTTTAATTACTTGAATTTATCATATGGTTTTAATATTGGGTAACAGAAAATTTTTTGATATAATGAAACAGCTCAATTAATTTCATTGGAATCGGTCTCTTAGTTGCTTCACAATATTAACAATTTGCGTCCCGCAAAAAAATGCAAAAATTTGAAAACTTTATTGCAAATAAAATATTGCTTCCAGATGGGTGCTAATTTTTTTACATATTGCAGACTATTAAAACTTGCAAATGCACTTTGCAAAATTAAAATCGGTTGATTAGGAGAGTCTTGGGAGTTTAAAATTAAAAAAAGTTAAAATTATGCTTACAAAAAAATTGAATATCTTTTTTAATTTCAAATAAAATGAAACCCACAAACTTTTGTTTGAAAACAATCTGGAAGACGCTCATTTAAAAGAAAGTCAAATTCTGCTAAATAGTTTTTGAGCTATGACTCACCAAAGTTTACTTGTATTTCATATTAAACAATAAACAATTGAAAGTCGATTAAAGTGTCATAAGCTTTATTTGTCCAAGCACTTTTTAGGCAAAAGATTTCAAAACATCCGCTCTTCGGAAACACATAAAAAATATCGATTAAAATTACTCTGATTACTCGAAAAATCGTTGAAAACGCAGAGGTTCACGTGATGGAGCAAGCTGATTGAAAAGTGAAATCAAAACTTGAAAACTACAGCGCTCTTGAAATGCGATTATCTCGGCTTCTAATGGTCGGATTTTCATCTTTTTTTTCAAATCGATGTGTCGGAAGTCAAGAAATTGAAATATTTCATGATAAATAATTAATTATGCGTATAATTTGATATATTAACATAACTTTAAATCATGAGATAAAAAATTTTGTATATTTTTAAACATTAAGTAGTCTATTTTACATGAAAAATGATCAATCTTATGTAGTTTTATATACTTGATGAAAACTTTTTTGACTTTTAAATATTTTTTAAGCAAATTGAAAACTTGAAAAATTGTAAAAAATTGAGAAAATGGTCAATAATTTTAAAAGTATCATCATTTCAATTGTTAATGTCCATAATAATCTAAATGAGGATTCTGTTCTTTTTATTGATTTTTTATAAATATTATTAATTTATTAATTAAGAAAGTTCTTTGTATAAAAGTGAAAAATTTATTTGAAAATTAGAAGTTTTCAACGGATAATATAAAAGAAAAAATATGATGTGAAAAATAAATAAATTTATTACTATAGAAAACATGCTTACATAACTTAACATAACTTTTGATTAGACTAGATCTAATCAGAATAGAAATCATTTTAATTTCTAAGACTCTCCTAATCAATCGATTTTAATTGTTTAAAGTACATTTGAAAGTTTTAATGGTCTGAGAAGGTAAACTAGGGGGGTTCTAACGCAGGGGGATCCTAACGCAGGGGGGTTCCAACGCAGGAGGGTTCTAACGCAGGAGGATTCTAGCGCAGTGATTTTTACGTGGTGATATTTTAAGCGCATTTCGAGTGCAGGATTTTTTAAAACTTTTTTTCATTTTTATTTAACTATATGTAACGATGTATAACAATCAACTTTATGTTCCTTCAACTTATCTTCTGTTCTAAAGTAATGAAGACAACAGTCACAGATAAACGTCTTCGCTTTGTGACATGTTACTTTAAGATCGAATCAAACGTGATAAAGATTTCACCCAAACATAATGAAATCTCCTTGGTACAAAGTCGAAGTCATCATCATCGTTATTCTTTTCTTCATCTTCATCATCATACTGATCTTGAACCAGTAATAAATCAATATGCCTCCCTTTTTTCTCAGTAGTAACATATCATAATGAGACATCAAATTTGTTACCTATGATAAAAAGTTATATTTTAAATTTTATTAATAATGATTTTAATACAAAAAGAAATATATTGTTTTTTCAACATGAATAGATTAATGGAAATGTTGTTGTTCTGCTTTTCAAACTTCGCAATCTACTTCGGAGATACTGGAAATTCTATCCCCGTAAAATCTAGTTCTTTCTCATAAGCACGGTATTCAGATACACGTTGTGGATCATGTTCAGCAGGGTGAAGAGCTGAAAGAATTTCCCACTTAAAACATTCATTGTCATTATTTTGAACATTAACACAAGCCTTTTTCATTTTTATTTCCTCTGATTGTTCGATAAAAGAGCTTCCTTTTACTACATTGAGTTTGTTAATATTTATACTCAAGCTTAAAATTTGACGAAGGCTCCAACCAGAGTCTCTCTCTTGAAATTCACTCATGGCAATCTGAATGGGTTGCAGAATGTTCAATTCAAACCAATCTTTGAGATCAGTGGTTTAAAAGATGGCCACGTTCTTCGTATTGAAGTATTTAACTTCAGCTATTTCTTCGTTATTTTTACGAAGATTGTACTCAGCAGCAAGTTCAGAGTTGACTGATATACTCCTATGTTCACTAAGAGCAATCTTAATTTTTTCATCGAAGACAGGAAAAACATCTGTCATGAATTTATCTAAACCAAGGTGGCCAAAATTGTTGATCACACCTGACAACATTTGTGTAGCGAAGGTGGATTAAAAGTCATTTCATTTTACATTGGCGCTCTCACTGTGAGCCTAAATGTCACCACCTCTTTTTGTAAACTCAAGTAACTTCTCTCGAATTGTTATGAGATGTCTTAATAATGTCTCTCTCTTTTGTTGCTCTGATCTTGACATTGTCACTGTGTTCAACTTGAGCTGCAAATCTTCGATCGCTTTTTCAACCAAGTCCAACCACCTTCTGATATCACTAGAATAAGCTTCACCACTTGCTGCATAACGCAAAGACTTCCAGAGTTCTTTAACGCTCGCTGTGTAGTATTCTGCCATGACTAACACTTATTTTAACTTGAAGTCACAGTAAATTTCACTTATTATAATCGTTTCTAAAGTACTTATAATTTTCAATTTTGCACACTTTTTTCAGTAACAATATTCACTTTTTATGAAATTTTCACTTATTACTTTTATAATTCAAAATTACTTTTTACTTATGAGCTCTCCGATGTTGCACTTCGAAGTTGTTCGATGAGAAATGATGACTACTTGCGGTTATAGCTGTTTATATAGAGACTTCGAACGCAAGCTATGCATTAATAGTGGGAGTAAGTCAAACGTGATTGGCTCGTTGAAGCTTTCCAATTGTGTATAGAAGTAAAAAAATTTCCAATTTTGCATCAGTTCAAATCAAGATGGAGTACATCATGGACCTTCAGGGTTTTAAGAGCTCTTTAAATAAATTAATATTTAAAAAAGTTGCCATAATAGCTCTTGAAGATGATGCAGTCCCGATGGTATTCAACTTACAACCACCATATCATTGGAAATATCTTTTGAACCAGTATAAGGGTGTTAAGAGCAGGTCGTATATCTCTATCCTTTTCTAATTAAAAAATTAATTTTTCTGCGAAACCTTATGATTGTAGCGAAAAATAAGAAGAAAGCCCCATCTCGTATAATAAAAAGCAATATTTTCTTTTATGAGGAAAAATTATTTTTATCGCTTCGTTTTTAAGAAAACTTTGAAAAACTGAATTGTCCATCCTAACCTCTATTTTTTAAGTTTTTCAAGGTTTTCTTCAAAACGAATCGATAAAAATAATTTTTCCTCATCAAAGAAAATATTGCTTTTTATGATACAAGATGGGGCTATCTCTTTATTTTTTGCTACAATTATTAGTTTTTGTAAAAAAATAAATTCTTTGATTAGAAAAGGACAGATATACTCGACCTCCTCTTAATCGATGGTTGGAATCACATTGACATGGTATACCTTGGAGGTTAGGAGATGTTCCTTATGAGAAACAAGAGGATACTTTACAAGAATGTTGTAAAGATACTACTAAAATTTCGAATAAAGGAGAGGAAAAAAGATAATGGATATCGGAAATGTAACGGAATAAGTAAGTATATTATTATTATTTATTAATTATCTATTTCTAATAATTTATTTTTATTTTAGATTGATTTGTAATATTGAACATAATGGATGTCCATCTCTTTCAATGCTGGCCAAGGAAGACGAGACTCCGAACTGTTCCCGCGACAAAAATGCGTAGATGTTAAAAGAATGGCTTCTGGAAATCCGGAAACCAAACAATTCAGGGTTGGATGAAGTTCATTGCAGCATAAATACTATGATCGTATCAGATGACGTCAATGATAAAGGTCCTTGTAATAAAAATTTTCGTAAAATAAATAAAGAAATATTATACTCAATGTATATGTAAATTAAGTAAGAATGAAGAGATTTAAAATCAATGTAAGTTAACTTACTATTGATGGGAAGAATCTTACAGGTTAAGAGCGAAGGATGGGGCTCTTACCTTACTTAATAAAAAAAAATTTGTATAGTTAAGTAATTTTAAATAAATATATTTGTATATATATATATATATATATAAATGAGTTAATAGAAAATGTATTTTATAAACGATTTTAAAACTATAAATCCATTTTAAATATACTTATAAGATATATTGATGAAGAAAAAAATTTAATCTCCTTCAGTGAAAAATAAAACAAAATAGAGAAAAAACAAGAATTAATATATTAGTATGATCTTATAGCTCAATCATAAGTACTATCAATTAAGAAAAAAAAATTCATTTTTCAAATAGTTATACCGTACTTTTTCCTTAAAAATATACATACGTATATTCTAGAGATGATATACTATTAATTAATGCAATGAAAAACGAAAAATTTTTTTTAGCTGACATGCGATACACTTCCCTTAAAAAAAATATGCATATGTATATCATATAAATGATAAGCAGAGAGAGTTTTGCCTCAAGAAACATGATGCGCATCGCACTAGAAAAAGTGCTGGCTTTTGCATCGTAAACCACGCGTACTGCTTGGCATTTTATAATTCGTGCATCACTTTTTTTGGTGAGGTAATACGTGAAATGGTGGCGCCGCATTGAAAACTTCGTGCACGTTCAGACACGCATCGATATTTATCGTTCATGCGAGCCACCTCGTGGTGCGTTTTCTAACCGCACTATCTTTTATAATGCAAAACACTCTCCGTGTATACTATCGATTTATGCAATAAAAAAAAATTATTTTCCCAAGTGGTTGATACTATACTGTCCCCTTAAAAAAAATGCATGTGTGTATCATACAAATGATATACTATCGATTTATGCAATAAAAAAAAATTATTTTCTCAAGTGGTTGACGCCATACTGTCTCTTTAAAAAATATTTAAACTTATATCTGAAAAAAATACATAAAATGTATATGAAATTTTATTCAAAAAGGATGAAAATAAGATGATCTATGTTTAAACAACGAATATAGACGCTTATAGAAGCGTACTCTTAAATGGGAAATTTCTGCCAAAAATGAGTTACCCAGCTACTAAGGGCGCTACTAGATCCCATGTATTTTTATATCTATATATATCAAATTTTTCATATGTATAGATATACAAACAATGTTAAAGTGTTACCCAGCGTTCCGGACGAAAAATTTAACCCAAAAGTGTCCTTCTATAAGCGTCTATCTTCTTTGGTTTAAATTATTATTTGAGCCTAAAAAGGACCGATTTTGACTAAGATGTTAAACCATCTTCAAAAGCCTCCGACTCATTCAGAGGCTTCATTCAATGAGCTAACATCGATCAGCTGATGGAAAAGCTGATGACGATCAAAGTTAAGCTAAAACTTTAAAAATAGTTCATCCAACTCACTCAGAGGATCTAGTTGGCTTAACTGCGTTCAAATATGTTAAGCAATTTTCCAAACTCACCGACTCATTCAGAGGGTCCTTCCAATGACCTAACTATCAGCTGTTAAGCTGATGGCGTTCAAAGTTAAGCCAAAATAGTTCCTCCGACTCACTCAGAGGATCTACGTAGCTCAACAACGTTCAAAAATAAAAAAAATGAAAAAAATGGAAAAAATAAAAAACATAAAAAAATGGAAAAAAAATGGAAAAAAAATGAAAAAAAAAAATAAATAAAAAAAAATAAAAAAAATTAAAAAAAAAAAAAAAAATGAAAAAAAATAAATAAATAAAAAAATTAATAGTTAAAAAAAAGGTTATGGCGTTCAAAGTCAAAGTTCTAAAATAAACTCAAAGAGTTTAAAACGATTACGTTTCATCCAGATTTCGAAAGTTCCGGGCATCCAGATCTCGAAAGACCCGGGTATGGTAGCACGAGGTGGACAACTCGTGTGCTTAAGCACCGCAATCAGAACGAAGTCAAGCCGCCATCTCAATGGGACTCTCCGACTCATTCAGAGGGTCTGTTCAGTGCGATGACTCAACAGCCGACTGCCACGAGTTTTTCTAGATCTCTAAGAGACCTGGCCAACCTCATTAGCACCAAAAAACAGTCAGCACGGTTGAAGAGCTCCAGACCCTGAGAGGTCCGATCTGCCCAGCGAGCGCGAGCTGACTGACGAAGCGTGTATCTCTTCCGAGATATATACCTAACGGTGGCGAGAGAGCAGTGGCGGCGCGTGCGCATATTTGCGGCGGCGTATGGAGTATACAGCGCGTGAGATATGAATATACCACGCGTAGTATAATTTTTATGTTAAGCCATCAAACATCATATATTACTGAAATTTTATTTACTAAAAAATTTTTCTCGTTCACCAAAATTTCTACTACAAAGTTTGCTGCCACTACAAGATCGTCGACCAATCAGCGACGAGATGATTAGCTATAAATTAAAGAAAATTCGCAACTTTATTTCATTCTTTCGTTCTTACTCAAGTTGAAAGCATGTCTTCTTCGAAAGACGATTCTGGGTACAGAAGATTAGAAGAGCTGGTAAAAGATTTTCTCCCAGATTTAAGAGTTGATTTTCTACCAGACTCCGAGCTATTGTCACCGTCAGCAGTTAAGTTACCTACATCAACACCAACTGAGTTTCCACCATCGCCATCAGCGCTGCAGATGATGGAACCATCCTTCGAAGATCTGCCAACTACAGTGTTGGTGTATGATCCTTTCATGCACCAATATATTGAAATTCCCAACGAGGAATTGAAATTCTATCAAGGCCTATTTTAAATTAATGAAGATGTGGACGAGGAGATGATTATATTAGATGCTTCTCCAATGAAATCTCCAGAGGTAATAGATCTTGTCTCTCCATCACCTCCAAAAAGAAAAAGAAAGGACGAAGAAGAAGCAAAGAAGAAAATAAAAACTTCTTTTCCACAAAAAAGGAGACGGGAAGAGGAGGAAGAAAAAAACTCTGCTCAAAAGGCTAAATTTTGATTAATTTTTTATTTTAATGCTCTCTGGTATTTATAGATCAATAGGCCCTTTTCAGGGCCACATATATTTCAAACGTGAAATAAATTGTTTCAAATTTTTTCATATTTTTTAAAAATTAAAATATTAATCAGTCCTTTTTAGTACTATCTATTATATATATATATATATATATATATATATATATATACTTGTTATACATCGTTACATATAGTTAAATAAAAATTAAAAAAAGTTTCAAAAGATCCCGCGCTTGGAATGCGCTTAAAATATTACCACGTTAAAATCACTGCGCTCGAATCCTCCTGCGTTAGAACCCCCCCCCCCTGTGTTAGAACCCCCCTGCGTTAGAATCCCCTACGTTAGAACCTCTCTGGGCTAGAACCTCTCTAGTTTACCTACTGGTCGGCTATATGTAAAAAAATCTGTTTTGAAATTTTTGCATTTTTTTGGGGAACGCTTAATTGTTAAATTATTGTGAAGCAACTAACAGACCGATTCCAATAAGATTAACTGGGCTTTCTTATCATATCATAAAGTTTTCTGTAACCCAATATTAAAACAATATGATAAATTTAAGTAATTAAAAAATTCATTTAACAAAACATTAATTTTTGGGCAGTTTTTTTTGCATGCAATTGCAATTGTTGTCGTTTTATGTAAAATTTTATCACTTAACTTTTTCTTTCTTTTACATTCTTCTCTAAAATGAATATTTAATGAGCAACAAATAAAAAAAGAATGAAAAAAATCGTATTCTTTGAAATTTTTTCACTATTTGTTTAATAGCGAATTTAGCACATTTTTTCAACTAGCGTATATCGAAATGATCACATTTAACAGAATTTTGGAGACATTTAAGTAAAAATTAGTGACTATATACGAAATATCCAAACCAAAAGAGATCCTGCCTGGACTATTTATGCCACCTGTATATTTACAGTTGGAATTTAAGCACTTAAAATTTTAGACAGTATAGATAGTATGCCACTAATCAATGTGATTTTTTCCTAAGAAATAACATTATTGAGAGTATTATCGATTAGCGGGACAATTTTTATATTAAATTGTTTTAGTAATCATTTGCACTTATAGAATAATTAGTTATTAGTCGAACTTATTTGTTGAACTTTAGGTGCTTGGAAAGTGCTAAAAATAAATTTTACACGAATTTCATTGAATTGAACCCTTAATAACTCCATCAATTTTTAATGTTTTTTGAGCGTTTAACGTGAAATTAAAGATCTGTTTAAGAGGAATCTAACGCCGTTTGCCGATGGTAAAAATATAAAAAATTCGTGATTTAAGAGAAGGATTAGAAGTAGAAACAAATCATAAATACACCCCTTGCCTTTAAGGTTTTGTAGCAAAGCTCTTATCATAAATCTAAATGCGCAGATGATTTTTTAAAAGTTTGGTTTAAAATAAAGAACATGCCGTGTCATGAGTCCAAGTTGGTGCGGAATTCGATTAATGACAAATATTTGAAAACTAGAGAAAAATATTCAGAAACGGGCCCATTTTTTGATTTTGTATAGCCACATCTCGACGTCTATTAGGTCTAAGAGGCTGAAGCTTTGCATAGGTTCCTAAGTTTTATACTGAAAGAAGATGCCATGGTTAAGAGAAAATTCAGCAGACCCCGCAGGCACTTTTCCAAAAAAGTATTAGAATGGCTGATATACATTATTTATTGAAAAAAAAATTTTCAATTCGAAAACAAAACGATTTTTTTGCATAAAAAGTATTCTAACTTGACTCTCCATCCAGAACGGCAACGTTTTTCTTCTGTCAATTGTTCGTAGAATGCATAATATTCAAAGCATAATATATTTTCTAAAAATGGTATTTTTTCAAAAAAACAACTCTAACGTCAGCGAAAAAAAGATTTAGTATCTTATTGTGCACTCTGATAGGGCCTGCATGAAAATGACAAACACCATTCCTTACACTGAAAAAAAACCCGAATCCCATATTAGCTGGATGCGAACAACATTCGAAGCATAAGAATACATAAAATCTTAGTAGGTTCATGCGTAATCAATCATTGCAACCGTGTGTACAAGATAGTAACGTGAATCCGAGTAGAGCACTGCGACTGCATTGCTGGGTCAATCGCTTCGACTCGTCAGCATTTCCCATGCTGCAAGCCGAAATCAAGCACAGAGACAACGTTGCAAGTTCACGTACTTCGACTTTCTAGATTCTAGTACTGCGAAAGTCGATATTAATACTTTATGTCAATTTAAATTATGTGTTAATTTAATTTTCATTCAAAAAGTGTTCATATGATTACTAAACAAGTAAATGTTTTAATTCTTTAATATTATTTATATTAAATCTTATTTATTAACATATTATATTAAACGTTTATTAAATTAAATAAGGACTAATGTTTCGTTATACTTTAATATTTACTCGAATTTCAAAAATTAGATATCTTTTTTAAGTATATTTATTAATTATTTAGAATAAAATGAAGTTGATCAATATTTTACATGAAAATTTTTACTAACTAGGAGAGTGTCACACTTCCGGATCACGGATTTCGCTCAAACTTAGGGATAATTTTTCAGATAATAAAATATGGAAAAAGCTATAGTTATAGTCACAAACACTCAATATTTCCCTAGTTACAGGCAATTAAAGAAAAACACTAAAAAAGTTACTAGATTTTTAAACGCATTAAGCATTGATAGCTAGAAGCTTGAAACTTTTTTGAAATTACAGCTGAGCTCAAATCCTTTCGAAACAGTAGTTACAGCATATCAAAATATTATTTTTTCCCAAAGTTAAAGCGTAATTAGGATTAGACCTGAATTTTCTTTTTAAGACACTAATTAATAATAAAAGCTGAAATTAGGTCCAATCTTTATTACGCTCTAACTTTAGGAAAAAATAATATTTTGATATGCTGTGTGACGCATTGCTTTAATCGGTCCTCAGTCAAGAATCGAACGCGATAGAAATTGTATTATTTTTAAAATTGAATAAAATACGGCGAAGTAGATCGACGCATGTTTGGTCTACATACACGTTTATTCAATTTTTACATTGTACTTCTTTGTTGTTCGCGAAATAGTGAATAAAAAGTGCATTTAATAAAGTCTTAAGATTAAAATCAAGTAATAGTTAAATTTAATTGTGTACTTGCAAATGTTTGTATAGGAGAAATATCCTTTAAATATTTGCAAGTCTGTTAAAATCAAGAGTCATAAAATAATTCGAGGAATTCTAAAAGGCAACAAGAGGCCCTAGTTATCAACCAGCACCTTTCCGTTTCTTAGTTTCCTTCCTACACGAGCAAGTGATCCCGAAGTAGTCGGTCATGGCGTACCGGCTACATACGGATTAGCTCAGCACATACAAGTCTTACACTAAATTTAAAACAAACACATTACAAACTAAAATTTAATATAATATAAATTTAGGACACGAGGTTGTGCCCGTGTTAGAATTAATGACAATAAATTTTGTAAGTGGCTTCACCACGTAATTGAAGTGTATATTTATTCGTAGATCGATGGTATTCCTCATTTAAACCAATTAAAATCTTTTTTCTTTCTTTAAATTACATTAGCGCGAAAGGAACATAAGTTTCGTTATTTCCATAAATGAAAGAAACGATACTTTTTCTCATAAATTAAAGTCAACTAAGGTTCGTTTGATGTCCTAATCTTGGCATTAAGCAACCTTACCGTTAATACAAATACATCTGGCTACGGCCAAAATACAAAGAAATTATCTTATGTCGAAAACAAATCATTGAAATTATATTTGGTTGATGTGTGTTTGATGAGGAATACGAATCGTAAAACGAAAATATATTTCACGAATGTTAAATAACGCATACCTAATGTTCAACACTGGCTTAGCGCATGTAGACACGAGCGATTATTTAATATAAATTCGAAGTCTCGAAAAAGAGAGAGATATAAGCAAGGGATACGCCTATGTTTCTTAAGTTCAACGTTAGTAACACGAAACGAATATTCTCGAATTAAACTCAACGAAGTTTGTGTGTGCTTTTATCGGCGAAATAATATTCTGTTCGCGGCTACTAAAATCATTATAAATATCACGCGAAATATTAAAGGAATCCATCGTATTATAAATTCTTTTCTCTACGCTGTTTGTTTACTAGGCTTTATTAAATTATTAATTCCTTTGCTCGGTAGAACCCGAATAAAGATACACATAAGCTTCTCTGAGATTCGATATTGTATGTTGAGTCAATTTATATTTAAATAATCATCATTTTATTGACTTTAATTTAAATAAAATCTAAGAGAATCTTACAGCTGTAACTACTGTTTCGAAAGGATTTGAGCTCAGCTTTAATTTAAAAAAAGTTTCAAGCTTCTAGCTATCAATGCTTAACCCTTTCAGAACGGAATTATTATTTCATCATGAAAAGTTCTGATAACCATTTAGCGATGATAAGTGTTCATTTATTAAGCAATTTTTGCGATAAAAAATTTTTTTTTTTTTTTTTTTCTTTTCAAGTTTTCTCAGTTTCTATCAAAGATATAATAACTTAGGCCCTCAGTTTGAGATCGGAAATAGTTCACTTCAATCTAATACACATATTTTTTTTACAAAATTTGAAGCCATTTTTGCACAATTTCAAAAAAAACAAAAAATGTCAATGTACATTGTAATGTACATTGGTTCTGAAAGGGTTAAGAACTATATGCGTTTGAAAATCTAGCAACTTTTCTAGTGTTTTAATTGCCTGTAACTAGGGAAATATCCCTGGTAGAAAATTTCACTATTATTTGGGAATATTTTGACCAGTTTTAGAAAAAATAACCAAGAAATGACCAATATTAATCAGAAAATGACCAATTTATCCGCTTATTGAGGACGGTTAATAGTCAAAAACTGCTATAAATATGATAAATCATTTTATTATTTTATTATAATAAATAATACATTAATTTATTTTTTTATTATTAAATATTATACTAAATTATGAAAAAATATTAATATTAAATGAAATTTGGAACCACAAATATAACTTTTATCAATTATTTTTAATGAGAAACGAGTTCGATGAAAAAATTAAATTTATGTATCCCATTCACGATATTACATCAGTTAACTGTGGTTGACAAATTTTTTCTAAATCACAGTCTTGAGAACTATAATCACAACATTTAATTCATTTTCACTGTAATCATTTTTTACACTGTTTTTACAAACCTCAAATTTTACACTTTTCTACTCTTCTCCAATAGACTTGTTAAACTCATTGACTTAATACATTAGTCTATTTTCTTCCTTTTTTTTAAATTTTCTTTTCTTATTTAAAGACTCCGTACTTTTCAAAAAATGAACTACTTTATTAATTTGTGTCTGTTTTGCAGTTCTCTCAAGTTTTGGAAGCTCTAACGCTTTTTCTCTCTCTTCCTCGTTTTCTCTTTCTCTCTCACTCTCTTTTAGCGTACTTGCAAGGTAAGGTTAAAACAGAGTCATGGCAGCCTGAGAACTAACCTTAAATCTCTAAAATATTTATTTAAAGTCTCTGCCATTTTTACCATGCTGTAACATAATTTTTAGGCTTTTTGTGATCCGTTTTAACTTTATCGTATTAGCAAGTTAATTTTTGTAAAGAAATTCTCTCCATTAAAGAAAAAACTATATCTATGAATTTATTTGCATAAAGTATATATCTATATATATTAGCAATTTCACCATATTTTGGTCATTTTGTGATTAAAAAATGAGTCATAAAAAAATGACTAATAAATGACTAATGGCCATTTTTGAATGGTCTATTTTCTACCAGGGATTGAGTGTTTGTGACTATAACTTTAGCTTTTTCCATATTTTATCATCTAAAACCTTATCCCAAAGTTTGAGAAAAATCTGTGATCTGAAGGTGTGACACTCTCATAGTAAGTCGACTTAATCAGTTAAGGGGATGTAAAACGGACACTACACCTGTACTCATGAATTTGGCCTATCTTTTCATTATATTGCAAAACTTGATTAAAAGAAATGCTTTAGTTTGTAGTATTTACCATGAAGATTATTCAGTTAAATTTTCAAATAAATTCATTCATTAATTTTTCAGAATTTTGGGTTCCAATATTATATATTAAAATTTTTAGATTTTGTACAAGAAATCTAAAATTCTGAGAAACTAATGAATGAATTTATTTCAAAATTTAACTGAATAATTTTCATGGTACATACGACATGCTAAAGCATTTATTTTCTTAAAATTTTGTAATAAAATAAAAAGATAGTAAATATTTATAAGTACAGGTGTAGTATCCATTTTACATCTCCTTAATATAATCTAATAAATACCTATCTAGCTATCTATCTAAATGATATCTGATAAAAAATGTATTCGTATGTTTTCTTCAAAATTAAGAAGAGAAAAAAGATCTTATAA
This sequence comes from Anastatus disparis, assembly GCA_017163975.1. Classification (NCBI taxonomy): domain Eukaryota; kingdom Metazoa; phylum Arthropoda; class Insecta; order Hymenoptera; family Eupelmidae; genus Anastatus; species Anastatus disparis. Next base: position 960,926 of record JAFFSR010000072.1, read on the forward strand.
TCGATTATAAAATGAATATTTTCCTAACTCTTTTGAAGATTAAGAAGTTTTCAGTTATTTCCCTGTTGAAAATGAGAAAAATAATCAGGTAAGTTTCCTATTAAGTTTTGTTGTACATTGAATAGTAAACTTTCACCAATCAGGTAAACTAAAAAATTTACATATTGTGATTTTCAAAAATTTAATTACATTCTATATTTTATTCATAAGAAAAATGGTTCTATTAAATTTTTACTTTGGTTTGATAGTTTCGAATCCAAAATTCATTATAACATTAATTTAAAAAAAGATTTGAAACTAGAGCTCTAAAATTTATTTTTTCTATTTTGGGATCCAATTAGAACTTATTCCCTCAATTTTATCAATTTTTATTTTTTAATTGTGTCAGTGAACATAAAATATCTCATGTACACTGAACGGACACTGATTCGCAACCCCATGTTCGTACCTTTTGAATATACATGGGGTCGCGAATCAATGTCCGTCCAGTGTACATTCATACAAGTGTATTATTTTATTAAAAATTTATTAAATATAATAAAATAATATTTGAATGAAATTTATTTTAAATAGAACTCAAAGATTTAAAGATAAATTTTTAAACGTTCTAACTTTGTATGTAACTTTTTTGAAACAATTTTCAAATAGTTACCATTCTCTCACATTAAAAAATACACAACTGTATTTGCTAATAAATTGTCCGTTTCGGAAATAATAAACAAAATTCATATTTTATAAAGCTATATTGTACAGTACCTTTAAAATTTATAAAGAGTATCAAATTTTTAAGAGAAATAACGGGTTCATATGGAAATATTTTGTAATTATGACAGCTTTCAAATCAATGACAAATGATTTTTCATTCAATAAATATGCTAGTAGATAACAAATTTATGATTTTTATTCTGGTTTTGAATTATACTTTCTAAAATCATGTAAGAATTATTTTCTAATTTCATTTTATAAATTCATATTTTTAAATTTAAGGTATCAATGATTTCAAATTAAAACTTATGTCTCTAAATTAATGACATTTTATTAAAATTATAAATAAATTATATTTTTTCAAATGAAATAAATATTTAGCACTGTATAATAACCTATATTTTTAATTGAATGTTCAACGTCATTCATTTAACAAAACAGTAATTTATAAGTCTCTTTAAGTTAATTACATGACAATATAATTCTTTTTCTTAATAATTGTATAGGATTATTCTGTTAAGTCCTGGCTTGCACCAGGACTAAATAAAAGTGAATATGTTATTTAATTATATTAATTTTATATATGAATTATGTTCTCTTGAAATATTTGACTTATTTATAAAAATGTAGTCATAAAGATAAAGATGTATGAATTCTAGAGGTGGAAAAGCTCCACCAATATTTAATTGAACAAAATCGCTCTCACAATTGAATATTATTAAAGGATAAATTCAATACTTTGAAATAAAGAATTTATTAAATAATTATATATTCTTACCTTGTAGTACTTCTTAAGTATATTGGTGCTGGATATGGGCAGACAAATGAATAGGCACGATATGTAAATATATAGATCCTCGAGGTTTATTAATATCTTTTAACACTTTTAATACAATAGATTTTTATACGCGTATATAATTTAATAATCGATGTATGTATATTTAGTATTAGCAATTGCTTTTGAAATATAGAACTTGACGGGCAGTGTAAACTTGTTACCAATAAGAAACCCGGGGTAATGTCCCGCATGTCATTTGTTTTATTTGGCTTTTATACTCATATTTTATAAGATTTATTATCTTTTACATCAATTTTTATTTATAAATTTTCTTAAAGTTTGATAATATGTTTTGTAATGGTTTTTAGGATTCGTTTGGTAATTTCGAAATATAAATTTTGATTTTTTTCTTATGATCTACTTAATTTCGCTTATAATAAAATAATGCGACTGTTCAATAACTGAGGAATTTTGATTTACCAATGTTAATAAAAAAGATACGTTTATGACGTAACAATTTAATAAAAGTAATATCTCATACACTTGTGCATAGATTTAATTTTTAAATAAACTTACTAGGAGAGTATCACATCTTTGGATCACGGATTTTGCTTGAACTTTGTAATAAATTTTCAGAGAACAAAATATAGAATAGCTATTACTTATAGTCACAAACGCTAAATATTTCCCTAGTCCAGGCAATTAAAGAGTATCAATAAAAAATTTACTAGATTTGTAAATACTCATAGCTATTAAGTATTAATAAAACTTAAATAAAAACTATTCTCGAATCCTTTCAAAATAGCATTTGCAAGATATAAAAAATTTTTTTTTGAATGTGTAGATATGTCAATAAAATATTTTTTACATTTAAAAAAAGATTTCATTCTTCGAAAATTCTATGTATACTTCTTAGTAAAATAATGATATACTTTATTTATAAACTATATTATTAATAAAGGTTACTATTCAATATACAAAAAAACTAATTTTCAGTAACACATGACACAGTATTTTTGGAGAAAGTTTTGTATTAGAATAAAAAGAATAAGAAAATAAACTTACCTCAGTATCAAATATTTAAGAGCTTATTTTGCTGTTGGTCGATACTGGCAATAGCTTCATTAAAAAACTATCTAAATGTTCATCTGATTTAATTTATTTGGATGCATTACCTTCTCGTTCATGACAATGACTTCCCTATCTTATACAAACGTAAGATAATTTTACTTTTTGTCTTTGGCCTTTGAGAACACTCTCAGCTTCGATTAATGCAGTAAAGCAGGTAAATTTTTGTTAACAGTAACTATGAAACGTGCAAGTAAATCTACAGATCTTATCTAATAAAGTAGATGTTTCTTAATTAATTTTCAAAGTTCGCAGATTTCGCATCCTGATTTTATTGATCATTCTAATTTTTGATTATGTAAATAAGGTATTCTCTATAGCAATAATCAATGACGCAATAATAAACGGCCGACTACGTCGCTGTGTTAAAGTAGATGTAACAAAATCATGGGTAGTAGTTGTATTACGGGCAATTCTCGGTTGCAAGAGAAGCTGAATTGATACAATATTATCGAGAGAAAAGCTGGGATCCAAAGTAACGAGAACAGTGAAAACATCATTTCTTAAATTAGTACATTCGTCAAAAAATACAGCACAATGTACCATATATAATGCACGCTTAAGACGTGACTGCCAAGCTGCCTAAGAATCAGACTGTTTTAACAAAGACTTACAAAGGAATGCTTGACCCTTCGGATGATAGATTTTGATAGAACTTGACGAATAACTCTGTTTTATATATAAATGAAAGCTTCTGGAATGATTCATTTCATTGGATCATCTGAATGGATTTATGAATAAGTCAATTTTTCAAAATAAGCTCCATTTTCGCAATAATGCTTACTTCATACTTAATATTGTCCTCTGCAAAAGGTTCTATTAATTTTGTGGGTGAGAATGAAAGTGGCATAAGTCACATTAAAAAAAAATTTAGTTAGTGATACATTTTGTTTTTTTAGCATTAAAACAACTTATTATCCAATATAAGATCGCTATGTATATACAGTTAGTAATAATCAATTTAGTCACAGTTATCCCTATTTGATATAAAGCAGGACGATTAAAGTGTTTCCAAATGAGATAAGTATTTAAATAAATTATTTCGTTGGATGATTGCTCTGATTATATTTCAAGTAGTGATTCAGAATCATAAAGTAATGAAACAAATGATAGTTTAAAAAAACGACAAGCTGCCAACAAAATAAGAAAAAAATAAAGGAATCCCAAAAATTATAGTCGACAAAAAACATATGTTAAACTTACTTCGATTCATTCCACCGGTACATCATAATTTTTTAAAAAATCTTACTACTAGTGAAAATAATTATAATACATTGATTTTCAATGAATCTGATATGGAATAAAATTTTTGTTATTTCTGTGATATTGTGTTATTTTAATATAGTTAATACAAACATTTGTGAAATAATATTTGTTCAAATAAAAAATATAATTATAAATTGACAATCGAATTCTTTTTTTTTTATTATTAAAAATGATAATGGCATAAGTTCATGAACACTTACAACTTCAAAATTTTTTATTAGAACTAAATTGACATAAGTCACAAATGGTAAAATGTTTTTATCGTAATAAAAAAAATCGAAAATAAAACTATACATGAAAACATGATCTTCTATTTCTAAGGTATAAGGCCTGAGTTAAAGTGAAAACAAATACATTTAAATGGAATAGTTAAAATATTTTTCTTTGTCTATGACTTGATTTCGTCTATTTTTGTAGTTGCTGCAAGATTTCTCAGCCAGTTTTTAACAAATTGACTTCAAAATTCCCAGAGATCTTTAATTTATATAATTTTACAAATTTATCGTTACAGTTTTTGAAAAAGTATATAGTAAAAAAGTTGAAAATATTTAAACGTATCAAGTATCGAAATTCCAGCACAATGAACTTGTGAAGATATATAAGTTGAAGATCTCTGGGAATTTTAAAGTCAAATTGTTCAGAATCGGCTAATGGATCCTGCAGCAACTATAAAAATAGACAAAATCAAGCCATCGACATAAAAAAGGATTTCAACCATGGAACTAGATCTTTCGACATTATTAATAAATTAAAGTCATATTGAATATATATTTAAGATAAAATAAAGTTTCATCAATTAACATCAGGAGAAAAATAATGTATGATTACATTTAGATTTGATTTTTGTTTTAAACTTCAACTCAGGCCTGACACCTTAAGTATATTATAGTAAAAAAGTATGATTCCCTTATAAAAATATATGAAAATATATAAAAACGATGTTTCAAAGACTGCATTAGATATGTTAAATCCAACGAAGCTTTGACATTCTATTATCAAACAATTAAAGTGATACCTAATTTTTGACGTGAGAATGATGATAAATTTATTCTTCTTTATGACGTTCTACGACATGAAAGTAACATTTCGTGATACCCTTTGAAATGATTTTCTAAAGATTTAATTGGATATATTAGATCCAATAAAGCTTCAACACTTATTAATATATAAGTAATATTTGATTATTTTACATAAGAATGATTGCAAATTTATTTTATCCGATGATCTTGTACGACATGTCGTTAGAATTTCATGATACCTTTTAAAACGCATACAATATATATTAACTAACGACTCATCAATCTAATCAAACATATATGTATGTGAATATGAACATATATGTATATACATATGCGTATGTGTATATTCACATATAAATATGTACATATACATACATATATATATATATATATATATATATATATATACATATGTGTATGTGTATGTTCACATATTAATATATATATGTTTATATATATATATATACTAGGGGGGGTTCCCCCCTGCTCGCGCTGCTCGCCAACCCCCGTTTATATTTACATTATGTCAGCCAGTAATGAAATTTTGTACTGACCAAAAGTATAAGAAAAATTAATATTAATTATATATTTGCTCAGACAGATTTCCACACCACCCAAAGAGGTACTGTCAATAATACCTTACAATTAATAATTTATAATTTAAATTGAATAATGAAAAATGTATGGTTTTATGGTGCGTTGATTTTTTTTTGTTTTATTTTTAATAATTATAAAAAATTAATTATAATAATTTTAAGTTATTTTAAGTCATGTTAAAATTAATTAAAATTATTCCTTTTTCTTTATAAAATTATTCAAAATAAAACCATGGTTACCTTCGCCGATAGCCCTACACAACCATGAGAGTCTATATTCCTTTCTCCTTATACTATAGACTCTATTTACAATCCATCCTCCACCATCAGTATTACATATTTAAACAGAGTTTTAAAATCATTTTATAATTCGTACAATTTGTTATTATATTATTGTTATATAACAATTGTTCAATTAATATTTATCTCTTTTAAATCTTTGTTTAAGTATGTTTATTAGAATAATTATTATAACTTGATATTTTTCAATTAAATATTATTGTAACATGTCTTACAATAATATAGAAAAGAAATTTTTTTTATTATAATTATTCTAAATTTAAAATTTAATACCTGATTGAATTATATGTTTTTTAATATTATTATAATTAAAAATTTTCCAATTATTTCTTATATTTGAATATTAATTATTATTATTTTTTTTTATAACATTTAGTATCTTTAATTCATATACTCGAAATCAATATATTCCTTTTTTTTTCAATATAAGTTATATTCAAAGTATATATTTTACTAATTAATACTATAATAATATTAATAATTAATATATTTCATAAATAAAACGATAAAATTAAATAATATAATTTTTCCTTATTTATTAATTATTTTATTTTATTTTATTTTTAATATATCTTAATTTCATTTTTAAGTCTTTTGGATGTATAAAATATATATCTATATTGTTTTCTAATATCCTTGACTTTTTTGCTAGTATTAAAAAAGAAATATTAAAATAATTTTTACAAAATTAATAGAATGTATTTTCATGTTTGTTTTTTTTTTAAATTATCGATTATTTATTTATTAATAAATAATTTTCAATATTATTTATTAATTAAAAAAATCAATATAATATAATACATAATGATATGAATTTTATTAATTTTTTTTTGTTTCATAAAATAATTTTTTATTTATTCTTTAAACATTTTATTATATTTAAATTCAATTAAAAATGTTTAAGTTATAATAGGATTTTATTTGATTTATTTAACGTTTAATGTCTGTATCATAATTATAATAATATTAATACAATTAATTACTAATCCATGTACGTCATAAATAAAATTATAAAGTGAGTATTTTATTAAATTTTATTTTTTTTTTTTAAATATATCTTAATGCAAATAAGTCTTCTTGATGTATGAAATATATTTTAAATTACTGTTTTAATATATTTGATTAATTTTTTGTTATTTTAAAAGATATATTTATTATTTTTATTGATTTATCACTTAAATATATTTTATATTATATTTTATAATATAAAAAAAATTATATTAGCAATACGTAATAAATATTTATAATATATTGTATTATGAGTTGTGATATAATATTCCATTATTGAGTCACGTATTTCTAACTTATATTGAATAATATTATTTGTCATATATTTATAATAATATGTTACGTTGTTCCAATTTTCAAAATGAAGTTTTTCATTTTCAATTCCGATATAGTTATTAATTGCATTATTTAATCTAGATAAATCTGTATTTTTATTCAAATTTTCCATACATTCTTCGTACTGCTCTTGAAACCGTTCAAATTCGTTTATTTGGTTATTTAAATCATCTAATTCTCCTTGATGTTGTAAGTTTTCTACAACAATGTATTCATTTAAAACTGGATCCCATTCCATTTTAGAATGATTCAATTATTATTAGTATTAATTAAATTATATTTTAAATAACTTTGTTATTATTTTTTTTTATAAAATATTTGAAGTTTGTTTTTTTCTTTTTTATTATTTTAAATTAATTTTTTTATATAGAAAAAGTTTTTTTTTTGTTATTTTTCTAGTACTTCTTTCCATGCTATATTAGTTAATTCATTTTTATTTTCTAATTCATTTTAAATATGTATTTTAGAAGGATTTTACTTCTTGAAAGAGCAACATATAATTGTCCATGTGAAAATAAAGGTTTTTTTATGAATATTCCTACGTTTTCAAAACTTTGACCTTGTGATTTATTTACAGTTATAAAAAAAGCTAATACAATGGGGAATTGTTTTCTATATAAAATAAATGGTAAAGACGATGATTCATTTGTGCTTAATGTAATACGAGGTATAAAAACTTTATTTCCTTTATTTTCACCTGTAAATACTCCAGCTTCTATATTGTATTTAAATAATCTCGTTATCTTTAATCGTGTTCCATTGCATAACCCATCTTTTATACTTAAATTTCTAATGAGCATTATTACGGCATTTATTTTTAAATTAAGTTTATGTGGAGGTAATCCTTCTCGTATATTATTTAACATTTCGATTGGATAATTTAAATGAATATTATCATCTGTTTGATCAACACCCTTATATGTTGCATAATCAATACTATAATATGTCATTGTTTCATTATTAATTAAATTTAATATTTTATTATTTAAAATATTCATATCTTCATTATGCGTACTTGAAATAACATTTTTCGAAAAACAATAATTTTTGTTAATGTTTCGATAAATTTTATTGCAAACATTATTAGTTTTCCATTTTTCTGGTATAATAAATATATCAACTTTTTCTTCTCCGATATCCAATAAAAATGATGAAAAATTTTCATCATTAGATCTTATATTTTTTTTTAATTTAAAAATATGAAACATGGGCCATAGGGTTGAATATTTTATAGTTTGTTCTATAATTGTATTTTTATTTCCATGTTTTAATACAGGTAAAATTTGACGAAAATCTCCACCTTAAATAATAATTTTTCCTTCCAAAATTTCATTATTATGACAGACATCTTTTAATGTTTTGTCAACTATTTCTAAAGCTTTTTTAGGAATCATTGATGCTTCGTCCCATATAATTACATTTGCTTCTCTTAATTTTTTCTTATCTGAATCAAATTTTAAAAATGCACTTTTAATATTGTTTAAGTCTAACGGTAATCTAAAAGTTCGGTGACTGCTTAAACCTTTTGGTAGTGAAATTGAAGCAATACCTGTCCAAGCAATTGATAAGAATTTTTTTTTTATTGTTATAAAATAATATATTAATGTTTTATATAAAAATGTTTTTCCAGAACCTCCTGGTCCATCTATGAAAAAAATTTTATGATTATTATTTATTATTTGTTCAAAAATATGTTTTCGATCGTTATTCTATTGTTTATACATTTTATCAAATTTTTTTTTACTAAAACTTATAATTTCATCATTAGACCGATTCCATCTCAAATCATGCAATCCGACTGCACCTATCCCTCCGAACTGCTTAAAAATTTTTTATATTATTCTACTTTGAAAATAAGCGTATACGTATTTTTTTATTTTTTAATATCATCAAAAATGCTGTTTTTATGCACTTTCTAAAAATGACTTATAAATTTTCAATTCTCAAAAATCGAAAATTTTTTTTTTTTTTTAATCGTTTTTATCCCTGTAGTGATCTTTATAAATAAATTTAGGCTCGTTCAATGCTACAGAGGATGCTCTTTTAATTCCACTGTCTTTTATTTTTTTTAACAAAAAAACGGAAGTGCAATTGCACTTTTTCTAAAAAATGAAAAATGCATTTTTCTCAAAAAAACCATTTTTTTGTCTCAAATTTTTTTTATGGATAGGTGGCCTTAACGGCATGTCGGAGCTGCAGCAATCGAGTTTTGCTTTTTTTATTTTATCAATATCTTTTTAAATACTTAAATTAAACAAATATAATGACTTGTCCGCACTAAAGCTATATTTATACAATAATTTTTGTTAAAATAAAAAATCATTTAGACTTTTTATTTTTTTATGAGCTTGGATTGGAAATTAGATATCAAACTCGACAAACCTAACCTTAAAATACGACATATTGAAAGTTTTTATTATAACTTTGTATGTATAATATTTTGGTGGATTTCTTGAGTTGTCCGCACTAGAGTTTAATCTTACAAATTTTTTCTTTGTAGCAAAGAAACTCGATTAAACGCATCGTTTATTCATAAGTTAAGATTGGAAATATTATTAGAAGGCGGACAGCTTCGTCATGCTCTTAAGACCTATATTTTCATCGGTGTGGAATTTGGAATATTTTGGTTTAGTAAGAGATATAAAAAAAATTGAGAAAAAAATTTTCATATTTACATAAATGTAAATATGTCATAGATACAACAAATATTTCAGGAGTAAGCGCATTTCAGATATATATATATATATATATATATATATATATATATATATATATATATATATATTTGTACGTACATAGCTTTTATGCAACTCATAGGTGTTGTGCTGTACATATATATATATATATATATATATATATATATATATATATATATATATATATAGTGCATAAATTTTGCGTTAAGTATAAGAAATTATGTAAAAAAAAAAGTTCTATTTTTTTTTCCTTTCTTATGAGTTTTGGACTTTTTCTTATTGCGCACATTCTTCTTTGACGTAATTTTTCTTTTCTTTTTTTTCTCTTTATTTAATAATTTTGTGAAAGGATGAGCAGCAGTTCGAGCCATATACAATTTTTTCTTTGTCCCTACTTTTACTTTCCATACGTGGGTTTTTTCAATGCCGGCCAATTTAGGGGTCTTAAGCTACTCTTTTATTTTGCTTTGCCTAAAAACTTCAATATCTTCTTTTGGCAGTAAGATTAATTTAACAGCGTCAGTGTTAGGTTGAACTTTTTTTACAAAAGCATTTGCAGCTTGTATTGATTCAACATGACAAGTTTGAAGATTATGTCTGGTTGCATAGTGTTTTACTAATCCACCGACGCCATCAACCGCACCTTTCCCATGCCCCGTAGCTGAAAACAACCATTTTTGATTGTTAGAAGCTTTTTTCATTTCATGTAATTGAAATCGATTTTTGAAATGACTTGCGGCTCCATCTGTTATAATCGATATTTGTTCTATTGAATCAGTTGAATCATTTTTCATCAACTCAATGATTTTTTGCATCGCCAACAAGGCATGAGCGGAATCATGTTTTGTATCATCACTGATGACAGCAAAACTTTTTGTTATTGTTCCTTGATAACAAACAGCTGTAAAAATAAAAATCTGTTGATTGACCCAGTGATTGCCTTGAACAGGACTACTAAGAATCACCGCCCAATTTTCTGCAAAATCACCATGCAGTACAAGATGTTTAGAATTAGTTCTGGCCATCTCTTTTTCCTCTTTTATGGCTTTTCGTTGTATGTTTTGAATATACATGTGGACGCTTGTTTTCACCGTCCAAATAGTAAGATTATTTATAAAATTGGACATTATTAATGTTTTTTCACGAGTTGCCCATTTTCCCACAAAGCAGAAACGATCTCATCATGTTCATTTATGATTTCCAATCCAAACAAATTTAAATTAATACCACGAGAACCCGGGCATATAGAACAATCTTGGAAATAGCACTGCTCTGATGCATTTGTACAAACAATTGCTGACAAAAGCATGGAGCGAAGATTATTCAGATCTGAATACTTTCCTCCGATGAAATTGTTAATACAGTTCACATATAAATCAAAATTTGCACAGTAAATGCAGAGACAGACTTCTTTAATAGGATTCAACATAACAAACTTTGGTCTTAAGGTATAAAACTTTGTTATGCCCATTTTTATTTCTGGATGTTCTTGTTTGAATAATTCATATATCTCTTTTAAACTGCGCGTTAGAAAATGTTTTACTTTTTTTTCTTTTTTTCCATTTTCTTTAACGGTCACAACGTCAGATTTATTGGGACTTTGACGTGTACAGTTGAAATCGTCATTCAGAAAATATTCCACTGCGATTTTCGTAGACTTTACGTCTAAGGGATGACCAGTGTATACATCAGGTTGAGAATATATTCCCTTAGTTTTTACAAGCATTCATGCTTTATCAATCATGTAAACAGTCACTTCGGGAAAGATAGATAAAATTTTAGATTTTGATACCGACAAAGGAATTAGCGTAAGAATTTTAATTTTTTCATTGATACTGCCACAAATTTTAAGCGCTACTCCCAAATTGTTAAATCATTCATTGCAGAAGCATTGAGAAAAACCATTATTGGATGCATCAATTGAAACATTGTATGCTTCCGATAATTTGCAGCTAGTTGCAGAGGAAAATGAAGAAATAAATTCTGATTTCTTTCTCGTGACGTATGTTTCTAAAGAAGAGTCATCAACAGCTCTCTTCCTTTTCAGCGGTGAAACATTACCGAAGGAACTTGAAATTAAAGTCTCGTTCAAATACTTAATCCGCTCTGGAGTGCTTGCACGAAAATCGTGGTCTTCAGATGGACCAAGTAAGCATCATTATCTGAATCGATCGCATCAATAATTTTCGTTGATTCAATTTTCTTGATGCGTTTATAACAGTTGAAACATACATAATCAGAACTATGTACCGCCTTGTCAGGCAAATGTTGCTGCAGATGTTCTGCTAAATTTTCGAACATTCTAAATTTGGTAGCGGTATTATAAACAATTTTTTTGTGTGATCCAAATAAATTTGGACACGTCCGTCTCTTCTTGGAATAAGTTTCAGACATATTTCAAAATGAGTCTCAATATCTAGAAATTAAACGGTATAAAAGATGTAAGATAACTACCATGAATAGCTGCTTTCTTAAGTAAACCTAAGGCTCTTAAATTATCTATGCGATATTTAGCCACCTAGCGGTATATCTAGATATCTACGTATATATACATCTGTTATGTAAATATGAAAATTTTTTCCTCAATTTTTTTTATATCTCTTACTAAACCAAAATATTCCAAATTCCACACCGATGAAAATATAGGTCTTAAGGCCACCTATTCATAAAAAAAATTTGAGACAAAAAAATGGTTTTTTTGAGAAAAATGCATTTTTCATTTTTTAGAAAAAGTGCAATTGCACTTCCGTTTTTTTGTTAAAAAAAATAAAAGACAGTGGAATTAAAAGAGCATCCTCTGTAGCATTGAACGAGCCTAAATTTATTTATAAAGATCACTACAGGGATAAAAACGATTAAAAAAGAAAAAAAAATTTTCGATTTTTGAGAATTGAAAATTTATAAGTCATTTTTAAAAAGTGCATAAAAACTGCATTTTTGATGATATTGAAAAATAAAAAAATACGTATACGCTTATTTTCAAAGTAGAATAATATAAAAAAATTTTAAGCAGTTCGGAGAGATAGGTGCAGTCGGTCTGCATGATTTGAGATGGAATCGGTCATTAATTTCTTTGTTTTCCTCGATATAGTTTTCATTTGGTTTAGGTAAACCAAAATTGTCACATGACATTTGTTCTTAATTTAATATTTGATTAATATGGGATAAAGCTTTGTTCTCTTTATTTTCTTTAAAATCTTCAATAAAAAATTTTTCATATTTTTCCCAAATAATGTTACCTTCAATATTTTGACATAATAAAAAACATGCAAAAAATTTACGTAATTGTACTGGTAACATAACATGGCATGCTTCTTCAAAAATATAATAAATTTGTTTTTCGTGTTCTATTAAATTCATTGCAAGAGCAGTTTCTTTATAAGTATTATAAGTTACATTTTTATAAGTTCGTAAATCTTTAAAATTTTAGATAAGTATATTTTTTATTATATTATAATCAGTTTATATTAAATTTATTTTTTAATAGTATATTTTAAAATAATATATAATTAAAATTTAAAATACTTATAATTTAATATTTCCTTATAAATTAATTAATTATGATTTATTTTAGTTTAGATTGATTTAAATATATATTAAAAACAATAAAATGGGTAAGAAAATCATAATAACTAGAGTTATAATTTTAAAATAAATATATTAAAAATATATTATAAATTTATATAAAATCGTTTTTTAAAGAATTAAATTTAATTAAATTGTTTATTTAAATATTAAAAAATTAATATCACACTCTTCATATAAAAGATTTATAATTTGTTATATAATTTATATTATAACTGTTTAAATATAAACAAACGAAAAGGATATAAATATATTTCTTAAAAGTCAGCTGTATACCGACACAGTTACCTGTTTTACCGAATCTATTTAAAATTTATTTTCTATAAAAACTAATAGCTTCAGGCAGAAATAAAGGGATGGTTTCGATTCGTGTAATAGAAAGCAATATTTTCTCTGATAAGAATAATATAATTCCACCGTTTTATTTTCAAGAAAAGTTGGAATAACTTAAAAATCCCATTATTTGACACTAATTTCTAATTTTTTAAGTTATTCCAACTTTTCTTAAAAACGAAGCAATAAAATTAATTCATACTAATCAAAGAAAATATTACATTTTATTAAACACATCAAAACCATCTCTTTATTTTTGCCTCTTGTTGCTAATTTTGGGAAAAAAGTCAATTTTTTAATTAGAAAAGGACAGAGATACAGCGGACTCTTAAAATATTGAAAATATTAGAGAAAAATAAAATAAAAATTATATAACTTTATTTATTTGTATAAAGAGTATAAAAGATAAAATTTTACATTAACAATATAATTTTTATTTTTACTTTTTCATAAATAAATGAATTAATAATTATTATAGTTATTTTTTTAATTAATAAAAAACCTACAATAACATTTTTACTTTTGACATTTAAAGAAATGTGAAAAAATTTTTTGGATTTATATTATTTTAAAAGTGGTTATGTAGGGCTACTGGCGAAAGGTACCACTTTTATTGTTTAATTTTTCTTTATAAACAGAAAAAAACCCAACGCGCCATTGACAATACCTCGTTAAACTGATAAAAAAAATAAAAACTTCTACTTAAAACTTTCACAAGATAAACTCAAGAAAACAAGAAAACAAATTTAAGCTAACCTGAAAGAAAAATCTTTTAGATGTAGGAAATTTTTTAATAAGTTTTTCTGACCAAGACAATCAAGACAAAGTAAAATGTGCTTTTCTTTTAGGCAAATACAGTTTGGACCCAAAAAAAGTAAGCTTAAATGTTGAAAGTAGAAGTTTTTTATTTTTTTTTGTCTCAGTATGGGTGGTGTGGAAAGTTGTCTAACGAACGTAGTTATTATTTGATAGTTAAAAAATAATTATATCAATAATCTATAATATTATTAACTATGTATTAAATATATATATTCCATTATATAGCCTTAAACAAGTATTTCATAAATATAATATTAAAAAACTTTTTTCTTAATAGTTTATACTTCAAATGAATAATTAACGTTTAAAAATAAAATAAAGAATCAATATATTTAAGATAATTAAATACCAATATTTTTCATAACTAAATTTGGTCTCTAAAGTATTGGAGTCATCAAACAAGAAGGTTTTTTAAAAAAATATTGGTAAAATTTAAATATTTAATTAACGATATAAAAATAAACACTAAATGATTATGAATAGTGTATTAGGGACATGAGGGATAGCAAGAGGGGTGACTTGGGTAGTGAGGGGGTGATTTGTGGACTGATGGGTAGACTTGGGTAGGAGAGGGATGACTGGGGTAGAGGGGGAAATCTTTTTTTTTTTTTTTAAAGACATTTCAAGAGACATTTTTACGTTATTTTGAGGGGTGACTTTTGATTTTTTTGGAGGAGAAAAAAAAATGAGGGGTAGGAGTGATGGGGTAGTAGTGGAAAGAGTGATAGTAGTGGTATAGAGAATGAGTAACAAATACATTGATAAAATAAGGTAAATTTAGCTAAATTATCTGAGGGGGTGAGTGACGTACGAGGGGTAGCAAGAGGGGTGACTTGGGTAGTAGAGGGGTGTCTTTTTTTTTCTCAAAAAAGATCATTTTTAGACAGATTTTGACGTTATTTTGAGGGGTGGATTGTGATGTTTTAAGCATACAAAAGAGGGGGAGGAAAAATGAGGGGTAGATGAGGAGGTTTTTTTCTTATATAACTATATAATATAGGGAGATATATATATACTGCGACAAGTATTCATACTCGCGCAGTTTGAATCTATCGCCTAACAGCCAAGCTACTAGGGAACAGCAGTTTCAAGTTCAGCCACTAGGTGGCAACCCCGCGCGTCGTTGCGCACAATGGAAAAAATGAGGCTCGGACATATAAGAAGCCGAGAAGCTAGCCAAGCAAAGCAGTATAGATTATGGTCTCCACTCTCTTTACCTGAGTGAGCACACAAGGTTAAGAGAGGATGAGGTAGATAGTAGCTTGCTGTCGTGGCTTGTGGCGTACCACAGTCGAAGATAGAAGCTTCTCGCGCTTGCACATAAGGGTAGACCAAGTGAGCACACAGGTCTACACTACAGCGCATAGGCAGGCAGTATTAGAGATCTTTCATCACGTCAAGTGAACACACAGGCGTAAATCTATGCTACCTAGAGCACACACTTGCAGCCTTTTTGTCGCCGCAATACTGACCGTTGCGCCGTCGAATTAAAGGGTGATGTCCACCCAAAATTTAATATTCTATTTTACATTTCGCCAACTAGCTTAATTAAGGGTACCGTCCACCCATAGCTTGTTGCGTCTACGTGTACGTGAATTATAGGATAAATTATAGGTGTCATCTATCCATTACGTTTTATGTTAATCAAAGGACTATTGCGATATTATTATATTGTTGCACGTAAAAGCCACCCAAACGAATCTCTTAGTTAAAAATAAACTATTATCTAGAATCATTTTTTCTCTTAAAGATTTATTAATTGATTCAATTATACTTTTATCAAATAGCCGTCAAGTAGCCGAGATTAATAGAGATCTAATTAATTTTGTGAATTATATTTTCATTTAAAGTTAGGTTAGATTACTTATATTATATGAAACAGTAGGGTTAGTTTTGATTAACAAATCATTATTATTTCATTATTGTAATCGTTGTTGTAAATGAGTTTATTAAGTACAATAAAGCCAAGGTACTCCCTAGCATAACTAAACGTGTTTAACCCGGTTACTTTCCTTCATCCTCCACTGTCCGTCCTTCCAACTCCTGCTGATTTCACCCTGGCAATCTCTGAAGCGTCCGGAAACAGGGGATTACACGTATTTTTCTCTTCTGAAAAGTAAAAACGTTAAAATATATGCATAAAATATTTATATGTAGCAGAATACATTCTGCTGCGAACATATGCATATATGGGCAAATCTTCAAAACTTTTAATTTTCTCGTGATGTTTTTGAAAAGTCCTTTTATGACTACTAGTGAGTTGCCGCATGATGCACACGATCTGAACTGGGTTTACACCTTTTGGGCAATCCTGTGACTCTATTTCTGATGGATTTGATAAGTGTACCATCAACGGCACAGTAGCTATTTCTATAAAACGTAAATTTTTACATACATAAAATTGTGTAATTTTTCATATATAAAAATTTACGTATTATAGAAATATTTACTGCGCCATTGGTGGCACACTTATCAATTCCATTAGAAATAGAGTCACAGAATTGCACAAAAGGTGTGAGCCCAGTTTAGATATTGTGCATCATGCGGCAACTCAGTAGCAGCTGCAAAATGACTCGCTACTAGTACATAAAAAGTTTTGAAGATTTGTTCATATAGATCTTTAAGTCATCTTCATATTATCTAGTCGTTAAGCATAAACTATAGTACAGAAACATAGTGAAATAGCGAACTGTCACAGTATATAAGTCGCGCTACAACCTAGAGAGAGGCAGTCCTTCCTGAGGTCTCAGAGTGGTCTCTCCGGGCAGTTATCACGTGATTGCTCGTTGCAGTTGTTAGGAATGATTCCGCTTGATCGAGTCTTTCGTTACCATGGGATTGCGCGTGGTGATGGGTGATTGCGACAGACTGAATCCTGGTAGAACTGTTAAGCTGATCATATAGTACATGTGATTGCACGTTACTCAAGGATAAGTGGTACAGTAAAAGTCGGCCGTCTGATTACAGTATATGAAATTGCTCATGCGTGATACAACCCATTGTCCTACCTGACGTTATCGCTGACGACAGTCATGTGGTCCACAGGATTGCTCGTGGTCATATGACAGTCTGGGTCGAAAACATCTGTATTGCACTGCGTTGGGCTCGGATTACAATGAACGTGATTGCACGTGATTGTAAAACGAGTTTACCCCGACAGCCGACAATTGTACCTTCCCAACGAGATGGCTTGTGGTAAAGGAGCAGCCAAGGTTGATGCATTTCTGTTCCTGCGTATGCGCAAACACGATTTGAGACTTTTTATGTATGACCGGTCAGGCGCTCGCGCATTAGCGAATTAAAAATTATTATTGAGATTATTGAAAATTAGTATTTTAAACGGGTTAAATAGTTAAATTAATGCATTTGAGTATGTTATATAAAACGTGTGAAACTTAGAGTAATTCGTTATTTCCTTTTGTTTCAGACGATTGAGTAGCAACAATAAATTAATCGTCTCCTAAATTTATTGTTATGAGATTAGGTTTACTTATTAGAATATATTTAGAGTTAAAGTTATTTTTAGTTGTTCTTATCTAATTTAGACTCTGAATCCGAATCCTGGCTTACTGAAGCGTCCGGCACTACTTAACCTTAAGTCCTAGATCAACACACACACATACACATATATATATATATATATATATATATATATATCTGTTGTTGTACTATTATAATAAGGAATCAATACAGAATTCCAGCCTTAATTCCTCATATCTAGCGACAAAAAACCTTTTTGTCACTGAAATATGTGCTTTTTAAGGTAAAAAATAGCTATTTTTAGGCTGTTTTTTACTCATTTTCATAATTCTACAAAAATTCAAGTTTTTAACATATAATTTAACAGACGGAATTTCCCAGCTTACAAGAGCTTTGGAAATTGATCTGGCAAATCCATTTTCATAAATTTAAAGTCAGCCTACATAACATAAACAAAAGATGAAATTTCGCTATTTTCCTGAATTTTGAATGGTTGTAGCGTGTTCCCCTCATAACTTTCGACTATTTTCGAGGATTAGTGAAATTGCTCTTAAAAAAAACATACTCTTTTGCTGATGAGTTAAATTTGGTTGAAAAATGATGAAAAGATGTTAAACTAGTAAATTTATTAAAAAATGCACTTTTTGCGATTTTTAAGTATCTATATCTTTAGTCTAGCAAAATATTTTTTGATGTACTGAACCAAAAAAGTTAGTTTACATAATGTACAATACCAGGAAAATATTTTTGTCAGCTATTTCTAAGTGTTTCTGATAGAAGAAAAAAATCCCTCTATTATTATGCATTATTTTCAATTTTTTACTTATTCAAAAAAATCAAAATAATTTTTTTACTACGTTTAGGCGAATAAGTCTAAATTTGGTATATTTAAAAATAAGAAGCATCTAAATTTCTATGAAACTCCAATTACAAGTAGATGAAGACACCTTTTATGTATAATTTGTTATTTAACGTTATGCTGCTTGCGAATCAATTTCTGATACTTATATTTTCAAAATCAAATTTAAATGGGATGTGACAAAAAAATAATAATTAAATTGAATATAAAACATTTTTTTATAAAAGATAATTAAAACAGTTATGCTATAGAAATATTTATTATTTACAATAATGGACTTATTCAAAAATTTTTTAATGAAATATCTATCATAATGAATTTATATTGAATATTTTTTTTTCTGTAGCGTTTTTATTTTTTCATTTTATCAATTCTTTTTTCTTTCTTCTTTTATATTAATTTCTTTCTTTCTCACCATTTAAAATGTTTTTAATATGATTATACTTAAATTAGTTGCTGCACCTCAATAAGCACGTTGATTTACTTAATGACATACCATTTCTTGCAGTTGAAGAAATGGCATACTCTTCGAATACTTTTATAAGATACACTAACATTATCACTTATGTAAAATTGTAAGTAACGTTCCAATTCCATTAATATTTGGTACTTCCTTCGCGGATCTTATCTACTACTCAGACTAATAGCAGAAACTGTCTGTAAGACACGTAAACTATCATATGATTTTCTCTGATTTATTTTTAGTTTCTTCATATTATACTGTTGAAAATTCTCTTTAAAATTCAAAATCTGAAACACCATTATTATTAAAATCGAAAAATTCACCTAATTAAGTTAAGATTTGATTAATCAAATTTCGTATTCAGAATAATTATTAGAAATTTAGAATTAATTAGAAATTTATTATGATTCAAAATCCTCTAGCAAATATAAAAGCTTCGGATTTATTACGACCACCTAGCATATATCTAATGTAGATTATTGATTTATTTGTGAAATTCTTACTGAATACGTTTATCACGATGCTCGTGGTTTTTTCACTTTAACATTTACGAAAATTACAACTTGTAGAGGATATGATCTTTAGTCGTTAAAAAGTATGCACATAAATGTCTTGATTTTATAAAAAAAACACTTATTTTAGACTATCAAAAAAGTATTAGAATTTATTATTACTAACAAACATAAATTAAAATAAAATTTTAATATGTAGTACATTACCAATTTCGCATACTCAATAAATCGATTTCATAGAAGATTAGGACATTTTTCTAGTTGCTCAGAAAAACATGATCAATTTTTGCTATGTGATTCTTCTTTTTTAAGATCTTGATATTTAAATAATTTATGTCGTTCTTCTAATGATATATCGATGCCCCGTACGAAGAAAAGCACCGTTCAGAAATCCCAATGTTAATTTGCATTTGAATTTCTGAACGGTGCTTTTCTTCGTACGGGGCGTCGATATTATTTAGATTGTATTCATATCCGACTTGTTTAATTTTGAAAATTTTCATTCTTTCTTAATCTATCTTTTTCAAGACCTTGTACTACATTAGTTTTTTGACTGAGTTTCATAATAAGTTGATAATTTATAATAATAATTAATTATGATTCTATTAACTTCATTTCGTATAAAGAGCATGAATCAGCATTTGAGCAAGCTCTTTCTGAGGCCCCTGTACTAGCTTGTCCATTTCAATTACCCTTTTGTATTACAAACCGATGCCAGTAACTTTACCGTGGTAGGTGTTTTAAAACAAGAAATTAACGAAGAAGCGCATCCGATTTATCATATTAGTCGCACGCTTAATCGAACAGAACGTTATTGTACCATATTATAAAAGTAATGTCTATCAGTTCTTTAATGACGCAAATCACTTTTATTCGGTCATATCATCGAATTTGGGTTTATTTCTGTTTTTATAGAAAATTTATTGTATGATAGGCTCCAAACAGTTTTCACTCTATGTTATTAAGTTCTGTTTATATAAGGAAAATAGTAATATAAACTTTTATTTAATTTTTTTAGTTTTACTTTTTTGCAATTCGACTCAAATTTATAGCTAAAACAATTAATACACGATATAAAACTATTATTTTGTTGCTTGATTCAATAATTGATAAATTGTTAATACTATTCGAAAAGTTTCTTAACAAGATCTGATTTTGTTTATATTTTATTAAGTGCATAATCACATATTTTTTACATATTATTTTAATTTTGAGAATTTTTAAAATTGAATTTTTAAAAATATATATTGTTTTTTTAAAATATGTAAAATAAAATAAAATTTAGACCCAATCTTTATTACGCTTTAATTTTAAGAAAAATTATATTTTTGCATTCTATAATTACTATTTCGAAAGAATTTGAGCTCATCTTTCATTTGAAAAAAGTTTGAGCAAAATCTGGAGGTCTGATACTCTCCTAGTTAGTCTTATTCGAAAAAAGCACATACTCTAAAGAGAAAAGTTCGAATACATTGAAAAAAGTTTAGTTCACCAGTCCTACGACGCAGTGCGCCCACTGACTTAAATGTAAAACAAATTTAGAACCTGGTTTCGTCCGTCAATAAAACATCAGTGGTACTAAATATCAAGTAGGGCTGAACTCTCTATAATATAGGCTTCCTCTGCCCGAGTCACCGTTTCCGTGTGACGCATGTTATTATTTGCTTTAAGTGAAAAAGAAAATTTTTTATTGAAATACCATTTTGAATATTTGCGCAACGATGTTGAATGCAAGTTATATATATTTTAAATATATTTTAAAAATATAGTTTAATTTATGTTTGGTT
The DNA here is from genome assembly GCA_017163975.1 of Anastatus disparis. Taxonomy (NCBI): domain Eukaryota; kingdom Metazoa; phylum Arthropoda; class Insecta; order Hymenoptera; family Eupelmidae; genus Anastatus; species Anastatus disparis. The sequence continues at coordinate 982,596 of JAFFSR010000072.1, forward strand.
TATTTTCATTACTTATCACTTCATGGTATAATGTTCCACGTAACCTCTAATCATCATTCTCATTTTCTCCTATAATTGGGTCCTTGCATGAAAAAATGCATTATATCCGTCAGGTAGAATACGAAAAAATAAAAGACCCGTATTTTTTTGTTTTTCAAAATATGATGAATTGCAAAAGTTAAAGCCAGTAGAAATTAATACAATTTTGATATATATAGATATAGCGCCAATGTATATGACGTCACGATTGCTAAAACAATCGTGACGTCACACAATTTTAACTGCCTCTATCTCTTTGAATTTTCATTTTTATGATATAAGAAAAAATACGTGTCTTTTATTTTTTCTTTTTCTAAATAACGGATATAATGGATTCAAAAAAAATTTTTCATGCAAAGACCCAACTACCTAGTGACTGCTGCGATAAATGAAGAGTTTTTTTCTTTAAGTATTGTCTTTATTTTTAAAAATCGCTTGGCTCACGGTAGTGAAAGAGGACACGACGGTTGAAGGAAATGTGAGCTAGAGGTGTCCTTAGGGAAGGAGGGGGGTATACTTTCTTAAATTTATTTTTTATACCACCTCAGCCGAAAATACGATCTTCGTTCCTGTGTAGCTTTGTCGAAACGCCGATTTCCTTTCCGGCTGACTAGATGTCGCGCATATCAGCATGAAAGAAATTCAAAGGCTCTAATGTGTTTTTAACTGTCGTATACAATGAGTGTGAGTAAATACATATGAGAACGTAGTTAATGCAAAAGACAAAGACGGACTAAAAATTCTCTTTCCCATCAACTATACGTTCTGACATGTATATTTATCACAACAAGTTGCAGTGGGCAACGAGTGTACAAGTAGGTGAGAGAAAGAAAGAAAAAAAAAATGCGTGGCGGCTTGAGGTACAGCGCGTGTAGAGTGGTTATTACGCCACATGAATGCGCGCACAGACTTTATTACCGACTCATGCTCGTTAATTTTCCTTTCTTATTTTTTGCTCAGGGCTTTTTGACATCAGTTAACCAACATCCCTCGTTTCACTCAGGTCGTAAATATTTATAAATGTTATACTTTGCGTGTTATTGTTTAGTAATAAAATTTTCCGCAGGCAAATATAAAAAAGAATATACATTACACGAGACAAATCTTGATGATTCCATCCGGCCGATTACCTCTCTGTCTGGACAAAATCATCAATATTAATCCCTTGTGATGTAATATACACTAAACAACTTTCAAAAATGTGAAAACTTAAATTCACACGTAAATTTATTTTAAAGTAGTTATATACATGTACAACAATTCCCTTACGGAAAATTTCTTGGCCCGGACATTTGACACCCTCACCTAGATCATGGAAAATGCAGTATTCTTAATTTAAATAAGTTAATACACTTACTACTTCTGACTTGAACCGATCCAATTTGGTGATACAAAACCTTTCATATATTACGAAAAATCTAAATTAATATCAAAACCCTGAATTGAAGCCCTATTAAAAGTCTGTAGGTATCATAGAAGCAGAGTTACAACCATTTTAGGATTTTTTAAATTTCTAAGTATCAAATCTGTAAAAGCATTTTTTTTATTTTGACCTATATTCTTAAAACTACAGTCGACGATCTGAGTCCCGCCACCTTCTCCTCCATCGACCAGCTCATGCGTTACACCCACTCGCTGACTAAAAGAATTTGTTTCCAAACATTCTGAGTCCCGCCACTGCTCTATGCGACTTTTTAACTTGTAAAAATGGATTTATTAGTTTAATTTTTCTGTTTAGAATACAATAAACGTTTATTGAAATAAAAGGTAACAAAAAATATTGTAATATTGCATAACTCTCATTTATATTTACTACAAAAAATATAAAAATTAAATTTTTTTATTTATAGGTAACATAAATTTAAAAATTAAAGAATATATTATTTATTGATGAACTAAATACTCATTGTTATTATAAAAATGAAATGAAATAAGATTTATTTTATATTTTATTTATAAAGCAATCACTTAAATTTTCAAATTAATAACATTTTATTGATTGATTAAATATATCTAGTTTAATTTTTATATTTTTTTCAATAGATATAAATGAGAATTATGCAATATTGTATTATTTCTTTGTTACTTTTTATTTCAATAAACATTTGTTGTATCCCAAACAAAAAAATGAAATTAATAAACCCATTTTTACAAGTGAAAAAGTCGCATAGAGCAGCGGCGGGACTCAGAATGTTTGGAAACAAATTCTTTTAGTCAGCGAGTGAGGGTAACGCACGAGCGAGTCGATGGAGGAGAAGGCAGTGGGACTCAGATCGTCGACTGTACTACATTTTTAGTCATATACCGTAAACATTTTTGCAAGAATAAATAAATAAACGTTATTTTACCTGTTGCGCTAATCTATCATTAGGGACTGCTTTTTAACATACAGTATTTTCATTTTTAATCTATTTGATTTTTGCAAAAAATTTATTTAGATATATATTTACTCTCGTGAATTATTAAACGCCCAAACAGTTAAAATATTGAGTTATTAACAATTTCTCATGTGCTCACAAGCTAGAGGATTTTATGCGATTCCATAATCTTTTATACATACTGCTTTTCCAGTTATTAGGCCCTTATTATGTCGCATCTTCAATGATTCTTTACAAGAGTGCGTTTTTCCTTCTTGCTCGAGGATCTCGTTGATTACTACCATCAACAAGGTTTCTTCTCCACGCACTATAAGTTATATCAGGTCGATCTCTTTACTCTGTTTCATGTCCAAGGTTCTTGAGCGCCTTATACACAATCAACTTTATTCCTACTTGTCAACATGGCAGTTACTTGACGCTTACCAGACTGGCATTAGATGTATCGCACTCTGTCGTTAGATGGGTTGCTTCTTATCTATCTGACCGGCTGTTGTTGATAGTGCTGGTAATCAGCCCAACATTATCATTCTTAACACTGGTGTTCCTCAATGCTCTGTTCTAGGGTCTTTATCATTCTCCATCTATATTAATGACGTTGTTGCTAATTTTCACTCTAACGTTAAATATCTGATATATACTGATGATCTACAAGTATACATTTATTTTTGGTCAACTTGATTCTTTTACCTTGCTGATATAATATACCTTATACAGAATTGATATACGGAATTAGACTATATAAAAAACATTTTATTGTTGAAATTTAACTTGGTTTATTTTTTGAATTAATAATCGTAGTGAATCATCATAATAAAGGTACATCAATAGTTTATTTTAATAATTTATCATCAGTGGGAGAGAGGTGGAGAAGGACAGAGCATATTCAGTTCATACGCGAACATTTAATAGTCAACTTTTCTCCCTATAATATACTTACGGTTAATAATATACTATTTATTTATTGTAAAGCATTATGGGTCTCTGATTCTGATATGCAAAAATATGCGAAAAGTTTACGGAAGAGATTCACCTCAATTAAAACATTTCCTGATACCAGATCAAATCACTGCTTTATTCCATGTGATGGAGAGTCGATGAAAATTAAGGTCACCTCTTTTGACAACGTTGAAAAAGTTATTCAATTGCAACTATATTTATATTTTCTAAGAATTAAAAAAATTGATTATATTTTTCTTTATACAAATAATATATTAATAATAATAATTTTTAATAAAATCGATAAATAATTCTCCAAATTGCACTAAATTATTATGTTAAGAATCGAAAAATAATCCTTTCACAGATGTCAAAATCAATTCCTAATAATTGATCAGCGCAACAGATAAAATAACGTTCATTTCTTCAAAAACTGTTTACGGTATATAACTAAAAATGTATTAGTTTTAAGAATATATTTCAAAATAAAAAAAAAAAGCTTTTACACATTCGATACTTAGAAATTTAAAAAATCTTAAAATGGTTGTAAATTCAGAATTTTAATATTAACTTCGATTTTTCGTAATATATGAAAGATTTTGTATCAGCAAATTGGATCGATCATAACTCTGGCACTAAGGCTACTAGAGGGCTGAAATTTTTACCGTAACGTTTTATCAAAAGGCACAACAACATACTATAATTTGGTGAAAATCTCTGGACCCCCCCCAACGAAATTTGGCGAAAAGTATTGACACTACTCATATATATGTATATATATATATATATATCCAGCATATGTAGAAAAACTTTTAAGTATCTAGATTGAAAGGATCAAGAGTTATAGATTCTTAAAGTTTAGAAATTTTTCAAAATTTTCAAATCGTTTTTCGATCATTTTTTTCTGAGAATTCCGATGTTTTAGAGAGGAATTCATTAAGACACTTTTTGTTGTAAATGAGAAGGGGAGTAAGCATGACTTCCTGCAGACCTAAATTTTAAAGTTTTCTGGTTGTTTCTTGTACGTATTACATGGTAATCAAAATTACTCATTGTTCGCCATGTTAGAAATTGTTTTTCGAGGGTTAATTTTCTTGCATTCAGCATAAAATTTGAAATAAATTCTGAATCTTGGTAGCCAAAACCATTAATAAGGATTTATGACATTTTAAAATAGATATTATTAGGCATGATTCATTTTTCTTATGTAAATATCAGAAATGAAATAATTTTTAAAGGTCACGCTTAGAGTCGTTTCTCCCAATACTTTTTTGTACTTTTAGATGGTTACTCTTAAATAGCCGCTTGGTTGCTTTGGTATAAGTGTGGGTGGCGGTAGACGGGTAGGGGATTGGGCTGTAGATGGTTTGAAATGTGGTGTTATGGAATTCACTCGCCTAGCTTGTGCGTACATCTAGGTTCGTTGGCCTTGCGCCATAGCTCTTCAAATTCTTTTAATGCGTGCTCATACATAATAGTACGGCACAAGTAGTGTTACTGAATCTATCTTGGAGATATTGCTTGAGGTTACTTTATACTAGGAAGCTGTTTTCCTTTATGAGGGTGGCGTCGACTTCTAGCGAATGGTTTCCGAATTAGTGTTTACTGGGTATTGAATGATTTTACGTCTTCAATGTGTATTTGTTCTATTATAGCGTTTTTGTCATCTTTTAAGTCGTACACTACAGGAGATATGTTTTTATGGATTTTATACGGTTCATTGAACGAGTGGTAGAGTTTTGATAAAATGTTTTTATCTCTATCAGATAAACTATGAAACTTTTTAAGCACTTAAACTCCGAGATTCAGTGTTTATAATAATGCGCTTGTTGTTTGAGAAAACCAACTATTAGATTATTTCGAGTTTTCTCTAATGCCTCTTGTAGATTTTGAATGCGGGAAAGTGATGTCGATTTGCGGTTCAGTATGTTATGTAAGACTCCTGGTAGAATTAATTCTCAGCCTGTGTTTAAGAACGCTGGTGAAAAACCAGTGGACTTGCCTTTCATCGTGTTATAAGCGAAGGCGAGCTGGTTTATATTTTCGTCCCAGGTCTTATGATTTTTTCCTACGTATTGCTTAATCATCATTTTAATCACTTTGTCAGCCCATTCTACGAGGTTACATTGTGATAAATACATAGGAGTAAGGCGGCGTTTTATGCTATTAAGTTTCAGAAATCCGCCGAACTCTGAACTTATAAATTATCCACCGTTATCACTTAATACGGTGGCTGGGCAGCTATGCTGTAAAATTATCTGATTGGTTAAAGCTTTGGCTATGGTTTTAGCGGTGGCTCTTCAAACTGGCTTAAGCTCAACTTATTTAGTGAAGCGATCTTGCATCACTATCAGACTTGTATTTTGAGCTTTGGCTTTCTTTTTTAGCAGTTAGTTAAGAAGGTCAGCTATGTGTGATGCGTCTTTAACAAAGCGCCTGTACCAAGATACGAGACCTAAGAATCTCTTTAACTCTTTTACATTGGTCGGAGGAGGGAGGTTTGCTATAGGCTCTGTTTTATCAAGATCGTTATGCAATGTAGGCCTGTTTCATCCACTACATGCCCTAAATATTCAAGCTGCTTTCTAGCAAAACAACACTTATCTATGTTAGATTTCGAGTTTATCTGACGTACCTTAGCAAAGACTTCGCGCAGATGCGTAAGGTGTTCGTCAAAAGTGAATGAGACCACTATTATATCGTCTAAGTTGGCGAAGACGTGTGGAGACATATCCGGCGTGATAACGGCGTCAAGGAGCCTTTGAAACGTCTTGGTAGCCAAATCTAGCCTGAAGCGCATAACCTTAAACTCGAATAGACCCTTATCTGAGACTGTGAATGCAGTGAAAGATTTATTATCAACTGTTAAAGGTACTTTCCAGAACCAATTTTAAGATTAATTGTATTAAAAAAACTGGCTCCTTTTAACTTGTTTAAGATTGAGTTTATTTGTGGAAGAGGATATTTATCCTTGCGAGTGACGTTGTTATGTTTGCGGGAGTCTATGCAGAATCTCCGCTCTCCGTGTTTCTTTTTAACGGGATGTCGGAGTTGTCAGAATCGATTTTTGCTTTTTTTATATGATTGATATCTCTTTTAATTGACTATTTAAACAAATATAATGACTTGTCCGCGCTAGAGCTACATCAATTTAACAATTTTTGTTAAAAAAAAATCCTTTAAACTTGTTATTTTTTCATGAACTTTGAATAAAAATAAGATATCAAGCTCGATAAACATAACCTTAAAATACTATACATTGAAAGTTTATTCATAACTTTTTATGCGTAGTAGTTTAATACATTTCTTGAGTTGTCCGCACACAGGATTAATCTTATAAATTTTCTTTCTGTAGTGAAAGAATATGATTTGACGCTCCGTTTACTCATGAACTTTGAATAAAAATATTATTAGGAGGGGATAATTACGATATACTCTTAACGCGGACTACTGGAGAACTCCACGAACTACTAGAAGAACTTATGACGCTATTTGCGAGCATTTTGTCAACTTCTTTATTTATTATTTCTTGTGTTACGTGGTTTCTAGGCCTGCAGAGCTGTTTATTCGAAGTGGGGTTGATTAATTTGATTATGTGCCTAGTTAGAGGCGTTATCCCTTTAACCTTCTTGAAAAGTTTGAATTCCTTTTTAGGGAGTCATTTAGATGGGTTTTCTCAAGGTCTATGGGTTCTCGTAAGCCTTTCCTGAATGCTATAGTGCAAGTAGTGTTGGCTTTCGCGTTATGGCTTTAAAGTTTTATTTCTTCCCCATATATGCTCAACTTCATGTTAAGCCTAGCGAGAATATCCATATCAAACAAAATATCGCAATCTAGGTTTGGCATTATGGAAAATGGGTGTAGCAATACGAAGTTTCCAACCTGTATGTAGCCCATTACAGCTTGTTTAATATCTACGTTCTGGTTGTCAACGAGTACCCACACAGCATGAAAGGTTGCTGCAAGGTTTCAGTAATGATAATTTTATTATTGAAACCTTGCAGCAAATTTTCATGTTGTGTGGGTATGAACGTCCCATAGTCCTCGGATAGTTCCCAGTTCCTTTTAGCCAAAATTTCGGCAAATTGAGGATAAATGAATGAAGTTAAGGCGCCTGGATCTACCAGAGCTGTCATTTCAGTGTTGTCAGTGGTGACATTCAGGAAGTATCTGGGGTCTGTTTTGTTTAATCCAGTTGCCATTTCTAGTTTTCCTGGGGTTGGCTTTAATCTATGTCTCAGCCAACCCTTTGCTAGTTTCCCTGCTGCGGGCGAGTGCAATTCTTTGAATTAATGTCATCTTTTTCGTAGCGAGAGCATAAGGGTTTCTTTTTATTTTTGCAAGAGGAACAAGTGTGACCCGTTCGCTTGCAATTCCAGCAGCTTTTACTACTATCGTAGTTTCCGATCACTAAGGCTAGGCTGCACTTGTCTGATGTGGTGAATTTTAGGTCATTTCTTTTGAACTGGAAGGGTGATGGTTTGAACTATTTTTCCTTCTTATCAAATTTAATCTCCTTCAAGGTCTCCTCGATCTTTTCCACCCTCTAAATGAGGTCTTCTGGAGATCTTATTCCATTGCGCTCAAAATGCAAGCGGAGAAATGCTTTAACATTCAAGTACAAGTTGTTGAGCTGCTCGTCGAGCGGGATATTATTACGTCCCTGTATGAGTGTCAATAGAACAGTGACGTAATAGCGTATAGTCTTTTTGTCTTTCTGCTTCCGTTCTATTATTAGTCAGTCTAATGTGCGACGTTCAGCAGGCGATAAAGAATAGGCTCGTAGTTCTGTTTTGAGCTCTTGCCATCTATTCATTTTTAATAGTTGGCGAGTCCGATCTCAATATTAGTTTTTAACTCAATAATAATAGTTTTTGAAGCCTCCAAGATTTTCGAAAAAAACAAGACCGGCAGAAATACACTATATAGTATACTTATCTGTCATAATAAAAATTAGACACTATGTAACTCTAGGTTACAACTGGCGGCTCAATAATAGTAAAAAAAAGAGAGAAAAGAGAACATTATACTGACGAGAGATAACAGTGAGAGAAAGAAAAACTTTTTTTATCACCGATTACGGTTTAATAATAAAAATAAAAAACGATTCGATGTTAGAGCACCATGTGACTTATTCACAAATGGAGAACAAAAAAAATGACAATATGTTTTCCGGTTTACCAGAAGTCCTAATGTTATGGCGCCATATGACGTATTTTTCCCTTGGGTGAGAATAAGATGTTTAGCCTCTTGTTGTCAGACACTTCCGGGATAGCCAGAGTAAGATCGGCAGAACGTGGAACGACGGACGGTGGGAAGATGAAGGAAAGTAACCGGGTTAAACACGTTTAGTTATGTTTGGGAGTACCTGGGCTTTATCGTACTCTCAAATTTCTCATGTACAACGATGATTACAAAAAAAATAATAAAGTAATAATTAAAATTAAACCTATTTTTATAAAATGCAAAATGAACTAACCTAACCCTAAATGAAAATATAATTCACAAGAAAAAACAATTGGATTTTTTAAATTGGACTTGGCTTCTTGACAGCTATTTAAGAAAAGACAATTTAATTTAAAATTAAATAAGTTATTTTCTCTAATCTTTAGCAGAATAAATAAATTAAATAATGTCAGCTATTTCAAATTTGATAAATAAAAAGACTTGTTTAATTTATAACGGCCTGGCCGGTTTAGTATGCGTCGGTAGCTTAAACCTGGAACAATGTTCAAAAGAATAAGATGGAAGGTTAATAACTAAATGATTATAATATCAATAGGTGGACGGCACCTTAATACGACTAATATAATAATGACTAATACTATAGCAACAATGGGTGCACGATATCCTTAATATAATACTAAAGTTCAATTATGCGCGAATGCGGCAAGTTACGGGTGGATGGCACCCTTGATCTATTTAGTGCAACGGGAAAAATTGCGACGGCGAAAGGATGCGTGTGTATGCTCTAGGTAGCATACATTTACGCCAGTATGCTCACTCGACGTACCTCTACGTATATATATATATATGCTAGGCGGGTGCCCCCTACTCACACTGCTCGCCAACCCCCAACTATAATGTTGCATATACATATATATATCTTACCAATTATAGAAAACATTATATTAGCTTAAGTAATAATTTGTTCTATATATAACAAAAAAAAATAGTGATTTTTTTTTTAATTTTAAATTATTTTATTATAAATGTTTTTAATAAATACATAAAGCTCATATATTATACATTAATTAAAAATACTATGTTACATAATACAAATTTTTTAAATATCAATGTTCCAACTGCGGATAGTTTAAGGTTACGTGAGTAATAAAATAATAAAAAAATACACTTTATCACATACAATTTACAAAAATAGATTAATATTGTAATTAAACATTTAAATTATCAAATAATTATAATATTATATAATTTCAATCAATTAATCATTAATTTTCATTAATTATATACCGCATTAAAAATTTTTCTACTGCGAATTGTTAAATCTTTCACGTGTATAAGAACGCCATTTTGAATTTTGTTAGTTGAGACAAAACTGCTGTTTTAATATTTTTTTTTACTTGTTTTTTTTTCTGCTCAGCAATAATGTGGAAACACGCGAAAATATTTTAATTAATAAAGTGATTTTTTTTCTGTATATTATAAATATTGCCTTTTTCGTAATACAAAGAATACAAAATTATTATAGTTTGGATGCTATCCGTAGTTGGATCATTGACCTTATATTCAATTTTATTTTAAAAAATGTTATTTCATATTTAATTGTTTATCGTTATAAAAGTCAAGACATATAGTCTTGAGTAACGACTTTCTACACCACCTTACATTTCAAACTAGTTATAGATTATTTTTCCACCAAAACTTTTATCATTACGACAAACATCCTTTAATGTTTTGTCTACAATTTCTAAAGTTTTTTTGGGAATCATTGATGCTCCGTCCCATGTAATTATATCTGTTTGTCTTTATTTTTTTTATCTGAATTAAATTTTAAAAATGCACTTTCAATGTTATTTAAATCTAATGGTAATCTGAAAGTTCAATGACTTGTTAAACCTTTAGGTAATAAAATTGAAGCTCATTTAATTGTTTATACATTTTATTAAATTTTTTTCTATTAAAATCTATTGTTTCATTATTGATTTCTTCATTTTCTTCAACATACGTTTTACTTGGTTCTGGTGAACCAAAATTTTCACATGACATATCTTCTAAATTTAATATTTCATTAATATGTGATAAAGCTTTATTTTCTTTGTTTTGTATTATGATTGAAAATATAATATTGTGGTATATTAACATATTTAATTTTTTAGCAGAATCATCTTTTTTATTTAAATTGAACCATGCAGTTAATGTTGTTTGGTATTTATTTAATGCTGAATGTATATCATTTTCATCAAAAATTATTCTTTGTTGATTTTCTGTATGAATACTTTATCTTATTATGGAATGACTCCTACTGCATAATGGTAATTCTTGTAATCTCCATGCTGCTTCCATCATGCTTAAATATCTACCATATATATATTGAGTTATTTCATCATAGACATCATCTTTATTATTTTCTTTAATTTTACTTTGCTTTCTTTTACAATATGCTTTATTTACTCCTTTATAAATATAATCATAAATATATTTAATACTTTGTATTCATACACGAAATTCAGTATTAATATGAGCACTATATTTTGCTAATAAAAAACTATTGTAAGGAATTACCATTGAATTATTAACTTGTATTATTTACTTTGTATTTTTAAGATTATAGATATGATTCTCACAAATATTATTTTTTCGTTTATACTGTGGATATTTCTTTTCTTCAATTTTGGTACATTCAATAAATGGTTGAAGAAAATTTTTTTTACATATATTTTTATTTTTATTATAACAGGGAGATCTATTAGTATGTGGTCCGTGTAGCATATGTTTAAGTACTAATTTTTGTAAATATGTATTTTCTGATGGAGGTATTTCAGCTGAAATATATTTATCAATAGATTATTTTTTTTTCAGATGTATCATGTGATTTATAAATATGATTAATTTTTCTTCATGTAAATGTCTTAACAATAAGTTTTAATTTATTAATTAGTAATATAAAGAACAAATTTTTTTCAAAATCTATTAATAATTTTATATAATATTAATGAATAAATATTTAAGTATTGTACAATAAAATTTTATTATTATAAATATAATTTCGTTTTTCATTAGATATACCACATTATATTAATTAATATATAATAATGCACGAAATTTTTAAACTGTATCATTCTATGAGTGGGAAAGCCAGTGGGGGTGATGCGGGGAGGCGCGGAGTGGTACGGGGGAGGGGGGCAGGGGGTACGGGGGTCGTAGGGGAATATAGAGGGAGTGAGTGGTTACAAAATATCGTAGAATTACAAACAATTTTACGTTATTTTGTGGGGTCCTTAAAAAAACATTGCTGGGGGAAGTGGGGGGGCACGGGGGGCTGCTGAAACTAAATTTTTCAATATAACTATATAATATAGAAAGATATATATATATATATATATACAGTATATGTAAATATAAAGTACCGGTCGCTTTTGCCCATCCCAAAGTAAAATTGATCAAAATAAAAAGTTATGTATCTTCAGAACTAATCATCGTATCTTTAAAATCCAAACGACATTTGGAGGATCGGTTAAAAATATACGAAATAATGTAATTCCGGTATAAAAAAAATTATTCTCGAAGCACTTATAGAAATATAAAAAAAATAATTTTTACTAATTTATTTTTCCCACATAAAAACGCATGCCATTTTTATGGAAATTATAATATCGAAAAAGAACAAAATGGATTTTGAAACTCCAATAGTCGTCTAAAATTTTTGTCTATAACTAATTGATCACTAAATATATGTATTCCAGACTAAAAATGAAACATTTTTCGGTCTACATAAAATTTTCTATTCTCTTTAGTTTATGAGATGATCATAATTGAAAAAAAGGTCTTATTTGCCAAAAACTCATAATTGTGGTAGAAAAAAATCCTAGAAACATTTTACTTATCTCGTTTGAAAGAGGACTATAAGAGTTTTGAGAGCCATTTTGTTTTTTTTCGATGTAATTTCCATAAAAATGGCACTCGTTTTTATGTAAGCAAAAAAATTAGTAGAAAAATTTTTTGAAATCTTTGTAAGTAATTCGAAAATGATTCTTTTAATATCAGAATTACTTTATTTTGTATATTTTTTACCAATCTTGCAAATGTCGTTTAGATTTTAAATATACGATGATTAGTTCCGAAGATATAGAACTTTTAATTTTGATCAATTTTACTTTAGGGTGGACAAAAGCAATTGACCGGTACTGTATATTAATATATATATATATATATATATATATATATATATACGCATAGATATGTATATATATACTGGGGGGTACCCCTCTGCTCGAATAGCTGGCCAACCCCCTGATATCATATTTCAATCATAGGTCGCATTATATTATTCTCGGCAATATTTTTTTCTATATATAATAAAAAAATTAATAATTTTTTTTAATTTTTAAAATTATTTTATTATAAATATTTTTTTACATATATATGTTATATATATTGCTTATATGTTATACATTAACTAAAAATGTTATGTTATATAATGCAATTTTTTTCTAACATTATATACTAATTTTATTTTTTTTAATGTAATTTTACATTCAATTGTTTATTCATACAAAAGACAAAACATATAGTCTTGAGTAACGACTTTGGGCACCATCTAACATTTTAAACTGTAATTAATATTATGATGGATTGCATTTATATATTCAATTTAATTTTATAAATTTACTCAATTTCCAGATATAATTTTTAATTTAACTGATGCATTTGAATTGTGTGAAATATAGAGGTACCGTTACGGCGCGCTAGATTTTTTGAATTCTGAAAACCCTTGCAAAGAGCCTTGAATACCACTTTGTTTTATAGATCATATGATACCATGTTATATATTTATAATATAATTCATTCTATGTATTGTATATGAATGAAAATATTGGTATTGTACAAAATATAAAAAAAAAACTTATTATTAATTAAATAATATTAATATTAATAGTAATATTAATATTAATAGTAATATTAATATTAATAGTAATAGTAATTATTTGTAAAATTTTTCATTATTTTAAATTTATCGTAACATTGATCATTTATATCATCTAATTGATAATGTTGTTTTTTTTATTATTATTTTGTTTAATATTCTCATTTATATGATATAAAATAAAATATATTGAAAATATATATCATGGAATAATTGTGATGCATTTATTGCATCTCAATAAAGAATCTATTTGAGAGAATAAGAGAGAAAGACTTGAACCGAGATGCATTCACGAAACCGATTATTAATAAAACAATTGAAACTAATTACTTTTATGTTTTTAGTGTTTTGTTTTAAAGAGCACGCGAGTTGAATGAGCAGATAACTTCAGAGCATATACTACTGGAGGCAGCTCTGAATGCACCGTGCGCCTGGTTATATTGGGAAAGAGAAAGATATACTAAGGTTGATAGCTATCTCTATCTCTGTCATATGATAAGGGAGTAGGGAACAAAACAAACCAATCACGTGCCGGAGAAAAAGAGATATCTGTCAACCTCAATATACCTTTCTCTTTCTCAACTTAATTACGCGCAGGGCGCATTCAAAGCTGCCTCTAGTAGTATATGCTCTAAGCAGACGACTTACTGGTAGAGAGAGACAGAGATACAAGGCAACCTAACCAAAAAGATGAAACATGTGATGATGGAAAAAGACACGCTCACCATCGGTTTCCCATGAGCCACTTGGAGTTAAGCCACGAAAAAGGCCGCAACTATTCAGCACTAGTGCACAGAACATATTTGAGAATAGAGCACCTTATTGGGAAATATGGCCTGTCAGTGCCCGTGTATGTCACCATCTTCGACAACTTACGTGCCGCGGCACTGATTGATAAATACTTACACACACACACATTTACACACACGGAGTACAGACACACATCACACACTTATACTCGAGGTACACGATGACGAGCGAAACCGGGAAACGACGCGGAACATTAAAAACACGTGCTCGAGAGTAAAGAGGAAGCGTCGGTAAGGATGAAAGTGACCAAGTCGCAATGGAAATTCACAATCGATGACAGAATCGATAGTAAGAGGCAACGGTAGAAAGGAAGAATAAGGAAATCAAGTCACGAATAGGGAGAGTATAGGCTTAGAAAAAAAGGGGAGCCAGCTGTAGTCCGTGCATAAGGCTCATATATAAACTATCATATGGCTGTATGTATATAACATCAAAGAAGCCGCCAAAATGGAAGGTGTTGATTGGTTATAAGTCAACATCCTTTGTAATTGACAAATAACAATTACGGAAAGAATTAATAACCAATCAACTGTTATTATAGTCGTGACATAATTAATTAAAGAAGGGATGAGGAGAAAGGAGCTCGAGAAAAGACGCTCCATAGAAACAATTCTCTATTGGATCTGGATAGCTTCACTTGGTTGATCTTTCTACATTTCTGGTTATACTCGTTGAGTTTGTTTTGAGTGCTATACTCTATTTTGTTTGGGTTTTATTTGATTGAGAAGAGATACCACACTACCAATTTTTTTCTAATATATACAAGAGGGATTTTTCATTTCTATTTTTGAGAGAGCAGAGGAGATTTCTGGTTGGAGATTTTTGTTATTGGAGAGTAACAATTTTTTTCATTATGGTGAGTCCTCCATCTTACTTCTTTTGTAAAAAGGAAAATTTAGAGTCAGTGCGTGTCGCCAGTTTGCTCTTCATGGTTTAGTGTTGGTTCCGCCGCCATTGTTAATCTTAATATTAACGTTACATCTTTGGTTTGATTTTTATTAATTACAATTTATATAAAAGTTACATCAATCGAGATAGAATCTTTTACACACAGTTTTTCTTATACTCTACATAATTTCGAGAAATTGGAACCTTGCACGAAAAAATGCATTATATCCGTCAGGTAGAATACGAAACTAGCTCGCCTTATTTTTTTATATTCTATAACTTTTATTTCATATACTTTTGAAAAAAAATCGTATTTTTCAAGTTATTACCAAAAATCCATTTTTTTGACCATTTAAAAGGCGCCTATTTAAAAACGCTTCTAAAGATTATTTTCAAAATAGGAACGTTTACTTGTGTTATTATTTGTAATAATTCCCCATTCGAATTATTCAGATCGGATAAAAACTCGTCAAGAAAATTCATTAACTTGATTTCTCACACACATACATCCATACATACATTTTAAGGAAGCCTCGTAATAGTCTTATTTCGCTATGAAAATAAGTTTTTTATCATAAAATAACATATTTCGTAGGGTTACATTTTTCGCGATGTTGAAAATATAAGGCACTTTCGTATAGCGGTTGTGCTTAAAAATAAAAGATCCGTATTTTTTCGTTTTTTAAAATATCGTCACAAAAAATATAGCCAGTATAAGTTAATACACTTTTGATATATATAGATGTAGTGCTAATGTATATGACATCACGAGTTCACCTGTACTCATGACGTCACACCACTTTTTAACAGTCTCTATCTCTGAGTTTTCCGTTTTATGATAAAAGAAAAAATTCGTGTCCTTTATTTTTTCTTTTTCCGAATGACGGATATAATGGATTTAAAAAAAAATTCTCATGCAACATCCCAACTGTTGGGTGATTAAATTATTAAATTTACTTTAATAAATTGAGAGTAAAAATTATTTATCTCGTAGTTTATTTAACAGTGTTACTTAAGTGCTATATCAACATTGTGTTATTCTAAATATATACATTTTTACTACGTTTTTACTACGTTACTACGTTATTACTACGTTTTTATTAACTCGCTTTGGTGTCTGTCTGTCTGTCTGTCTGTCTGTCTGTCTGTCTGTCTGTCTGTCTGTTCGGTACGAATTTTGCAACCGATTGTAAACTAACTTCCTGATGAGCTAGAGACTTGAAATTTTAAATATAGCTCGGAACTGGATGACAATGCAATATTATAAAAAAAATATATATATCTACCGAACAATATATTAATATATTCAATCATATACGGAGATGTTGGCAAAATTGAAGATTTGAAGATTTTATATATAGATACACTTTTAACATTAGTGTCTAAACATCTTCGAAAATTTTAAAAATCTTCTTTTGATATATTAATATATTAATATATTAATATATTAATATATCAAATATAGTAATATATTAATATAGTAATATATTAATATATTAATATATCAAATATATTAATATATTAATATATTAATATATCAAATATATTAATATATTAATATATTCAATATTATATTTTTGCATGCATTGTTGGATAATATAATTAAATATATATTCCCACCGAAAAATATATTAATACAATTATATACGGAGATATTGGAAAATTGAAATTTTGAAGATTTTATATATAGATATACTTTTAACATTAGTGTCTAACCATCTTCGAAAATTTTTAAAATTCTTTAACTTCTCATATTGCAATTAGACATAAATTACAGCATTTTGTATTGTACATATAAAATTTGAGACTGTATTTTATTCATTTTATGGTCTATCAATGCATAAAACAATAAATTTTGGTTGAATTTCTAATAGCGTCATTATCGTCAAAATGGCGGGAAACTCAGCATGCGATTACGTGTTCTCTAAAAAAAATAGATGAAACACGTTTTAGTCCCTTGATAACAATATATATGCTATATAATATGCACTGTTGGACAACACGATAAATAATATTAATAATAATAATAATAATACCAAAATGTATAAGATAATATCTAAATAAAAAAAAAATTTTCAATCTACCACGTTTTTTAATTGAACTAAAAAGTATAAAATAATATTAAAAATAAAAAAAAACTTTTTAATGTACTACGTTTTTATAATGAACTAAAAAGTATAAAATAATGTGTAATAAAATGAGAAATGAATACTGATTTGAAATAAAAAAAACGTGGGGCGCATACAATACATAATAATAAACATGCGCCCCACGTTTTTTTATTTCAAATCAGTATTCATTTCTCATTTTATTACACATTATTTTATACTTTTTAGTTCATTATAAAAACGTAGTACATTAAAAAGTTTTTTTTTATTTTTAATTTATCGCTGGTTTTCATCGATGGTTTCGTCGTTGTTCCCTGCGAAGACCAGATTAGAATCCACCCGAAAGAGTTAATTGCTAATTTATTTATTGTTATATTCAGAGTAAAGTGAAGGGAAATTATTACATTTGAAATTACGAGTAATTCAGAGGAAACGAATTCCCCCGTTACATGATATAATATTAAGTGGTTTTCAGGGCTCCTGGCAAGGGTATCCACTAATCAAAAAATCTACTCCACCGATAACAGTACCACTAACAAGGAGAGTGCATTGCATTTGGGTCTTGGATTTTCTTCTAGCTTTGGGATCTTTTTTCTTACATAAAATCATGAAAAAAGCCGCGTCCATTCGTTCCAACGCTCGATTTTTCCCGAGTTATGAACAGTTTTGTCTGTTTTGTTGAAAAAATTGCATCTGCCTTATAATTTTACAGTTTTTGAACTACTTATTCTAGAAGGTTTTTACTGATTGCATATTAAAGTTGAGATTAAAACCTTTCGATTAAAAAAAAAACGTGTCCAAAAAGCTCAAGTCATTAAAAAGTTATGGGCGAATAAAAATAGCGCAAATATTTAGCTCAAAAAATGCATAAAAAATAAATGCAACATTTTAGTCAGAAATTCATTTCAATTTTCATCCCTTCATAAGTTTTTAACAACTAGAGCTTTTTGGACGCGTTTTTTTTTTAATCGAAAGGTTTTAGTCTCAACTTTAATATGCAATCAGTAAAAACCTTCTAGAATAAGTAGTTCGAAAACTGTAAAATTATAAAGCAGATGCAATTTTTTTAACAAAACAGACAAAACTGCTCATAACTCGGAAAAAATCGAGCGTTGGACCGAATGGACGCGGCTTTTTTCATAATTTTATGTAAGAAAAAAGATCCCAAAGCTAGAAGAAACTCCAAGACCCAAATGCAATGCACTCTCCTTGTAAGTTATGCACCTTTTTCTGTTATTTGATATATACACTACCGGTCCATTGCTTTTAATGTAAAATTAATTAAAATAAAAAGTTTTATATCTTCGGGACTAATGATCGCATTTTCAAAATCCAAACGGCGTTTAAAAGATTGGTCATAAATCTTTAAAATGAAGTAAGTCCGGTATAACAAAGTCATTTTCTGATTGCTTATAGCAATGTAAAAAAAAATTTTTTTCCTAATTTTTTTTTTGTTTACATAAAAGTAAATGCTTTTTTTATGGAAGTTATGATATCGAAAAAAAACCAAATAGGCCTAAAAACTCTAAGTCCTCTTTAAAATGAGCTAAGTGAAATGTTTCTATGACTTTTTTAACTTTTTTTTACTAATTTTTTTAGGGAAAATTTATGAAAAATTAGTAAAAATTTTTAATTTAACGAGTAAATGAAAATTTTTATTTCTGAAACTTATTGGACACTAAATATATATATTCTAGACTAAAGATAAAACATTTTTTCTAATATATAAAATTTTCTATTTTTCTTAGTTTATTAGATAATCATGATTGAAAAAATAGGTCTTTTTTGTGTAAAAAATCATCATAACTGTGGTTAAAAATGTGATAAAAACATTTTACCAACGAAGATAGACGCTTATAGAAGCGTACTTCTGGGTTAAATTTTTCGTCCGATACGCTGGGTAACACTTTAACATTGTTTGTATATCTATACATATAAAAAATTTGATATATATAGATATAAAAATACATGGGATCTAGTGGCGCCCTCAGTAGCTGGGTAACTCATTTTTGGCAGAAATTTCCCATTTAAGAGTACGCTTCTATAAGCGTCTATCTTCGTTGATTTTACTCAGTTTATTTTAAAGAGTACTATTAGAGTTTGCGATGTGAGAATTTTCTTATAATTAAATTTTCAATAAATATCTTATTAATTAATTTAATATAACTTTGTCCGTCCCCGCATGCAAAGTTCGGCCTGTCGAAAAGAAAGAATCTTTAATTTATAGAGAGCGGCAGACAGGCCTCCGGTTTACTCGTCGCCAGCATAAATCTCGGGCTGTCTTGGCTGGGAGGTGGACGACCTCTGGTGGTAAACTTTATTTATTGAAGTTGGGAGAGGTATGCACACACAAAAAAAAATAAATATTACTAGTTCAAATTGTAACACTTTAATTCTTAACGTAGGTCCAATTTATTACAACAAAAAAAAAATATAAATTTGCTATGAACTCTCTGTTGATCTAATCTATAACTTCATTTAATTAACTCGCGCACACTCATGACCCATACATCCCGGTCGATGTAAATTTCATAAAGTTAACTTAATTTATTTCTATTTAACGCTTTTATTGAAATAATAATCTAATATTCTAATAGTAGCAATAATAAAAAATGAATTTTACGGTCTGGTCAACGTAAGCGACCTCGCTCTTCCTTCTTTCAACAATATAGCTACCAAGAGCCCGCGCACATATCTCTCTCTCTCTCTCTTTCTCGCACTAATCCCACGTGCCTACCAATTTGTTGGTTTAATTACCGGTCAATAAATAAGAAAAAAAACATTAATAATTATTTAAACTTTTCATTGGAATTACCAATTTAACTTTAATTTAATTGCACGGTCAACGAAACCGTTAGACACGTGGTCGGACTTTCACTCCCGCACTCCCGAAAATTTAATATATCTAAAGAAAAAAAAATTTTTTTTTTTTAATTACTATTTCTTACGGTTTAAAAAGTAATTTTCAGTGTCATTTAATTTCTTAGTCAACGCAGAATAGACAAGAACATCTAATTTACAAAATGGCCGCTAAGGCCCGCGTCATGAAATGTGTTACGTAATACACACCACGATGTCCACCGATCTCAATTTTTATTATTCCGGTCAATCAAAGAGAATTTATTATTAAATTTTATTTAATATAATCAAATTAAAGAGAATTTAATCAAACAACGAAATCGTTGAACACGTGGTCAATTTTAAATTTCACTTTATCGAACTAAAAATTAATCTTTACAATCAAAATTTTCCGCACTTTTAACTACGCCTCGCTACAACTAAAATTTCTAATTTGTACTAATTAACGTTGTCACAATCACTTAAATTTTATTTTGTACGTGCGCACTGAATTTACTTTTAATCGGCGAGAGCCGTGAGCTAACAAAAAAAATTGTATTTGTCGATTCGGACTACAGTCCACTCACCGGGGTAGAAGTTCTCGTTGAAACAGTAATTTGGTCGGCGATGGCGGTGATGGCCTCGGGTCGTATATCTCGCTCTCTCTTTCTCTCTGCACAAAGCAACTGGTTGGCGCCAGCTGCGGAAAATGAGTTGGTTGACGGATCAGGGCAGCAAAAACCTCCTTCTGGAAATCTGGCTGCTCAACTGCTTCCTGGTCTATCCAAAGTCTGCAATTTCTACACAGCTATCAAAAGAAAAAAAACGAACGAAGTCTTTAAGCAGCTACTTGCAAAAAAAATTAGGTATATCGAGTTAGAGTTCCGATATGGCACGAGGACAGTAATCGAATGTCCCCTTTGATGCCCACTTCCTTCTTCTTCGGTCTATTTCTCCCTCTTCCTTATCGTCTATCTCTTTTTAATTTTTAACTCCTCCAATGACAAATCAATTGTCCGAATAATTGCTTTCTATTCGTGTAATTTGCCTTCCGGTCCTCGAACGCAAGTCTGCAACCTGCGCGTTACTTTTCTGTAGTAATTTTAATCTAATTTCTTCTCTTTATTCTTCTTTCTATCCTCCTTTTTATCTACGCTCTCTTTTCATCCGTCTTTATTCATTAGAGAGAGAGAGAGTCACTGCTAGTATAGATATCTCTCTCTCTCTCTCTCTCTCTCTCTCTCTCTCTCTCTCTATATATATATGCACACATTTAGGCTACTCAGTGCAGATGTACTTAAGCAGGAGCAAGAGTGGTACTCTCCCTTCTCCATGCTCTCTTGGTCTCTCTTTACCATTTAGCTTCTCCCTCTTTCTTCACGGCGCGAGAAAGAGGCGCGTCATCACTTTTAATTTGCTCCCATCGTATGTTAATCTTTTCATCTCTTTCTTTCTTCTCTCTTGTGTTTCCCTCTTTTTCTATATCTTCTTCGTCGTGCGCCACTCCTAGCGCACGCGCGGTCGCTGCTATGTAGTGGTAGTAGAGATACCCTACCTACGGTCTGCGTAGGCAGCACTAGCGCTCATACACATGGTCTATGACTTTGTATGTGATGGCCGCCGCGCGCTTCTGCTAGCCGTGCTCCTCGTGTACCGGTAACCAAAAAGAAAGAGTTCGTTCGACTAATTATTTATTCTTATTCAATAAGATACGCCCGGGTCGGTGAGTAAGCCGGTGGTGTGTTTTAGTGCCCTGGTAATATTACAAATTAATAATCGTTGTGACGTGTCGTGAAAAAACGTGCACGTGAATAACAACGTTAAAAAAAAATTTTTAATTAACAAAAAAATTTTTATTTGGACGTACCACGTCACAAGTTTTAAAATTCATTTCATTTTTCTTTTTATATCATAATTCCATGAAAATAGCATTCACTTTTATGTGGGCAAATAAAATTAGTAAAAAAATTTTCTTTTCACATTGCTATAATAAATTAGAAAAATGACTTTTTTCTAACCAGACTTATTATATTTCAAAGGTTTTATTCCAATCTTTCTAACGCCGTTTGGATTCTGAAGATGCGATCATTAGTTTCAAAGATATAAAACTTTTTATTTTCATAAATACTAGCAAAATTTACCTTGCTCCTAACGTCGCTCGGTTGCATTTTAATATATTATATTATTATTTATGAATGTGCTAGTTTCCTTGACAATAGTATTTCAATATATAATATGTATTTAATTCTTTTTCGAACTTTAAAAATTGAAATCATAAATATGTTCTTCGTTGTACTAAATTTAACAATTATTTGTTAATCACTGATAAAATGATACTATCTATTTGTTTCTAAAATAAGTTTCCTTTTATCGAATCATATTGTATGTATAAATATTAAATATTAAATTAAATATGAAATTTTGTTATGTGTAAGCACTTAAAAAACTGGTATCAGATTATAATTAATAATAGTTGTTCTCCCCTGGTAGAAATTAAAACGCTTTTTATTACCATTTTACGACTAGTAGAAATGGAAACGCTTTTTTTAATATTTCATGGCCATTTCTTTGGCATTACTATTATTAATAACCGAGGGGCTACGCACTTCTTGTCCTCTCGGGAGGACAAAAAAGAGTACATTGAGAGACTAAAGAGGACTTTA
This sequence comes from Anastatus disparis, assembly GCA_017163975.1. Taxonomy (NCBI): domain Eukaryota; kingdom Metazoa; phylum Arthropoda; class Insecta; order Hymenoptera; family Eupelmidae; genus Anastatus; species Anastatus disparis. The sequence goes on from JAFFSR010000072.1 coordinate 1,005,364, forward strand.
AAGAGGACAAAATCACAAATAAACTCTTTAATTTTTTAGAGTACATGGGCGAAGTTGAGAGGACTCAGGAGGACTTGAGAGGACTCGGGAGAACTTGAGAGGACAAGAAAGAAAACTTAAGAGGATATAAAAAGACATAAAAGAGAACTCAAGAGAACTGAGGAGTCCTCTTTTGTACTCTCACTGTCCTCCATAGTTCTCTTATGTACTCACATTATCCTCTTCATTCTCTTATGTACTCACATTGTCCTCTTCATTCTCTCTTCTGTACTTTTGCTGTCCTCTGCAATTTTTTCACTTTTCAAAATAATCGCGAGTACATTGAAAAAAAATTCAGAGGACATTGGAGGACATGAGAGTACGCACTTTTAATTCAGAGGATTTTTTGAAAGGACATGAAGTGTGTAGCCCCTCGCTAATAACCTTAAATTTTTAGTTACACCATTTTTTATGGTCACATTTCTACCAGGGTCATTTAAATTTATTCTACACTTATTTTAAAAAATGTATATTTTCATCGATAAGCATCTGCAAAATTATAGGTGAATGTATAAATATGAAAAAAAAATTAAAACCAACTATGAGTGTTTCAGAAACCAACTATAAAACCATTAATTGAATATATATTTTTTATTCCACACACACACACACACACACACACACACACACACACACACACACACACACACACACACACACACACACACACACACACACACACACACACACACACACACACACACACACACCCACATCCACACCCACACACACACACACACATGCATGCACGCACGCACCTACGCACACACCCATGCACGCACTCACGCACACACACACACGCATGCTCACGCACACACAGACGCGCACGCACACACACACACACACACATGCACAGGCACACACGCACGAACACACCCACGCACACACAATTCCTTACGCAAGTTACCAACATAACCTTCTTCACTGCAATAAACATATACTTATAGACACCGATAAATCCACCAACATACAAAAGACATACACATACTGATATTAATGAGATACGACTCACTTTTTAGCTGACACGAACATTTTCATGAAAACAAAATCATACAGGCACACAACATATAGAAACTCCTAGCAACATATATACTTATAGACGCAGACAAACCAACCAATACGCACACTGAAACATACACAGCGGCACGAATATAATATGACATTCTTTTTAATTGACGTTAACATTTCACTAATACACATGCACACCATACATACGCACACGTATACACGCACAGACATACACACACCACAAACTTACACACACTTACATAATACACACACACACACACACTCATACTTACAGACACACTCATACTCACAGACACACACACACACACACACACACACACACACACATGCACACTCAAATGTACATGCGCGCACATACAGACACATATATAAACATATACACATACATACATGCACAAAAGGCTGATGATAGAATTTACACACTTATCGTAATGTCCATACTAATAAACACACACACATACATACCGATATATACACTACCACTAAAACCAAAATGAACAAACCCATTTACACTTACAAACACACCCACACACACACACTTACACATACAAGAACACCCATGCATAACCACACACACACACACAAACACGCGCGCGCACACACACACACATACCAACTTATACGCAATTAACCAACATAAACTTTTTCATTGTTATGAACATATACTTACGGATACTCACAAATACACCAGTACATAAAAACATACACATACGTGATAATAATACAGTACAACTCACTTTTTAGTTAACCCGAACATAAAGATACACGTCTGTGCTTGAACTTATATACACACACACATCTATACATGAATGATTGTATGCGCGCACAGCATAAATACACAAATACACAAATTTATACCCATACACAAAAACACCATAACATATACGTACACCAATTCATATCAATACGCATATGAGCTGACAAAACACTACACGCATAACACGCCTCCACACATCATAATCGTTCTCCAACACCGACATTCACACACACACACACACACACACATACACAAACACGCGCCCACACCAATGACCCATTCACACTCTAATTATAATTTACTTTTGTTTAGTATTATAATGTTAATACGTAATATTAATAAATTGAATTATGTGGAAACGGTTATTAATCACAATAGATAATGTATTTTTAAAATGTCTGAATCAAAATAAACAAAATTATTCTTATTTAATATATGAAATAGTAATTGAATTAATTGTTGACAATCACTTTACACAAATACATATTTAATCATATATATTTATGTAGGTATTTGTATTCAAACAGAAAGTAGCTACCTTGAAATTGTTAAAAGAGATTATTTAAACGTTAACATTGTAATATATTACTGATGTTTGATCTAAAAAATAATTATGATCATTTTTAAAAATTCAAATCAATAAATTTTAACTTCAACGCTATTTTATATCGATCAATAAAAGTTATATCTTTGAATGTTTTAATAAATTAATTTATCAATTGTCAAGGCATAAAATTGCCTAAGGGGTCGTACCCAAATGCCGTTGACAGTTTTTTGGGGGGGAGGGGTCGATCAAAATCTACGAAAAGTAACGCTATGGGAGGGGGGGTTAGTTATTTACTCCTACGTTGGCTATTTTTTTTTATCAAAAAGATCATTGCATAATATTAGCAATTTGGAGCAGATTTTTCATCCGAAAACTGCAAAGTCAAGCAGTTCTGCAGTCTGTCCACTAAAACACAGTATATTACTTTCCTTTACATGTACGCGGGCGCCGCCATACGGTGCAAAGCATAAGCCGTTTCTTTTAACGAGTGATCTGTCAAAACAAACGGAAAATTTTCAAGCCGATTGCAGCATTTATATTTGTGCCTGTTGAATCGTGTTCTATTTTTATAACGTATTTTAAAAGGTTCATAGTTTTATGATCTTTTTCGATAAAATTAAAGTGAAAAAGTTTATCGACGATTAATATATTTAATATCTTAAAAATATTTATTATATGCAATGTTTAGAATTCTGTTGTTTTGTGAAAATGCTATTTTAATAAAATAAAAAACATAAAAATATGTTCAATATTTAAAAAGTAATTAATATAATTAAAATTTTTTTTAAAAGTTTAATAAAAAATAAAAAAGTTAGTTTACGTTACAGGGGGGGGGTACTTTAATAGTTTACACATGTCACGGAAAGGGGACCGGGGGGTTGAAATATCGAAAAAATTGTCAACGGCATTTGGGTACGACCCCTAATTGATGGGCTATTCAAAAAAACTTCATACGACGTACACACTAGACTAAAATAAAATTACATGTAATATAAAATAATTAATGTTTTTGATTAATAATTATTTCATATACTTAGTTTTTATTTAATAATACACATATACAGAATAAATATATATATATATATATATGGGACGTTTCATGTCAACTCGACTGACAAAAAAATAGAATTTGCTGAAAATCCGTGAAAAGGTTCCATTTGATACCCAAAATATACAGAAAAAATTTTAGAGGCATAGGTCAAAGGGATTACGAGTAATAAGTAATAGAATATTGTGATTTTTCAAATTTTTTTGTTAAATTACCAACTTAATTATTTTTTTCCTCAGAAACTAAGGATTTTAGAGATTCACTTATAAATATATTTATTGTTGCAAATGATGAGTAGAATCTACAAAAATTTTTCAAAATCTCAGAATTGCTGTCTTCTGATTGGTTCATTTTGTATTTTCATGTAATTTTGAATTTCTGGTGTTCGACCAGGTTTATTTCACTCAGGTTGCACTATGTTATGTCTTTTTATAATATCTTGAAGTGAGTTTTGTCTCATCTTAGGTATAGAACTGAGAGAAGAGCTATAGAACTTTGAATATTAAAAAATAAAATAGAATTTTCAATTTAAAACATATATACTGTGGATTTGGTTCTTCGATTATACATAATGCAATATACGAACAAATGATTTTTAAATATATCACAACTCAAATTACGGTGTTACTTACGTATCGATGTTACTTGAGTAACGTTTATAAATTTAAAAAAATATGTTTAAATTTAGCTAGGGTAAGGATTTTAATCAAGGCGCGCGGTAGCGCTCCGGGGGGCTGCTCCTGAGCGATAAACTTAGTGTATCGATATATGCTATCTGTGTTCAGCACATTGATTTCATATCTTCTGTCTCTGTGATACAGAGCTGTGCAATTTTGTAGAGCAACCCCCCCGATGGCAAGTAGGCGAAGCAATCGAGTGCTCTAAGCCTTTTATACGTTATGTTTTCGTATTTAACCTTGCAATTGAAAAATATTTTTTAATATTTTTTTATTGCTGAATCTTTATAAAATTATTTTATTTTTTTTTTATAAAATTCAACATAATTTAATGAATACCATAATTTTTTTTTTTTAATTTCTGTAATTGTTATTACTATTTAAATTTATGCAACGTGTTGTTACTTTATCATCATTAATTTTCATCTGCATTTTCACCTTTATTTACTTTTTTACTGAAATAACTTTTATCATAAAATTATCATAAAAATGAATAAGTCAAAGAAACTTTTATTTCTAAACTGTTAAAATAATTATAAACAAGTATTTTAATAACTATGTAAAATAGTTATTGTTTAATAAAATAACATCTAAAAAATTTATTTTCTAATAATTGTTAGTTTTATAATTATAAAATGTTGCAATATTAGTATACAATGGAAATTGATAGTTTATATAATTACAGAATGTGTACCAATTTATTATCATATTTTCAATATTTTAAAAAAGCAATCTTATTCTTAAGAGAAATTCAATGGTTGTATAAAATGCCAGTAAATAAAATTCTCAGAATGTTGAAACTGCAAATCTTTGACAAAGAACTATGTTTTCTTATTCATTACCACCTGTGAAATATATATGTTATAACATAAACACAAAAGTTCCAAGAAACATAGAATTAATTATGGAAAATGAATTTGGAGAAATAGAAAAAATGTTTATCTAATTAGTATTCACGCTTGTGGTGATCTAAGTGCGTATACACCTCAAATATATTTGGAGGTAAAAATGGTCCATCTTCTTATTTTAGTATGTTGTTGTTATCATAAATTTGAAGAAATAGAAAATGTTTGTCTAATTAGTTTTCTGCTCGTGGTGATCTAAGTGCATATAAATCACAAATATATTTAGAAATGAAAATGAGCCATCTTCTTATTTTAGTATCTTGTTGTTATCATGAATTAACTCTGAAAAACACAAAATTAAAGAAAGTGACGAGAAAGAGTATTTTAATTATTTTTCATTGTAAAAAAAAAATAAACAAGCTATTGAAAGTGTTGATGTAGATATTGGAAAATTCTTTAAACGACCATTCTTAAGACTTGCTTGTCAAGAAACATCAGATAGATGGCTTACAATGAGCGTTGAAGCTCATAGTGAACATTATTTTTATGTTGTTGCAAGAGCTGTTTTGGAATTATATGGAGCTAAAAGTAAATACTTTAAATTATAAATTTTAATAACTCTCAATATATGAAAATTTTATTTTTAGATAATCTTTATTTAAAAAAGCTTGTTCAAAAAGGTACGAGAAAATCACAGTATCCCAGTCTTAAAAATTATTTACAAGATTGTATCAATCGATATAAATAAAGAAAGAATATCACTTGTGATAACAATCTAAAAAACTGTGAAATGTCTTGGAATGATAAAATCTTGATGAGATTAAAATATAGAATCTACATCTAAGCTGCAAATCATTGACAGAGCAAATTCTAAACTGATTAAAAATGTAACATGTTATTATTTTTTTAAGGAATTTGTTGATTTCTATTTAAGTTATATTTTAAAGTTAAAACTAAAATTTAGATTTAAAATAATTTTATACTTTATAAGTATAATTCATTCTTCACATGAGATTTTTATATTTTTGTAATAATTATTACAAAGTAAAATTAAAACTTGCGTCATTATAATTATATTTAAACAAACCAAAATTGTATTATTTTTTTATTAAAAAATATTAACTAATACACATTAAACTTTAATGAACATAAGAAATCAATGATCAAACAGGATTTTTAAATTTTTTCATGCTTTATTTTAAGCATTTGACATTTATAATTATTATAAGATTATTTGTCAAGTATGTACAATCAATTACATATTTATATCTGCTTAAAATTATCTTTATATCAAACAAAGTATGAAAAAAGAAGTACAATTATTGTTTCAAAAATGAAAATTAACTTTGAATATTAAAAAAATAAATGTACCTTGTATAATAAGAAAGGAGTAAAATTTTTTACAATATTCAATTATTTATATTAATAAAAATTTAAACAAAAAAGTTTAAAATTATGAGGGTGAAGAAATAAACAGATTTGTATGTATATTTCAAAATTGAATACTGTAAAAAGCTTACCTTTAAAAAGATATATAGTGGGCAAGTATGCTTGGCAATTTATTTTAATTAATGATTTTAAACATTTTGATGTCTTTAACATATTATAAACTATTTTTAGTAATAAAATCAAACCTTGACATTAGAATTTCATGAAATCACGAATTAAATGTCAAGTATATAATAAAGGTAATAAAACTATGAGATCTTACCATAATTTTTAACAAAAGATTTTTTAATTTTTTTTCTTTATAAATTAACGTTAAATTTCAGTAACAAAATTGTATTATTTCTTGTTATCTTTTTTTTATTATTTATTTAAAAATGTTTTGAAATTTTTTAAATTTTATTAAATATTTACAAAATTACTTGCCAGGCCCATGGGTAAAAATTTTATGTCAATGTTTAAAGTTAAGAAATTTGTATATAACATATGTACACATAAACTTTCATTTTATGTAACATTACAGATATAATGGGACATAACATGTAAGTATTAAAATCATTTTCTACTTATAACACGTTTCTAATTTTCAATTTAACGGTCATATAATTCTGTAATATTATTTTAATCAATTATTGGAATTTATAGTTATGGAAATCAAATAAGAAAAAGGATCTGAATATTTTAATATCTAATATTTATAAAAATCTTAATTTGTTGGATTACATAAAACTATTATATAAATAATCATTCCTAAATGTATAATACGTATTTAAATAATTTTTCAATACATATGTATTATATATTTATAAACTCATCTTACTTTAAATATTTAAAATCATAATAACAATTTATTGAAGTACATAAACATGTTTTGGTTGTGAGTGTATTTTGAGGATGTCTAAATAATGAACAGTTGATATTTCAATTCAGATTCTAAATTAATACTTAAATTATTAAAAAATAGATCTCTTTTAAGATATTTAAAAATCATTTGTTCGTATATTGCATTATGTATAATCGAAGAACCAAATCCACAGTATATATGTTTTAAATTGAAAATTCTATTTTATTTTTTAATATTCAAAGTTCTATAGCTCTTCTCTCAGTTCTATACCTAAGATGAGACAAAACTCACTTCAAGATATTATAAAAAGACATAACATAGTGCAACCTGAGTGAAATAAACCTGGTCGAACACCAGAAATTCAAAATTACATGAAAATACAAAATGAACCAATCAGAAGACAGCAATTCTGAGATTTTGAAAAATTTTTGTAGATTCTACTCATCATTTGCAACAATAAATATATTTATAAGTGAATCTCTAAAATCCTTAGTTTCTGAGGAAAAAAATAATTAAGTTGGTAATTTAACAAAAAAATTTGAAAAATCACAATATTCTATTACTTATTACTCGTAATCCCTTTGACCTATGCCTCTAAAATTTTTTCTGTATATTTTGGGTATCAAATGGAACCTTTTCACGGATTTTCAGCAAATTCTATTTTTTTGTCAGTCGAGTTGACATGAAACGTCCTTATATATATATATATATATATATATATATATATATATATATATATATATATATATATATATATGTACATATATAATGCATGACCGACGTTATAGTTCTTTCTATCCTTCTTTTACTCGTTTAAAATGAGTTTATACCCAATAATATAAAATAAGACCCTCTTCAATGATCATGTTAAAATTTTTAAAGATTTAACATTTACTTTCATCAGCGGCGGCGGGCCGGGGGAAATTCGCTTATCAACGCGGATCGTGGGAATTCGCTTATCTACGCGGGCGGTGATTCGCCTATCTACGCGGCGCGGGTCGCGGTGATTCGCTTATCGACGTGGCGCGGATCGCGGTGATTCGCTTATCGACGCTGCGCCGGAGCTCGCGCGCCAATGAGCGCTTACATGGCGCGCAGGCGCGGAGTGAATTTCTTATATCGCGCGACTGGTCATTATTTTTTGCACCTGCACAGGTGAGCTGATGGGCGGAGGAGTGGGGGTAGCCAGAACTCTCTTTGTCTACCTACTTATATGCATTAGGCCTCATATCATTTATCGAACCTTTTACATCTTTACAATATACTATTTCATCTTTATCATGATTCATTTCTTTAAAATATAGTTCGAAACTTTTGCTTCTTGTTCTGTAAAACGATAATTTAGTAGAATTCGCTAACTGATTCACACCTTTTAAAGCTGAAGCTAAATGTTTCGCTCCATCTTTAGGTAAGTGAAGCTCTCTAACTAAGTCGTTAAGTTCATATTTGAGTCCATAACTTTACGCTTTTGTCTTTTTGGCCCGCTGAAAGGCAAATGTCGTTATACTCATTATCATCATTATTCTCAGTTTTTTCATAACTATCGCTTCCATAAGATTCATCCTGTAAATCATTTTTATTGATTGCACCTCCATTAATGCCGTCACTGACTTCGTTATTATCTTTGTCATCATGTTTTTCATCATGGGAATCTGATTTAATTGATGACTTCTCAAAAAGATCTAATTCTTCTTTTCTTCTTGTTTTTTCGATAGGTCTTCTTACAGAAATAACATCAGCATAATTCACATTTGTTTTATTTTTATTAATAATTCCAATAATTTTGGTGATACAGAAGTAACAATTCAAATTTTCTATCTGGTTTATACCTTTCCATTGGGCTATCAAATTCAACTTCGTCATCTTCTTTTGTTTTATCCTACATACAAAGCAAAACAAACCACCGTATCTTGAGGTTGTTGTAAAATATTGATCAATTTCAATTCAATACAAGGTTACTTTAAAGAATGAAAGATCATATTTAATTTTCTCTTATTTGTGAGATCGTAAATTATACAGTTTCAAAATACATTGGTGTTTTCTGCCCTTCACGTGGAAAATTTATAAAAAATTAGCATCCCTTTTCTAATTGTGTGTATATATATATACGGTTAAATGAATAGGAAAAATTTAAACAGAAATTTTTTTTTTTCAAAATAGCCTTTACCTGCTCTCTTGACAAAAACTATGACGATGACACTGCCCTAAACGAAGATGTATGAACTGATGCACTCATAGGTTTTTCGAAGTAACGATGCCAGTGGAAGGGCAATGCCTTGCAGGGGGACCTTTGGGTGTGAGGATAAAGCTGTAGTGTGTCCGACGACGAGCTGACAATGTCCTCGTCAAAGTCGGAAAGCTCTTATACTTGGCAAGGTATAAGAGTTATAACCTCCGAGACAGCGGAATAGCCTGCGATAAAACCAGGATCCCTAACGTGCGAAGTTATACTAAAAACCATCGATCATTTACCTTCTACATCTCGAAAGCATATTTCTCTCACTACTTTAAATAATTACACTCTCTCTTAAAACTTTGATTCTATTTTTCTCTATGAATTTACGCAGCAATTTCAAATCTCAATTTATACACAAACTTAATTACTTGTCAAACATTTAGCAAAGGTCGTTCTGTTGGTTTTCTATACGCAAAATCACAAATATTGAAAATTTTTCGAACCTTACCTCAAAATCGTGTCGCGTCTAACCACGTAATTTCGTATTTAATTACCCCACGTTAGGCGCCAGTTTGTTACTTGACAAATTCCGGGACCTCCGAGTGAATTCCCGAAGCCACGAACTTACCTGGGTTCACAAATTTATAGTTAATTTTAATTGAGCGCCAGTGAACCCTGCTCAGCTAGCTGGGTAGCGCAACTGCAGAGGGGGCCAATACTTATTGGCCGGCCTCGGGTTGCGGGCTGGTTTTAACGATCAGAGTGGTCCAGAAAATTTCAATGTAATTTATGATTTAGTAAAAAAAAAAAAATAAGAAGATAAAAAGAACAATGTTTAATATATAACAAGCAAAGTAAATTTTAAATTTATAGAGAAATACTATTGATATTGAATGACTCTAATTATTCAAGAAAAATGAATGATATAATCAATTTTGTTTAACTTATAATTCTTGTCCTGAAAAGAGAAAAAGGAAAAATAAGTAGTTGACTCTTTATTTAACTTTAATTTTAAACTTCTCATATTATCAATTTAAAAAGAGAAATTTTACTCACAACTCGCAATGATGAAATAAAAAAAACGCCGCTTAATTAATTTCTCGCACTTGGGCCGTGCACATGCGCAGAAGAAAAAAAGAGCACTTTCTTTCTTTACACGTGTAATTAGTTAATCACTTATTAGATTTAAATATTAATTAAGATTTTAATCACGCGACGCTCTATTTCCTTACTGCGCGGTCGCACAATCCAACACTTGTAATTCGCACTTAAAATAAATATTAAAAGAAATAATCTTAATATCACTCGCGCTATTCTATACAAAAAAAAGAACTTTAAATTTTAATTAATAACTAACGTATAGCTATCTCGCTCGCTCGTATCGTCTCTCTATTACTGTTTAACTATATTTTTCACAATGATATAGATATATAAAAAGATTAGTAATTAGAATACGATAATACAATTTCTATTTAACTTCACTATTTACGGTTTTCGCATTTAATTTATAAAACAAAACGGCGTCGTGTCGCCATGCACATGTATAATCAAATATAATTCTGACTATTTTCATTACTCCGCGTCGCGCACTGATTCTTCTCTCTTTAAATACTCGCACTTTATACGATCAAAAGAAAATTTAATTAGAAGAATTGAGAATTCTAATAGGAAAAACCAACAGAACTAAAATTCACTATTTTTTACTTGCTAAACTTGTTTGAAGAAACTTTACATATTGCCGCGTCGTTAACCTCTAGCAAGACCCAGATGAAAGAAAGCAGTGAAGAAGTCGAGGACTCAGGAAGACTCAAGATGAACGCTGTTGTGGCTGGAGGTGGTGAGATAGTCGCTGAACTCATGGTCGGTTGCTGGACACTTGCTTCCTTTCTTCGCTTGTAGACAGGCTTACAACTCTCCTTGCCTTCACAATTTTCTCTCCTTCGAACGACTAACGATTTCTTTCTAAAAATCCAAAGATGCACGGAAGAAAAAAGTAATAGTTCTGCCGCGTTGATCCAAAAGGAAAAAGCTCTTGACTTCTGATCAAAGAATCTAAAAAAAACTCTGCACGTGTGCTTCCAATGCCGACTCAGTCAAGAACTTTTCGTACGTGCGCTCTCAATGACGGCTTATGCAAGAATCCCCTCTTTAAAGAAGAAGGATGTTCATCTTCGCTATTTGTTGTTATCTATCCTTGTTACACCTGGCTGATCCTTATCTTCTTTCCTTGTTTCGCATCACGTCTTAGTTTTTACTTTGATTTATTTTGTTATGAGTCGCTATCGATTGCTTAATGCACTCTTGGTCGCGGATCTTCTATCTTTATCGCTCTAGTATTTTCCACACTGTACTCAAAGTTGCTATGTTTCTTTACGTAGTAAGAACATCGAATATCGAAAAGTTCTACTCATAGCTATCTCTCATTGGTTGATCTTATCTATGTGTGTACAACTACAAATGAACATAGCGCGTCGCTTGAATCTTAAATTGTATACGCGTATATTCCTTCTATTCTCCTCATTTCTTCATAGCCCAAACGTTTTAGTATGCCTCTATGTGTTTTACATACGTATTTCACTATATGCCGCTCCTCTTCTTCACGACTGTGCATACACGCTATACGTGCTCATACTTCTTGCGTGTATAGCTTTAAGTCATCTGTTTCTTTCATCTCTCTCACTCTCGTGGCGCTGCCATGTTAACTTCTGCTTTGTCACGTTGTTTCCAACTTCGTGTCGCCGCTCCGTTATAACTCCTCGTGATTCGTTTATTTTATTGGAGGTGTAAATGTGTTGATTAGTGTTTGTGCACATCTTTAGTATAGTACACATCTCTGGGTTGCCGTGGTGTAGTGTGTGCCATGTGTATATGTTTATATAGAGATACTGTCGCGCCCAAACCTAGTATCTGGTTGACGTTTTCTTCTCGTTATTAATTTCTTGTATACTCTTGAAATGATTCTCGTGGACGTTAATCCTGAGTTTCTGGTGCATCTGGTGTGTGTGTATGTGTATGTGTGTCTTTGCGTATATGCGTTGCGTCTGAAAATCTTCCTCACTTGCTGTTCGCATGATCATAATCTTCCTTCTTTTTCTCTCTTGAGTGCATCACTGCAGCTGATCCTTCTTGCTGCACTTACAATGAGTATTTTCTCTCTTTAAACATTTAACATTTCATTTCAATCAATTCTTTTTTTATTAACTACTACTTACTTTATTTTTATTTCTGGTTTTTCCTAACCCTTCTTTACATTTATTAATTTCTTATGCTTGAAGAAAAGTCACTTGAAAGAACTTTAAAAATAAAACATAAGATTTCAAGATTAAAAATAATCACGCTCGTATGCTATAAATTCATTTTTTTTATACTTAATAAATAATCTATTGAAATTTTATTATTTGTGATATATCTTATACATCACGAATTCCTCCTTCCTTAAGCGGGACACGCAGTGGACCGTTCAACTCGATCCTATCGCTGATTTTGTTGTTAATTATATCGCTGTTTCTAATTTTAACTTAAATATAGTTCGTTCGCTAACCTATCCTAGATTGCCTTATCTATGCTGAAGAAGAAAAAAAAATTTTACAGTCCTACTATCACCGATTTTATCACACTTTCTAAAAAAAACTTGCACTTTAAAGCATTAGATATTTATAAACTTAATTCTACTATGGTGCCTAGTGGTCGCTTGTTTGTTAAAAATTTAGCTTGTTTTAAATTTCACCTTATTTGGGGTTTCGCGGTAGTATATATCGCTGTAGATCGTTTACGTGCGCCTTCGCTATTCGCTCATTCGCTCCCGTCTCTACTATATGAACCGTAGGTGATTTCACCTCTAAAATTTTATATGGCTCTTCGTATTTAGGCGCTAGTTTCACGAAAAAACGTTGTGCTGTATTTGATAACACGTGAGCGCGTCGCATCATTAAATCTCTTACGAAAAACCTAACGTCTCGTTTTCTTTTATTATATCTGTTTTCTTGTTTCTCTTGAGTTTCATCTATAAATTTAGCCACTAAATCTCTTAATGCATCTAACCTCTTCATTCTATCTATCCATCTTTCTTGGTCTATTTTTACTATCGGTTTGGTCACCCTACTCAAAAATCTCAGGTGAGAAATCACCTGATTTCTCAGGTGATTAATCATGCCAAAATCTCATGTGACGATTTTTTTGGTTTTTACACGTTTCAAAGCATACTTAGTCAATTGCGAACTATTTTTGAAAATTTTTGAAAAATTTGAACTTGGAAAATTTTTTAAAAATTTGGTCTTAGAAAAAATTTTGACTTATTTTACAAAAAATTTTCTAAGTTCAATTTTTGAAAAATTTTCAAAAATAGTTCGCAATTGACTAAGCATGGTTTGAAACGTGTAAAAACCAAAAAAATTGTCACTTGAGATTTTGGCATGATTAATCACCTGAGAAATCAGGTGATTTCTCACCTGAGATTTTTTAGTAGGGCACTTTTACTTCACCCTGGCCAATGTTACGATTTCATCGTAAGTCTTCCCCCACCACTAAATGTTCGATAGAGGGTGCATGATGAGCGTCTTATAATACTAGTTTATTAATTTTCTTTCTTTGGGTATTATTAATTTCACTAATTTCTGCGCATTCTCCAAATAATTGCACTTCTTTAACTCCATCTTCATGATGGAATTTATGCTACTCCCCTTCATGTACTCTTCATAATCCTCTTGCCAGTCGTGTATCAACGTCCCATAAATTGCAGAAATCCATTTCTACATCCATCTCCTGCTCCAGTTCTTTTAGTGCTCTAAGTGGTAGAGGGTGTACGTACATGACCATCAACATCTAATTTTAGTTTTAGGGTTCCTAGTGGTCGCACATGTCCTCCTATAGCACCATAGATTCTGGTTTAAGCAGGTTTTTACCTATCTTTGAACTGTTCTGCAATTTCTGCTCCTACTATTGATACGGTCGCACCTGAGTCAAATAAAGCTTTTCTGCAACGTCCTTCGATGACAACGTTGAGCATATGTCTATTTTCACTTCCGATTGCGGTGACTGGGCTTCCTATAAAATCATCATTTCCTATCTTTTGATTTGGAAAATGGGTTGCTTCATGAATTATAAATTACTTTTTCTACACAATCACTAGGATAGTTTCCCTGACGACTGTGGAGATTATGATGAAGAACAGGTAACGCAATGTCACGAAGACATTAAAGTAATGGAGAAGCGTCATCAAGGTAGATAGGATACTAGTATGCTGGTCGATTACTGCTGGATGTTGAAATGAGATATTATACTACTGGGAAAAAAAGTAAAAGGAAACCTTTGTACCGATCATTTGATGAGAAACGTGTAAGGTATAATAAGATGATATAAATGGCATGAATTTCGTTTTGTTCCACGCGAGTTTCGTAGATATGACCTTGAATTCAGCGACCCCAGAAACATATGCATATAATGTTAAAATATGGTTGCCATTAATTTTTTAGATTTGAAATGACCTTGACCCTGAGGTGATGGGGTCGAACGGACCACGGATTCTGATCTAGTGACCTCAAAAACATAAGATGTACACTCGACGGAAACATATTCGCAGGTGATTCTTTTACTTTGATTTAAAAATTCACCAATAAAAATAAGCGAACTAATAGAATCGTCCAATGACATCGTGTGATTTTGAAATCACAGAAAAAGAATTACCTGCGAATATGTTTCCGTCGAGTGCACATGATCTGGTCCATGGATTTTGACTTTTTTTTTGTCTGGTTGTCATAAATGGATTGAAAAGTTTAAAAAAAAAATTGTATTTAAATTTCAAAATGATTGCTAATGAGAATGATCGTACAAACTAGCGCAAAGAGAATGTATAACTATGAATAAAATAATTTAACTATTATAAAATAAGGCTTGTGAACATAATGTATTGAAAATGTTTTTAATACAGTATATAGTTATGTTACAATCTAATAAACCTCGTTCTTTTTTTGAATAGGAGTAGTTTTAAATATTTATTTCTAGTAAACTTTGTTTTTACCTCTATAGGAATCACTTTTGAACCTATAGCAGCGTAGGATTTTACTGTTGTAATTTTTTCATCACTTTAAATAAATAAATACAGAACATAATCATTTAAGAACTTTATAAAAAATAAACATACGCAGATATCTGGTTAAAACGTGATGTAAACAAAATCTTTGTAAACTGGGCACCCAATGTTTATTTTTTATAAGAACTAAATACTCAAATGAAAAAATTAAGAGTAATTTGCGCAATAAATAACAATATCCTGTCTTTTAAATTTTTTATTTCTTTTAAAAAATTTTTGGGTGCTGTAAAATTTTAAAACATTCATATATGAATTAAAATAATTTTTTTCATTCATTTTTTGATTTAAAAATGATGTACATTTTTGTGCGTCTTTTAGGCAATAAAAGTGTAATTGTTTTATCAAAAAATATTCTCTTTAATGTAAAAGAATTCAATCTTCATCTGAATACGATATTTTTGCGCATGCGCAACTGTAAAGAATATTTTATCAAGATTATCTATAAGTACCCATTTTACAAAATTTTCAAACATGGTTTTTGTAATTAATAAGGATTTCTTTTTAATAAAACGTTTAAACTCTCAAATTGAAATGCACCTCCCGGCAAAATATTCAATCCTATTTCGTTGCCCAATAATATTACGCGGGAAGTTCGTTACGCCAATGAAAATGGGTGTTTCTATTTTTGGGTTATTAGCAGTGATGAATTTCGAGGATGCTTTATACATTTATGTATATCTATATATTAGGATATCCTTTAGCCAACTTCAGAGTATACCGTAGAATTAGAGTATAAGCAGAATATATTATTCTGTAGTATATACTCTGAAGTTGGCTGTTGGATATCATATAAGCATCTTCGAAATCCATCACTGGTTATTAGATAAGCGAAAAAAATGAGTGCCATCCTGCGTGAAAATAGATAAGATTAATTCCAAATATTTTAGCATTTTCGTGGAATCCTTTCAAATTACAAAGGCTTCAAGTTTAGAATTTTCTTGAATTAGGCACCCAAATTAATTCTTTTACGCTACAGCACTTGATTGAAGGTCTCAGATAATATTTCAACGTCTATTCCTTGCGGAAGGTATCTGAGGTATTTTAAAAAATCTGCTGACATATTTAAATGAATCTAAAAATTCGAATTTGAATAAATATTCTTAAAAATGCAAAATAAGAACAATTTTCTATCATATTTTTTAAACCTGATATTTTAAATATAATTAAAATCATGAAAATATATCTCTCATGAGCAAAAGGTCTTTTATTTCGATCAGCGGATAAATGAAGCTACTGGTGAAAAAAATTTAAGACTTTCAAGTCGTATTTTAAATTGAAAAATAAAAAATTTGAAAAAAGAGGTTTACTTTGGAAATTTCTTAGGTGTATCGTTATTTTTTGGACACGCTGTATATTACCGATGTATAAGATAGACAGAGATGACAATGTCTTATGATATACTTTTATTCTAATAGAATACATTAACATTCTACTAATATTTAAATACAACTATATTATTTGATAAAATGCTTTTTCCCAAGTTTCTCGATATATAAGAATTTATAATGAATTCTATATCTAATAAACGAATCATAATATTATCTCACGAAATGCTATACAAAACGCTTATCAATGATGACAGCGCCTGCAATAAGGAAGCTTGGTGCGGTTTCAGCATTAAAAAACTTTTAAAAAATGAATATTTAAGATGTGTAACTAACATGGATAGAGCCCCGACTTTATTTTACAACATTATATCTTATTTTACTGATGCTTTAAAGTAAAAATCCTAAAAGTTTCAAAAGATTATATTTTTCCTCAGGTATGATTTCAGTTTTAAAAATGAGCAAAAATGCGATTTTTACTATTTTTCGAAAATTTTAAAATCCTGTACTTCGGCCAATTTTTATCTAAATTGAACTTGAAAAATCTCTTGAACTAAAGTATTTTTATAACTCTGATTGGAATAAAAGTGTTCGATGGTTTCGATAATGAAACAAGTATTGGGATTATTTTTTCAATACTATTTGTATTTATTTTATTTAATTATATTATTAACTGTATTACATAAATCATTAAAATATTGTTCAAATATACTATTTATGAAAAAAATAATTACTGTATAATAATAAGTATAAACAATGATTAAAGAATATCTAAAGTTTGAAATATCTTTTTTTTCAAATTAACGGGCATTACTGCCCTTTGCATTTCAATATTGACATTCAAGACAACACAGCGACATATTATTTAACGTGGTGACCCACGGCAGAGTCAGTGAAAACAGCGACCAGACTTAGAATCGATCTCGCGCCAACGAGAATACGAGTCCCGCTCTATTAGCCGCTACACCACCGAGCTCTATCTTAATTTTTTCATTTGTTCAACTTTTTAAATGGAATTCATAGTGTATACTGATATTTGCGAATTATTTGAAAATATATCATAAATTCATTTAAAAAATCTGCAATAAGTATAATTGATTTTTCTTATAAATTTCGTTTTCAAAACCGTGTAAAATTTATTAAATTTGTTAATTTCTCGTTTTACATAGTAAACATTGAAATAAAAGCTGTTTAAAAACTATAATTTTATTATTTTTTTTAAATACTTTGCATCGAATTTATTTTCAATCTGCTTAAAGTTAACACAAAAATTTTTTAAATCAAATATTGGGCTATTTAAAATTTTTTTACGCATGTATGGATAGTACAAATTATTTTCTTTCAAAATAAATATTAAAAGTTGATTGTTCTTGTTTTCTACCTCAACTCGTTCTTCTCTTACCTGTTGGTGTTATTAAAACGGCGGTACTTGGTGAGCTTTAACTATTTTCTGCTTTTATAAATGTCGTAACGCAAAAAATAAGATCCTGTTTTATTACTTTATTATAATTATTTTGTCTGATATACTTTTGTTACTCAAAATAAATAACTTTATGAGATATTATTCCTTTGATAAAGCATAATATTTCAGTATTAATGAGTTACTAGACTATCTCACGTTAATGTACTGTACCAGTTTCAATATTTTTGCAAATTTTAATTGATGAATGGAATATTTACGTAAATGTGGAAAGTCTAAACATAATAATTTTAGTATTAACTATTATGAATCGTACAGAAAGTACAAGTATTGTATAAACTTTTTAGCTTAAAATAATGAAGTATTTATTCATAGGTCTAGTAAGTAATTTTGTAATTATTAATTAAATTTAAAAAACATTGTATATCAAATTGAAATTAAAACAGAACTCAATGAATAAAAAATAATTACAAAATACTATATCGCTAGTGTGATCATTCACTACAATTTTTAAATAACTTATTAGAATAAATAGTTCATCTAAAAGGAAAATGTTATGACTCTGATACTTGAAAATATGAGATTGATGGTAAACTGATAATAATGTTTTGAAATGTAATTATTATTAAAAATCAGTATTTTTTTAAAGGATCATAGTCAAGTAAATGTACTAAAATAATATAAAAAATTTAAGAGAAATCTTTTAATTAAACTTTTTGCATTAAAAAACGTCTATTTCCATATAAATTATAAGTAAATATGAAAATTTAAAGCTTACTAATAATTGTGATTAGATCAATTACAGGACATATCATTTTTATGCATTTTTAATCTTCATTTTCTATAGTTTATAACATTTAAATAAATACATATTTTTTGTACATAATAAAGTTTAAATGAAAGTATTTATCTAAAATTGTGTTATTTTTATGGATATAATAACAGCATCGTTGTTTAATCTCCATTCAAACAAAGCTAATTTTTGCATGGAAAAAAGTTAGTCTGTGGCAGCATAAAAGTTGGTCAGTTCCAGCGTAACTGACGCAAGCACTGTGATTCAAGCAAGAATTGCGGAGCGATACGCAGTTTCTGCGCGGCATTCTTGAAGTAGTATATTTAAAGTATTTGAAAAACAAAAACTCGTATAAAAAATTTTCGAAATTAGTTTTATCTATGATTATTTGAAGAAAATAGTAATTCACAATCACCTTGAATCTTCTCAACTAAGCACTCTAATTTCTAAATACGTAGTTTATTTTATGAAAAATAAACCATAAATGAATTTATGATAATACAAAATTATAAAACACGCGTTGTATCACTTTCGCAGAACAGGAGTATAGACGCACCACTAATGTAACTATAGTAAAGTTCCATGATAATTCTATACCTACTTAACAGTTACGCAAAAACTGCGGATCTATACCGCCGTTGAAGAATTAGCATCCCCAAGCTGATGCCACATATTTAGCTTAAGTACAATGAACAGAACTTTTTTTCCGTGTGTTATATTTTATAAAATTGTCATTGCATTACATAGCTCTACATCTATAGAGCATTTGAAGTCCTTAACTCTAGCTTTTTTATTATTTTCGAATAAAAGGAAAGATTTTTTGTATTTTGTAAATATGTTTTCAATAAATTATTAAAAATTTATCTACTTATTTATGATTTCAACATTCACAAGTATGCTGCAAATTGAACCTACAAGCTGTCATTTGAGACTCAATAATAATTTTTCTAAGGAATCAATTAAAAGGGAATAGAATAGCTCATAATTTATGAATAAAAATTAACTTTATGTATAAAAAACATATCTACAGTAACAAGAAGATCCACAACCCGAAGAAGAAACACTCTCCTTGTGAGATAAGATCACGTATTCATAGTATCCAAGCATTTTATAATTTATGCTATTTATCGAATTATATATTCATATGATCTTTCAAACATTAAAATAATTTTGCCTTTAGATTCTTTTGTTTTACAAAGAGTCTAAAGATATAAAGAACACAGCTGTTAATCGTATCTAATTTTATATCGTCGTAGGCTGCATTCGTCTCATTATGTAAAATTAAAATGCTATTTTTCTTACACAAAGTATTTTATCAACTTATAATCTAAAATACGATTTTGAAGTATAAAGAACATTAAAAATTTTATTCAATAAAGAATTTGAAAAATCCCAAATATTTTATAAGTTTTAAGTCTAGATTACAACCCTAAAGTTTTTGTATGTTCTGAATAATAAATGGAACATATTATACCTGACTTGCCGTAATTTCCATTTTTTTAATAGTGCAAGTTATGTATAAACGTGTTCATCTATTAAAATATCAAATAAATAAATATTTATGTGTTTCCTCTTCAAAATTGTTTAGTGTCAGCTTTCTTTTAGTTCTAGTCAATTTAGATTTGACTGATCTGACAGTAATGAGAGGATATACTATATCTATACAAGTAATGATATCTGTGTTTTTATCTGTTATTTTTTGGTTTCATAAAAAATGTTAGGGTTTTGATACGTATTTTTAAAAAGTTTAGAAATTTTTCGTAGCTGACTAGAGAATTGTATTGAGGGTCTTCGGAGATGTTTTAACAAGGTAAAAGTGCATTTTTAATTAAGTTATCTCTCTTCCAAACTAATTCTAATTTTACTTTTTTTATGGTTTGGTCCTTTTTTGATTGGAACTATCTATTGTCTTTGTTGATGTTGAGTTTTCTGTGATAATTGATGACGCTATTTAAGATGATGTTACGATATCTGTTGTGGATAGAGGGTGCTTAAAAACACTTTTTTCCTCGTGCATTCGCTTGATTCAATTTTTCTGAGCTGTTTACCTGGTGAAAAAAATCAGTTAACAAATCACCTGAATTCTCAGATGATTTATCATGCCAAGACATTATATAACGATTTTTTTGGTTTTTTTCACGTTTTGAACCATGCTTAGTCAATTCAGAACCATTTTTGAAAATTTTTGAAATTTTTGAACTTAAAATTAGTCAAAATTTTTTCTAAGACCAAATTATCTAAAAAATTCTCTAAGTTCAAAATTTTCAAAAATTTTCAAAAAATGTACTGAATTGATTAAGATTGGTTTAAAACGTGTTAAAACCAAAAAAATCGTTACATGATGTTTTGACATGATAGAAGCTTGAGTCGAAAACATAACACTATCCGAGCCAATTTGTTCGTCAATGGCACGAGTTTAGTCGGTCAAAGTCAAATCCTCTACGCACATCATGACCAAACCCTGTTCTCGTTCGAGGACTTCTGCGTTGACTAGTAGATCAAAGTAAATTTAGATTTGATTTTAAAGATTGTCAGAAATCGTATAAACATATTACATATAAAATTTTTTTTTGGAAAAGTTTATATCGTAAAATCTTGAGAGTGCGGGAGTGTGATAAATCGACCACGTGTCTAACGGTTTCGTTAACCGTAAATTTAAATAATTAAAAATAGTGAATCGAATAAAGAGTTTAAATAATTATATTTTTTTGTTAATTGCTTTTAACCGGTAATTGAATCTAGTAATACCGATAGACACGTAGGTACAGAGTGATTAGAGTGAGATTGATTGATATAAATTTTATTATGCCAAGGTATAAATTTGACCTTATGGCAAGGATACAAAATAATACATTATAAAATAGTTTCAAAACAATATAAAGAAATAGCAAAAATTTACATTACTGTGGCAATAGAAAAGTACATATTATTATTTACAGTACATCGCATTTTTAGGATTAACAATACAATTTTATGCCGATTTTTGCACTATAATTTTAAATTAATTTACGCATGCGTGCAACCTTCCAACTACTTATTTAATATACATACATATACAACTAAACAAATCAAATTTTACTTATTCTCTATTAAATGATCATAATATAATTAGCAATAATATAAGCTTTTCAAACACCATGTGACACTATGAACTACAGTCTGGAGCCATGGAGAGGACTGAATCACGAAATCTTTTGTAGATCAGATTCAGTAATAATACTAATACGATCAGACTTGTCATCCTTACGAGCGTAAATACGCCCTTCTCGAACCCAAACAAACTTATGATTAGCTTCTTTTGCTTTAGCTTTTGCAGCCATTAGCAAATTATGCACAATCGTCGGCAACATCTCGAAAACATTCACGAGATTTGAACTCTCGACACCCTCCATCAAATCCGAGAACTTACTTTCACCATGATCACGTTTCACCTTCAGTACGTAATCACGTATGCCAGCCGATTTAAATTTAACAATAAATGAAAAAGTAGGATTTGGAGTTTCAGCCGGTAAGCTAACATCTTGAGTTTGTTTTTTTGCCTGGAATAATCTCACGGAAAGCACATCGCCACAAATAGCACCCAACTGTAACTGTTTAAGGATGGAATGGGTCAGCGCCAGCAAAGAGGCTGTACATAATATAAGAATGCCAGTAACCTTCATCTCTGCACTGGGTGAGCCATGAGCATACAAATCCTTAAGCTGGTCAATCTCATTGCGTAACTCCAATTTGTCCCTCTCCAATTCCTCAATGCGCTTCTCCTGACGATTTAACGCAGCATCCACATCTTTAATCTACGCTGAAAGCTCGTCAAACCGCTCATTGACGTGCCGATGAATGTTCTTAGAATTATCATTTATCGTCTGAAAAAGCGTGGCAAATTGCTGCACCGACGAAAAGTTTTCCCAACCACTAAGCAGACTCATCATATTATCGCTTAATGTACCGTTATCTACAATGGCAATCGTGGCACCGCACGAATCACTGCTAGTATTTACAATATTATTCAATTCTCTAGCGCAATCAAAAGAATTGGCGCGGAGAGAGAGAGAGAGAGAGAGAGAGAGAGAGAGAGAGAGAGAGAGAGAGAGAGAGAGAGAGAGAGAGAGAGAGAGAGCGAGCGAGAGAGAGAGAGAGAGCGAGCGAGAGAGAGAGAGATAAGCACGTGGGCTCTTGGCAGCCATCTTGTTGAATAAAGAAGAGCGAGGTCACTTACGCCAACCAGAAGGTGAATTTCATTTTTTTTTCTTATTAATTATTATTAGATTAAACAGACAATTTATTTAATCAAAATTAAAAAGTAAAATTATCAGATTTAAGTTTAAGAGATGTAAATGGGTTATGAGTGTGCGCGATGAATTCAATTTCATTGATTAAGTTATTAAGCAAATTGTTCATAGAAATATTTTTTTTGTGGTTGTTCAATAAAAAGTTAAATTCTTAAACATAAAATTCCGAGTGTCAAACAAGTAAAAATTATTTTTTTTGTTGTGTGTGTACACCTCTCCAACTTTCAGCTTAATAAAATTATCACTCGAGGTCGCCCACCTCCCGTTCCAAAGACGCCTGAGGTTTATGCTTGCCGACGAGTCAGCTGGAGGTCTGTCTGGCGCCGTATAATAAATTAAAGATTTTTTTCCTTTTCGACAGACCGAAGTTGCGTGCGGGAACGGGCAACGTTATTATAAATGAATGAATAATTTACTTTATTGATAATTTAAAAATAACTAGATTCTCACATCGCAACTTTTTATAGATATCATATTTGTCTAAGTCATTTTTCTTTACGTTAATATACGTTAATCACTATAAATATCTTTCTTCGTTCAACACTGTCACTCTAAAACTCTCCACTATAAAATATTATTAACAAACAGAATTAAAACATTTATGTTATGGAAATGAAAAATTTTAACACAAAACGATAAAAAAGAAACTTTTTTTACAGAAATATACTAAATATTTTTCAATAATTAGCATTTCAATAATTTTATTTTTGTACCTATATAAAATTTTGTTAAAATCGCTTGATCGATTAGATCCTTTAAGAAGAATCTATCAATGAAGCTGCTAAAAGACTAAAAGCAACACGTTCTTTTAGATACTACTGTATTGTTATTTTGTACTATTGTATTGAGAATTGTTGTGTATGCTAACTTTGAAGGAAAAATAAAGATTTATTTATATATATATATATATATATATATATATATATATATATATATATATTTATGTCGTCGTACCAGGTATTTGGTGATGTATGTGCAAAGCTAGTTAAATGGGTATTGAGGTTACATACATTTCAATTCGTAGCAAAACTATATTCAGTTTGCTATACCTCACATAAAAAAATATACATAATTCTATACATCACATGGTGACGTATGGAGTCATCTGTACGCCACACTATAAGGTAATAATTAGCTATGAAGCGATCGCTGTAGTCGTTGAATTAGTTAGTTTAATCGGAGTGTTTTGTTTTTTCTTTTGACATTTTGTTATTTAATAAATTTAAAAAAAATATTGAATAAAAAAAATTTGATTAATCATGAAAAAAATTAGTGCAAATAATGAAAAAAAATAGTACAAATAACAAAAGAATAATAATTATACTTAAAGTGAGAAAGTGAAGAAATAACATTGAATATAAAATTTGCGTGATATGCGTGGTCAGCTCGTCAAATTTGTGATACATCAATGACAGTTCCGCAGACGATCCGCATCTACACTGTTAGTATACGTTTATTCAAATTCAAATCAAAAGAAAGAAGGATTGCGAATCTGTACATTAATAATTTTGTAGTCCCTCATACCTGCTACAATGACATAAAATTATCTACGCTATTTGGGAGTAAGAAGGATGAATACGGGGCGAGTTTTTTGCTTGAACAGCAGTCAATCTCGGGCGCGCTTTGCGCGCCCTCTACTGTCTACTATTCTCGCAATAAACTCGCCCTTATTCATCCTTCTTACTCCCAAATGGCGTATATAACTTATATCAACAGTAAAATTAATAGAATTATAAAATTTTATTTATTTAATCAGATTACTTAAATATATCTGATCATGACAAAAAAAAAAAACAATTGATAAATGCTTGTATTATTTTAAAATAATTTTAACATACAAATAAAAAATTTCTCGAATTGTTATCTTCAGAAATATACTGCAGTTTAATTTTTATAAAGCTAAGTTATTATTATTATTTATAAAACTATATCCAAATATATTTAAAACTCAAAATTTTGAACAAGTTGAATTAAAAAACAAAATCACACAATTCACACAATTTTCAATGAATATCATATGACATAAAACGTAGCCAAATATTCGGAAACGATAAGGTTAATATTAACTGAATCGAATATCAATCTACGAGTCAGTACGGCAGTTTGCAAGGGCCACCTAGAGCGCAAGTTGCGAAGCAATATTTTTTGTGCGCAACACTCATGTGTTTTGCCGTAAAAATTTCTCACTCTGCAAAATCGCTTTATTTAGGTTAACTTTAGGTTAAACATGAAAAATTTTGATTTACAACTTGCGCGTTAGGTGGCCCGTACGAGCTGCCGTAAGTCCGGCGAGTTTACGTGTAGCTCACACGGAACACACAAGGGTATTCACGTTCACACGGCATATTCCATGCCCGTTCAGATTTTTGAATATGGTACGCCTATCTTGACTATTACACGTCTTTTCTATAGATGCGATTCTTACATCGACTATCAAATCATCAAAGAAACATGTAATAATCAAGATAGGTGTACCCTATTCAAAAATCCAAACGCGCATGGAATGTTCCATGTGAGTTGTGAGTACTCTTGTGCCTTCCATGCGAGCTGCATATAGACTCTGTCTCATAAAGGCTAGAATATCTTAATCTGAATCTTAGGGCTAGGTTCACAGTGGTTTTGATACCAACGTATTGGGCTAGTCTCATAAGTATCGTAAATTGAGATATAGAACTATGAAATTTAAGTTTTGAACAAATTCACGTCCTCATTGCAATTGTAAAGTTTCTTATCTCAATTTAGAAATAGTGAATCGTTTTGAAATTTACGGTATGGCATGACACAATACGGCGCGGCGCTTAGGCTCTTTCTACACTAAGATCACATGACTGTGAATGTGACTTTTCCATGTAATTCCTAAATTTTTTATATCAAACATAGTATAGATGACAAACTAGACATAGATTATAAAAATGTGCTGCATCACACGGAACAATCACATTCACAGTCATGTGATATTAGTGTAGAAAGAGCCTTATGTGGCTAGTCCCTTAAGCCAAGAGAACATATTGTCCACGAAACAGTGCAATTGTCCATGAGACAGGAACATTCATATGTACTACATTGGGACAACTGCGAAATTATCCACCTACTTCGATTATGCTAATATTTAATAACGTTTTAGTTTGGTTTAGGTTTTCTTATATAATAATTATTGAAGTACAATTGAAGACCTATATTTTCTTTTTTATAGAAAGTTACCAAGAGGTTTTGAATCAAAATTAGAGCTAAAAAAATGTTTG
Source organism: Anastatus disparis (assembly GCA_017163975.1). Classification (NCBI taxonomy): domain Eukaryota; kingdom Metazoa; phylum Arthropoda; class Insecta; order Hymenoptera; family Eupelmidae; genus Anastatus; species Anastatus disparis. Next base: position 1,031,929 of record JAFFSR010000072.1, read on the forward strand.
TCGAAATTACCAGTTTTACCGATTCACAGATTTGATAGTAGAAATTTTTTACAAACTTTAAACATCAATATCTCCAGTTTTAATAAGTTTACAAATATTTTAAGTAGTGAATAAAAAGTCTTAACCTCTACTTTAACATCCAATAATTATAATGTACGTATCAATATGATAGGCCACTGATAAGCAAGCAAATTTTCAAATTTGACACATTTTAAATATTTGAGCTTTGATTTTTCACTGTAATAAGCAAGAAATTAATGTAATAAGTAAATATGTCTGCCTTTACATAACATTCATTAAAAAGAAATCGAGTTAATCCTGTAGAACCTACTTTTGTATGTTAGTGTGTCTGTGTATGTGTGTTTCTGATTATATGACATGAAATGTTCAATATATATGTATAAAATATAAATATATATATGGCATTCTTTCTGAACATTACCCCCCCTCCTGCCCATTTTTTTTAGAATAAAAAAATTTTTTTAAGTATGCAAAATTTATAAAAAATCAAGCTTTCCAATACCAAGTGGCATATTAATTCTGGGGGTCGATTTCAAGGTCATTTCAAGATCAACTTTTTTTTAAACTGATAACCCAATAATTTTCCATCATAGATTTGGAATCTAAGAAAAATTCTGTGTTTAGATAAAGTCGAGTCCGTTTGATCTGGGAGTCAAAGTCCTGTGAGGGTCAATCATCCGTTTTATATTTTTAAATCTAATTACTCTAACTAAGGTAAGTTTCAAATATTGTTATAGACAAAAGTTGTTTGGCTTCAAGGGGATCACCATTTGGAGACCTTGTCAAGCTTAGTGGTCACTTTCAAGGTCATCATAGTTTTTAACCGATAATCCACACTTCTTATCATAAATTCGGAATCTACGGATAATTCCACGTTCAGAAAAGGTATCATATGTGATGTCCGTTGGGGTCGCCAATGTCATATAGAGGCCAATCAATCTCTTAATTTTTTTCACACAGTCAAGACATTACGGTAAAATTCAAAATTAATATCGTATGAAAATCGCATGAATGCAATTTTCACTGTACTTACATTGACTATGTGAAAAAAATTAAGAGGTTGATTGACCTCCATATGATTTTGGCAAGCCCAACGGACATCTCATATTATACCATTTTTGAACGTAGAATTTTCAGTGGATTCCAAATCCATGATAAAAAATGTGGGTTGTTGGTTAAAAAACAATGATGACCTTGCAATGACCATAAAAATAACCACTAAGCTTGACAAAGACTTCAAATGATGATCCCTTTGAAGCCAAACAACTTTTTTCTAGCACAATATTTGAAACTTACCTTAGTTGGGGTAATTGGATGAAAAAAATTAATAGGATGATTGACCCTCACACGACCTTGGGGGGTCAAACAGACCTCACCTTATCCAAACGTAGAATTATCTGTAGATTCCGAATCGTTGATGTGAAATAGGGGTTATCAATTAAAAAAAAACGATGTGTGTGTGTAGACACAAAATGATGCATATATATATATATATATAAACTGGTGTGGGTGCGAGTTGACATTTCATGTCAACTCGCATGCGCACTAACACCAACTTATCTATCGGCTCAAGTGTGCATTCAAGTATATATATATATATATATATATATATATATATATATATATATGTATGAACCATTCTAATACTTTCTTGCAAAAGTGCCTGCCGGGGGTCTGACGATTTTTCTCTCGACATAGCATCTTCTTGTAGTATAAGACTTGGGAACCTATACAAAATTTTACCTTACTAGACCCAATAGACATCTGGATATGGCTATACAAAGCCAAAAAATGGGCCCTTTTTTGGCTGTTCTTCTCTAGTTTTCGAATACTCGCGATTAATCAAATTTTGCACCAAATTTGACTTACAATACGATATTTTCTTCGTTTTGAACCAAACTTTTAAAAAATCATCAGTGCATTTAAATTTATAAAAAGAGCTTTGCTACAAAACCTTAAAGGCAAGGGCCGAATTTATGAGTTTTTTATACTTTTCATCCTACTGTTAAATCACGAATTTTTAATATTTTTATAATCGCCAAACGGCGTTGGATACCATTAGGTTATAAATGTGAAGCAATTGGTTTGAGCATCGGAACTTAAGTTTGTATCAAAACACGATGCATGCTTTATGCTCAAGTCTGAGCATCGACTATAAATTCGGAACTAAGGCTTGAATTCGTAGACGTGACTTGAGTATTAAATATAACTTAGAATTTAAGTATCGTTACTTGAGTATCAGCTGTTGCCTCAATTGAGTATTACATCTTTATCGATTAGTATCTTATCGGTGTGATTAATACTCAATTGAAGTAACAGCCTAATACTCGATCAACGATACTCAAGTTCCAAGTTATATTCAATACTCAAGTAACGTCTATGAATTCAAGCCTAAGGTTGGAAGTTATAGTCGTTACTCAGTTATCAGTTTTTAAGTATTCTATCTGGGTTTTTCTTATGGAAATAAAGTAATAAGAACAAGTATAGAAAACTTTAGAATTTAGAATTGAGTAAAGACTATTACTTCCCGCCTAAGGTCTGTAAAGTAAAGTAGTGGGAGATGTCATGATTTTAAACATATTCTGTTTCATAAGTAATTGTTCAAAGTCTATAGTTTACAGTAACGCTAGGGAAGTACATAGAATAGGTAATGCCATCAAATGGCTACTTATAAAACGACAGAACATATTCAAAATAATGACATCCCATGCCATTAAAATTTTGGAGAGTTATCAGACCTCAATAACGATATTAATGCGTCCTACTGAGTTAGTATGAGTCTGATTAGACAGTAACAGAATGTTGAATAAAGTTTTTAAATATTGATTCTGAAATTCTACGATTCCTATTAATTTATTTTTGATATTCATCTATAATGAAACACATGTGCAACATCATTACTCATTCGCAAAGTCAACAGAGTCAGCATTTTTACAACTTTTATGTTCTTTACATCTATCTTTAAGTTGGCATTTTCTTTCACCTATATATTTACAGTTACAATTTGAGCACTTGAAATTTTAGACAGTGTGGGTGGTATCCCACTGATCAATGTCATTTTTTCCTAAGAAATCACATTATCGAGAATATTATCGATAAGTGGTACAATTTTTATGTAAAATTGTTTTAGTAATCATTTGCACCCATAGAAAAATTGGTTATTAATCATAAAATAAAACTGGAAAAGCTTATTAAAATCTAGATAAAATGCTAATTCCTTATAATTGACGAATTTTTTTTAAAGTCGTTTTTTATTTATTTTTTATATCGCCTTCAAAGGGAAATTTTCATTATTTTTAAAATGTGTTTCGTCACTGGTATATTTTCCGTGGTTGGTGAAAAGATTTATTCGGAGTTCGGTGTTGAAATTTCTTTTAAGGGATGTAGAAAAATATAGTAATTTATTCTGAAAGTCAATTTGGAAGGATAACCTATAGGACGCTATTGTAAGAGCATAAAGAGTTGTGAATGTCTTTAAAAAAAGCAATAATTAGATGCACGAAAAATAATCAGAAAATCTAAAAACGGTCCTCTGAAATGAGTTTTATTTCATATATTTATACTCAAATCAACAATTCGTGCAATAAAAAAAGACACCTTATTTTGAGCTTCAAGTGCCCAAAAAATGCCAAAAACGCATTTTTCACGAATTTTATGAAATTTAACCCTTAATAATTCCATCAATTTTCAATATTTTTAAACGTTTAGAACGTCAAATTAGAGGTTTTTCAAGAAGAATCCAACGCCATTTGCTAATTTTGAAAATATTAAAAATTCGTGATTGAAGAGTAGGATGAAAAGTATAAAAAAATCATAAATACGCCCCTAACCTTTAAGGTTCTGAGCAGAGCCTTTTTTATAAATCTAAATGCACTGATGATTTTCAAAAGTTTGATTTAAAACGAAGGAAATGCCATAACGTTAGTCCAAATTGGTGCAAAATTTGATTAATGACGAGTCAGGTAAAGTAACCTAAGTAGTATATGGGGGACTATAGGGAAGTCTGCCAGTGTCTGAAAAATTATAGGGAAATGACGTCTTCAAGTCTGCCTTACCGCGACGTTGACAATTAGGTCTGTCCGTCATTAAGTCTACCGCGCCGCGTCGGTCAGTGTTACGTATACGCGACTCGGTCAAGCGTTCAGGTAGTTTAAGTACATTAGCTATAGGTACGTGTAGAAAATATTTGAGTAAATGAATGTTTCAATGAATGACTTCATAATTATTTAATATTAGTTAATGTGTTTACGTGTTGAAAGTTAATTTTAAAACAGGTATAACTTAAAGATTATGCGTTAATCCTGTGACGTTAGCTGTAACATCTACATGAATGTTAGGATGGTTTTCTCCGAAATTATTAAATATTGGTGAATGTGTTTACGTATTAAAGTTAATTTCAAAAAGAACAGATATAGCTTAAAGATTATGCGCTAAATACGTGAATTTGACTGTAACATTTACTTAAGTATTGGGATTAATTAAAATATATTAACTATGTGGGTGGAGTTACATAATCCTTATATTATATATAGAAATATACATTTTAATATTTATACTCTTTAATATATTAGAGGGGATTAGGATTAAAAGGATGAATAAAACGAATTATTTTATAAATGTATTATGTTATATTTGCATAAATTTTACATTTTTATAAATTTAACGAAGTACAATATTTCATTAATATAAAATATTTATTATGCTAAAATTTTAAATAAAACACTCGAAGATATGGAGTTGACGTGCAAAACAATTAATTCATTATAAATAATATTGAAATAATTTTTAATAAAATCATTTTTCAATACAGGTAATATTTTACTTTTCAATTTTTCAGATTCAGAGTTTATGTAATGTTTGATGAAAATATCAGTTTTAGGAAAAACAGAATTTTCGTCAAAAACACTGCACAATACTTTGACAATAGTTTGGTTACACACTGATACTGCACCTTTAATATTTTCATTTATGCGTATACATTCGTCAATGCAGGTTGTCAAACGAAGAATGCCTTCAAAAGAAGTCTTTTGCATAACTATCGCCGGGGTATAGAGTTTCTTCTTTTTTACAGTTTCTGTTTCATGTTGATGATTTTCTGAAGAGTTCGGTATATTTTCTGTATCTTCCTTATCCAAAATTATAGCCCTGGAATTGTACGCTGTGGTAAATGATAGAGTTATTCTATTGAAAGAAATTTTTTCGTTTTGAGTTGTAAAATCTTTGTTACTCAAATAACAATTTATATTTTCAAAATACGATTTAAATTTTTCCCAAGCTTCCAAAGAAAATGTAATACCAAAAAATGTTTGGTTAATTATTTCAATTACACACTCAAAACTTTCATTTTTTTGTGATGCGAGACCGATAGCAATTTTTTTTAGTATACGAAGCGTTCAATGGGTAAACACTTGAATGTAATAGATGATTTGTAGCTTCTTCTCTTGAATTATAAGAAGCCATTTTAATGCGCTTATTAAGTTGTGGACTATGATTTTCACTAGTCATTTAAAACAATTCTTTAAATAAAAATTCGATACTGAAAAATCACAATATGACAGAAAAATAGTATGTTTCTTAAATTAAATATTTTGACTTAATGACACAACTAAACAAAATACACGAGTTTAAATACTTTAGTTATATACTGTTATGTGTGTGGTAGAAGGGTTAGTGAATAGGATGAGTGAAAATTTGTTAGTAATTAGTGAAAACTATAGAAGAAAACTATTAGTAAAATCTATTAATTTCCACAAATGAAATCATATGCTATTTGTAAGTACAGACTGAGTCACAGTTTGAGTAAATACTTCACAAATGTAAAATAAATAGGGTAATTAAGGGACTTGAAAGGTTTGAAATATTTTATCTTTCATTATTATTATCTAAGAAAGTTTTCGTTATGTGTTTAAAAATTCCTAAACATATATTAATACTTTAAATGTAAGTAAAATTAAAATATGTATTTTACATAAGTAAAATTTCTACTCATAACAAAAGATTTTGTTATACAGCTTAATACAGTGATGAACTTAATACCTTTAAACGTACTGAAAAAGGTCGCAGGTAGTTAAAAGCGTTTCGGTAATTTCTTTTCGAAAGACCCTCCCCCTTATTTGTTAATTCTTTAATTTCATTAGTCTTCAGGTAATTCTATAGGAGGAAAACTAAGTGAAAATCGTAGTATAAGAGAAACTAAATGAGAAATTATTAGACACTTTGAGTTTAGACTTCTTTCAAGTGCATCATATAGATACTTTTGTACGGTGTACTTATTTCGAGTTTTCTAAAAGTATACAACTAAAAATTTAAACACCGATATATTTTTACTTAACTGAAAATAAAATAATTTTGTTTTAATTATTATCGTTGTTTAGTGTTTTTTTTTTTTAAATTGAGTGAAAATGGCATTTGTAGATTCCTGTATTTACGTAATTTATAGTTCTGCATTGAACAAAGCAAAAATTGAAGACCGTGAGGAAAAAGAAAGGATAGCTTACCTAGAAAATGAAAAGGCTTGTTTGCGTAGATTTGCTGTACAAATTGAGCTTTTCACCCATGTAAAATAAGAAGAAGAAAAATTGTCTGTTAATAAACGTAAATGTTATTTAATAAACATAGCTACAGAACGGTTTGTTGAATTTCTAAAAACTAGAAATTTACGATTTCTAACAAAATTATACAGCACTCACAAATCAAATTTTGAACAAAATCTAAGATTGTTAAGAGTTTTGGTCAGTGAAATAAAGAGAAGAAATGTACAACACGATGAAAGTGCTCGAGCTATCATGGAAATGTATGAAAAAATAATCGACGGTAAGTTTTTATACACAACTAAAAAATAATACCTAGTATTTTAAATTTATTTTTCTTATTTTGAATTTCTAAAAATATTAAAATTTATTTCTGAAATAGTTTGATTATTGATCTGGATTTAAAAAAAAGATATGTTAAAAAAAAAGTCTTGACTTAATTCGAACTGATCAAACTTAAAAACAATAAAATAATGATTTTGTTACGAAAACTCAATATAAACTTATTATACAATTTGTTTCTTTAAAAAGTTTTAACGTGATAAATATTTTCAGAAAATCAATTACCGAAGACATCTCATCCTCAAGAAGCCAATGCGTCTTCTAATATAGATGACAGTATTTCGTTTTACGGTGAGTTTTAAATTATGAACAACTTTTATATACATAAATAATTTTTCCTTTAATTCTATATATATATATATATATATATATATATATATATATATATATATATATATATATGGGCATGTGTGTGTATACATATATATTTGCGTACACCAATACATTTATTCATATATGTATTTTGTAGCGTATTTATGTGTAAAATTATGAATTTGAAATCATATTTCCTTACTTCTATTTAGTAATAATTTTCTGTACATTTTTAGATCCTGAACAAACAGATGATGACGCACTACTCGATGATTATCGAAGGAGGCGAAACACACCAGTCAAATCGTAAGATTAATTTTGTTTTTCTAAAATACAAATATTATGAATTTTATAATAAACTTAATATATTTTCCTACATATATTTAATAATAATTTTTAAACTTTTAGAAAACCAACAGTTATCTGATCATGCACCATCTGAAAATATGATGATCGACGAAAATGAAACGCATCTTGCCAACAGTAAGTTTGTTTTATTTTTAGTAATAATATTATAATATATATATATATATATATATATATATATATATATATATATATATATATATATATATAACGAACACGTATTTATTTTCCTAAATTTTTCTTTTTTATATTAATATATTTCTGTTCATACGTTTGCAGATATTCAAGTTATAACAGCTGAAGTGCATAATCCTGATACTCATGATCCTGAAATGCTGGTTCAAAATTTATCGCAAATCAGCATAAATGAACAAAATTCAGCCGATGAGCCTGCTGTTATTCAAAATGGGTTTGGAAACTTTGAGTAGATTGATGATGCTGGTGACGATGACGGTCTCGTCGTTCTAAATGAAAGTGTTCCTGGTCCTTCTAGACAAAATGACGTAGCTAATTCAGCACCTCGTACTCTCAATGGTAAGTGTTTCATAAAATTATGGGAAAACAAATCAGTTTACGCGAGGTTTAATACCAGCATCCGCGAAGTATGTTTGAAATTTCGTACCGATAACGAAATTAACGTAATAGCTTTAGAAACGGGTATTAAAAATTTATTTGAATAAATAACACGCGAATACCTTTCTTATACAGATCAAAAATTATCGCGAACCTACCGGTAGAGGACGCACTAAAACACTTCAATTTGACTCTTTTAAATCTCGCTCAGTTATTAGAATAATCAATGAAGATTCCAAATGTTTACCTCAAGCGTTAGTAGTAGGTCTTGTTCACGTGGAAAAAATGGCAAGTGGTGAAGCCTGTACGGAAGAAGTTAAAAAGCTTTGGGAAAACGTGAGAAAACCCAACAGTAAATCACAATTAGATTTAGCCGACAAATTAATGAAAAACGCTAAAGCACAAATAAATCCGGAAATTGGTTGCGATATCAACGAAATTACACAATTTCAAAATTATTTTGTTTGTTTTAAAATTATTTGTGTATGTACGCGTTCTTATAACCATAATTGTTTTATGTCGGTTGTTAAAAAAAAATCAGAGTCTAACGAAAATCCTAATTACGCATTTTTATTTTATGATTTCGAAGCCACCCAAAATAAACAAGTAGGTAGTAAGAATGATACATTCATGCATGTAGTCAATTTGTGTGTTGCATTATTGTGTTGTGAAAGATGTATTGATTCGTCAATGGATACACCGTGTTCATTTTGTGGTGGTGGGGAGACTTTAATTTTTAAAAATAACGTTGTAAAAGATTTTATAGATTTTATATTAAAACACGACTGGACGAGGCCTAAAAGTATTAGAACGCTTATTTGTATCGCGCATAATAGCAAGAGTTATGATGGGCAATTCACTTTAAAATATTTAGTAGAGAATACAAAGATAACACCGCAAGTTGTCATGAGTGGTACAAGCATAATGCTTATGAATCTCAATAATCGCGTAAAGTTTATGGATAGTTTAAATTATTTTCATATGCGGCTCTCAGCTCTACCAAATGTTTTCGGTTTCGAAGCTAGTGTAGTAAAAGGTACTTTTCCTTATTTATTCAATACAAAAGAAAATGAAAAGTACATAGGCCCCATGCCAGCCGTAGAATTTTATATACCCGAAATAATGAGTGTTTCCGATAAGAAAAAATTTTACGAATGGCATGAGTCAATGACTTTACAGAATTACGTATTCAATTTTGAGGAGGAAATTTTAAAATATTGTAAGAGCGATGTTGACATTTTAAGAATGGCTTGCTCCTTATTTAGAAAAAGTTTTTTGGAAGTCGGGGATATATGTCCTTTTAGTGAAGCTACCGCGATTGCTAGTGCTTGTTCGCGTATTTTTAGGAAAAATTTCTTAAGACCTGATGTAATCGGTATAATACCACCTGGTGGGTATCGTAAAAAAATACACTCGCGTGAAGCGTTAGAATGGCTGATTTCTAAAGAAATAGAAACAGGTCATGATATAATTCACGTTGGTAAAGGCGCGGAATTTAGATTACCGGAAAACATTTTAGTTGACGGTTATTTTGAAGATGTTGAAAATAGAGTTAAATATGTTTACCAGTATCACGGGTGTTTTTGGCATGGTTGCTTAACGTGCTATCAGGGTGAGAAACGTGTTAAAAAATTAGAAGCTTACGGTGATACTGTTAAGGAGCGTTACCAAAATACTGTTAAAGTATCGGAACTTATAAGAGAACGAGGTTATGTTTTGACTGAAATTTGGGGATGTCAATTTCTATAATTAAAACGTGATAATATAGAGTTAAATCAAAGTATAATTAATAACCCTTTGTTATTAAATGACGTTTTGAACCCTTGAGATGCTTTTTACGATGGACGGACAGAAAACACTGTTTCTTTTGTAGAAATTAAAGAGGGAGAAACGATAGATTATGTAGATATTTGTTCATTATATCCCTACGTTTGTAAAATTGGAAAATTTCCGGTTGGATATCCTGAAATTTATGTCGGTGAAAAATGTCATATGTTGACTGGGAAATTATTTAATATTGATAATGTACAGGGTCTTATCAAATGTTGGGTTCTCCCTCCTCGGTCATTATATTTACCAGTGTTACCTGTCCGTATGCATAAACGTTAATGTTTCCTCTATGTCGAGCATGCTGCAAAGAATTAAACAATAACGATTGTATCCATGAAAATATCGCGGATAGAGAGTTCACGGGTACTTGGGTATCGAACGAAGTTAAAAAAGCCGTTGAATTAGGTTATCGAATAACTAATATTTACGAAATATGGCAGTATAAAACGGTTCAATATAATTCGAAAGATAAACAAGGAGGTCTTTTCGCAGAGTATGTTAATACTTTTTTTAAAATAAAACAACAGGCTAGCGGCTGGCCTTCCAATTGCGAAAACGAACAAGCACGTGCCGCGTATATTAAAGAATATGAAGAAAAAGAAAACATAGTGCTGAATAAGAATAAAATTTAAAAAAATCCAGGGTTACGTTTTCTCGCGAAACTTTGCTTAAATTCATTTTGGGGTGAATTTGGGCAGCGAGGTAACTTAGGTACTACGGAAATTATTAATGACGGTAAAAAATTAAGCGAAATCGTTGGTAGCTCTGATAAAGAATTGACACATATATTGCCAATTAATCAAGAAGCTTTTTACATTACTTGGCGTTTCAAAAAAAACGAATACAAACCTAACACCATGACAAACGTGGCTATAGCCGCATATACTACAGCCCAAGCGCGCTTAAAATTGTACACGTACTTGCAAAAATTAGAAGAACGGGTTTTGTATTACGACACCGACTCGTCTATATATATTAACAGAAATACACCTAATGAGTACAAAGTTCCCACTGGAAGACTCTTAGGTGATATGACAAACGAGCTGGAGGGTTACGGTGAAAATAGTTACATAACGTCTTTTTGTTCGGCAGGGCCAAAATTTTATTCTTATATCGTGAAAAGGGATGACAGTACAATGCATGAAATTCGCAAGGTTAAAGGGATAACCCTCAACAGTTCTACAGAAAAACTCATAAATCATAAACAAATAAAATCTTTGGTTTTAAAAAATAAGAATGAAATAGTTCATTCTTTTACAGCTATTCGACGAACTGTATTACACGACGTCGTCACAAAAACAGTTTCTAAAACTTGTCGCGTAAATATTATTAAAAGAAAAAACGTAAATGAATGTACATCCTATCCATATGGATACAAAAAAATATGTAAAGAAAATTATGTTGATAATAAATAATAATAATAAATACAATGTTTTAATTTTATTATTTTAATTTTTATTTCCAGTATGTTTAGCACGGAGCGTTGAACACAGCGATTTTTAAAATGCAAAAATTGCGAAAATTGTAATATTCCCAGTTGTAAGTTTTTCCCCGATTATAAAAAATCTTTAGAAGGATTTGCGTTACACCGAGTGTTTCACGAAAAAAAAGACAAAAATAGTGAAAAAGAATTTAATAAAATGATAAAGGTTTTAGAAAGATATGTAAGAGTATGTAGAATGCAATTATCTGTACAGATTCTTTTTTTGTATAAGATGGAAAAATGTGCAGTTTGCGATGATTTTAAATGTGAAGATAAGGGTAAAATTATTAAAGAAGTAAATCACGAGGAAGTTTACACGGCTACGAACATTAGCGCTGAGAATCTTTTGAATTTTCTTTTGTATAGAGACATACTATCTTTACGTTTCACAATTTCAAATCTAAGAAAATTCCAGGATTACACAGAGAATCCAGTTTGTCCTGTTCACGTTAACGACGATTGTTATATATTCTTACCCACTAACGATTTCAAAGTGAGGAAACGATATTATTAAAACAATGGCTTTAAAAAATCAACTAGTATTAAGTTGTAATGTGTATTTGGATGATAGGCGTTGAACATTAATATTAAATTGTATTTGATTTTCAAAATAAATAATTTTTTTTTTTTTTTTCAAATAAATATATATATATATATATGTATATGTACCGAAGATAATAATTTGAATTATTATTAACTTTTCCCCACCCTCCTATTCCTTGACTTTGAAACATTTTACAGAAAATAAATGAATAATAATAATTATGGTATCATTAAACAGTACATTTTGTAAATTAAACTTATAATAATTTATATTGAAATTACACTAGCACGAATAAGCTGACATGAACTATTTTAGCTAACAACGGGTCGCGCGCTGTATATTAGCTTATATATATATGTAAATCTAGATTTCCAAACTCATTATTCTAGAATCTTCCGGGGTGTACGTACGAATATTAGCTATTCTTTTACGTACCGCGAGCGCACGCCGGGGCCCCCACCGCGAAAATTGATTACTTAATTTGAAAATAATATTAAAAATAAAAAAAAAACTTTTTAATGTACCACGTTTTTATAATGAACCAAAAAGTATAAAATAATGTGTAATAAAATGAAAAATGAATAATGATTTGAAATAAAAAAAACGTGGGGCGCATGTTTATTATTATGTATTGTATGCGCCCCACGTTTTTTTTATTTCAAATCATTATTCATTTTTCATTTTATTACACATTATTTTATACTTTTTGGTTCATTATAAAAACGTGGTACATTAAAAAGTTTTTTTTTTATTTTTAATATTATTTTATACTTTTTTAGTTCAATTAAAAACGTGGTAGATTGAAAATTTTTTTATTTAAATATTATCTTATACATTTTGGTATTATTATTATTATTAATAATATTATTTATCGTGTTGTCCAACAGTGCATATTATATAGCATATATATTGTTGTCAAGGGACTAAAACGTGTTTCATCTATTTTTTTAGAGAACACGTAATCACATGGTGAGTTTCCCGCCATTTTGACGATAATGACGCCATTAGAAATTCAACCAAGATTTATTGTTTTATGCATTGTTAGACCATAAAATGAATAAAATACAGTCTCCAATTTTATATGTATAATAGAAAATGCTGTAATTTATGTCTAATTGCAATACATGACAAGTTAAAGAATTTTAAAAATTTTCGAAGATGGTTAGACACTAATGTTAAAAGTATATCTATATATAAAATCTTCAAATCTTCAATTTTGCCAATATCTCCGTATATAATTAAATATATTAATATATTTTTCGGTGGGAATATATATTTTTAATTATATTATCCAACAATGCGTGCAAAAATATAATATTGAATATAGTAATATATTAATATATCAAAAAAGGATTTTTAAAATTTTCGAAGATGTTTAGACACTAATGTTAAAAGTGTATCTATATATAAGATCTTCAAATCTCCAATCCAACATCTCCGTATATGATTGAATATATTAATATATTGTTCGGTAGATATATATATTTTTTATAATATTGCATTGTCATCCAGTTCTGAGCTATATTTAAAATTTCAAGTCTCTAGCTCATCGGGAAGTTAGTTTACAATCGGTTGCAAAATTTGTACTGAACAGACAGACAGACAGACAGACAGACAGACAGACAGACAGACAGACAGACACCAAAGCGAGTTAATAAAAACGTAGTAAAAAAAATAATAATAATAATAAGAATAAAAATGACATTAGCTTGGAAACACCCATGGACTTCTATGATTTGTGGTCCGACAGGTTGTGGTAAGACGCATTTCGTAAAAAAATTTTTTCGGTTCATTGACAGTATGTCCGACACGACTTTTGCTCGAAAAATGCTATATTATTCCGAATGGCAAGATGGTTATTTAGAATACGGTAAAGATGTTGAATTCCATGAAGGTTTACCTCAAAATGAAGATTTTGCGTCTGACCCTCGACCAAAATTAGTTGTCATCGACGATCTGATGCGGGGATCTTCTAATAATGTAGTTGCTAATTTATTTACAAACGGCAGTCACCATAAAAATATAAGCGTGATTTTTATTACACAAAATTTGTTTCATCAAGGACCTAAACAGCGAGATATTTCATTAAATTCAAACTATATTGTAATTTTTAAAAATCCTAGAGACCGTGCGCAAATACAACATTAAGCGCGTCAAGTTTATCCAGAAAATTCAAAATTTTTACAAGAGGCTTATTACGATGCTACGAATGTACCACATGGTTATTTGTTGTTAGATTTAAAACAAAGCACAGCAGAAACCTGCAGAGTACGGACTAACATATTTCCTGATGATACAACCACTACGTGTACGTTTCACGAGATACAAAGAGAGGTGTCATGGGTGATAATTTTTCAGTGTTACGTGTATAATGGCTGCGGTAAGATCAAAAAAATTGCTCGATCCCAAAATAGCACATGCTTTACACGCTCTTTATCATTTAAATAAAGAACAACGCCAATCTATTTTAAAACTTGCTGATCGTAAAATAGTTAAAGGTATTTGTGAGTGTGCTTTGAATACTTTGTAAGGTACTGTACATTTAACACCTTCTCAAAAACAAAAGTTAGTTAAACATAAAAAAATTCTGAGAAATTTAAGCAATCGGGACTCTAAATCATGGAAAAGCAAGAAACGTCTAATCGTACAGAAAGGTGATGGTTTCGTAACAGCTTTACTTGCTGTGCTGCTACAGCTTTGCTTTACCTGTGTTAGGAACTATAATATCCGCTCTTATCCCCACTCCTTCTTAATTTAAAAATGCAGCATGCACGTAAAATGGTTCTAGTACCTCAAGACAGTATACAAAAACTTCTTCATACAAACATTCCCGAGGTCTCGTCGCAAAATGTTAAGTCTGATAAAAAAAATACTGTTCAAGCACCAGGCAGTCATCTTACAAGATTAGACATAGAAATGAGTGATATCTTAAATTCGCAAGAAACTGATGAGCGTACAAAATGGTAAAAATATCAACAAGTTTTACAACGATATTTATATTTTTTAGATGATTTAAAAAACAGTTTAAATAATGTTAATAAAAATGAACAAGAGTTAGAAAATGGAATAGATTTTGAAATAATAATATCATCTGTGCCTGTAACATATAGACGTAAAGCTGAATTGATGGTTCAATTTTTAAAAAGTCCTAATATTTCTTCAAGAATTACATGGAATGACCGCGGTTTAGTTTCGATAGATGGAGCTGTTCTCGAAGGTTCTAATATAGTAGATTTAATTAACGATGCTGTCCGTAGTAGAAAAGGTGTAAAAGCTACAGATCGTGAGCATTTTGCGTAGTTTTTACGAGATGTAGGTATACCATTAGAATGTATTGGTAATTTAGCTTTTTACAAAGAAGGACAAAAATTTGAACACGCAGTAAATTATAGTAATAGGTCCTTAGCAACATCACAAACAAGTTTGAATAATTCGTTATTACATAATCCAAAAAAACATACTTCTACACCTATGCCTAAAAATAAAAATAAAAATTTGTCAATAGAAAATGATACATATGACGATGTTACAAGATAGGGAATGAGATAAAAGAAGAGTTTTGTAAAATTTTCATATATTTTAAATTATTCATTTTATTCGTAAAAATTACGCATATAAATTGTCTTCTATAAAAATATATTCAATATTATTATTACTATTAACAAAAATTATGTATTTAATTTTTATTTGTAAAATCATTTTTATAATTTTCATATAATTTTTAAATTATTTATTTTATTTGTAAAAATTATGTTTCGATTTTAAAATAATTATTTAAATAATCAAAAAATAATAAATTTTTTATAAAATTTAAAACAAAATTATTTCTATAGATTTATTTGTAATAGTAATAAATATTCATATATTTTATTTTAAAATTATGTAAATAAATTATCTATTTGTAAAAATTTCATAAACTTTTACGTTTTAAAATTATTTATGTTAATCGGAGTTTTATGTACTCACGCGTCCAAACACTCGTGAGAGTGCTTCTCTGCGTATGTGCGCGTGTGTATGTGTTTTTTATGTGTGTGTGCGTAATTTAAAAATATTTTATATTAAAAATAATATCATTTAAATATAAAATAAAAAATTTTTATTTTAGCTCGTGACATATTACTACGGGATAGTAGTAGTAGTAGTAGTGAAGATGATGATGATGAAGTATCTAATCACTGGAGTGATAGTAGTAGTAATACGGGATATGAATCAATGGATTCACCGACAGATATTTCGGAAGCCGGTAATGATGACAATATTGATGATAGCGAGAATGATGACAATGACAACGACGACGATGATGTTGATAATAACGATAATAATGAAAATAATGGTGATGATGGTGATGATGATGATGATGATGATAATGATGCTAACGATAATCAAAATGACAGAGATGATAGCCGTGATGATGATGATGATAACGATAATGATAATAGTGGTGATGATAACGATAATGAAAATAGTGATGTTGATGATAGCGATAATAGTAATGAAAATAACAATGACGATGATAGCGATAGTGATAGTAATGAAAGTAGTAGTAGCAGTGATGATGATGATAATTTACCACAAAACATTCTAAACATTGAAAATGATTATGTGATGTCTGCAGCGAATCGTGCGAGGGCTTCGGCGCGTAGAACTGACGATATGTTGCTTAATTATTATGTCCCAAACTACACCATAGTTGAATTAATTGATAGGACGATACAAAGACATTATGATAGACGTAATGAACCGGATTCCGACGAGGGAGAGTTGAGAAAAAAAATTTTAAGACGTTTTGTTGACCAGGAGCAAACTGCAGAAGAGCGTATTTCGACTCCCCATTGTTCTTCCATTCAAAACAGTATCAAGGATGCCGGCTTAAATAAATGTGAGTAGAAAGTTTTTAAATCATGATATTTCCGAAAATACCTTCAGCTATTACATTTCGTTTTTTTTTTTTAAGTATTTTGTCGGAATAGTGAGGTCATAGACCGTCTACCATCACATATATTCTTGGGGGCGTGTCGGGCCATGTATTCAAAACGAGCCCGAGGAATAAGATGGATCCATGACTTAGCTCGTGATCCACATTCTGCTATATATGAAGATAGTATGCCGGAATTACTAGATTTATTAACACGCGTAGCTGAATGTTTTTCCGGACGACCCGAACCATAAATTTTTATTTGTAAATCATAAAATAATTTTTAATAATAATAAATTTGCAGTCAGTGAAAATACTTGTGTCGATTATTCAACACCAATTTCATCACTGTTAACTTTACACTATACAGCGTCTCCCTCTTTACCACGCTCTATCGGGGGCTATGATTATGATGGCGATGTGTCGACTTACTCATCCAAAACAGATTCTGAAACGATGAAATTGGGATGTGTTGCACCGAGTATTGAAAGTTATGATTATGATGGCGATGTGTCTGCATGTTCATCCCAAACGGATTCTCAAACGATGCAAACGGGCGGTGGTGCAGCAAATATTAACGTCGAAAACGATAGTGAGAGGGATGAAGATAATATCGATGAGGGAAATAATAATGCAGAAGAAGAAGAAGAAGAAGCAGGTGAAATCGATATGCGACCTCCCGGCGAAAGGTTTATTATAAATCAGAGTACACATAATTATTTAGAAAAATATAGGGCTTATGGTATAGAGCTTCTATTAAAAATACTTACACCTCCTCCTGATGTTAATTTAATTATTTGGCTGGAAAATGTAATGCGGGATATACACGCGTACATAATGTCGATGGCGGGTGAAGATGATAGAATAGGTATAAGTATAAAAAGTAATAATTTTGCTCGCGGAGCAGCAGGATTGTCGCTTCGACCTGTAAATAATTTTTTTTATAATGATCTTTGGTTATTACTGGGTAGTCTAGTTCAAAGTAATGAACATTTCCAATTAGATGATACTTTTATTTTAACAGTAACTATCGTAAATGTTCCGCGGGGTGAAGGAGGTGTAAGAAGAAAAATTCTCTGTATAGATGTAGATGTAATCGGGTCGAGATCATTCGTTTCCATAAAAAACGATGATAATAAATGCCTACCAAGGGCTTTGGTAGTGGAGGAAGCCTATATTAAATTTAAAAATTCAGTGGAAAAAGAAGTTCGAGATATTTGGGGAAAGATTAGAAATAGTAGAGGGGCTTCACAGAGGCAACGCGCGGATAATCTTATAACTAGCGCCAACGTTGAGATTCTCAAAAATGGCTGCGGTATAGAGGAAATAGAGAAGTTTCAAAGATACTACACGATGCGCGAAATAGCTATTGTTATTTATGATGAATCAACTTTTGGGTGTGGGGAGCCACCATTTTTCGACGGTTGGCCGTATGTAGAGCACAATAAAAATTCAGTCATTAACCTTTTATATAACAATCGTACTCGACATTTTGACACTATTTTAAATTTAACTGGTGCCGCTAAAAGTAAATTTTTCTGCGAATACTGTAACATTAAATATTCTCTTGTAAATATGCATAAGTGTTCGTCAATTTGCCCTAGCTGCTTTGTATCATCACCTTGTGAAACTAAAAACGTTGAATCAATAAAATGCAATGATTGCAATAGAGATTTTTTGGACAAATTTGTTTTAACAAGCATAAAACAGTCGGTGGTTACAAAAAAAAAAAAAAAAAAATTATGCGATGTTGTCCAAGCGTGTCCTCGTTGCTGTAAAAGAATTAATAAAATTAAAGATAAGCGTGTATGCGGGGTTAATTGGTGCAGCACATGTCGTCAAAAACATAATGTGAACGATTTATGTTATATACCGAAAATTCCATCTGATAAAGCGAAAAGTGGTCAATCAAGCGATACATCGAAAACGAAAAGAAATTTATTTATATTCTACGATTTCGAAACCCGGCAAGACACATCGTATAGGGAAAGTTCTAGTATTAAAATACATGTACCAAACCTCTGCGTAGTATATCAGGTATGCGAAGACTGTATGGATGTCGAGAATATAGGAACTTTTTGCTCTACATGCGGTGTACGCGAGTTTGTTTTTTGGGATGATCCAGTCAAGCGTTTACTCGAAATTGCTATTCGTAAAAAAACGGGTTTTAAGCAAATAATATGTATTGCGCATAATTCTGGAGGCTTCGACGGTCAATTTATTCTAAATGAAATCGTGGAAAATACATCTTACGTGCCAAGCGTAATTTTAAACGGGCAAAGTATTATCATGCTTCAATGTGGCAAGACTAAGTTTATCGATAGTTTAAACTACTCCCACATGAGGTTGAGTGCGCTTCCAAAGGCTTTTGGCTTACCACCATCTAGTAAAAAAGGTTATTTTCCACACCTGTTTAATACACAGGAAAATCAAAATTACAGAGGACCCTTACCAGATGTTAAATTTTACGGTATAGACACAATGCCTCTTTCCGAGAGAGTTGAATTCTTTACGTGGTATAACGAGAATGTAGGTAATTATGAATTCGATTTTAAACGTGAAATCGTAGAATATTGTCGTATAGACGTAGAAATTTTAAGGCGATCGTGTATAGCCTTCCGAAAGATATTTCTAGAATGCGGAAAAACATGCCCTTTTACGGAAGCTGTAACTATAGCATCCGCGTGTTCAACGGTATATAGAAAAAATTATTTACAAAAAATACTATCGGCGTTATACCATCCACTGGTTATCGACGGGGTGACAAGCACTCGCAAAAATCTCTAGAATGGTTAGTGCAGTGTGAACGCGAACTCGGTAGAGAAATAGCTCACGCTGATAGAGTACGTGAAGTCGCGCTACCAGAGAGATTTCGCGTTGACGCTTTCTTAGCAGCAGATCAAAATTTACCAAATCAAAAGGGTACTGTATTCGAGTATCAGGGTTGCTTCATCCACGGTTATCCCAAATGTTTTCCAAATAATCGTGAGCAGCGATTGTCTTACGGTCGCACATTTAATGAGGTTTTTGAAAACACAGTAAGGAAAATAGAAAAAATAAAATCATTCGGCTACGAAGTTCGCGAGATATGGGAATGTGAATTCGATCGTATCAAAAGCGAGAACCCCGATATTAAAAATTACGTTAATAATCACCCCATAATGCTACGTATAACTTTGGATCCACGGGACGCATTTTTCGGCGGTAGAACATGAAATTTTGTCACTCAGTGCAGAGTTGGTGAGGGAGAAAAAATTAAATATAAGGATATTTGCTCTCTCTACCCTTACGTGTGTAAGCGCGGGCGATTTCCTCTCGGGCATCCACATATTTTACTCGTAGAAGAGTGTAAAAAACTGACATCAGGTAACAATAACGATTTATCAGGCGTCGAAGGCTTAATTAAATGTAAGGTGCTACCACCTCGTAATTTATATATACTGCTGCTACCTATTAAAATGCACAATCGACTACTTTTTGCTCTATGTCGTTCTTGCTGTGAAGAAATGCGTCAAGGAGATTGTAGTCATGAAAATGTAAAAGATCGTGAATTTACAGGTACATGGGTTGTCGATGAAATGCGTGAAGCCGTTGAACTAGGGTATCGTATAACTGAAATATATATCATTTGGCAATACGAAATGACGCAGTTCGACTAGGCGACTGCAAGTGGTGGACTCTTTGCCGAATACGTAAACACCTTTCTAAAGATCAAACAGGAGGCTAGCGGTTGGCCTTCTTGGTGTATCGATGACGCTAGTAAAGATCAATATATCAAACAGTATGAAATAGATGAAGGTATTCGTATGGATAAGGAGAAAATTGAGAAAAATGCAGGGTTAGTAGCTGTTGCAAAACTCTGTCTCAATTCCTTCTAGGATAAATTTGGACAGCGTAGTAATTTAAAGCAAACGGATATTATAAAGTCACGAGAAGCACTCTTGAAACTCCTTACAGCAGCCGATAAAGAAGTGTACGATATACTTGCTGTGAATGATGAAATTTTGTATGCTAACTGGCAATACAAAGAGGAAGCATCGCCTACTGCAGCATATACAAATGTCGTTATTGCGGCTTATACGACGGCTCAAGCTAGATTGAAACTTTATGAGGATCTAGAAAAATTAGGGAGACGCGTTTTATATTGCGATACGGACTCGTCTATATTTACATCCAAAGATAATGAAATCGGGGAATATAATCCAGTCGGGGGTACAAAGCTCGGTGACATGACCGACGAGTTGACAGCCCATGGAGAGGGTGCGTATATACAACATTTTATTTCAGGGGATCCGAAATTTTACGTTTATCGCGCTATCAACCTTAATGGGGAAATATTTGAATGTTGTAAGGTTAAGGGTATAACTTTAAATTTCTCTAATGGGTTGAAAATAAATTTTGAAAGCATCAATGAATTGATTATTGATGCATTTCGCAGTACATCAAATCCCGATGATGATTATGAAAATCAAATAGATGACGAGGTCGAGCGAGAAAATCAACAATGTAAAAAAATTTAATTAAATTTTAAAAGTATACGTCGTACAAATATGCATGAGGTTGTTACACCTCCAGAATCTAAAACTTGTTGTGTGGTTCTGAAAAAGAGACGTTATATTAATCCTAGACTTTCTCTACCATTTGGCTATAAGAAAACTTGAGCAATATTTTATGTAATAATGAAAAATATGTATATATTTTATTGTAAATAAAAACATTGAATAGAATTTTATTTTTTATTCAACCTTTACTCTTATTAAAAAAAATTTTCAATTATAAATTATAAAGTTAAAATAATAATAATAATATTATCGAGAGACACGCGAAATTAGCTGATTATCACGCGTGTCTCAACCGCGTGAAGCGGCTGATTTCTAAACACACGCGAAATTAGCTGATGAAACGCGTGTGTTTCGCCCGCGCGAGCTAATTAGCTGAGTAAGAGGCGTGAAAAAATAGCTAATTATCACGCCTCCCGCCGCATCCGGGACGCCGCTGCCGCCGCCGACCCCCACCCTTGTTTACTAGTTAAATACAGCCATCATCATTGTCAAAATGGTAGTAAGTAAAAAGATAACGAGATCGATACATGTTTCAGACACCCGTTTACGTGTATCGTAAGCGGTCCTACGGGGTGTGGTAAAACGGTATTTGTAAAACGATTTTTCGCAAACCTCCCTCGTATCTGCGATGTAACATTTGACAGAATATTATTTTATTACGCCAAGTGGCAAGAAGCATACAAAAACGATTTCAAAATACCAAGTCAGCAGGTTATAGAATTTCACGAAGGTTTACCACACAACTCGGATTATTCACACGATAATGAAAAGAAAAAATTAATAATTATCGATGATTTGATGCGTGAATCTTCCAACAATACTATTCTAGATTTATTTACAAAAGGTAGCCACCATAAGAATATTAGTGTTATTTTCATCACTCAAAATCTATTTCACAAAGGTAGTGGTCAAAGAGATATTTCATTGAACGCGAATCACATTGTAATTTTTAGAAACCCCCGAGATCGTGCTAAAATTCAGTATCTTGCGCGACAAGTATACCCCGAAGATCCGAAATTCCTTCAAGAAGCCTATTTGGACAGTACACGTATACCACATGGTTATCTTTTCTTGGACTTGAAACAAAGTACAAATGATAAATATCGTTTTAGAAAGTGTGTATTTCCCGATGATAGAGTTCAGTATGTCATTCGGATACTCAACAGCGAGTAGCTTTACTACGATCAGCTGATAAAAATTTAATAAAGTGTATATGCGAGTGTGTAGTAAACCTGTTACACGGGACAGTAAAATTAAAACATTCTCAGAAAGAGCGATTAAAAAAGTACAAACATATATTACGAAAATTGATAATAAGAAGAAAAAAAGGTGGGAATGATTCTCAACGTAAAAATACCAACTGGCATCAGAAGAAACGTGTACTTATCCAAAATGATGGAGGTTTTTTACCTCTACTTTTAGCCCCAATCATAGGTGCTTTAGTATCAAAAATTTTTGGTAGCAACAACGCTTAAACCATGGAACGTACGCATAAAATGGTCATTATCCCAGAAGATGAGTATGAGCGGGGAATACGTTCATCCTCGATAGTGGCTGAAAAAACCAGTCTATGGGTAAAGAAATAGAAAAAACAGTACAGACAAAAGGAGATAATTTATCACGCTTAGATGCTGAGATGCATGATATTCTTTTTTCCAAAAGTATCACCGATGAACGAGAGAAATATCAAAAATATATGCAGATACTCCAAAAATATCTCTATTTCTAAAATATCGAACGACATGAAAGCTCGGTCGATAGCGAAAATGAAGTCGAAGAAGGTGAAGCTATGCTGACAGCGTCACTCTCCGAAGATTCGATTCTCGATAACGTATTCAAGAGCTATAAAAGAAGCGCACGGTTACTATTAAATCATTGGAAAAAAAGTGCTGTTGGTAACCTTTTAAAGTGAGATAACACAGGTCGTGTAACGATAGAAGGTAATGTTATACCGCATTCTAATATTATAGACCTAATCAGTGACGTTATAAGAAGAAAAAAATCTCTCACTCCACCTGCCGGAAGAGCACAAATGACAAGATTTTTAGCTTTGTCAGAAACGCCTTTAAACTTGTCGGTAATACAGATGTGTTACAGCAGTATAAGACATTAGATGCTGAAAAGTCTAATAATAAACAAAAGCGAAAAAATTCAACAGATATTAAAGATTTAGAGAGAGAGCTACACTCTCGATACGAATACAGTAAAGCCGAAGGTAGGAATAAGAAAAAAATACTTAAGCAAAAGTGGAAAAGTCTTAGCATATAAAAATGTCTTTTGAAAAAATATATTACGATACTTCACACGAGGCTGGATACGCTGGCGCCCGTAATTTAATTCGCAAAATTACTCGGAGAAATAAAAAAGAAAAAGAGCGTATTTATGAGTGGTTAAGTAACCAGGATGCTTATACGCTACACAAGCCTATTCATCGAAGATTTCCAAGATTAAGATACAACGTAACAAATATCGATGATTGCTGGGAGATAGACTTGTGTGATATGCAATCTTTCAAAGAATATAACGATGGCTACTGCTACCTACTCGTCGTCATAGATGTTCTCAGCAAATATGCTTGGGTAGAGGCGCTCCGAGATAAAAGCGGACGTAGCGTCACCATAGCTTTCGAGAAGATTCTCAAGAGAGCAAATGGACGGATTCCTGTAACTATACAATCGGACAAGGGTAAAGAGTTTATCAATTCTCCTTTTCAAGAGTATTTAAAAAAGCGAGATATAAATTTTCGCACAGCGCGCAATCCAGACATCAAAGCAGCTGTTTTAGAGCGTTTCAATCGCACGCTTAAGGAACGAATGTTTAGATATTTTAAACACAAAAATACTCACAGGTACATCGATGTAATACAAAATATCGTCAATGCGTATAATCACACTTTACATACGGGAAGTAAAATGGTGCCCGCAGATGTAACTATTCATAACGCATTCACAGCGAGAAAAAATTTAGAAAAAAGAGCTCTTAGTCAGCGAAAACCATCACGCGCACCTATATACACGCAGGGCTCTTACGTACGCATCAGTCGTTCGAAAGGCACGTTCGAGAAAAGATATGAAAAAAATTACAGCGAAGAAATTTTCAAAATTTCATGAATATCAAGACGACAACAGCTATACACATACGAATTGACGGATTTAAATGGTGAAAAGATTGATGGCTTTTTTTACCCGGAGGAGCTAGTCAAAGTTGGAGAAAAGCGCTTAGCAGAAACAGAAAAGTTTAAAATTGAACGTATAATACGTAGTAAAGGACGAGGATTGAACAAAAAAGTTCTAGTAAAGTGGTATGGATACCCAGAAAAATTCAATTCTTGGATTAAAGCGAGTGAATTGACTTCAATTAAAAATTAAAAATCGACGAAGATGACTTTCATCTGGTATTACCAAGTAACAGCAGTATGAAATATTTTTCGGATAATACTACAACCTGTTATATCACACATTTATCACATGAGATTTGTGTACAAGGTAACTGGAGCGTCGGTATGACAGAAATTCATATTCCCTGCACTATTTTACACATTCAAGAGTCTGAAGCAAGTTTTTTACTTTATTCATCGGATGAAGAAGAAGTAGTATCACAAAACCTTATTAATTTAGATAATGCGCGTGCTATAGAATTTGTGTTTCCATATGGTGTGTATGAGAACATTGCAGACCTATCACGTGCCATCAATCAAGCAAATGAATTAAGTAAGCGCATAGTAATTGAACCAGCGAAAAGAAGAAGAGGATTTTACGTAAGACGACGCGTATGCAATTGTAAGGAAACACATTACCTTCATTTTAATGAGAAAATCAGACGTATTTTTGGTTTTGAAAAAGAAATTTATCGGAAAACAGGCGTCATCCCTTTAAAAACGATGAAAATCAAAGATGCTAAGAAACAGCACTCAATTATTGGAGACAGACCTGCGTCTTTAGCAAGAGCGATACCCGATCAACTCTTTATTTACAAAGATATATGCTTGCCTTATACTGTCGGAGATACTCAAGCAGCTCTTTTACGTATAGTTACATTCAATAACACAAAATATACGCTGGGACCAACCATAGTGAAACATTTTTCACCTGTAAATTATATCCCTTTACTAAATAATACTTTTCAGAATATCATTATTGATATAAGGGATCAACACGGTGAACATATACCATTTGAGTACGGGACGTTGACAATCACACTTCACTTTAAGCGTAATCACTAAACGGAAAAAATGACTCACTATACAGCTTATTACAGCGAACAGATTGGTGGTGGGGGAGTTCATCGTGTGTATCACGGTTCACACTATCAACGTGGACATGAAATAGGAAGTTTTTTAGGTGGACTTTTCCATAGAGTCTTACCTTATTTAAGTAGTGGGGCGAAAGCGGTTGGAAAAGAAGCTGTTCGAGCTGGCATGCATGTGTTGGATGACGTCACCAATAGTGAAGTTAATTTTAAGCATGCTATAAATACGAGAATGCATGAATCAAGAGAGAATCTCAAGAGAAGAGCTGCAAAGAAAATCAGTGAAATGATGAAAGGTAGTGGTTATAAACGAAGGGTTAGTAAGCGGAAGCGTCTGTCTCTAAAGAGCAGTTCAGCAGGGCGTAACAAAGCTAAGAAAAATCGTACCAGTATAAAGAAGAAGAAGAAAGCTGGTATTAGGAAGACGAAAAGGACTGTTGGTAGGAAAAAGAAACAGGCTTTACGGAGTGTAACAGATATTTTTGGACCAAGATAATAACATGGCTTTTTTACACGTAAACTCATGTGAATGCATGAAATCCGAATTAGATTTGTTCACTCTTCCACCGACGCAGACATCTTTAGAGTCCTCTCAGTTTATTCATTATAAACCAGTCTCATCTCTTACCGACGATGGGCCTATTGAATTTGTTGTACCGGACGGTGAGGATTATCTTGATCTAGCACACACCATGTTAAGTGTTCGTGTACAAATTTCACCGAATATCGCTGCTGAGAATAATAAAGTGGGTCCGGTAAATAATTTTCTTCATTCACTTTTCAACCAAATCGATGTATTTTTTAATCAAAAACTCATTTCTCCGCCAAATAATGCATATCCATACAGAGCTTATATTGAAACCTTGTTAAATTACTCAACTGGTGCAATGAACTCGCACTTGACTACATCGCTATGGTACCTGGATACTCCTGGAAAAATGGAAGGCTTACCCAATTTGAATCGGGATGCCCCAGAAGCTAACTTGGGACTTTTAAACCGTCAATACTATACGGGTAATGCGGGTAACGTTGATTTAATCGGTCATTTACATTGCGATATTTTTAAACATAATAAATTTTTATTAAACAGTGTGGAAGTACGCGTACGTCTTGTACGAAGCAAAGACGCTTTCTGCCTAATGGATGCTGCAGAAAATGACACTTTTACCGTCAGTATTAAAGAAACATCATTGATTATTCGTCGTGTAAAAATTAGTCCTGGGATATTATTAGCTCATGCTAATGCTTTATCAAAGGCAACTGCAAAATATCCTATTACACGTGTTGAAGTTAAATCATTTACTATGCATAGAGGCATTCTCGGAGATACATTCGACAACGTTATTTTAGGTCAGCTCCCCAAAAGAATTATTATTGGTTTTGTTGACAACAGATCGTTTAATGGTAACCGTAGATTTAATCCATTCAACTTTCAACATTCCTCTATTAATTATCTCTCTCTCTACATTGATGGTATACAAATACCGAGTAAACCTCTACAGCCTAAATTTACAGGTAATAACCCTCAATATGTAGAGGCTTATTATACATTATTTTCCGGTACTGGGATACATTTCCTTAACGAGTCTCTTGCTCTTACTCGAATAGATAATAAATAGACCATCAAATAACATTTTATGTCAAAAACTTATGCTTTATGGCCACCCCCATAAAAGGTTAATTTTAATTGCCATACCTGAAACATAAAACTATTAAGATCTGACCATACCGACTCTCCTACTTTGATGTGATTTTCTTTAGAAAAAACCCACTAAAGTGAAGAATTGTAATAACCTCTTAATTCTCATTAAAGAGGATAATCTTTTGGTTAATAGTTTTTATCCTATAAAAGCGTCAGTAAAGAATCGTTATTCTTCAGTGTGTCTTAGTTCACAAGCTCCACATTACTAAAGAGATATTTGAAATTCTCAAAATATAAAGTTCATTCTACGCATAAAATTTAAAGTGAAATTTATACATCTTATAATATTCAAGAAAAGTTAAAATATAAAAGTGTTTTATAAGTGTTATATAATAATTCAACTATACATACCTCTGTATTTGTTTATAATATAATACAAGTAGGAATATTTTGAGAAATTTCACATCTTAAATCATATTTGATTATCAAACAATATATTTTAAAATAAAATTGTCAAACAATTCTTTGCAGTGTTGTCATACTTATAGCAAAATTTGACAATTAGAATAAAAAACCATTGTTTAAAAACATAAATCTTATTTATAAGATAAAATATAAAATTCTTAAGTTAAAAGTTATAATGTTTTAGAATTGTAATCATTTTAATAGAATGGCGTTCGTCTTTAATGAAACGTCTATCGATCAATCCACGTTGCATCATGAAACAATGTTATTCACGCTATACTTGTACAACTTACCTTTAATACCACGCAATACGTTGACGAAATCATCATTTCGATGAATAATTTTATAGGTAATATATTTGTTCCTCATTTACAAGATAAAGTTAATTCCATTTTTAATAATAGAAACAATGAACTTATCCAAGATTTGAAAGATCAGTTGCAACCAGTATTTCATGAAAGTATTAGTCCTTTTGAAAATTTCTTACAGAACATCAGAGGTTCCGTATTTATGGGAAAGAAAGTGTGTTTAAATTACCACAAGAGTTTAAAGTAGGAGAAAAAAGTCTTTCATTAGAACCATCAAAAGATATCACTTTTAAATCAATTAATGCTGTTCATTTATCCATTTCTCATAGTTTAAAAATTTTTTTAGAGTTACCAGGTGTTTTAGCAAGCGTTGATTTATATGTCAACAGTTTAAAATCACAGATAAGTGTACTTTCCAACATTATTCAAGGAAATATGTGGAAAACTAAATATTCTCGTTTGGACGATTCAGTAGTTTTGCCATTAGTCCTATACTTCGATGATTTTGAACCATTAAATTGTTTAGGGTCACATGCTGGTGAACAAAAACTTGGTGTAGTGTATATAACTTTACCATTCCTTCCTCCACACTTAGTAGCTAATTTAGATAATATTTTTGTAAGTACCATTTTTTATTCTAAGGATCGAGGATTTTGTGGGAACAAGGTATTCTTACAAGACATCGATGACCTAAATGATCTGTCCAAAAATGGTCTAGAAGTCCTTATTGACGGGTCTCTCCGTAAAATCTATTTTGAATGTGTCCTTATTTCCAGTGATAATTTAGGTATGAATAGTATTTGTGGCTTTACCGAAAATTTTAGTTCCGAATCGAATTATTGGTGTAGGTTATGTAGAGCTAATGGCAAAGAGTGTGAATCTTTTACTTTGAAAATTCCATATTTGGTACGAAATCAGAATAATTATGAATCCGATATGCTTTCCAACACAGGTAGCGTAATAGAGCAGTATATTTTTAATAAACTGGAAAAGTATCATGTTGCAGAGAATCAAATGATTGATTTAATGCACGATTTTTTTGAGGGTTTGGTTTGGGACACCATTTCAAAAATTTTAACAAAACTTATATATGTAGAAAAACTATTTTCTCTTCAAGATATTAATCAGCGCATCAAAACTTTTGATTACGGAGATTCGGAAGATTCAGATAAATCAAGACAACTAACAATAGAAGTAGCTTCATCATCGGGATCTTTAATTTTGGGGACTTCAACTAAGATTAAAATGAAACAGTCCGCTTCTTAGATGCTTTGTCTCTCTCGTTATTTAGGTCTTATGATAGGGGATTTGATTTTAGAAAAAAATCAATATTGGAATTTATACCTCATCCTTCGAAAAATTATTGGAATTGTAACTTCACCATCTATGAGAGAAACTGAAATCGTTACGCTTGACGAGTACATTTTATTCATCATCAGCTTTACAAAAATACGAATTTGTAAAAATACGAATGATTAAAATAAAGTTAAAATCAATTCAAAGGTATAAAAGCACTAATAATCGCACAAATAAGGTATTAAAAATAAATCAAAATTATAAATTTACATTATTACATTAATATACTCAGGCGAAGAATGGTAAAAGTAAAATATCACATCAATTTTTAAGTTAAGAAACATTTTAAACAAAATTTTATGAAATAAAATTTAATTTTTATAATATTATAGAATTTTACTTAAATAAATTATACTTCACATAAAGTGTTGAGACTTACAAAAAAAGAAAAGAAAAAGAAATTTTGCTTTTTCAAATGTGAATTTTTAACGTTTAGAGTGCTTGGCCTCGCTTCTGGTACGCCAATGTTCAGAAATTCAAAGTGAGCGAGCCTGTAACTCTGTCGTTACCCTTGGTCTTGGCTTTCTGTATGAGAAATGCCGCAGAGTCAAAGAGAGCGTGCTCGCAGCTCTGCCGCTGTGCTTGGTCTTGGCTTTCTGCACGCGCGATGCCGGAGAGTCGGAGCAAGCAAGCTCGCAGCTCTGCCGCAGTGCTTGGTTTCGGCTTTCTGCACGCGTGATGCCGAAGAGTCGGAGTAAGCGTGCTCGCAACACAGTTGTGGCGCTCTGCTCGGATTAGCGTAATCGCTTACACAGAAAATCGTAATTATTTACAGCGACATGGTTACGCATTCATATAATACGATTTTCTGTAATCACTCGCTTCGAATGTTGTTCGCATGCAACCGCTCAGATTAACTTCGCAGCGCTGGCTTCGGGTTTTTTTTTTCAGTGTAGATAGAAGTGAAATTTCCCCTGAAAAGTAAACATTTCAGAAGAAAATTTACTTATTATAAATGCGGGAAAAAAAAAATTCTGTAATATCACTCTAAAATTTGTATTAAATACGATCATTGAAAGTACAATTATTTTATTATGTTGAATTTGTTGTCAAAGTTTGATTATATTTGACTATGAAAAGATATAAAAATTAACTGTCATATTTAACTGATGTCTTTCCATTCTATTTCTGAATTTCCATGAAAGGAATGTATTAACTCGTACACAGTGAAAAATTTCTCGGAACTTCACATCGCTGAGCATGGTAAGTATCGGGACCCTTGCAGAGCGTGTTGAATAGACATGAAAACCAGTAAAATTACATAATCCATCGTTTCTAACCTACATTCAATGAAATTTAATAAAAAATATATGTCGAACCTTTATTATTCATGACACTATGAAATTTGAAAAGATTATTTAATAACTTTATGCTAAACATCAATTAATCAGGATAAAATATTTCTTATTGTGTTTAAAATGTGTTTCTACTGTTGCGAAAGTTTACGGATGTCATGTATTTTTACCGGACAGCCATGTTGATATAGACTGTAACATTACACTGCTAAGCACGGGAAAAATACCACGATCATAGTAGGACCTACGCTCAGCGATGCAAAGTTACATAAAAATTTAATTTCACATCGCTAAAACATGTAATTATTTACAGGAAACTGGTATAGTTACCAGAACATTTTTCAAAGTGTAGTATATACCATGATGATTATTTATTTCAATTTTCAAATTATTCTAATCATTAGTTTTCAAGATGTTTAGATTTCTGATTCCAAATAGAAAAATATTAGTAAATAATATTGGAACCTAAACTCCTCAATAACTAATGAATAGATTTCTTTAAAAATTTACATATTATATGTTAATGCATCTCTTTATTCAAAATTTTGAAATACAATGGAAATATAGTCAATATTTATCGGCGCAAGTGTACTATCCATTTTACATCTCCTTAAATAATATTTACTTATAAAATTTACATCATATTTTCTAAAAACTATTAAAATGATAATCATATATTTAATATTATTTTAAACTATGAATAAAAAGTTTAAAAAATTATTATTTAAGAGGTACCTTCGCTTTAGTATGACAAAACAAATTTAGTCGAAACTATGCAAAATTGTTTGTTTTTATGTCTAAAATGCACATATAAAATTTTATGAAGATTGGTTATCTCGTTAATGAGAAATTAGAATAATCATATGACATTGGTTTTTATGGAGAAACGTTAATATTGTAGTTGATCTAAAAATAAAAAAACAGAATAAAATGAAATTTTTTGAGGATAAACATAATATTACTGGCAACGTATAAAATAATTTTCAGTAACTTTCATTACTTTTACACGGAAATATAAATGAATAAATTATTCATTTATGTACGAATCTAGTTACTTTTATCGTACATATCGGATGGTGGCAAAAACACACTGTAACCTCAAATTTTCAAGTTTCGTAAAACGAGCATGTAAATGATTTGGATAGTAAAGATGATGATCTTAGCTCTTTAATTAATTTTAATTTTCTAGTTTTAAATAAAAATTATTTCTTATTTTTTTATATTGATGCTAATTCCATCGAGTATGTGAAAATCACCATACAAAACATATATTCTTGGGGAGGGGAGATATCTAGTAACTTTTAATCAAATAAGCATATTGAAAATTTGACTCGAGTGGTGGACGAAGGTGCCTCCTTAAGTGATAACTTATAAATAGTTATATTATTTCATTGAATACATTTCCAACTTGAATAATTATCTTCATGTCAAAACTAAATTTAATTAGCATTCAATACCACAAGTTATTTCAAAAATTGAGCATTTTTCAAAGTTATTAAAAAGTTATTTATAAAAAGTATTCTCATATCAAAATTTCGAAATTCTATTATTTTAATTTTTTATTCTTTACATTAGAGAATTAGTTTTGATGTGTAAATTTTCTTGTGATGTGCAACATATATATATATATATATATATATATATATATATATATATATATATATATATATATATTATATATATATATATATTATCTTATGATTAAATATTTCATCACCTTGTATGAAAATTATTTTTTAAAGTAGAATAATACTGTGAATAAACAAATGATTATAAGAAAATATTGAAAACTGTGAATAACAATGAAAAAGCGTTAGGCTGGAGATAAATACTGATTGTTTATTATTATTTATACATTTTTTAAATGTAGATATTGCAAATATCCGTAAATAGCTGTAAATAAATTGAAGAATATAATTAATAGGAATAACTCAAAATAATTTTCATTTTAGTTATTTTTACAACAAACTTTTTTTAATAAATAAATATATATATATATATATATATATATATGTTTATTTATTTATTAAAAAAAGTTTGTTGTATTGAAGAATATAATTAATGGAAATGACTCAAAATAATTTTCATTTTAGTTCTTTTTACAACAATCTTTTTTTAATAAATATATATATGTTTATTTATTTATTAAAAAAAGTTTGTTGTATTGAAGAATATAATTATTAGAAATAACTCAAAATAATTTTCATTTTAGTTCTTTTTACAACAAACTTTTTTTAATAAATAAATAAATATATATAATTATATATATATATATATATATATATATATATATATATATATATATATATATGTGTGTGTGTGTGGGACATTTCACACCAAGAGTGAAAGAGCAGGAAAATAAAAATCTCTGAAACTCTAAGAATATATTCTTTTTGTTATCCAAAAGAAGTAAATAAATTTTCAAGGATTTAGATTAGGAGGTTCAAGAGCCATAGATCCTTGAAATTTAAAAATTTTTCAAAATTTTTAGAAAAGTCCCAACTTAATTTTTTTTTCCTGAAAATCTTGATGTTTTAGAGAGAGATTCATAAGAATACTTCTTGTTGTAAATGAAGAACAGAGTAAGCATGATTCTTTACAGAACCTGAATTTGAAGTTTTCTATTGGTTCTTATATGTATTACATGGTAATTGAAATTACTCATGGTTCACCACTTCAGAAATTTCTTTTCGCGAGCTTATTTTTTTCTATTTCACATGAACTTTAAAATCAATTTATTATGTAAGTCAGAGCCAACGATAAGGAGTTATGACAGTTAAAAAAATATATTTTCATGTATAATTTATTTTCAATGTAAAAATTAATCATAGATGAAAATATACATTTATATTCAATATAAAAAATGAATGATACATTAAAATATATATTTCAAACTGTCATAACTCCTTATCGGTGGCTCTTTCTTACACAATCAAAAATTTATTCTGGAGTTAATAAAAAATAGAAGAAAGTAAGCCCTTTTAGTAAGTAAGAAAAAGTAATTTCTGAAGTGGCAAACAATGAGTAATTCCAATTACCATGCAATGTATGTGAGAACCAATAGAAAACTTCGAAATTTAGGTCTGTAAAGAATCATGCTAACTCTCCTCTTCATTTACAACAAGAAGTATTCTTATGAATTTCTCTGTAAAACATCAGGATTTTCAGGAAAAATTCATAAAGATGGTACTTTTCCAAAAATTTTGGAAATTTACAAATTTCAAGGATCTATGGCTCTTGATCCTTCCAATCTAAATCCTTGAAATTTTTTTTACATATTTTGGGTAACAAACAGAATATATTTTTAGAGTTTTAGCGATTTTTATTTTTCTGCTCTCCCAGTTTGTGTGAAAGGTCCCACTTATATAAAAATGTATAATTGCTGAAAATAACCATTTATTATCGTTATATTATTTTTACAAATTTTATTATTATTTATTTATCATATAAAAATTAATTCATAGCATTTTTCATAATTTCTTTTATTTTTTAGCTTTTAAAAGTAAAAAGGCAGTAAATTAAATTAGTTGATAAAGCAATTTTATTGTGAATATCTTTTAAAAACTGCATTAAAAATAAATTAAAATTCTTAAAACAATTTTAATTTACAATAATGGTTTTGACTGAGAAAGATAAATTGATTGTTAAAGGACAGGGATTGTATAGTATAATTGCTTTCATGTTAGATTCTTATATTTACTTTGGCTCTATATTTTAAGCTCTACATTCTGCCATAATAAACTAAATTAAACTTAATTTTCAATAATGTTCATACGGCTTCCATGTCGTACAATTAGTAATGTTTGCCTGAAATCTCCTGATGCAATTATAGTTTTACCACCAAAAGGTTGGTTCACATCGCATAAATCTTAAAAAAGACGATCAACTGCTTCAAAAGCAAATTTTGAAGTCATGGATAATTTATCCCAAATAATTATTTGTGTTTCCTTTGTTTGCTTTCTGTAGAATTAGGCTTAACATTACAAGTTGTACAATCTGTTATATTAAAGAGGACGTTGTATCTTTCTATCCTTTTTCAATCGAAAAATGTAGGTTTTTGGAAAAACTAGTAGTTATTACTGGAAATCAATAGTTGTCCGCAACTCGTACGGTAAAAAAAAAAATTTTTTCTGCTGAGAACAAATTAATTCTCTCGCCTCACTTATGATTTTGTAAGTATATCAAACTTTTTTTGAAAACGAAGCATCAAAATTAATTTCATTATTAATTAATTAATGTATTCCAGTAGCCTCTTAACGGTAATTTAAATGTTGTATGCATGGTTTTCCATCGACTAATGAATTTGCTGCTATAGCTGTCCAAGCTACACATAAATAATGTATAGTATGATATTTAAAATCAACTATTAAAACGTTAAGTAAATAACTTTTTTCACTTGCAACTGGTCCATTTATAAAAATATATTTTTCTTTACTTTGGTTGTTTAAACTTTTTATAGTAGAGTTAAATATTTGCCTTTGTTAATAATTTAAAGAATTTATTTTCATTTCTAATTCATTAAGAATATTATTATTATGATTTAAAATTGTTTGATTATTATCTTCTTCTATAAATGCGCTTATATTAGGTAAATTAAAAATTGTACATCACATCATCAACAGTACGCAAAGCTTTAAAAGATGTGACTCCTTTAACATGTAATAGTAATAACCTAATGAAATAACGTTCTGTATCTTTTGGACTTACTAAGTACATTCTACTAAGTATTGGTTTCCTTTTTTTTTCTTTTATTCCACTTTTTCAGTTTTTCATCAAATTTATAAAAATTTGGTATGTCTGAATACAAGTGATTTCGTGCTTCAAAATCTTCTCTATTTAATTCAAAAGATGCTGTTAAAAGATATTGCTCCCGGATTTTTTTGCATGATTATTTATTCTTTTTCTTCTTTAAAAAATACGTTTTGTTGATTTTCTTTATGAACGCTTAGACGTTTTATAGTATGTGAAAAAACATGTGAAGGATGTTCTCATAACCTGTGCATTACTTGAGGTGGACATAAATATCGTGTATTAATATATTGTTGGGTTTCGTCATATTCATATTCAACATTTCCACGATTGACAGTTCGAAAAGTGTCTTTATTTTCTGATTAGAAATCCACATTTACTTGATTAATTTTAATGTATGCACAATCATGACCTTTATGACAGTATTTGAATAAATATTTAATGCAGTGTACAGTGGAACAAACTTCTACGTGTATGTGTGCATTAAGTTTCAATAATAAGTAAGGATTATGAGGAACAACAAATCCATTATCTACGATTCTTTCTGTAAATTTATTTTTGAGAATTAGTTTAACGCTATCATTTTTACGTTTGTATACTAAATATCCATTGGATTTAAATGTCGTTGCATTATTAAATTTTCTTGGGAAATTTACAGTACATTCTTTCACATTTTTATCCATACACGGACAATTTATATTTTGCATACCACAGGGACCACGTATCATAAATTGTTTAACAATACTATATAATTATGGATAGATATCTCTATTTGGGATTTTGTCACTCATTATTTTATCAAATTTTTCGGAAATATCAAATTTATTATTTTTATCCAAGAGTAAGTTGTTACTAACATATGCATATGCGGTAATCCTCGTTTTTGAAATTCAATCTTATAACTATATGCAATACATTTTCCTAATATTCCCATTTTTATTACTAAATTTTCAAGTTCTTCTACTTTTTGATGAAATACTTCTGTTATAATATTTGGTCTATCTACACTGAAAAGACGTAGGGACCGCTACAGTCACCCACCTGACCGTAGTTACGCCGAATCCTACAGCCTGTATAGTTTGTGAAATCGGGACCGTAGCGGCGCCGGCCCGCGCCTTGATAGCGCCGCAAACGACCACTTACGGCGCTAGTTACCGCGTCTATCACACGGCTTATTAGGAGCTGCTACAAAACGGGACCACTCGAGCGCCGGTCTTGCTCCGTAATGGATTGAAAGAGGGAGCGCCGTTACGGATATACCAGTGTGGCGGGGAGAGCACCGATGTCTTTTCAGTGTATACCATTTTTAAGTTTCCAGTTATTTCTTTTCAATATGGGTTACAGATCATAGTTACAAAAAGGTCAGGTTTACCACGATAATTTACAAGTGTCATTGAGTCAATGCAATTTTGTTTTAAAAATTGTGGACTTCCTGTAAAGCTTGACGGTAATATTACCATTTTTCCAATTTCTGAAGAATTTAATTTTTTTTTTGTTATGTGAATAGTCCATAACACCTTTGTAACAATCACTTCTTAATATGTTTTGGTTTTTTTCGTATGAAATATAATCTGAAAGTTTAAAGTTTTTCAAACGCATCAACAATGAACTGTTGAGATAATTTTCCCAAATTAAGGAATGGATTAAATTTATTTCTAACACTAAATCTATAATTGTGAAATTTCAAATTTGAAATATTAGATTTTCCAAATTTACTTTTCATATTTGGCATCCAACTAAAACCACTATTAGGATGAATAAGCGGATATTTCATAGGATCGGTATGTTTGCTAATTGTCGGTATACTAATTAGTTTATCATACTTAGAATAAATGACAATATCACCTTCAATAGGAGGAAGATCGTCTTCTCCAACATATTCTATTGCAAGTTTATTACAAGTAGGTAGATTATATCTATTTTTATTCAAATTATTATTGCGGACAATAGACATAGTAACAGTTCTTGGAGGACAATAGATTCTTGCACATCATTGTGGTTCTTCTTTTTCTACTTTAAGCATTATTTTATAGGCTGTAGTATAAGGGTAATGTCTCTTATCGAAATATCTAAATTTTTTAATAATGTTGAATTTATATTACACATATTCCGTTCAATCGTTGACATTTCATTATTTTTTATTTTATTTCAATTTTGTTGTCTTAGTATTTTTTAATTTTTCTTCATATTTTTTCCGTTGTTTTTTTTTCATTTTTATATAAGCTTCTTTCTTGCGTAAAGCCTCATCCGCACGTATTTGTTCCAATTTATCAGTACTCATTGTTTCCTTGAATTGCCGTTTTGTTATCTTAGTGTTTTTTAATTTCTGTTTATATTTATTTGGTTGTCTTTTTTTCATTTTCATATAAGCTTTTTTCTCACGTAAAGTTTCTTGAATACGTCTTAGTTCTAATTTATCATTACTTTTTTTTCTTGCATTTTCATAAAAATGTTTTTTTCTAAAATTTTTTTATATTTA
Organism: Anastatus disparis; assembly: GCA_017163975.1. Classification (NCBI taxonomy): domain Eukaryota; kingdom Metazoa; phylum Arthropoda; class Insecta; order Hymenoptera; family Eupelmidae; genus Anastatus; species Anastatus disparis. Next base: position 1,069,949 of record JAFFSR010000072.1, read on the forward strand.
TGTGTTTGTTCTGTTACCATTTTCCTAGTAAGAGGAGGTCGGGTATATCTGTCCTTTTCTAATCAAAGAACTGATTTTTTCACAAAAATTAATAATTGTAGCAAAAAATAAGGAGATAGCCCTATCTCGTATAGTAAAAAGCAAGATATTCTTTGTTGAGAAAAAATTATTTTTATCGATTTGTTTTTAAGAAAACCTTGAAAAATTTTAAAAATAGAGGTTAGGATGGACAATTCAGTTTTTCAAGGTTTTCTTAAAAACAAATCGATAAAAATAATTTTTCCTTAACAAAGAAAAACTTGCTTTTTATTATACGAGATGGGGCTATCTCCTTATTTTTTGCTACAATTATTAATTTTTGTGAAAAAATCAGTTCTTTGATTAGAAAAGGACAGATATACTCGACCTCCTCTTAATAGGAAAATGGTAACAGAACAAACACATAAATATAAAAAAATTTCAGAAAAAGACATTCTTATGAAAATTCAAGAAAAAAAAAGTTATGATAAATTAGAACTGAGACGTGTTCAAGAAACTTTATGTGAGAAAAAAGCTTATATGAAAATGAAAAAAAGACAACCAAATAAATATAAACAGAAATTAAAAAACACTAAGATAACAAAACGGCAATTCAAGGAAACAATGATTACTGATAAATTGGAACAAATACGTGTGGACGAGGCTTTACGCAAGAAAGAAGCTTATATAAAAATGAAAAAAAACAACGGAAAAAATATGAAGAAAAATTAAAATATACTAAGACAACAAAATTGAAATAAAATAAAAGATAATGAAATGGCAACGATTGAACGGAATAAGTATAATATAAATTTAACATTATTAAGAAATTTAGATATTTCGATAAGAGACATTACCCTTATGCTGAAGCCTATAAAATGATCCTTAAAGTAGAAAAAGAATAACTACAATGATGACCAAGAATCTGTTGTTCTCCAAGAACTGTTACTATGTCTATTGTCCGCAATAATAATTTGAATAAAAATAGATATAATCTACCTACCTGTAATAAACTTGCAATAGAATATGTTGGAGAAGACGATTTTCCTCCTATTGAACGTGATATTGTCATTTACTCTAAGTATGATAAACTAATTAGTATACCGACAATTAGCAAACATACCGATCCTATGACATATCCGCTTATTCATCCTAATGGTGGTTTTGGATGGATGCCAAATATGAAAAGTAAATTTGGGAAATCTAATATTTCAAATTTGAAATTTCATAATTATAGATTTAGTGTTAGAAATGAATTTAATCCATTCCTTAATTTGGAAAAATTATCTCAACAGTTTATTGTTGATGCGTTTGAAAAAGTTGAAACTTCCAGATTCTATTCCATACGAAAAAAACCAAAACGAATTAAGAAGTGATTGCTATAAAGATGTTATGAACTATTCACATAACAAAACAAAAATTGTATTCTTCAAAAATTAAAAGAATGGTAATATTACCGTCAAGCTTTACAGGAAGTCCACAATTTTTAAAACAAAATTGCATTGACTCAATGACACTTGTAAATTATCGTGGTAAACCTGACCTTTTTGTAACTATGATCTGTAACCCATATTGAAAAGAAATAACTGGAAACTTAAAAATGGTATAGATAGACCAGATATTATAACAGAAGTATTTCATCAAAAAGTAGAAGAACTTGAAAATTTAGTAATAAAAATGGGAATATTAGGAAAATGTATTGCATATAGTTATAAGATTGAATTTCAAAAACGAGGATTACCGCATATGCATATGTTAGTAACAACTTATTCTTGGATAAAAATGATAAATTTGATATTTCCGAAAAATTTGATAAAATAACGAGTGACAGAATCCCAAATAGAGATATCTATCCATAATTATATAGTATTGTTAAACAATTTATGATACGTGGTCCCTGTGGTATGCAAAATATAAATTGTCCGTGTATGGATAAAAATGTGAAAGAATGTACTGTAAATTTCCCAAGAAAATTTTATAATGCAACAACATTTAAATCCAATGGATATTTAGTATACAAACGTAAAAATGATAGCGTCAAAATAATTCTCAAAAATAAATTTACAGAAAGAATCGTAGATAATGGATTTGTTGTTCCTCATAATCCTTACTTATTATTGAAACTTAATGCACACATACACGTAGAAGTTTGTTCCACTGTACACTGCTGCACAAATACTGTTACAAAGGTCATGATTGTGCATACATTAAAATACATCAAGTAAATGTGGATTTCTAATCAGAAAATAAAGACACTTTTCGAACTGTCAATCGTGGAAATGTTGAATATGAATATGACGAAACCCAACAATATATTAATACACGATATTTATGTCCACCTCAAGTAATGCACAGGTTATGAGAACATCCTTCACATGTTTTTTCACATACTATAAAACGTCTAAGCGTTCATAAAGAAAATCAACAAAACGTATTTTTTAAAGAAGAAAAAGAATAAATAATCATGCAAAAAAATCCGGGAGCAATATCTTTTAACAGCATCTTTTGAATTAAATAGAGAAGATTTTGAAGCACGAAATCACTTGTATTCAGACATACCAAAGTTTTATAAATTTGATGAAAAACTGAAAAAGTGGAATAAAAGAAAAAAAAAGGAAACCAATACTTAGTAGAATGTACTTAGTAAGTCCAAAAGATACAGAACGTTATTTCATTAGGTTACTACTATTACATGTTAAAGGAGTCACATCTTTTGAAGCTTTGCGTACTGTTGATGATGTGATGTAGAATTTGTTTTATGAGGCAGCTAAGGCAAAACAATTAATTAATGGAATTGAAGAATGGGATGGATGTTTGGAAGAAGCATCTTCAACAGGATTTTTTTATATTCTTTATAAATTATTTGCTTTCATTTGCGTTTTTCATAATCCTATAAATTCACAAGATTTATATGAAAAATATAAAGATAAGTTATACCATCTCAAATACGAAAAAAATCTTGCATTGAATGTTATTAAAAATAATTTACAAGTCAATGGATTCCCTTCAAATGATTTTAATTTACCTAATATAAGCGCATTTATAGAAGAAGATAATAATCAAACAATTTTAAATCATTATAATAATATTCTTAAGAGGAGGTCACGTATCTTTGTCCTTTTCTAATCAAAGAATTGAGTTTTTTACAGAAACTAATAACTTTAGCAAAAAATGAAGAGAAAGCCGCATCTCGTAATGAAAAAAGCTATATTTTCTTTGATAAGAAAGAATTAATTTTATTGCTTCGTTTTCAAGAAAACCTTGAAAAACTCAAATCATAGAGGTTAGGGTGGACAATTTGGTTTTTCAAGGTTTTCTTGAGAACGAAGCAATAAAATTAATTTTTTTCTTATCAAAGAAAATATAGCTTTTTTCATTACGAGATGCGGCTTTCTCTTCATTTTTTGATAAAGTTATTAGTTTTTGTAAAAAAATCATTTCTTTGATTAGAAAAGGACAGAGATACGTGACCTCCTCCTAATGAATTAGAAATGAAAATAAATTCTTTAAATTATTAACAAAGGCAAATATTTAACTCTACTATAAAAAGTTTAAACAACCAAAGTAAAGAAAAATATATTTTTATAAATGGACCAGGTGCAAGTGAAAAAAGTTATTTACTTAACGTTTTAATAGTTGATTTTAAATATCATACTATACATTATTTATGTGTAGCTTGGACAGCTATAGCAGCAAATTCATTAGTCGATGGAAAACCATGCATACAACATTTAAATTACCGTTAAGAGGCCGCTGGAATAAATTAATTAATTAATAATGAAATTAATTTTGATGCTTCGTTTTCAAAAAAAGTTTGATAAACTTACAAAATCATGAGTGAGGCGAGAGAATTAATTTGTTCTCAGTAGAAAAAATATTTTTTTTTATTGTACGAGTTGCGGACAACTATTGATTTCCAGTAATAACTACTAGTTTTTCTAAAAACCTACATTTTTTGATTAGAAAAGGATAGAAAGATACAACGTCCTCTTAAATATAACAGATTGTACAACTTGTAATGTTAAGCCTAATTCTGCAGGAAGCAAAGGAAACACAAATAATTATTTGGGATAAAATATCCATGACTTCAAAATTTGCTTTTGAAGCAGTTGATCGTCTTTTTTAAGATTTATGCGATGTGAACCAACCTTTTGGTGGTAAAACTGTAATTGCATCAGGAGATTTCAGGCAAACATTAGTAATTGTACGACATGGAAGCCGTATAAACATTATTGAAAATTAAGTTTAATTTAGTTTATTATGGCAGAATGTAGAGCTTAAAATATAGAGCCAAAGTAAATATAATAATCTAAAAAATATTGGGTTCAAAAAAATATAGAGCCAAGAATACATAAAAATGAAAAACAAATAAGATTTAAAGAAATTTTGGGCCAAAAAAATATAAAGCTCAGAAAAATATAAGAATCAAAAAAATATAGAGCTTAAATAAAATAAGAATAAAAAAAATATTGGGATGCAAAAAATAAAAGAATCAGACAAATATTGGGCCCAAAAAATATAAAGACCAACAAAATATAATAAAAAAAAAATATTCCGCCCAAAAAGAATATAAGAGTAAAAAAAATGAAAACTGAAGAAAAAAAGTTCAAAAACAATAAGGCTTAGAAAAATAAATGGCCCAAAAAAATTAGAGGCTCAAAGAAAATAGGACTTGAAAAAAAGTTGGTCCAAAAAAATATAAGGCTTAGAGAAATATAGGACTAAAAAAGATATGGAAGCCAAGAAATAAGAAGACGAAAATAATAAGGCCCAAAGAAAATAAGACTCAAAAAAATGTAGAGCCTAAAAAATATGAGGCCCAGAAAAAGATAGAGCTAAATAAAATAGGGGACCCAAAAAAATTATAGAACCCATGAAAATATGAATTTAAAAAAAATATAGAGCCAGAGAATATATAAGAATCAAGAAAATATTTGGCTAAAAAAATTAGGACCCAAGACAATATAAGGCCCAAAGAAAATAGCACTCAAATAAAAGTAGGGCCCGAAAAGTATAAGGACCAGGAAAATATAAAACTAAATAAAATATAGGACCTAAAAAAATCATAGAATCCAAAAAAATTTTAATTTAAAAAAAATATTGGGCCCATAAATATAGAGCACAGGAATATATAAGATTTGAATGAATATTTGGCCCGAAAAAATATAGAGCCTAAGAATGCATAAGAATCGAAAAAATATTGGGCTCCAAAAAATATAGAGCCCAAGAAAATTTAAGGCCCAAAAAGAATATGACGCCCAATAAAAATAGGACTCAAAAAAATGTGGGGCCTGGAAAATATAAGGCCCAGAAAAATAGAACTAAATAAAATATAGTACCCAAAAAAATGATTAAACCCAAGAAAATATTAATTTCGAAAAAATATTGGGCCCAAAAAATATAGAGCCTAAGAAAATATATAGTAAAAAAAAATATGGGACCTAAAAAAACATAAGGCCCAAAAAATATAGAGCCCAAAAAACTATAGAGACCAAAAAAATATTGGGCCCAGAAAAATTTCGGGCCCAAAAGAATATAGAGCTAAATAAAATATAGGATCCAAAAAAATTATAGGACCCAAGAAAATATAAATTAAAAATAAAAATTGGGCCCAAAAAAATAGAGTTAAACAAAATATAGTACCCAAAAAGGTCATAAAACACAAGAAAATATTAATTTCGAAAAAATATTTGGCCCAATGAAATATTGGTCTTAAAAAAATATAGAGCTCAATAATATATAAGAATCGGAAAAATATTGGGCCCAAAAAATATAGAGCACAAGAAAATATAAAGTCAAAAAAAGATATGAGGCCCAAAAAATATAAAGTCTAAAAAAATATAGAGACCAAAAAAATATTGGGACCAGAAAAATATTGGGCCCAATAAAATAAAAGGCCCAGAAAAATATAGAGCTAAATAAAATATAGGACCCAAAAAAATATAGGGTGCAAGAAATTATGAAGCCCAAAAAAATATAAAGCCCAAGAAAATATAGAGATCAAAAAAATTCTGGGCCCAAAAAAATATAAGGTGCAAGGAAATATGAGGCCCAAAAAAATTTGGGCCCAAAAAAATATAAGACTCAAAAAAATAGGACTCAAAAAGATGCTTATGACTAATGAGGACTAATCATATAAGGCCCAATAAAAAATTGCTACTCTTATTACCAAAAGAATAGACACATTTAACAAATGCGGAGAACCAAAGAACGGGAGAACCGGAGAACTGGAGAACTGGAGAACCGGAGAGCCAGAGGAACGGAAAAAAGTGGTTTTACTTTAATATAATATAGGATAGGATTTTATATTTTTTTTATTCCTCTCGTCTACTACGTTTTAGACAATCCTCTCTTATGTAGTCGGTCATATAGTTGCTCTCGTAACACAGCTACATATTATTAATAAAGTACTATATACGCATAAATATCAGCTTAGAACATCAATAGAATCAAACTCCTTCAATTGCAGTCTTAGCTATTGTTACATCACTCGTCATGCATTCTAATTGGTTTTAGGTATTTTAAATATCCCTATCAAATAATGGCTTTGCATTTTTATGTTATTGTAATTCCTCATTGACTCGTTAAAACAATCTAAAATATTCTCGCTTATTCCTTTTTCGGAATATATTGCTATCTATACAATTATTTTTCAAAATCGCTACAGAAGCATTTTTGTCTCGTAAAACTATTTTTCTAAGTTATTTTACAATTTCAATAGACTTTTAATATCAATCACTTCCTTATAGTAGTGAGTTTCAATGTAGTTTATAATAATATGTCATACTCGAGCTGTATGATTTTCTACGACACTCTTGTTTGAATCATTGTTTGAGCTGATGAGCCCATTTATTAAAATAAGACGATCCATGAAATGATCCATTTTCCTCAATTTAATATTACGACAAATAGATGTATTGATCAATTTTGTTTTCAAAAACTCCTTTAATTGAACTATAACGTTTGAAGAATCATGCGTTAAGTTACTCTCGTTAAAGATTTCCATTATCAGAGATGTTTCCAATTTGTCAACTCGTTCAGCATCAATCTCTATTAAATTACAATGACTTATAATAACTCGAGCTCGGTGATCTCATCAGATTTTCAATAGTATTTTTATTTATGATGGTATTTCATAAAAATTCATTATCAGATATGTCAATCTGAATTTTCAAGTTCTTGAACTCGTTGTAGATCGTCGTTTTCATTTTTTGCACCTCCTTACGACCAGCCTCAATTTAATTCAATTTCTTGATTATGACTCCTTTATAGATGTCTTCTTCTCGAATACGTCAAATTGAACCGTAAAGGCGCCACTCGATTCTTGATTTCTACAAAAGAATAAAAAATGAGACAATTCTCATCGTTAAGTTCAGTTTTCTCGTTACCGCCATACTGCTCCTTAGATTGAACAAAACTTCCAGTATTTATAAAAATACAATAAAGGGATTTTCTGTCTTGTTCTCATTCTTATTTTCGTTCTCATTCTATATAGAATTTTAAAAATTTGAATATTTACTCATTTATATTAATATTTATATGTATATACATATACACGTATATACGTACACACATATATGCGCATGTACACTCGTACATATGTTTATATCTCGTATTTACTTACTGCATATACTTATGTATATACATATATAAATTACAAACTTCTTATATATACGTATATACATGTTCCACTCGCTTAAGTGACATCCTTAATATTATTTATTTATTCTACGTTAATTTGTTTTAATTTAATTTATTTCAACACTTTATTTTTAATTTAATTTATTTTTAATTCAGCGTGCATCATTATTTATTTAGAATTCGTTAGATTATATATTTGTGCATTTTTATATGCTATGGCGTCCCATAGCTATCATATAGCTCACATATATAACTTGTTCCTTCCATCTCTCTTATCTATCGTTACAGTCTCCATTTGCATTTCTTGTTTCTCGCTCTTTACACGTAGCGACCTTTTCATCGTGGCGTCGTTCATCGCGAGCTATCCGCCACGCGTCACGTCGCACTATAGGCCCAAACGACTTTTTATTGGACAAAATTGAGTAGCGCCTAATAGAATAGGGTTACGGAGGTCTATCAGGGCTCATTTTGAAAGTCTTGTGATGTACTTTCATGGAAAAATATTTATGAAAAGCTTTCCGTAACAGAGATATCTTAAACAACCCGTCAAGACCATGGTTTTTCAAATTTTTCGCTTATTTCTCTTTAAACGTTAGTACGAACGAAATAAGGACAAAAATACATCACTAATTATCAAAGAAGAGTAAAAAACCTTCAATTTGCTTTTTTGAAAACGTTTCTAGGTGCTATAGAACTCAATTTACAATGATTTTTAATTAACAGTCTCCTTAAAAATAAGATTTTTCAACATATTCCGCTTGTTTCTCTTGAGGATTTATTGAAAAAAAAATCAGGATGATAATACATTATAGATCATTAAAGTAAAGTAAAAGAATTATTTTCTTGGTGTTCAAGTGTTGTAAAATCGTTTTCACAGCTATTTCAATTGAAAGTAGCGAGTATATTCAACCATTTCCACTTGGCTTTAAGTATAATAACCTGTGTCAGCCCAAATGAGCATAAATTTTTTATGTCATTCGACTGAATATTTTTCTATGTAATCATAAGTAGAAAAATTTGTAAATTGATTTTTCTAAAGTATTTTTGTCCGTTCTTTTCAAATCTGCTTTTCATTTTTGCCTATAATATTCAATTTTTTCAAAATGGCAACTTTCTTGCAAAACACACAATTTAAAAAACTTTTTTCATCCTTTTATCGTACTGGCTTGTAATGTTCCCTCTATATAATCATTGTGAACATTAAAATTCCATGGAATAATTATCATACCTAAAATTTAAGACGTATAGGATGTCAAAATTCTAAATGGCTGATTTAATATGATGATGTTTACAAGAGTTTTTTTTATTTTTTTATTTTATTATGTTATAACGTATCTCACGTGACATTTCATGTCATTTTTTTCAGTAAGGTAGATAAATATTCTGACAAAAGTCAGGCAACGTGAAATTTACGGCCAACGGTCGGTTTAGAATATTAAATTATTAAATGATTATAATTTTTACAATCAAACAAATAAATAACAAATTTGGAAAATGAATGTAAGAACTAACAAATTAATGAATAACAATATATTTTATACAAAAACTTGTAAATTTTTGAAAAAAAAACAATAAATTTAAGAAAATTATAACATTTGTCGCTATTCGGAACTCTATATATTCTTATATCACTATTTTCTTAGATAATTATTATTAAAAAAATCAAGGAATAATTAATTAATTCAGAAAGCGAAAGTTATGACCTTATAACATGAAAAATAATAACAAAATTAAAAACTCTTGTAAACATCATCATATTAAATCAGCCATTTAGAATTTTGACATCCTATACGTCTTAAATTTTAGGTATGATAATTATTCCATGGAATTTTAATGTTCACAATGATTATATAGAGGGAACATTACAAGCCAGTACGATAAAAGGATGAAAAAATTTTTTAAATTGTGTGTTTTGCAAGAAAGTTGCCACTTTGAAAAAATGGAATATTATAGGCAAAAATGAAGAGCAGATTTGAAAAGAACGGACAAAAATACTTTAGAAAAATCAATTTACAAATTTTTCTACTTATGATTACATAGAAAAATATTCAGTCGAATGACATAAAAAATTTATGCTCATTTGGGCTGACACAGGTTATTATACTTAAAGCCAAGTGGAAATGGTTGAATATACTCGCTACTTTCAATTGAAATAGCTGTGAAAACGATTTTACAACACTTGAACACCAAGAAAATAATTCTTTTACTTTACTTTAATGATCTATAATGTATTATCATCCTGATTTTTTTTTCAATAAATCCTCAAGAGAAACAAGCGGAATATGTTGAAAAATCTTATTTTTAAGGAGACTGTTAATTAAAAATCATTGTAAATTGAGTTCTATAGCACCTAGAAACGTTTTCAAAAAAGCAAATTGAAGGTTTTTTACTCTTCTTTAATAATTAGTGATGTATTTTTGTCCTTATTTCGTTCGTACTAACGTTTAAAGAAAAATAAGCGAAAAATTTGAAAAAACCATGGTTTTGATGGGCTGTTTAAATTTTGAGCTCTTGGAGTTTTGTCAGACACTTCAAAAGGCGTCACTTCAAAGTTGCATACTCTAGCAGAAATATAAAATGTTTATTAGTATTTAAAATAGTTCATAAAAGTTAAATTTGAAACATTTCAAACGGTTTTAAACACTTTTGAACGGTTTTGAAAAGTTCGAACTGATTTCAAACTGTGTTAAATAATTTTTTGTTTGTAAAAGTGTTTTTGTATATATTAATACATACAAGAAAATGTTCACTTTAGTTTGAGACTATTCTGAACTATTCAAAACTATTTAAAACTATTTGAAACAGTTCAAAACACCCCGAATCCCACTCTTATAAACCATTTTGCTCGTGGTGCACTCTCCGATCTTTTTAAAAATAGGATAATATTTTTGTTTAATCGGTCGAGCAGAGCCTGTATCGGTTTCATGCTTGATCTAGTCTGTACAACCTATAGGAACATCATCTTCTCCTAGGACTACGGTAGCTAGATTTTTTACACAAGCTCGATCAACTGCTGAAATATCAGCTAAACCAAATAATTCTAACTTTGCAACGTGCATCTGCCTGAGCATAACAACTTCTAAATTCGTAAGTGTAAATTTGTAAAATGCTAAGTGCTTTTACGTTGCGGTAGCGCTTGGAACTCTAAGGTATTGTTTAAACATTTTGTAATATTCTGATCGATTTCTAATACGCTTAGTATTTGAGGTTCATTTGTTTGAACATTCACATGGAAAATTATTGATTCACTTTTTCAAATATTATTCTTTAAATGAACTCTTTTCTCACTCTGATGCGGTGTTGTATTCTTTTCAGTTAATCGTCTGGAGTTTCGCTTTGATAAAAATCTCTGACGGAGTAATAAATTTACAACCAGTTGCATAATCGACTTGACCAATCAAAATGATTTCCGTTAGACTTAAGTTCTGATGCTAGAGCATATTATAGTAAGTCATGTCTGCTCAAGTATTCTATCCATTTTTCGATAGCGTTATCGCTTTTTTGCGACCTCGACGAAGCTGGGTTTGTATGACCTGTCATTTTCTATTTTTTTTTTCTTTTTTGAACTCTTTCAAATCTTGAATCTGATCGCATGCTTTTATTGTATTAACGCACGCCTGGTACTATAAAACGCCCGCTGTGAGTGTCCGCACCCTTACTTTGTGTAGAAATAATATATAGGATTCAAAGATAGCAGAATACCGTGACAATATATATCATTGTGGATTGAAAAATTCGCTCGAATTAACTAACGGATTAATTATTCGAATAAAGGATATAAATTTCGCAACTAAAAATGATTAACATGAATTTCGATATAGAAATTTTAAAAATGATATGAGTTGGTTAAATATTATATACATTCAAGGTTATTTTTAAATTGTATTGCATTTAATTTCTTTTTTTCTTTTAATACACCGAAAAATCATGTATTGCATTTAGGATGATTTGCAATTAGGGTTATGATAAGCTACAGAGATTTTTTATCGGTCTTAATAGATGGTAAAAATTTAATAAATAAATTAGCTCGCACCTCGGTCCTTTCAGAGCTTTGCTTCGCTTGGCTCTGAAACACCCTCGGGCCTTGCATCGCAAAGCGATGCAAGGAATGCGAAAAGCTTCGCTTCTTGCGTATAAGGCAGGACCAAAAAAGCTCGCGCTTCGCGCTCGCTATGTGATATTTAAAGAATATTAAAACAAATCATTTACAAACACAAAAGCATTAAAAGTTAATTTTATATCTTTTTTTCATTGTATTTTTTACCGCAACTTTCAAAAAGAGGTTTGAATTTATTGTCTAAACATCTTCGAAAATTTTAAAAATCCTTTTTTGATATATTAATATATTAATATATTCAATATTATATTTTTGCACGCATTGTTGGATAATATAATTAAAAATATATTTTCCCACCGAAAAATATATTAATATATTTAATTATAAACGGAGATATTGGCAAAATTGAAGATTTGAAGATTTTATATATAGATATACTTTTAACATTAGTGTCTAACCATTTTCGAAAATTTTTAAAATTCTTTAACTTGTCATATATTGCAATTAGACATAAATTACAGCATTTTCTATTATACATATAGAATTGGAGACTGTATTTTATTCATTTTATGGTCTAACAATGCATTAAAAAATAAATCTTGGTTGAATTTCTAATGGCGTCATTATCGTCAAAATGGCGGGAAACTCACCATGCGATTACGTGTTCTCTAAAAAAAATAGATGAAACACGTTTTAGTCCCTTGACAACAATATATATGCTATATAATATGCACTGTTGGACAACACGATAAATAATATTATTAATAATAATAATAATACCAAAATGTATAAGATAATATTTAAATAAAAAAAAAAATTTTCAATCTACCACGTTTTTTAATTGAACTAAAAAGTATAAAATAATATTAAAAATAAAAAAACTTTTTAATGTACTACGTTTTTATAATGAACCAAAAGTATAAAATAATGTGTAATAAAATGAAAAATGAATAATGATTTGAAATAAAAAAAACGTGGGGCGCATACAATACATAATAATAAACATGCGCCCCACGTTTTTTTTATTTCAAATCATTATTCATTTTTCATTTTATTACACATTATTTTATACTTTTTGGTTCATTATAAAAACGTAGTACATTAAAAAGTTTTTTTTTTATTTTTAATATTATTCCTTAACAAATTTAGATTTAACAGGCTAAAATACATAAAAATAAAGCATTTTTGATGTGCTGGAAACAATGTATTTGGTTCTTCTCACGTTTCTTCCACAGAAACACTGCTTTTTAAACAGTTTTTTGAGGTTATGTACAAAATATGCAGTCCACCTCCTATTTTTGATGCCAGATTCAGATTTAGCCATAAAAAATTCAAAGGTGAGTTTCCCGCCATTTTGACGATAATGACGCCATTAGAAATTCAACCAAGATCTATTGTTTTATGCATTGTTAGACCATAAAATGAATAAAATACAGTCTCCAATTTTATATGTATAATAGAAAATGCTGTAATTTATGTCTAATTGCAATACATGACAAGTTAAAGAATTTTAAAAATTTTCGAAGATGGTTAGACACTAATGTTAAAAGTATATCTATATATAAAATCTTCAAATCTTCAATTTTGCCAATATCTCCGTATATAATTAAATATATTAATATATTTTTCGGTGGGAATATATATTTTTAATTATATTATCCAACAATGCGTGCAAAAATATAATATTGAATATATTAATATATTAATATATCAAAAAAGGATTTTTAAAATTTTCGAAGATGTTTAGACACTAATGTTAAAAGTGTATCTATATATAAAATCTTCAAATCTCCAATCCAACATCTCCGTATATGATTGAATATATTAATATATTGTTCGGTAGATATATATATATTTTTTATAATATTGCATTGTCATCCAGTTCTGAGCTATATTTAAAATTTCAAGTCTCTAGCTCATCGGGAAGTTAGTTTACAATCGGTTGCAAAATTTGTACCGAACAGACAGACAGACAGACAGACAGACACCAAAGCGAGTTAATAAAAACGTAGTAAAAAAAGAGATTCGACCGACTAATTTTAAAGAAAACCTCAAAAAACTACTCAAAAGTCAATTCGCACAAGAACTAAATTGACTTACGCTTGCGTATACGCTTGTCTTCGAACGACCTATGCAAAGAAATCTACGACTCTTTTTATTATCAGGTTATACTCTGGGTACTATTAGGTTTTTCTTTTTAGCATCTCTGCTATTAGGTTTCTCTTTTTAGCATCTAGTAATAGTCCGCCATCATGTGTACGCTACGTTTACCTTGCCATCTACGTTCAAATTCCTTCATATCCTGATGAAATCTTTCACCATGCTTTTCTCTGTAGTCACCTAGGACTGGTGGAAATTCATCAATGTGCGAATCGAAAAAGTGAAGTTCCAATTCATTAAGCAACCTAATTTTTTTAAATTTTGTACCATAGTTTCTACGATTCTCTTGTAGTTCTCATCTTTATTGTTACCAAGAAATTTTGTTGCAACATCTTTAAAACTCAACCAGGCTGCCTTTTTAGTATCATTCATACTTTTGACGAATTATTCGTCCCTGTACATTTTGCAAATTTGAGGTCCATCAAAGATACCTTTCTTCAATTTGACCTGAGTTATATTAGTAAAGATGGTTTCTAAGTATTAGAAGCATCGCCCTTCTTTATCGAGAGCTTGAACAAATTGTTTTATCAGCCCTAATTTAATATGTAAAGGCGGTAAAAGGATTTTGCTAATATATTCTTGGTAATACAGACTATATAAATAACTTGAAACAAGAGTAGGCTGAAGACAAATCTGACGATTGCTTTATCTTAAAAAGAAGAAAACTCAGAGTATTCAAATTTCTCCTATTTGTAGTGTTATCTCGTGAACATTATTTCCCTCACTGAATAACTTAAACTTTTATTAACTGGATTTTTAATCTTGTCCTTCTAATCTTGCTGCCACGGAAGACACTGGATTGACAAAAGATGCAGCTGAATAATTGGCTTTATAATTAAAGTCTTTTAATGTATTAGAAAAGGACGTAAACGTTACATTTTATCGAAACCAAGAAAAAGCGTTTCGATCATACTTCACTAGCGAATCTGATCTAGTATATTGCACCGATGTACGAGGACTTATTAAGGAGCTTAAACCAAATTCATACAAGCCAGAAGAGTGGAGGTTATTTATCGATTCATCTAAGCAAAGCTTGAAGGCAGTTCTTCTTCTTCACAATACGAACGAGTATGGTATATTTTAAGAATATATAATTAGATTTTAAAAAAGGCGACTCTTTATTATTAAAACTAAAATAATAATAACATTGAAATAATAACGTCTAGCGGGGGGTTGTAGTGCGGATGCTAATATTTGCACGAGAGGAAAGTTAACGATAGACCCCGTTCCAATAAAATTCTTAAAAATTAACCATATCTCAGTAAATAAAGGACCGATTTTGATGTTTTTCTTTGGGGGGTAACTAACTAATCTGGGGTAAGTTGAAAAATTAATAATATTGATGCAAATATTTTTTTTAAATAGGGTGTATTTAACCTAAAACAACTGTACCTAATACGGACACCTTAAACGCAATTATTGTTGTGGGTCACTAAATCAATATTTTTAGACGTGTAACGTCTTATTTTGAAGCTGAAAAAAACGAACTTTTAAATGAGATTGTATGAGTTTCATTACGATCAATATTTACGAAATGCGCGCGGATTCACGTTAATGTTGTAAATGAACTTACCTTATTATTTTTCGTAATGATAACATTTGGAACCTTGAGACAAGTTTAATTAAAATTTTTATTGATTCTATATATGTTAACTAATTCTTATAATTAATTTATAGTTTCAATAAATAAAAGGATAGTTTCTTTCTAAAATTAGACTAGGCTGATCCCATTTAAAATCGGACAGTCAGTATACACTCAAGTCACCAATTACTGCGCTAATGTAGTATGTTATTCTACCCTAAAAATAAGGGTATACGTATTTCTTTATTTTGCTGAAATATCAAAATAGCATCAGATATGCACTTTTGAAAATTGCATACAAAAACTAAATGTTAAAACTGAAAATGTTGAGAATAACTTTAGAGGGCTATCGTTTTACCAATTTTCAATGAATTTTGGTAAGCCTTATTTTGTTTTATTATGTTTTAAGCCCTCTTTAATTAAGTGCAAGAAATTTCAAAAAAGACTAAAAAAATGACTAAGATATGCGCATTTTACCAAAAAATGCACTTTTTATGCACATGCATTTTTCTCGAAAAACCCATTTTTTTTTTTTGCTGAAATTTTTTGTGCTCATAGAGGACCAAATTATCTATCTAATGGTACTTGGTTGATCCCGTACTTATTTGTTTGAAGCGAGAAAAAAAATTAACAAATTTTATTGGTGAAAAATTTTTGTATATACGTTCGGAAATTTTAAGCAATGTAGATTTAAACACTATCCTTCTTTTAGCATTACCCAGGAACAACGACGTGGACGTAGAAGGTTTCTGTTCCTTCCGGGGTGCTTTTTTAAAGTGAGTTCCCCTTGCCTCTCACTGTTGGGATGCGTCAAAAATATAATTATAAATAATTACTTTTTTTTATTTTTTCACTTATTATTTTTAGTTCGAAGTGTAGCCTTACGACGTTTGACTTTTTTTTCTTGTCTTTCACTTTAGTCAGTGCATGTATAGCTGTTCTGCCAACAAATATATGCGATTTCAATTCCCCAAGTTGTTTTAACCACATATGACTTTTTTGAAACCCATTATATTTAGGAACTGTACTCCATTCAATATTTTTTTCTTTTCTAAATTTTTCAATCTCATTTATTGGTAATAATATGATTTTGATTGCACTGGTGTACTTTTGAACCCAATTTATAAAATCGTCAGCATTTTGTATCGATTCTTCATGAACTCTTTTTAAGTTATGTGAAGTAGCATAATGCTTTAGAAGCCCACCTATTCCATCAACGGCTCCTTTCCCATGACCAGTCGCAGAAAATAACCATTTCATTTGATAAGAAAAATGTTTGAATTCATGTAGCTGAAAACGATTTTTAAATTGGCTTGCAGCTCCATCTGATATAATAGTGACTTTAGTAACTGAATCTTTTTTCATAAGATCGATAATTTTATTTATTGCTAATAGCGCATATGCAGTATCATGCTTTTTGTCGTCACTAACGATCGCAAAGCTTTGCGTTATCCCTCCTTGGTAACAGACTGCAGTAAAAATAGAAATTTGGTTATTTACCCAATGATTTCCCTGAACCGCTTTATTATTTATTACAGACCAATTTTCTGCAAAATCAACGTGGATAATTAACTTAGTAGGATCAGCTTTACCTTCTTCTTTTTCTTTTTTTATAGCTTCACGTTGAATATTTTTTATGTATACGTGAGTACTTGCTTTTAGTGCGCAGATTGAAAATTTTTCTTTAAAAACTGATAAGCTTACTGTTTGTTTGATAAGATTACCATTATCCCACAAAGCAAACGTAATTTCATCTTCACAATTTTCTTTTAGTTTTAACAATTTTAATGTGATACCCTCACTACCGGGGCAATGATTGCATTCTTGCAAGAAACACGAATCAGATGGTTCAGAACACAATATTGCGTTAGTTATTTCTGAACGAATTAAATCTAATTCAGAATTATTATCACCTCTAAAACGAATTAAACTTGTAAGAAACAGTTCAAAATTTTCGCAATGTACACAAAGACAAGTTTCCTTCACAGGGCTTGTTAAGACGAAACTTGGTCTTAGACTATAGAATTTCGATTTTCCTATTTGTAAGTTTGGATTTTCTTGTCTTAATTGACTTTATGTTTCTTTTAAGCTTCGAGTAAGAAACCGTTTAACTTTTTTAGTTTTTGTATTATTAACTTTAACAGTAACAACATCAGACTTATTTGGGCTTTGTCTACTACAATTAAAATCATCATTTAAAAAATATTCCATAGCGATATTTTTTGTATTTTCATCAATAGGATGACCAGTATATGAATCTGGCTCCGAATAAACTCCTTTATTTTTCACGAGATTTCTTGATTTATTTATCATATACTCGCTTATATTCGGGAATAGTGAGCAAATTTTTATTTTGCTTAATTTTGAAGGTAGTAGAGTTAGAAGTTTTATTTTCTCCGAAACAGAAGAACATTTTTCTAAAGCCGATTTAAAATTTTCTACAAATTCGTTCCAATAGTTTTCAGTCGAACTTTTGTCCAATTCTATTGATTCAACTGAAATGCCATACGCATCTTCTAATTTACTTCCGACAGTAGCAGAAAAAGCTAAAATTAAAGATTTTTTCTTTTTAGATACGTAATTTTCTGTTAAATTTTTAGGTATTGCAGTTTTTCTTTTTAGCGGCGAGACGCATTGAGGTAAAATTGTATTAATACTCTCGTTTAATTCCTGTATTCGTTCGGGTGTCTTGGGGATAAAATCATCATGTTTTCCGCTTTAAAAGTTTAGTGATTTCATTTTCAGATGTAGATTCAAGATCACTTAAAATCATTTTCGATATGCGTTCATGGCAATTTTTGCATACATTAGTAGAGGGCAGTATCTTTAAATCTGGATAAAGCTGTGCCAAATTAATGGCCAAATCTTCCAACGGCCTAAAACGTAAATTTCTGCTTTTATAAACTACCTTCTTATGCATTTGAAAAAAATCGGGACATCGAATTCTTGTAGTAGAGTGAATTTCGGACATCGTAATTGCAGAGTTTTGTTTACTTTTTCAGAAGTCCGAAAAGTACCTTTCAAAGCAGACGTAAGAATAACTAGCTTGTATATAACAATTCTAATATGCTGTTTGGGTTACGCGAGGTATTTGTCCGCGAATGAGCCTCCTATTGTCTGTACATCGAAACATACATAATATAGATATACACGAATAGAATTATTATTTTCCATTTTTCAATATTTATTTTTATATTACGAATTTATATATATATATATATATATATATATATATATATATATATATATATATATATATATATATATATATATATATATGGGGAAATCCATCGGTAACGTTAAATTTTATGTGACTTTTTCAATACAATTTTCAAACAGTTACCATTTTGTTACATAAAAGCGCACACACCTCTATAAGGTCTCAAATTTTTCGTTTTTGATCTAAAAACAAATCTCAATTTTTATGGAGCTATTTTAGACGGTGACTCCAAAATTTCTATTAAAGTATTAAATTTTCACATTAAACCACGATTTTCGTGAATATTTCATAAAAAAGTGCAAAATTTTTTAAGTCTTCAGGAAATATTGATTGTAGCATTCAAATAATCTCAAAAAAAACTAATAGACTATTATCTTGGCCTAAAAAATAATAATTTCAGCCTAATTAGAGTTATGTGCGACTTTAAATAGCTTTGCTATTAGCAATTATGTGTAAAAACAAAATATAAACTTCCAATAGTTATTACTCATTCGTTTGAAGTTGCACATGACTCTAATTGGGCTCAAATTCTTTGTTTTTAGGTTAAAAAAATAATCTAATAGTTTTTTTGGAGATTACTTGAACGCTACAATTAATATTTCCCGAAGACTTAAAAAATTTTGCACTTTTTTATGGAATATTCATGAAAATCGTGATTTTATGTGAAAATTTAATACTTTAATAGAAATTTGGGAGACAGCATCTAAAATAACTCCATAAAAAACTGAGATTAGTTTTTTAAATCGAAAACGAAAAATTTGAGACCTTATAGAGGTGTGTGCGCTTTTATGTAACATAATGGTAGCTGTTTGAAAATTGTATTGAAAAAGTCACATAAAATTTAACGTTACCGTGGATTTCCCCATATATATGGGTAAATCTTTCATAATGTTAAAATTTCACCTGCAAATAATTAAAAAAAAAAAAATACAGGCACACGTATAAAACTAATTTTCTCTGAATGTTGACGTATTATAATGAAAGAAAAAAATCGTGTTACTCACTTTTAAGGGTAGTCTTTTTAACAAACATGAAAAGACAGATTTTCGAGTAAATTTT
The DNA here is from genome assembly GCA_017163975.1 of Anastatus disparis. Lineage (NCBI taxonomy): Eukaryota > Metazoa > Arthropoda > Insecta > Hymenoptera > Eupelmidae > Anastatus > Anastatus disparis. Next base: position 1,089,686 of record JAFFSR010000072.1, read on the forward strand.
TCATAGTGCTAAAATTTACTTTCAATAAATTAAAAAAAATTGAAGACACATGTATCAAATTTATTTTTTTTAAATGTTGATATATTAAAATGATAATAAAAGAAAAAATCGCATTACTCACTTTTGAAGATAGCTTTTTTTAATATAAGACATTTAAATATATTCATTATTATCACACCCAGGTATAATATTTTACCTATCTCAGATCAGTTTTTTAAGTATTTTGGGCTATAATAGATCATTTTCCATTGAGCTTTTTCATTTTTACATGTTTAATATGTTACAGAAAATATTTAAATACGCAACATTAATACTTACATTAATAATTACAAAATTTTTTGTAATAAATAAAATATGCCAGTAATGGCAATTTTTTTGGAAAATTCATTTTTGGCGATTCGGGTATTAAAATTGAGTGATATTAGTTACCCAATGGCTTTTGGGATTGCTGATTACAAATCATAAGTGAGTGGAATATCAATTTATTTTTGCTAAAATTGTCAATCTTAGGGTATGAAATTTGACATAGATTTGTATAGTTTATGTTTTCGAATAAAAATACTTATATTCCTTTTAACCAAATATTTTAGTTTATTTAATAAACATTAAAAAATATAACAATCGAAAAATTCTGATAAATAATCTTAGCATCGTAGCATTATGAATAATAGAAAAATCACGGTTATATAAACAAAATCTCGAAATTAGCAAATCAGTTTTTAAATCTAGAAATTCCAGTGATGATTCAACTCAATGTTCTAGGTGTAAGCTATTAAATACATACTAAAACTGAGCTTTTTAAAGTTTAAACTCTTTAGAATTAAAACATTGATAGAAACTAGGTAATCGATGTAAGTTTGGAAAATTTAATAGCCGGGAAAAATTCAATGATTTCCAGAATACTCGAAATAATACTTCAAAAGCAACTTAAAGATTACATTGAGTATTATAAAATAGTAAATTACAAAGTTCACAACAGAGAAAAGGTGAATCAAAGCTTAGGTTTTCATATTAGTGGATAAAAACCTATTTTCAAAAGTGAGTCACGTTTTTTAAGTATAATTTCAAACGAACAAAGAACTTTATCTACACTAGGCACACGTTCCTAATAAAAAAAATTTCTCTTTGTGATTCTAAATATTACCTTTTGATGTAGTTTAAAATGTCACCGCTGAATAGTCTTTTTTACAGCATCGTATTTTCCAGAAAAAAGTAAAATATATAAATTTTTGGTAACATTTTAATAACCTTTCAGAAAGTACTTTTGTTAACAGGCACACACCCATGCTCTTGATTTTCCAAAAGTATGTGTATAGATAAAGCTTTGGTGTGAATTTCAAATCAAAAAAGCAGTAGTCATTTTTTTTATAGCGATAATTTATCATTTTACATGGCCTGGTAACATTTAAATTTCAAAAAAAAAACCTCTTTTCCCCATCCGCCATAAAATGACACGTCTAATTATCATTAAAAATATAACAAAATTAGTTTCTAATAACTCAATAAATCAGTGAACATTTGCTAACAAGATGTGCTATCTCATATTTAAGAGAAATGACGCAGTAACATGATTTTTAAAAGTATGAAAGAATTACCCATATATATCACTATTGATGATATATACATACATACAAAGGTAAACAAATAATGAGCGAAGCATGCGACAGCGTTGGAATGGACATTGCTTAAGACTTTCGAACGTATATACAAAAATTTTTCACCAATAAAATTTGTGAATTTTTTTTCTCGCTTCAAACAAATAAGTACGGGATCAACCAAGTACCATTAGATAGGTAATTTGGTCCTCTATGAGCACAAAAAATTTCAGCAAAAAAAAAAATGGGTTTTTCGAGAAAAATGCATGTGCATAAAAAGTGCATTTTTTGGTAAAATGCACATATCTTAGTCATTTTTTAGTCTTTTTTGAAATTTCTTGCACTGAATTAAAGAGGGCTTAAAACATAATAAAACAAAATAAGGCTTACCAAAATTCATTGAAAATTGGTAAAACGATAGCCCTCTAAAGTTATTCTCAACATTTTCAGTTTTAACATTTAGTTTTTGTATGCAATTTTCAAAAGTGCATATCTAATGCAATTTTGATATTTCAGCAAAATAAAAAATACGTATACCCTTATTTTTAGGGTAGAATAACATACTCCATTAGCGCAGTAATTGGTGACTTGAGTGTATACTGACTGTTCGATTTGAAATGGAATCAGCCACTATTGAAATTCTTATATACGGAAATTTCCTTAATATTATAGAAAAATTGATATAAAAATTGCTTTTTAATTGAAACTATTTTTATTTTTTATTATATTCTAACTATTTTTTTATCCTCCTTTCATAAATTTTATCCTATTATTTCATAATTTTTTCGATGTATATTAATATTTTATAATGAAATAAAAACGCTGCCAAGTGCTTTGGCGGAATGCTTTCTCATAGAGCTCTTTGAGTTTCATTATTTTTTTATATTTATTTAAATGTGATTTTAATATAAAAAAATTGTCCATCATTAATATTTATTCATTTTGTACTTTATAAATTTTGAATATATATGCTAGTTGATTGCCTTTTCAACATTTTGTTTGAGTTAAATGTTAGCTTTTAAAGTGTTTAATTTTGTTGACTTTAGCTAGCCTTATACATAGGTTTGAATTTATTATTTTTGTTATCTTGTGGATATCTTTTTATCACGACTAAGCTTGGTAAATCCAAGTAGTCAATTTTAGTAACGGTAATTAAATTCAGTAGTACTATTATAAATTTTCAAGAGTAACTCAGAAAACAAAAGAAGTGATCAAAAAACTACGCTAATAAAATTATTTATTTAAAACTTGGTTTATAAGGACAGTAGCAAATAACTTGTATACAAATTTTAGAGTAATTCTATCAAGTACTTTACGTAAAATGGAAAAATACTGAAATATGAAAATTTGTTAAGAAAATTTTTAAAATTTTCTAAAAAGAAAACTACGCTAAAAAGATCGGTTTATAAAAGTTATCCTTCTTTTGGCAGATGCAAATTATTCCCATGGAAACTCAAAGCAAACTCATCAATTAACTTACGTAAAATACAAAAAAAAAAATTAAAAATCGAAAATTTTTTCAAATTCTTAAAATGGCTCTATAATAAAAAAAATACACTATGAATACAAATTTTCTATAGCTTCCCGCCTAGTTATACAAAAACATAGATGGTATACAAAATTTGAAGCAAATCCATAGAGTAATTTTCGAGATCTAACTGGTTAAATAAATAACATTTTCTTTTCAGAATTTCTTTTTAAAATTTTAAAAATGCTCTAAAATTAAAACTACACTATGAAAATCAATTTTTGAAAATTTCCCTTCTTTTGGCAGTCGTGAATAATTTCCTGTAATTTTTAGAACAAATCTATCGAGTACTTTACGTAGAATAAAAAAAAATAAGAAAAGAAGAATCGATATTTTTTTTTAAATCTTTAAAATTCTCTAAAATTGTAACCACGCTAAGAAAATTAGTTTCCAAAAGCTTATTTTTTTCAGACAATAGCGAATTAATTGTATGAAAATTTTGGAGAAAATTTATAGTATGGTTAACGCAAAAAAGAAAATAAATGAAAAATAAAAATTTTTTAGAAAATTTTCAAAGTGTCTCTAAAATTAAAACTGCGCTGAGAAAATTAGTATTCCAAAGCTTGTTTTCTTCAGATAGTAGCGAATTAATTGCATACAAATTTTGGAGCAAATCAATCGAATGGTTTTCGTAAAATAGAAAAAATTAAAAATAAAAATTTTTTAAAAAATTTTTAAAATGCTCTAAAATTAAAAGTGCGCTAAGAAAATTAGTTTACAAAATTTTTAATAATTTTGGCAGTCGAAATAAAGTTCCATACAAATTTTCGAACAAGTTCTTCGAGTAGTTTACGTAAAATACAAAAAAAATGAAAAATCGAAATTTTTTAAAAATTCTGAAAATGATTCTAAAAAAAAAACTGCGCTAAGAAAACCAATTCCCAATAGCTTCCGCACCAGTTCATCAAAAAATTGAATTGTATGGGAAATTTGAAGTAAATCCATCGAGTAGTTTTTAAGATTTTATTGGCTTAATAAATAGAAACATTTTTTTCAAAAATTTCAAAATGCTCTAAAATTAAAACTGAGCTAAGAAAATCAGTTTTTAAAAATTTATTTCATCCGCGCAATCAGAAATAAATTCCATGCAAATTTTGAAGCAAATTCATCGAGTAGTAAACAAAAAAAAATCAAAAAACGAAAAATCGAATTTTTTTTTTTTTTTTTAAAACTTTAAAATGAAAACTAAGCTGGAAGAACCAAATTATCAATATCTTCCCAGCAAGTTAATCACAAAACTAAATTCCATGCAAAATTAGAAGCAAATCCATCGAGTAGTTCTAGAGATACAGTTTACTAACTGAATTCATACATCCACACACACACACACACACACACACATACATACAGACATTTTCTGGAAACCACTTTTTTCGACTCACCGAGTTCAAATATGTACAAATTAATGGAAAAATAGAAAAAAATTTTTTTTACCGATACAATGCTTTCTCTATGAGAAAGCAAAAATAAAAATAGTTTCAATTATAAAGTAATTTTCATATGAATTTTTCTATAATATTGAAGAAATATTCCTTACATAAAAATTTTAGTAAATCAATTTTAAAAAGAAATTTAAAAGATATTTAATAATGGAACAATTTTTTCGCATGAAAAACAAGAAAAATGTAAAAGAAATCGAGATAACAATTTTCATTATTACTTTTAAAATATTTACAAATATTAATAACTATCTTTTTATCTGTTGAAACTATAAATGAATTATAAGAATTAGTTGGAATATAGAATTAATAAAAATTTTGATTAAACTAGTCTCTAGGTTCCAAATGTTATAATTACAAGGAATAATAAGGAAAGTTCATTTACAATATTTACGTAAATCCACGCGCATTTTGTAAATATTAATCGTTATGAAACTTATAACATTTTATCTTAAAGTTATTTTTTTTAACTTTAAAATGAAACGTTACGCGTCTAAAAATATTGATTAAGTGAGCCACAACAATCATTTGCGTTTAAGGTGCCCGTATTAGGTACAGTTGTTTTAAGTTAAATACACCCTTTTTTTTTTTAATATTTGCACCAATAATAATAATTTTTTGAGGTACCCAGATTTAAAAAAAAAACATCAAAATAAGTCCATTATTTACTGAGATACGGTTAATTTTTACGAATTTTATTGGAACGGGGTCTTTTGTTAACTTTTCTCACGCGCAAATATACGCTTCCGTATAAACCCCCCTTACGTTATCATTTGTATGTTATTATTATTTTAGTTTCAATAATATAAAGTCGCATTTTTTTAAATCTAATTATAGATTTGTAAAATATAAGTCTTTAACTAACAAATGCCGCTTGATTCGTTTCTTAATTGTTATAAACAAAGTGACTGTGACTAAAAAAAAAAAAATCTTATGATGGCTCCTATTTACCTATGAGAGTTCTTTTGTTTAAATCTTTGTTTCGAACTCAGTTATGAGAATATTCAAATAGCAAATTCATAAAAGTTATAAATAAAGCCCCAGCTTCATTTATTAATAAAAAAACTCTTTTTTAAAGCATTATAAAAATATTGCGATATAATTTTCTTATTTGCTCTTAATGGAATATAAAAATTTTAACCTACATGAAGAGTTAAAGCCCTTATGCAATTCAATATGTTCATCCAAAAAAAAATTATAGCTATAAACATTATGCTGGTTGGGATAAATAATAGGGAATATCTCAGCAACAAATTAACCAATTTGCTATTAAAATCCCTCCTTCTGTTTGTTTTCATGAAGACTTCCTTTTGAAAGTTTGAAAATATTAAAAAAATTATTTTTGCAATAAATAATTGATAGCAAAAAATGGCCATTTTTAATGGTTTTTTGGCTTTTTTGCAATAACTAATCAACTAGTCGAAAATAATCGCGATACCACTCAAATTGTAGGTTTTTTTATTCTCTTACATATACTTTTATTTAGGAGATGTAAAACGGACACTACACCTGTACTTATAGATATTAGCTTCCTTTCTATTTTATTGCTGAATTTCCAGGAATGAAATGCATTAGCTTGTGGTATGTACCATGGTGATTATGGTGTATTACGGTCTCGCAATTCGAAGAAATTTAAACTCTGTAGAAGGTATGAGAAGTGCAATAATGGCGACACTTGATCATTATTGCTCTACAGATAAATTGCCTCGCCACGACAACTGCCCCAAAGGCGGCGAAAGCTGGTGTCAATGGCGCAAAGCAGAAGCAAAAAATACTTTGGCTGATTTTAAACATCCACCACGCCTAATTGATGACGATATTGGAAAACTTATTCGTCCTATATACGAGGAATTATCAAAGGACGATTTATTAACAAGGTGCTTGAGTGGACACACGTAGGATGCTAACGAGTCATTTAATTCAACCGTATGGCGCATGACGCCCAAACACTTTTATTCGGAGATTAAAATAGTTGAGACTGCTGTTTTCATCGCTAGAAGGATATTTAATGAAGGCTACAATGCAGTATTAAAGACGATGCACTTATTAGACTTCAAAATTGGGCTCCAGTGCAAAAATTTTTGCGATGAAGCGAATAAGGAGCGCATTACCCGTCAAAACAGGCGCGCCTCATTGGCGACCAAAGAGGCCAAAACAGCCCGTCGAATGAAGCAATCGGCCGAAAACCAATTTTTTGAAGAGTCTGAAGGGCAGTTATATGGAGCAGGAATCGCTGATTAGCATATTAATAGGGTAAGTTCAAGAAATTTACGATTTTTTGTGAACGAAAACTCTGACACGCGATTTCTCGGATTTCCATTTTGATGATTTTTTCAAATTGGGGCGCAAGATAGGAAAAAAAGTAATCGTCCTATCGAAACGAGTCAAAATACGTTGTATTCGGGATTACATTCTTTTCTAGGTGAACCTCAAATACCTCAAGAAACCTAAAAGACCTCAGTAACATTTATTTTCAATTTCAATTATTGCGATTGTTAAAAATTTCAAAATTCTAAAGTCATTAAAATCCGATTTCTTATATTTCATGTACTAATAATCATATTAAATCATAAGAATCCTAATAAATTATAATAATTCCATTCATCTAGTTTCATTTAATCAGGTTCCTTTATGCTAATTTTCTTATATCCAAAATTTCTTTAATCTAAACTTTTTTAGTTCAAACTTAATTTTTTAAGAATGTCTTCAAATGAAAATTAAATACGACAAAATTTTCGTAACTATAATTATATTCGAACTTCAATATTTAATTTAATAATTATTATAATTAACTTTAAATATAAACATAAATACATAAAAATTTAATCATAAATAATAAATACACATACAATCACACATTGATATGTTTAAACGCATTACATACTTTAAACAATAAACAATTAACTAATAACAAAAAACGAAATTCTTAATAAGTGATTGACTCCAACCGAAATTCGAATGTAGCAACCCGAAATGTCCAATTTCTTATATTTTATGTACTAATATTCATAATAAATCGTAAAAATCTAAATAAATCATAATAATTTCATTCATCTAATTCCATTTAATTAGGTTCCTTTACGCTGATTTCCTTTGTCCAAAATTTTTTTAATCCAAATTTTTTATTTTAAACATAATTTTTTAAGAATTCCTTCAAATTTATTAAATTATTTTAATTTGAATATTTTAGTTCGAATAATAATAATAACATTTTATATTCAATATAGATGAGAAGAAAAATACAATCAACTATAAACAATATATTGATAGCAAAAAAAGAAATACTTCAACGAAATTCACTCCAATCGAATTCAAATCTGACGGCTCGCGACATAGCGTCTACTACGTAAGAGCGTCTAATAATAATGAAAAAATGTACTTTCCCTCTCTAACTCTCTCGCTCGCTATCTTTCACTCTTAAACTCTCTCTCTCTCTCTCGCTCTCTCTCTCTCTTTCTCCCTCTCTCTCTCTTACTCTCTTAAACAAATAAATTTAACTGAAAACGCGAGTTCAACTGTAGCGTCCCGCGACGTAGGCATCTTATGACGTCAGAGCTTCTCTCTTAGTATAAGGGGATTACCAACTCGTTTTTATCATATCCTGTAAATTTTTAGCGTAATAAAATAAGAGGAGGTTGAGTATATCTGTCCTTTCCTAATCAAAGAATTGATTTTATTACAAAAACTAATAATTTTAGCAAAAAATAAAGGAAAAGCCGCATTTTGTATCAAAAGAAGCAATATCTTCATTGATGAGAGAAAATTAATTTCATCGCTTCGTTTCCAAATAAATCTTAAAAAACTTAAAACGCAGAGGTTAGGGTAAACAATTTAGTTTTTCAAGGTTTTCTTGAAATCGAAGCAATAAAATTTTTTTCTTATCAAAGAAAATTTTACTTTTCTCGATACGAGATGCGGCTTTCTCTTTATTTTTTAGCTAAAGTTATTAGTTTTTGATAAAAATTAATTATTTGATTAGAAAATGATAGACATACGTGACCTCATCTTAAAATATAGTAATAAATTTTCCAAAAAACTTTGAAAAGTTTTTTTGCAGCATATCGCTTAGAGCAAATGGAAATGGTACTTTTTGTCTTTTCTTTTTAGTTTTTTGACGGGATTTCGAGGCTATGATATAAAAAAAAAGAATGTAAGGTCAAATAAAAAAAAGCAACCTTCAGAAAATTAAAATGAAATCATGCTTACATTTGCTAAATTGCTTAATCTAAATCCAGAAGAAAAAAAACAAAATGAATTGACTTCATTACGTCTGACTCCTTGACTTTGAAGGTCAAATGTAGAAATGACCTAAAAGAACAGGGAAAAATAAATTATTACGTTTTTTGAGTTGTTGTGAAGTTTTTGGATATTAACAAAAATATATTTGAATAATATTATTTGCTATACTATTTTATAATTAAACATTTATTTTTTCAAATAAAGTTATATTACATATTTTCTTTTAGAGATATACATGGGTAATCTAATTCTGGTAATACATCCTGATACTAAATATAATCATCTTGTTCAGCAATAGCTTCAGATAATTCATTTTCATTTTTGTCTGGAAACATTTCTCTTGAACTAAAATCATTCAGCATACTTTGTGTTGGAGTAAAATTCTGGCAACATATTTTCAGAGCATAAAAATGTATTTTTATTCTGACTAGGAGAGGGTCTGACCTCCAGATCACAGATTTTGCTCAAACTTTGGGATAAGTTTTTAGGTGTCAAAATATGGAAAAATAACAAAATATTAGACCCTAATGCTCAATATTTCCCTAGTTACAGGTAATTAGAAAAAATCACTGGAAAAGTTACTAGATTTTCAAACGCTTATAGTTCTTCAGCATTAATAGCCAGAAGCTTAAATCTTTTTTTAAATGAAAGCTGAGCTCAAATCCTTTCATAATAGCACCTACAGCATATCAAAATATTATTCTTTTCTATAGTTACAGCAATATTGAAATTTGACCTAAATTTCCCTTTAAAAACATTCATCAATAACACAGCCACACAAAAAAAAAAAAATGTCGAAACCCACGGACCAGACCATATATACCTTATGTTTTTGAGGTCGCTGATTCCGAATCCGTGGTCCATTTGACCCCATCACCTCAGGGTCAAGGTCAGGTCAAGGTCAAATTTACAAAATTAACGGCAACCAAGGTTTAATAGTATACATATATGTTTTTGAGGTCGCTGATTCCGAATCCGTGGTCCATTTGACCCCATCACCTCAGGGTCAAGGTCAGGTCAAGGTCAAATTTACAAAATTAACGGCAACCAAGGTTTAACAGTATACATATATGTTTTTGAGATCGCTGATTCCGAATCCGTGGTCCATTTGACCCCATCACCTCAGGGTCAAGGTCAGGTCAAGGTCAAATTTCTAAAATTAACGGCAACCAAGGTTTAACAGTATACATATATGTTTTTGGGGTCGCCGAATCCGAATCCGTGGTCCGTTTGACTCCATTACCTCATAGTGAAGGTTATTTGAAGGTAAAATCGACAAAATTCTTGTAAAACAAACCAAACTTCATGCCATTTATTTTTTCTTACTATACCTTACACGTTTCTCATCAAATGATCGGTGCAAAGGTTTCCTTCTACGTTTTTTCCCAGTAGTTTTACAATCTCTTTTCAACATCCAGCAGTAGTCGGCCAGCATACTAGCATCCCATCTACCTTGATAACGCTTCTCCATTACTTTAATGTCTTGGTGAAAACGCTCTCCCTGTTCTTCGCTATAATCGCCACAGTTTTCAGGAAAACTATCCAGGTGATTGTGCAGAAAATGTTGTTTGTAATTCATTAGGCAACCCATATTCCCATAGTTCTCAACCATTTTAGATACAATTACTTTGTAATTTGGGCTTCTGCGATTACCCAAAAAGTTTTCAGTAACTTCCTTAAAGCTAAGCCATGCAGCTTTCTCAATGTTTGTCATGGAACTAATGAACTGGTCATCAGCCATCATTTTTCTAATTTCAGGACCGTCAAAAATACCTTCCTTCAACTTTGCATCTGATTTACTCGGAAATTTACTTTTCAAGTATTTGAAGCACTGGCTATCTTTATCTAAAGCTTTAACGAATTGTTTCATCACACCAAGTTTTATGTGTAATGGAGGAATGAGAACTCTTTTCGGATCAACCAATGGAGTAGCTATAACGTTACTCTTTCCGACTTCGAGAGATTTTCTTTCAGGCCATTTATGATTTGTATAGTGCTTTGCACGGTCTCTACTATCCCATAAGCACAAGAAACATGGCGTCTTTGTAAATCCAGACTGCTGTCCTAACAATATTCCAGAAACTTTCAAATCACCACATATCCGCCATTTATGCTTATCATACTGAATATTTTGTATTATAATTTTGAGATTATCGTATGTTTCCTTCATTGTAGTGGAGTGCGCTATAGGAACTGAGGCATAGTGGTTGCTATTGTGTAGTAATACGGCTTTTAAACTTCTTTTTGATGAATCTATGAACAATCTCCATTCTTCGTCTTTATACACATTAGGTTTAATTTCATTCATTAGACCTTTTACGTCTTCACAATATACTATTTTATCACCATTATGATTCATTTCTTCAAAGTATGGTTCGAAACTTTTGCTTCTTGTTCTGTAAAAAGATACTTCAGTAGATTTTGCCAACTGATTCATGCCTTTTAAAGCTGAAGCTAAATGTTCTGCTCCATCTTTAGGTAAGTTAAGCTCTCTAACTAGGTCGTTTAGTTTATCTTGAGTCCATAACTTTACGCTTTTGTCTTTTTGGCCCGCTGGAAGGAAAATATCGTCATCGTCATCATCATCATTATCTGCAGTTTCTTCATTACTATCACTTTCATAGGACTCGCTACATTGAGTAAAGGTAATTTCAAGGTGAAATGTACTAGATTCATGCAAAACAAACCTAAACCACGGTATCTGCGAATTTTAGTACAATATTGATTAATTTCATTTTAATACAAGGCTACTTTGAAGAACAAAAGATCATATTTAATTTTCTCTTATTTGTGAGATCGTACATTATACAATTTCAAATTGCATAAGAGTGTTCTGTGATATACGTGAAGAATTGTGTAGAAAGTAAGCATGCATTTTCTAATTGTACAAATGTACGGTTAAATGAATAAGAAAAAATTAAACATGAATTTTTTTCGTCAACGTAGCCTTCACCTGCTTCCTCGACAAAAACTGTGACGGTGACACTGCCCCAAACGGGGATGTGTGGAATGATCCGCTCATAAGTTTGTCGGGGTAACGATGCCAGTGGAAGCGCACTGCCTCGCAGGGGGACGTTAGGGTGTGAGGATGAAGCTGTAGTGTGTCCGACGACGAGTTGACACTGTTCTCGTCAAAGTCGGAAAGCTCTTATACTTAGCCCCGGAGAGGTATAAGAGTTATCACCTCCGGGACAGTGGACTCACCTGCGATCCGACCAGGATCCCTAACGTGCGGGGTTATACTGAAAATCATGGAAAATTTACCTTCTACATCTCAAGGACATATTCGCACAAAAAATTCTAATCTTTTTTGTTTTGTCTGCGGAGTATTCACTCCGCAAAAATCTCGAAGACATTTCAATGAGAATCTCAGGAGAATTTACAAAACTTGCTTCAAATTAGAAACTGATGTAGTTATAGAAAAGTGGACTCCATGTAGTATCTGCGAACAATGTCGTCAAATGCTTTGTAAGTGGAATAAAACAAAAGAAGATGACAAAGTTAAATTTAATAGCCCAATGGAATGGTATCGACCAGATAGAAGAGAGGATTGTTACTTCTGTAATACCGAAATTATTGGAATTAATAGTAAAATTAAAGCAACAGTGAATTATGCTGATGTTATTTCTGTAAAGAGACCTATCGAAAAATCGGGAAGCGATGAAGAGCTCGATCTTCTTGAGAGGCTATCTATTGAATCAGATACCAACGATGAAAAAAATGATGAAGAAGATAACGAAGTCAGTGGCGGCATTGATGGGGGTGGAATTGATAATAATGACTTAAAAGATAAATCGTATGAAAGCTATAGTGATGAAGAAATTGAAAATGATGATGATGATGATGACGATGACGATATTTTCCTTCCAGCGGGCCAAAAAGACAAAAGCGTAAAGTTATGGACTCAAGATAAACTAAACGACCTAGTTAGAGAGCTTAACTTACCTAAAAATGGAGCAGAACATTTAGCTTCAGCTTGAAAAGGCGTGAATCAGTTGGCAAATCTACTGAAGTATCTTTTTACAGAACAAGAAGCAAAAGTTTCGAACCATACTTTGCAGAAATGAATCATAATGGTGATAAAATAGTATATTGTAAAGACGTAAAAAGTTTAATGAATGAAATAAAACCTAATGTGTATAAAGACGAAGAATGGAGATTGTTCATAGATTCATCAAAAAGAAGTTTAAAAGCCGTATTAATACACAATAGCAACCACTATGCCTCAGTTCCTATAGCGCACTCCACTACAATGAAGGAAACATACGATAATCTCAAAATTATAATACAAAATATTCAGTATGATAAGCATAAATGACGGATATGTGGTGATTTGAAAGTTTCTGGAATATTGTTAGGACAGCAGTCTGGATTTACAAAGACGCCATATTTCTTGTGCTTATGGGATAGTAGAGACCGTGCAAAGCACTATACAAATCATAAATGGCCTGAAAGAAAATCTCTCGAAGTCGGAAAGAGTAACGTTATAGCTACTCCATTGGTTGATCCGAAAAGAGTTCTCATTCCTCCATTACACATAAAACTTGGTGTGATGAAACAATTCGTTATAGCTTTAGATAAAGATAGCCAGTGCTTCAAATACTTGGAGAGTAAATTTCCTAGTAAATCAGATGCAAAATTGGAGGAAGGTATTTTTGACGGTCCTGAAATTAGAAAAATGATGGCTGATGACCAGTTCATTAGTTCCATGACAAACATTGAGAAAGCTGCATGGCTTAGCTTTAAGGAAGTTACTGAAAACTTTTTGGGTAATCGCAGAAGCCCAAATTACAAAGTAATTGTATCTAAAATGGTTGAGAACTATGGGAATATGGGTTGCCTAATGAATTACAAACAACATTTTCTGCACAATCACTTGGATAGTTTTCCTGAAAACTGTGGCGATTATAGCGAAGAACAGGGAGAGCGTTTTCACCAAGACATTAAAGTAATGGAGAAGCATTATCAAGGCAGATGGGATGCTAGTATGCTGGCCGACTACTGCTGGATGTTGAAAAGAGATTGTAAAACTACTGGGAAAAAACGTAAAAGGAAACCTTTGCACCGATCATTTGATGAGAAACGTGTAAGGTATAGTAAGAAAAAATAAATGGCATGAAGTTTGGTTTGTTTCACAAGAATTCTGTCGATTTTACTTTCAAATAACCTTCACTATGAGGTGATGGAGTCAAACGGACCACGGATTCGGAATCAGCGACCTCAAAAACATATATGTATACTGTTAAACCTTGGTTGCCGTTAATTTTGTAAATTTGATTTGACTTTGACCTTGACCTTGACCCTGAGGTGATGGGGTCAAATGGACCACGGATTCGGAATCAGCGACCTCAAAAACATATATGTATACTGTTAAACCTTGGTTGCCGTTAATTTCGTAAATTTGACCTTGACGTGACCTTGACTCTGAGGTGATGGGGTCAAATGGACCACGGATTCGGAATCAGCGACCTCAAAAACATAAGGTATATATGGTCTGGTCCGTGGGTTTTGACATTTTTTTTTTCAGTGTGGCTGTGTAATAAATGCTGAAATGTAGTATAGTTTTCAAAATGATTTAACTATGGAAAAAAATAATATTTTGATATGCTGTAGGTGATATTTCGAAATTCAGTATGAATACTGCTGATAATTGAAAACTCACGCTCAACGACTGCATTGCTCGATGGTAAGCTTTAAAGAGTAAGAGCAAATAATACTAATTCGCGAAAAACAAAGTTGCCTGCTGCATTTGTAAAATTGTATAGTTCTGACCAAAATTGATAAGCATCAATAGCTTTTTTTTTCCCAAAATTTCAAGCGAGTTAATATTTAGTATTTTATTATACTGATTTTTAAATAAGCCTAATTCTCTTATTTTAGCAATCACGTCAAGAAACGGCAAGTCAGAAAAATTCAAGCGAATAATGCTTAAACAAACAGCAGGTGCAAGAGCTTACAATTTTTGAAAATATTTTAAATTATCAGGTACCCTGGTAGAAAATACACCATCTAAAAATGACCAATGATCATTTAATTATCAGTTTTTCATGACCAATAAAACTGATCATTAACTGATAAAAAAATAGTAAACTCGCTTTAAATACGTAGTCGCTTAGTGGATAACGACCGTCCCTATTCTTGCAGCCTTAAGTTGTTTACTTGCGCTCGTGTATCAAAAGATAGGTTAAGAGACTAACAGAAAGAAAGAGAGAGAAAAACAATTTACTTTGAAGTTTGCAATGGTAAATAATGTTATGTTTAAATATTATGCCAAATATATTTGAAAAAAAATAACCTAAAAAATTAGAAAAATAAAGCTTTTAATCTTCATAGATCTTCTTTAAACTTTCACTTTAACTCTCTTTATAATTCAAATTAAATTTTCTCATTAATTTTCGAATACTTATATTTATCAAAGAATCAAATAAAAATAAATATATTTAATGAAGATATTATTCTAAAACTACCATAATTTGACCAGTTTTTGATTATTAACCGTCGTCAGTTATGAGATTAACTGATCATTTTTTAATAAAAATTAGTCAGTTATTGATCATTTTCGTTAAAAATAGTTGAAATATGATCAAGTTATAATGAAATTTTCTACCAGGGTAATTGCTTTGTCAACTCAATACATAGTTTCTTGCAATAAGCAAATGCTCCGTTTTCAACCTCAGTTTTCATTTCAAATGATATTTTGTTGTGTAACTCAAGCAGTGCTAATTTCTAGCGAATTCCAAAATCTGATTGATCTGGCTTAAGGAGCTGTAAAATGGACACTACACCCCACACAGCATGTAAGCTTCCTGGGAGCTTCCTGGAAGCTTCCCGGAAGATGTGGAAGAAAGGTTGGAAGCTTTCAGGAAGTTTCCAGGGGAAACTTTCCGGAAGATGGATTTGTCCTCGATCAGGAGTCTTCCGTAAATCTTTCATGAAATATTTCAGTGAAAGCTCAGTGGAAGCCTCCGTAAGTCCTTCATGGAATATTTCAGTTAAAGCTTACGGGAAGCTACCGTAAATTATTCATGGAATATTTCGATAGAAGCTTACCGACAGCTTCCGTAAATTATTTATGAAACATTTCAATGAAAACTTACTGGAAGCCTCCGTAAATCTTTCATGGAATATGTCAGTGGAAGCTTACTCGAAGCTTCCGTACATTATTCCTGAAATATTTGAGTGGAAGCTTCCAGGAAGCTTCGGTAAGTTTTTCGTTGAAAATTTCAGTGGAATGTTACCGGAAGCTTCCTAGAAGAAAACGTGGAAGATTTAATTCACTGCAGAAAAAACATTGGAAGCTTCCAGAAAGTTTACCGGAAGCTTCCGTAAACTTTTCATGGAATATTTCAGTAAAGGTTACTGGAAGCCTCCGTAAATTATTAATGAAATATTCCAGTGAAATATTAAATAAGTGATGAACTAATATTTCTTTGAAATATTTCAGTTTATGAATATTAAATAATTCATTGAAATATTTCTGTAATATTGTTGGAACATTTGATGTTTTATTTTGAAAAAATTTTTGAATCCGACATTCCAATATTCAAGTATGTTGTTACATTAATTCTTGAAATGTTTCAAATTAATATTTCTCAAATCTTTCAAGGAACATGTCATGAAATATTCCGGTTATATTTGAAAAATATTTCAAGAAGTATTTGAAAGAATGTTTGAACATAACACTGAAATATTAAAGAAATATTACTGCACCATTTCTTAAAATATTTTAAATCAATGCTGCGCAAATTTTTCAAGAAATATTTCATGAAATATTTCTTGAATAGAGTCTTCCATTCAAGCTTCCATAAAATCTTTCGATGCAATGATTAAACAATCTTCCAACGGAATCTTCCTTGGAAGGTTTACGGAAACTTCCAGGAGACTTGAGTCGGAATATTCCGGTGAAAATTCCGAACATTCCCCCAAAAGGAAAACGGAGTCTTCTATAAAGCTTCCATAAAATCTTTCGGTGCAATGATTCATCAATCTTCCAACGAAATCTTCCTTGAAAGGTTTACAAAAGCTTTCAGGAGCCTTCCACTGAAATGTTTCAATGACAATTTCCAATATTTCGCTGAAAGGTGAACGGAGTCTTCCTTTCAAGCTTCCATGAAATCTTTCGGTGCAATGATTCATCAATCTTCCAACGGAATCTTTCTTGGAAGGTTTACGGAAGCTTTCAGGAGCCTTCCACTGAAATGTTTCAATGACGATTTCTAATATTTCGCTGAAAGGTAAACGGAGTCTTCCATTCAGGCTTCCATGAAAACTTTCGGTGCAATGATTCAACAATCTTCCACCGGAATCTTCCTTGGAAGGTTTACGGAAGCTTTCATGAGTCTTCCACTGAAATGTTTCAATGACAATTTCCAAAATTTCGCTGAAAGGTGAACGGAGTCTTCCTTTCAAGCTTCCATGAAATCTTTCGGTGCAATGATTAATCAATCTTCCAACGGAATCTTCCTTGTAAGGTTTACGGAAGCTTTCAGGAGTCTTCTACTTGAATGTTTCAATGACCATTTCCAATATTTTGCTAAAGGTAAACGGAGTCTTTCTTTCAAGCTTCCATGAAATCTTTCGGTGCAATGATTAATCAATCTTCCAACGGAATCTTCCTTGGAAGGTTTACGGAAGCTTTCAGGAGTCTTCCACTGAAATGTTTTAATGACAATTTCCAATATTTTGCTGAAAGGTGAACGGAGTCTTTCTTTCAAGCTTCCATGAAATCTTTCGGTGCAATGATTAATCAATCTTCCAACGGAATCTTCCTTGCAAGGTTTACGGAAGCTTTCAGGAGCCTTCCACTGAAATGTTTCAATGACGATTTCTAATATTTCGCTGAAAGGTAAAGGGAGTCCTCCATTCAAGCTTCCATGAAATCTTTCGGTGCAATGATTAATTAATCTTCCAACGGAATCTTTCTTGTAAGGTTTACAAAAGCTTTCAGGAGCCTTCCACTGAAATGTTTCAATGACAATTTCCAATATTTTGCTGAAAGGTAAACGGAGTCTTTTATTCAAGCTTCCATGAAATCTTTCGGTGCAATGATTCATCAATCTTCCAACGGAATCTTCCTTGGAAGGTTTACGAAATCTTTCAGGAGACTTAAGTCGGAATATTCCAGTGAAAATTCCCATATTTCCCCAAAAGGAAAACAGAGTCTTCTATAAAGCTTCCATGAAATCTTTTGGTGCAACGATTCGTCAATTTTCCAACGGAATCTTCTTTGGAAGGTTTACGGAGGCTTCCAGGGGTTCTTCGTAGAAAGTTACTTTGCAATATTCCAGGAATATTTCTGTTTTCTTCCATAAAGCTTCCATACATATTTCAATGAAATATCCATTGGAATATTTCGGAATATTCCAATGATATCTTTCATGCTGTGTGGGACCTGTACTCATAAATATTCACTTTCTTAATATTTTATTGCAAAGTTTTCAATAAACAAATACATTAGCTTGTAGTATATACTATGAAGATTATTCGGTTGAATTTTTAAATAAATTCATTTATTAGTTATTGAGAATATTGGGTATCAAAATTATTCGTTAACATTTTTCAATTTTGTACAGGAATCCTAATATCTCAAAAACTAATGAATGAATTTTTATATACAAATATGTCGTAGTATCTTCTAATCACGAACTCAAAATTCTCGCTATGGCGCACTTTTTTTCGGCATCTTTCGTATTTGCTATGATGCTAAAATGCGTTTTAATTTCTAAGTAATTATCATCAATTACTTTGACTGTTTTTGTTCGAGCAAGCTACCGTATATCTGCGAATTTTACAAATTCATGCATAGTCTTATCGTTTTCAAGTCCCGTATTAAGAGGTTGTCACAGAAGTTCGTACTCTAACTATGACACACGCATTTTATCAATTGAAGCTTTGGGCTATTCGATGTGAGCAGAGTGTATAAGGAGTGATTTTTCCCTAATATATTGGAGCCTCCATCTATACCTAGTTCATTCATATTCTATACGGGCAAACTAATTTTAGATAAGAAGTCCGTAACAAGTGTATGTGAGGAGTTAGCATCTGCCTTATGGACTTGAGGAAGTCCCAAATGATCTGTAATGATTTCACCATGTTTTATATTATAATATTTGATGCATAAACATAAATATTTATTTTTGAAACTCGTAGATTCGTCTACAATCAACGAGTAGCACATTTATCCCATATCATTTATCAAGTCACGTAACATATTAGGCGCTATTATTCGTTTTCATATTATACTGCATTTTTCTCTGTGAAGCTTTAAATCTTTTATTCCTGATTTTTTTTAAATTCCGCATAAATGATCAACACTCAAAATCCTCCTATGGCAACCTACGTAAGCAGTGAGAATCATATCCCGAATTTTATTGTTTTTCTTGGAAAGAGAATCAGAAAAAATTTGCGTGACTTTTTTTTTGTTTAACATTAGTAGTTTTCATTTTAGACACGTGAGTAGGATTAGCATGTGTCTTTAAATCGGCGGCGTGAGTTCAATAATCTTTGTCGCACACCAAACAATGTGCTTGCTTTTCCATATTTTTACTTTTCATAAGCCAGCCTAAAAAAATTATTCTTATTTCAGTGTAAATTCTAGCATAAGCCAAATACTCAGAAGTTTTCTATTAAAAAATTGGTTATAAATATATTATTTCATTTATTTTGTTGCCTACTTCTTGATTTCAATTTACAACATAAATTAAAATTCAGTAAATTTAGTATAAAAAAATAGAATTATTATGCTTGCCTTGAGCCCATTTTTCCTTTTCCCAAGAAGTATTATATTGGTATCTTCTAGTGCTGGCCATTTTGTATATGGTTTCGTAGAGTCTTTCGTTATTTACAGACGTTATTTAACTATTAGCTGAACTTTATAGAACGCGAAAAACTCTCTCTAACGCTTGTTATTTAATGATGTTATACGTTACGTGTTACTTGTTATAAGTTTTAAAATTTTGCTGTTCAACGTCTACTGACTTTATGGTCTATCTCTTCAATGGACTAATTTACGTATGTTTTTTTTACATAGATTATAAAGTCAGTAGACGTTAGACAACAAAATTTTTAAACGTGTAACATAATTGAAGAACAAGTGTAATAAATCATACGAAGTGTAATCGCTTAAAAATCTTTCGTCTGACAAGGATGAAAAATCGCACATTCGGCAAGAAATCGCCATGTCTGCTGATTTTACCTTATATTAGTTTTTTTTTAAATCATAGCCTAGAAATCTCGCTAAAAATCCAAAAAATACGTGCAATTTTCATTTGCTCGTAGTTCTGTACCTGATGCTCGAAACAATATACTCCAGAGCAAGAAATTGCTTAGAAAAACCTAAATTTTCAGATCCCGTAATCAGAATTATTCGTTTGATCTATCCGAAGCTGGTAGCACTGCTCAAAGATGGCACTTTTTAGATTAAAAAATAACTTCTCTTAGCTTGGTGCACGCGCAAAAAGACAAAACCAATTATTTTTAACGGAATGAAATATTCCTTTAATATTCGTATGTCTTTAATTCTTCTAGCATTGGAATATTCGATGGAATATTCTTGAGAGATTTCAAGAATATTTCAATGAAAGGTTTAGGTAATCTCAAATCTTTCATGAAATGTTTCTGGAAGATTTTTGGAAGATTCAGAGTTTCCGGTCTACCACGAAAAATTTCTGGAATATTTCATAAAAGGTTGTGAAATGCTGTGAGGGGATAGTATATATATTATATATATATTATATATATAATAACACATTAAACTTATACATCAATACATATACGCATACATAAACATTTAGTTATAAAATCATATTTACATATTTGCTTCGACTGTACACATCAAAGCGCCGATACCCTTTAGCTTATATAGTAAGTGAAGTATCTTCCAACCGCTTGGGGATAAAACTCCCATGTAACGAACATCCCCCTATCGGCGTCACTTAACGTTCCACGCAACCTTCCGCGAAAACTTCATGGAATCATTCTAGAATCTTTTATGCAATATTCCACTGGAAGATTACTTGAGTCTTTCTTTGAAATATTTTGTGGAATATATATGGAAGATTTATGTAATATTCCGCTGTACAATTTAAAAGTTTTTCAAAATCTTCCAGTGAAATGTTTATGGAATCTTTCTGAAATCTTTCATGAAATATTTCACTGGAAGATTACTTAAGTCTTTGCATGTCATATTTCGTGGAATATTTATGAAAAGTTTATGTAATATTCTGCTGTACCATTTAAAAGTTTTTTGGAATCTTCCAGCGAAATGTTTATGGAATCTTCCTGGAATCTTTCATAAAATATTTCACTGGAATATTTCATGAAATATTTCAGAAATCTTCCGTGAATATTTTATGGAATATTTCGAAAAAGTTTTTGAACATTCCTTTGAAATATTTATGAAATATTCCTGAAAGCTTTAAATGGAAGATTCCAGTGGAATATTTTGAAATATTCCGTGAAGACTTCCAATAATCTGCATGGAAGGTTCCATTGAAATATTCCAGTGAAATAATTTAAAAATTTTAGTGAAATCTTCCATGCTGTGTGGGATATCTGTGAAAACTGGTAATAATTAGGAATAACTGGTGTTAAATGGTATTCATGTCTCAAACTGAAGAGTTTATAACTAGTTATTAACTATTATTTGAGTTATTTCTATTTATTTTTAGTTATTTACAGATATTCCCAGTTACTTCTATTTTTTTCCGCAACAAAGGATATTTTTTTCATTATTTCGAAACATATTTTAGAATTTAGCAGGTTTTGAGAGGTGCGTAATTTAAAAAAATTCCTAAGCATTTTTAGTAATTGATGAACACTTAAAATAATCATTATATTAACGGTAAATCAAAAGATATTTATCTACATCGTATGTATTAAATAAGAATATAATAAAATCTTTTTTTATAAAAATAAAATTTTGTTGCCCCTTTTTTACGTATTTTCTATACAAGTTAATATAATTTTCGTATTGAAATGCATGATTAAAATCAATCCTAAAAAAATTGGAATCTCACTTGTATGTTTACATATATTTTACTGTTTTCCTATTTATGTTAAGCATTCTCGTAATCTATATTTAAAATTTACTTTATTTGCCTAAATTAGCTTGCCAGATTACGACCGATCAAGTGAGTAAGTATTTTATGAAGTTGGTGGCTTTTCTGACAGGTTAGAGAAATAAATTAACACCTTTCAATTCTTTTTTAACGTTTCGGACATTTTATTAATATATGTTCCTCATCAGGAGCAAGTGTATATCACCAAGTATCACTTTAGTTCGTCAAGCCATTGTATATCACCAAGTATCACTTTAGTTCGTCAAGCCATTGTATATCACCAAGTATCACTTTAGTTCGTCAAGCCATTGTATATCACCAAATATTACTTTAGTTCGTCAAGCCATTGATTCTTGGGACATATATCAATAAAATGTCCGAAACGTTGAAAAAGAATTAAAAGGTGCTAATTTATTTCTCTAACCTGGCAAAAAGGCCGTTAACTTCATAAAATATTTATTTTGATTCGTCTGCCATTGGCTTTCAATTATACATATATATATATATATATGTATAGACCGATCAAGTGCATAATCTTCAATCGATACCTACGTAGTTGGATATCGCATTTTTTTCATTTTTCTATCAACTGAGTATAATAATCAAATTTCACTTACGATGAAATTGTGAATAGCTAGGGTGCAGTTTTTTCAAACAGTAATACATTCAGGTTCGAATCCATAAATGTTTCTTGTGTATTAGTAATAACTTGAGTATCTCTCCATTTCTAGATTGCGTTTTTCAAGTAAACATGTTTGTAGTATTTATACATTGTATGTCCGTACATTATGGGTGGACATATACAAGGATATCTCTACAATTTTTAAGCTTTCTTTGATATGTCATTTTACAGCTATTACTGGGTTACCCAATAATGCACACTATTTAAACTAGGTTCATACCTTTTGTACAATCTGGAAACTCTATTTTTTATGTATCCAGTGAATGTGCCACCAACGGTATAGTAGATATTTCTATAAAACGTAAATTTTTATATGGATGAAATTTCGGAAATTTATGAAGCCTCCATAGAACAAAAACGATTGAATTTCTTTTTAATCAAACCACCGCCAAAAACAATGTATTTTTTTAAAAGAAATTCTTACTGTTCAGGTATTTATAAAATTGATATTTGTTTTAAGAATTGAAAAAATATTCAATTTGGTAACCTCCAAAGCCTTTTTTACAGTATATTATATTAGTATTTAGTATTTTTTTAAATTAATTTTACGCAATTTGGAATGTCAGTTTTTAATACATTGAAAGTTAGTCAAGTATCAAAGGACACAAAAATTAAAAAAAAAAATTTTGAAAATTTTTGGAAAAAATGTGAATTTTTTTAGAATGACTCATATGTATGTATGTACATACATATGAGACATTTCACGCCAACCAAGAGATCAAAAAAATAAAAATCGCTGAAACTCTGAGAATATATTCTTTCTGTTACCCAAGATATGTAAAAAAATTTTCAATGATTTAGATTGAGAGGATCAAGAGCTGTAGATCCTTAAAATTTGAACATTTTTAAAAATT
This sequence comes from Anastatus disparis, assembly GCA_017163975.1. NCBI lineage: Eukaryota > Metazoa > Arthropoda > Insecta > Hymenoptera > Eupelmidae > Anastatus > Anastatus disparis. Next base: position 1,113,081 of record JAFFSR010000072.1, read on the forward strand.
TTTGGAAAAGTTCCAACTTGATGATTTTTTCCTGAAGATCCTGATGTTTTAGAGAGAAGTTCATAGGAATACTTCTTGTTGTAAATGAAGAGAAGGGTTAGCATGATTTTTCACAGACCTGAATTTTGAATTTTTCTATTGGTTCTTACAATTATTATATGGTAATTGAAATTACTCATTGTTTGCCACTTGAGAAATTGCTTTTCAAGGGCTTGTTTTCTTCTATTTTTTATCAACTTCAAAATAAATTTTTGATTGTGTAAGAAAGAGCCACCAATAAGGAGTTATGACAGATTGAAATATATATTTTTATGTATGATTTATTTTTCATATTGAATATAAATATATATTTTCATGTATGATTTATTTTTCATATTGAATATAAATTATACATGGAAACATATATTTCAAACTATCATAACTCCTTATTGGTGGCTCTTTCTTACACGATCAAAAATTCATTTTGAAGTTAATAAAAAATAGAAGAAAATAAGCTCACTAAAAGAAATTTCTGAAGTGGCACACAATGAGTAATTTCAATTACCATGTAATACATTTAAGAACCAATAAGAAAATTCAAAATTTAGGTTTGTAAAAAATCATGCTAACTCTTCTCTTTATTTACACAAAGAAGTATTCTTATAAATTTTGACATCAGGATTTACAGAAAAAAAATAATAAAGTTGGGACTTTTCTAAAAATTTTTAAAAATTTTCAAATTTAAAGGATCTGTAGCTCTTGATCCTCTCAATCTAGATCATTGAAAATTTTTTTACATATTTTGGATAACAGAAAGAATATATCCTCAGAGTTTCAGCGATTTTTATTTTATTCCTTTCTCAGTTGGCGTGAAATGTCCCATATATACAGGGTTATTGGAAAACTTTGGTACATATTTATATCGTTGGATTCAGCACAATGAGCTAATCCCGAAAAAAATAATATAAATTTTTTTTTAATTCTACCAATATATCGCCAATATATTCGCAATGTGTTGGTAAAATTTTCTCCAATATCGCCAATCTATTGGCAATACATTGGTCAAATTCAAAAAAAATTCTTATTATTTTTCTCGGAGTCAGCTTATTGCGCTGGATCCAATGATATAAATATGTATCGATGTTATCCAATCACCTTGTATATATATATATATATATATATATATATATATATAATTTTGTGAATAACTATAAATAACTGTGAATAAATGTAAAAATAGTATGAATTCATAAAAAATTATTTTGAGTAAGAATTGTTACAAATGTTCTAGTCCTCAAATATTTTAACGGTTATTTACAGTTGATATTCCAACCCTCAAATATTTAGACAGTTATTGACAGTTATCTGTAATTCTTAACAGTTTCTCACGTTTTTATAATGATACATGTAAAATATCAAAAGATTCATTTAAATTTTCTATTCATCAAATTATTATTACGCTATTATATTCATTTAAATTATACTAAAATGAGATAAAAGACAAAATCGATACATACCGTCGGGTGAAAAGAAAAAGGTCACAACTCAGACAAGCCCTAAAAAAGTGTTACTCGATTTTGCCAATCGAAAAGTACTAACTCAACTTGGCAACAAAGAGGTTACATTTTGACTTCGTCTATTCAAACCTTTTTCCTCTCACCTGACGATACATGCATAAATACATAATCAAGCAAGTGTCAGCAAGTGAGATATTATAGGCTGATAATTAACACTGAGAACCTATGAGCTTTATCTGATTTTTAGGTTAAATGTTAAGTAATGTCAAACAAAGTACATTATTTAATAATCTTATATAAATTTGTAGCTAGAGATAAAACAATAATCACAACACTTCATCAACCATCTTCTGAGTTATTTAGCTTATTTGACAAGATCTTGTTGTTGGCTGAAGGTCGGGTAGCATTTATGGGCACTGGTGGAGAAGCATGTGAATTTTTTAAATCGTAAGTACATTTAAATTTTACATTTAACGTCTATTACAGAATAAATATTAACTTTGTAGATGTTGGATTTCCTCAATTCTTATGATCAAATCATATTTTCTCTAATAACCATACGGCCTAATAAAATACATCCATAGGTGATGGATATTAAAAATGAGTTTATAGCCTGTATTCAATTTCATGATTGATTTTTTCGTTTTTATTTTTCGAATAGTAAACAAAAAATAGCAAGAGAAAATTGCATTATATGTGACATTAGTATGAGTGTATTTACAAAACTTTTAAATTTTCAATTGTTCTAACCAGAATAATTTTTTATAAAAAATTACGGTTGTATACAATTTTTAGAATATTGACGCTTATGATATGTTGTGGCTCCTCCTAATTCATGTGGCTAATTCCATTTCAAATCGAACTGCCTGTATACACTCAAGTCACCAATCACTGCACCAATGGAGTATGTTATTCTACTCTAAAAATAAGGAGACATGTATTTTTTCTTCTTGCTGAAATATTAAAATTGCATAAGATATGCACATTTGAAAATTGCATACAAAAACTAAATGTTCAAACTGAAAAAGTTGACAATAACTTTAGGGGGCTATCGTTTTATCGTTTTTTCAATGAATTTTGGTAAACCTTTTTTTGTTTTATTCTATTTTGAGCCCTCTTCAATTCAGTACAAGAAATAAAAAAAAAAACTAAAAAATGACTGAAATATATTCATTTTACCAAAAAATGCACTTTTTATGCACATGAATTTTTCTCAAAAAGGCCATCTTTGTTTTTGCTGAAATTTTTAGGGCTGATAAAGGATCAAATTACCTATCTAATGGTACTTGTTTGATCTCGTGTTGTTTTGTTTGCAGCGAAAAAACAATTCACAAATTTTATTGTTGAAAAATGCTTGCATATACGTTTGGAAGTCTTAAGCAATCTACATTCAAACGCTGTCGCATGCTTTGCACATCATTTGTATACATTTGTATATATATATATATATATATATATATATATATATATATATATATATATACATGTATTTTTTTTAGGGATAAGACGCATCCAGATAAAACTGTATTAAATCTCTCGTTTGATTCCTCTATTCGTTCAGGTGTCTTTGGATTAAAATCATCATCTTTTCCACTAAAAAGTTCAGTGATTTCATTTTCAAATGTAGACTCAAGATCACTTAAAATCATTTTTGATATGCGTTTATAATAATTCGTATATTCATTAGTTAATGGCAGTATCTTCAAATCTGGATAAAGTCGTGCCAAATTAATGGCTAAATCTTCCAATGGTCTAAAACGTTAGTTACTGCTCTTATAAACTACCTTCTTATGCATTTGTAAAAAATGAGGACGTGAAATTCATTAAGAAGAGTAAATTTTAGACATTGTAATCGCACAGTTTTGTTTACTTTTTTACAAGCCCAAAAAGAACCTTTCTAATCAGTCGTAAGAATAACTAGCTTCTATATAACAGTCCCAAAATGCAGTTTTGGTTACGCGATGTATTTGTCCGCGAGTTGGCCTCATATTCTTTGTACATCGAAAAATACACAATATAAATATGGATGAATAAAATTATTTTTTTTCCATTTTTAAGTATTTATTTTTATATTACGAATTTACATATATATATACTTACATATTAATACATATATATATGTATATATACATACATATACGAACGTATACAAATAATGAGCGAAGGATGCGACAGAGTTTGAATGTAGATTGCTTAAGACTTCCAAACGTATATACAAGCATTTTTCAACAATAAAATTTGTGAATTGGTTTCTCGCTCCAAACAAATAAATATGAGATCAAACAAGTACCATTAGATAGGTAATTTGGTCCTCTATCAGCCCGAAAAATTTCAGCAAAAAAAATAGCCTTTTTGAGAAAAATGCATGTGCATAAAAAGTGCATTTTTTGGTAAAATGTATATATTTCAGTCATTTTTTAGTTTTTTTTTTATTTCTTGCACTGAATTGAAGAGTGTTCAAAATAGAATAAAATAAAAAAAGGTTTACCAAAATTCATTAAAAATTGATAAATCGATTGTCAACTTTTTCAGTTTGAACACTTAGTTTTTGTTTGCAATTTTCAAATGTGCATATCTTATGCAATTTTCGTATTTCATCAAAAAGAAAAAATACGTGTCTCCTTATTTCCAGCGTAGAATAACATACTCCATTGGTACAGTGATTGGTGACTTGACTGTATACAGACTGTTCGATTTGAAATGGATTCAGCCACATATTATTTGACTCATAAGAATTCTTCACAGCTAATATTAATTCCTTATGTTACACCAAAACAGTTAACACATTTTACTCTATATAGTGGTGTCAAGGACAAAACTTATAATAAATATTATTTTCAATAATAAAGTAAGTCTATTTATTTTTTCGTCTTATATTAAATCTATACTCCATCAGGCTATAGCCCTGGTCGCGTAAAGTTCGAAGCTTACACTACGCGTATGAGAACTTGGTGATGTAAGTGACAAAAACGATTTTCTTTTTGTATGGTGGGAATATTTTAGTTGTGTGTGTAGTGGAAGATTGGTGGAAAAACATTGATATGGAATGTTGTAAAGAGATTTGTTGCGACGAGCAAATCCCAACTACGAAAAGAGGTTTCTATTAATGAGACGAAGGAAGGTAAGTATTGAAAAGTGTAGATGTGTTTGAAAATAAAAATTGAAATAAAAACAAGCAAGTTAAAATTCGATAAGACAAGTGAAAATCACACAAAGAAAAATAAAAAATAAAAAAAAGTGAATAAAAAGAGTATAGCTGGATAAGTACGTTAAAATGTCCTGTCCTTCGATTTTTTTAGAATTTGGCCTATTTATTTATCATGTCCAAAAACCCCGATCCTGAAAGTGACAGCTCGCTAGACTCACAATTGGCTTTCTAACCTCAAAAAATGTGATTTTCAGTTTTTAAGCATATCTCTGCGAATTTTTAACCGATTTGGGTGATTCGAAATCGAGATTAAAGGGGATCATAATGCGCACATAAGCTTTAGAGGTTTTTAAAACCAAAACATAACCTAAAAAATAGGTTTGAAAATTTCTAAGTTGCGTAAAAAAAATTATTGTTTGGATTTTTCTTTAGTTCACCTCAAAGTCTTCTTTTTATTTGAATTTAGTACCATAAATTTTTTCAGATTTTTTAAAAGGGTGGAAAGTAGTTGAAATGATGGAAAACTCAAATTCCCACTCATTTTTGGGATTTTTAGAGTATTTAAACAATTTCAAAGTATAATTTATGATGAAAAATGAGTTCAGCGACCCAAAATACCCTTAAATATGAGTTTTTCCTTACATTTTTTCCACAATATATTGCTCAAATGTCGAAAACTAACCTCAAAAAACGCGTTTTGATATTGCAAGGTGTTGACTTAATGTTTATTGAAAACATCATTTTTTCTTCAAAAATGCTATATTATTAATGACATAAAAACTCACATTTTCCATATTTGACACAGTGCTTTTGATGTTAAGCTAAACACTAACCTTTGAAATAAGTTATCTACCAACAAATTCGCTTAGATATAATGGTAAGTCACGTTTCTGTTGAATAAGTGAGAGTATATGCGCGGGAAAAATAAAATAAAAAACGCTGTCAACTGCCTTAGCGCAGTGCTTTAGAGTTTTTTAAGTTCAAGTAATAAGACTTTATTTTTCAATATGTAATTCTAATATAAAAAATTATTTACTAGTAATATTTCCTAATATTTTTATGAAGCTCACCTTAATAAAGTTTCATAATTAAATTTAGCATTAAAAAAAAATGATAATATAATGAAAAAAAAAGCTTATTTGATAAATGAAAAAGCAAATCAATAGATCGTGCAAATTTTGGAACATATCCATCGAGTACTTCACGTAAAATAAAAAAAAAGAAGAAAAATTATTTTAATTCTTTACTTATAAAAATTATTTAATGACAATTAATTAGTTTATTATAAAATATAAAATCATTTGGAAATTTCAAAAACACTTATGTCGATATAGTTATTTTTTTGTTCTAAAAATAAAATAATGAGAATATTTAATTTTCAGTCATATGCAGTAGGCTAGAACCACTAAACAGATCGTCGGGTTGGCGGAAAAACATCATAACTCAGCTAAACTCTTAAAAACGTAACAACTTGGTTCTGTTCACGAAAAGGTTCTAATTCAACTGAGCGCTCAAAAAATTAGTAATTATAAATAAACTTTATAACTCCTATGCTTAAGCATAAAAATTGTAACATTTTTATGGCCGAACCCGAGTTACAATTTTTCCATACGCTAACTAGGAGAGTATCAGACCTCCGGATCACGGATTTTGCTCAAACGTTGGGATAAGTTTTCAGATGTCAAAATATGAAAGGAAACAGAATTTTAGATCCCAATGCTCAATATTTCCCTAGTTACAGGCAATAAAAGAATATCACTAAAAAAAGTTACTAGATTTTCAAACGCATATAGTTCCTTAGCATTGATACTTAGGAGCATGAAACTTTAAATTTTTTTTAAATGAAAGCTGAGCTCAAATCCTTTTGAAATAGTAGTTATAGCATGTCAAAATATTATTTTTTCCCAAAGTTATAGCGTAATAAACATTAGACCCAATTTCAGCTTTTGTTGTTAATTAATGTTTTGAAAAGAAAAATCAGGTCCAATGTTTATCACGCTATAACTTTGAGAAAATATAATATTTTGACATGCTATAACTACTATTTCGAAAGGATTTGAGCTCAGCTTTCATTTAAAAAAAGTTTCATGCTCCTAAGTATCAATGCTAATGAACTATATGCGTTTGAAAATCTAGTAACTTTTTTAGTGATTTTCTCTAATTGCCTGTAACTAGGGAAATATTGAGCGTTGGGATCTAAAATTCTGTTTTCTTTCATATTTTGACATCTGAAAACTTATCCCAACGTTTGAGCAAAATCCGTGATCCGGAGGTCTGATACTCTCCTAGTAAGTTGAATTACAACTTCTTAGTTGCCGAAGCCAAGTTAATACGTTTTTGAGCTTGGCTGAATTACAATCTTTTTCCTCCCACCCGACGATATGCTCAACTACACCCAACGACAACAGCGCCCTTGTTCCTTCTTGTTCCTTATGGTTATGGTTTATGCATGTTTAGCTGTCATAACCTTTAACTGTTTTGATTGTGGAAAAAAAAAATTGTATTAATAGAACATACAACGATATTACAAATAATATTAAATATTACTTGTAATATCGTTGTATGTATTAAATATTATTTGTAATATCAAATTTTGTATCAATAGAACATACAACGATATTACAAATAATATTAAATATTATTTGTAATATCATTGTATGTATTAAATAATATTTAAGATTATTTGTAATATCGTTGTATGTTCTATTAATACAAATTTTTTTGACTACAATCAAAACTAATTAATTGTCATTAAATAATTTTTATAAGTAAAGAATTAAAATGATGTATATTTTTTTTCCTTTTTTTTATTTTACGTGAAGTACTCGATGCATATGTTCCAAAATGTGCACGAACTATTGATTTGCTTTTTCATTTATCAAATAAGCTTTTTTTTCATTATATTATTATTTTTTTTAATGCTAAATTTAATTATGAAACTTTATTAAGATGAGCTTCATAAAAATATTAGGAAATATTACTGGTAAATCATTTTTTATATTAGAATTACATTTAAAAAGATAAAGTCTAGTTACTCAGACTTAAGGAACTCTAAAGCACTGCGCTAAGGCAGTTCACAACGTTTTTTATTTAATTTTTTCCGCGCATATACTCTCACTTATTCAACAGAAATAGTGACTTACCATTATATCTAAGCGAATTTGTTGGTAGATAACTTATTTCAAAGGTCAGTGTTTAGCTGAACATCAAAAGCACTGTGTCAAATATGGAAAATGTGAGTTTTTATGTCATTAATAATATAGCAATTTTGAAGAAAAAATGATGTTTTCAATAAACATTAAGTCAACACCTTGGATCATTACCGAGATAACGTGAGTTTTTACGTCGTATGCAATATCGGAACGAGTTTTTTGAGGTTATTTCTCGACATTTGATCAATATATTGTGGAAAAACGTAACCAAAAACTTATTCCAAAGGGTATTTTGGGTCGCTGAACTCATTTTTCATCATAAATTGTACTTTGTAATTGTTTAAATACTCCAAAAATCCCAAAAATGAGTGGGAATTTGAGTATTTCATCATTTTAACTACTTTCTACCCGTTTCAGAAATCTGAAAAAATTCATAGTATTGAATTTAAATAGAAAGAAGACTTTGAGGTTAACTAAAAAAAATCCAAACAATGAATTTTTTTCTACGCAACTTATAAATTTTCAAACCCATTTTTAGGTTATGTTTTGGTTTCAAAAACCTTTGAAAATAATAAGCTTATGTGCACATTATGATTCTCTTTAATCTCGATTTTGAATCATCTAAATTGGTTAAAAATTCGCAGAGATATGCTTAAAAAACTAAAAATCACATTTTTTGAGGTTAGGAAGCCAATTTTGAGTCTAGCAAGCTGTAACTTTCAGGATTGGGATTTTTTGACATAATAAATAAATATGCTGGATTCTAAAATAATCGAAGGGCAGGCCATTTTAACGTACTTATCCAGCTATACTCTTTGATGAAAGAAACGACAATTATACCATAAAAGATTCAAATAAAAAGATAGGAGTAAAAAATTCGACTCGAAATGAGTTAGGCTAAACAAAGTGAAATTTGAATAATTATACGCAGACAAAATTTTATTAAGTGATTGAGTAACAAAGGAAAAATCAAATGAAAGACGTGGGTGAAAAATCTGATTCGAAAAAGTAAGTTAAATTTTAAAAATGAAGGATTAATGAAAATAAATAAAACACCGATTAACATTTGAATAAAGATGCGAGAAAAATCTAAAAAAAAATGTGAGTAGAGAAGAGTGAAAAAGAGAAGATAAAATGTAGATTTTAACATGAACAAAAAAAATCCGTAGGAATGTGTGTGTGCGTGTGTGTGTGTGTTCGTATGTGTGTGTGGGTGCATGGGTGCGTGCGTGCGTGGGTGTCTGTGTGTGTGTGTCTGGGTGCATAGGTGCATGTGTGCGTGCGTCTGTGTGTGTGGGTGTGTGAGACTGTGCGTGGGTGCGTGTGTGTGTGTGTGTGTCCGTGTATGTGTCTATGTGTGTGTGTGTGTGTGTGGGCGCATGGGTGCGTGCGTGCGTGTGTGTAAGTTTGTGTGTGTGTATGTGCGTGCGTGCGTGTGTGTGTGCGTGCGTGCGTGCGTGCGTGTGTGTGTGTGCGTAAGTGGGTGCGTGTGCGAGTTTGTTCTCGGGTGCGTGTGTGCGTGTTCTTGCGTGCGTGTGGGTGCATGGGTGCGTGCGTGCGTGTGTGTGAGTTTGTATGTGTGTGCGTGCGTGTGTGTGTGCTTGTGTGTGTGTGTGTGTGTGTGCGTGTTCGTATGTGTGTGCAGGTGCATGGGTGCGTACGTGCGTGGCTGTGTGTGTGTGTGTGTCTGGGTGCATAGGTGCATGTATGCGTGCGTCTGTGTGTGTGAGTGTGTGTGTGGGTGTGTGCGTATGTGCGTGTGTGTGTGTGTAAGTGTCAGTGTGTGTGTATGTGTGTGTCTGTGTGTGTGTCTATGTGCGTGCGTGCGTGTGTGTGAGTTTGTGTGTGTGTGTGTGTTTGTCTGAGTTTGTGTGTGTGTGCGTGTATGTGTGTGCGTGCGTGCGTGCGTGTGTGTGTGCGTGCGTGCATGCGTGTGTATGTGTGTGCGTGATCAGGTGCATGCGTCGGTGTGTGTGTGTGTGTGTGTGTGTGTGTGTGCGAGTTTGTTCTCGGGTGCGTGTGTGCGTGTTCTTGCGTGCGTGTGGGTGCATGGGTGCGTGCGTGCGTGTGTGTGAGTTTGTGTGTGTGTGTGAGTTCGTGTGTGTGTGTGCGTGTGCGAGCTTGTGTGTGTGTGCTTGTGTGTGTGTGTGCGTGCGTATGTGTGTGTGTGCGTGCGTGCGTGCGAGTGTGTGGGAGCATGGGTGCGTCCGTGCGTGTGTGTGAGTTTGTGTGTGTGTGTGTTTGTGCATGCGTGTGTGTGGGTGCATGAGTGCGTGCGTGCGTGTGTGTGAGTTTGTGTGTGTGTGCTTGTGTGTGTGTACGTGCGTGCGTGCGTGTAAGTGTGTTGGTGCATGGGTGCGTGCGTGCGTGTGTGTGAGTTTTTGTGTGTGTGTGTGCTTGCCTGCCTGCGTGCGTGCGTGTGTGTGTGTGGGCGCATGGGTGCGTGCGTGCGTGTGTGTGTGTGCGTGTCTGTGTGTGTCTATGTGTGTGTGTGTGTGTGTACGTGCGTGCGTGCGTGTAAGTGTGTTGGTGCATGGGTGCGTGCGTGCGTGCGTGTGAGTTTTTGTGTGTGTGTGTGCTTGCCTGCCTGCGTGCGTGCGTGTGTGTGTGGGCGCATGGGTGCGTGCGTGCGTGTGTGTGTGTGTGCGCGTCTGTGTAAGTGTCTATGTGTGTGTGTGTGTGGGCGCATGGGTGCGTGCGTGCGTGTGTGTAAGTTTGTGTGTGTGTATGTGCGTGCGTGCTTGTGTGCGAGTGTGTGTGCAAGCGTGAGTGTATGTGTGTGCGTGAGTTGGTACGTGCGTCAGTGTGTGTGTGTGTGTGTGCGAGTTTGTTCTCGGGTGCGTGTGTGCGTGTTCTTGCGTGCGTGTGGGTGCATGGGTGCGTGCGTGCGTGTGTGTGAGTTTGTGTGTGTGTGTGCGTGCGTCTGTGTGTGCTTGTGTGTGTGTGTGTGTATGTGCGAGCTTGTGTGTGTGTGCTTGTGTGTGTGTGTGTATGTGCGAGCTTGTGTGTGTGTGCTTGTGTGTGTGTGTGCGTGCGTATGTGTGTGTGTGTGCTAGCGTGCGTGCGAGTGTGTGGGAGCATTGGTGCGTCCGTGCGTGTGTGTGAGTTTGTGTGTGTGTGTGTGTTTGTGCATGCGTGTGTATGGGTGCATGAGTGCGTGCGTGCGTGTGTGTGAGTTTGTGTGTGTGCTTGTGTGTGTGTGTACGTGCGTGCGTGCGTGTAAGTGTGTTGGTGCATGGGTGCGTGCGTGCGTGTGTGTGAGTTTTTGTGTGTGTGTGTGTGTGTGCTTGCCTGCCTGCGTCCGTGCGTGTGTGTGTGGGCGCATGGGTGCGTGCGTGCGTGTGTGTATGTGCGTGTCTGTGTGTGTGTCTATGTGTGTGTGTGTGTGTGTGTAAGTGCGTGCGTGCGTGTAAGTGTGTTGGTGCATGGGTGCGTGCGTGCGTGCGTGTGAGTTTTTGTGTGTGTGTGTGCTTGCCTGCCTGCGTGCGTGCGTGTGTGTGTGTGGGCGCATGGGTGCGTGCGTGCGTGTGTGTGTGTGTGCGCGTCTGTGTAAGTGTCTATGTGTGTGTGTGTGTGTGGGCGCATGGGTGCGTGCGTGCGTGTGTGTAAGTTTGTGTGTGTGTATGTGCGTGCGTGCTTGTGTGCGTGTGTGTGTGCGAGCGTGAGTGTATGTGTGTGCGTGAGTTGGTACGTGCGTCAGTGTGTGTGTGTGTGTGTGCGAGTTTGTTCTCGGGTGCGTGTGTGCGTGTATTTGCGTGCGTGTGGGTGCATGGGTGCGTGCGTGCGTGTGTGTGGATTTGTGTGTGTGTGTGTGCGTGCGTCTGTGTGTGCTTGTGTGTGTGTGTGTGTGTGTGTGTGTGAGTTCGTGTGTGTGTGTGCGTGTGCGTGCGTGTGTGTGTCTGCTTGTGTGTGTGTGTGCGTGCGTATGTGTTTGTGTGCGCGTGCGTGCGTGTGAGTGTGTCGGAGCATGGGTGCGTCCGTGCGTGTGTGTGTGTGTTTGTGCATGCGTGTGTGTGGGTGCATGGGTGCGTGCGTGCGTGTGTGTGAGTTTGTGTGTGTGTGTGTGCTTGTGTGTGCGTGCGTGCGTGCGTGTAAGTGTGTTGGTGCATGGGTGCGTGCGTGCGTGTGTGTGAGTTTTTGTGTGTGTGTGCTTGCCTGCGTGCGTGCGTGCGTGCGTGTGTGTGAGTTTGTGTGTGTGTGTGCGTGCGTCTGTTTGTGCTTGTGTGTGTGTGTGTGCGCGTGCGTGCGTGTATGTGTATGGGTGCATGGATAAATGCGTGCGTGCGTGTGTGTGTGTGTGGGTGCATGGTTGCGTGCGTGCAAGCGTATAGGTGTGCGTGTTCGTATGTGTGTGTGGGTGCATGGGTGCGTGCGTGCGTGGGTGTGTGTGTGTGTTGGTGCATAGGTGCATAGGTGCGTGCGTCTGTGTGTGTGTGTGTTGGTGCAAGGTTGCGTGCGTGCGTGCGCATGTGTGTGTGTGTTTGTGTGTGTGTGTGTGTGTTTGTGTCTGTGTGTGTGTCTATGCGCGTGCGTGCGTGTGTGTAAGTTTGTGTGTGTGTGTGTGCTTGTGTGTGTGCGTGCGTGCGTGCGTGTAAGTGTGTTGGTGCATGGGTGCGTGCGTGCGTGTGTGTCAGTTTTTGTGTGTGTGTGTGCTTGCCTGCGTGCGTGCGTGCGTGTGTGTGAGTTTGTGTGTGTTTGTGCGTGCGTCTGTTTGTGCTTGTGTGTGTGTGTGTGCGTGCGTGCATGTATGTGTATGGGTGCATGGATAGGTGCGTGCGTGCGTGTGTGTGTGTGTGGGTGCATGGTTGCGTGCGTTCAAGCGTATAGGTGTGCGTGTTCGTATGTGTGTGTGGGTGCATGGGTGCGTGCGTGCGTGGGTGTGTGTGTGTGTTGGTGCATAGGTGCATAGGTGCGTGCGTCTGTGTGTGTGTGTGTGTGTTGGTGCAAGGTTGCGTGCGTGCGTGCGCATGTGTGTGTGTTTGTGTGCGTGTGTGTTTGTGTCTGTGTGTGTGTCTATGCGCGTGCGTGCGTGTGTGTGAGTTTGTGTATGTGTGTGTGCGTGCGTGCGTGTGTATGTGTGTGCGTGAGTGGGTGTGTGCGTGAGTGGGTGCGTGCGTCGGTGTGTGTGTGTGCGAGTTTGTTCTCGGGTGCGTGTGTGCGTGTTGTTGCGTGCGTGTGGGTGCATGGGTGCGTGCGTGTGTGTATGTGAGTTTGTGCGTGTGTGTGAGTTTGTGTGTGTGCGTGCGTGTGTCTGCTTGTGTGTGTGTGTGCGTGCGTATGTGTGTGTGTGCGCGTGCGTGCGTGTGAATGTGTCGTAGCATGGGTGCGTCCGTGCGTGTGTGTGTGTGTTCGTGCATGCGTGTGTGTGGGTGCATGGGTGCGTGCGTGCGTGTGTGTGAGTTTGTGTGTGTGTGTGTGCTTGTGTGTGTGTGCGTGCGTGCGTGCGTGTAAGTGTGTTGGTGCATGGGTGCGTGCGTGCGTGTGTGTGAGTTTTGTGTGTGTGTGCTTGCCTGCGTGCGTGCGTGCGTGCGTGTGTGTGAGTTTGTGTGTGTGTGTGCGTGCGTCTGTTTGTGCTTGTGTGTGTGTGTGTGCGTGCGTACGTGTATGTGTGTGGGTGCATGGATAGGTGCGTGCGTGCGTGTGTGTGTGTGTGGGTGCATGGTTGCGTGCGTGCAAGCGTATAGGTGTGCGTGTTCGTATGTGTGTGTGGGTGCATGGGTGCGTGCGTGCGTGGGTGTGTGTGTGTGTTGGTGCATAGGTGCATAGGTGCGTGCGTCTGTGTGTGTGTGTGTTGGTGCAAGGTTGCGTGCGTGCGTGCGCATGTGTGTGTGTGTGTGTGTGTGTGTGTTTGTGTCTGTGTGTGTGTCTATGCGCGTGCGTGCGTGTGTGTGAGTTTGTGTATGTGTGTGTGTGCGTGCGTGCGTGTGTATGTGTGTGCGTGAGTGGGTGTGTGCGTGAGTGGGTGCGTGCGTCGGTGTGTGTGTGTGTGCGAGTTTGTTCTCGGGTGCGTGTGTGCGTGTTGTTGCGTGCGTGTGGGTGCATGGGTGCGTGCGTGTGTGTATGTGAGTTTGTGCGTGTGTGTGAGTTTGTGTGTGTGTGTGTGTGTGCGTGCGTTGTGTGTGCTTGTGTGCGTGTGCGTGCGTATGTGTGTGTGTGCGTGCGTGCGTGTGAGTTTGTGTGTGTGTGTGCGTGCGTGTGTGTGTGTGCTTGTGTGTGTGCGTGTATGTGTGTGGGTGCATGAGTGCGTGCGTGCGTGTGTGGGTGCATGAGTGCGTGCGTGTGTGTGTGTGTGTGTGCATGGTTGCGTGCGTGCGTGCGTATGTGTGTGTGTGTTTGTGTCTGTGTGTGTATGTGCCTGCGTGCGTGCGTACGCGGTGTGTGTGCTTGCGTGCGTGTGTGTGTGCTTGCGTGCGTGTGCGTGTGCGTGTGTGTATGTGTGCGTGCGTGCGTGTGTTCGTGCGCGTGTGTGTGTGAGTGTCAGTGTGTGTGTGCGTGTGTGTTAGTTTGTGTGTCTGTTCGCGTGCGTGCGTGCGTGTGTGTGTGTGGGTGCATAGGTGCGTGCGTGCGTGTGTATGAGTTTGTGTGTGTGTGTGCTTGCGTGCGTGTGTGTGTGAGCGCATGGGTGCGTGCGTGCGTGTGTGTTAGTTCGTGTGCGTGTGTGTTAGTTCGTGTGCGTGTGTGTGTGCGTGTGTGTGTGCGTGCGTGCGTGCGTGCGTGTGTGTGAGTTTGTGTGTGTATGTGTATTTGTGTGTGTGTGATTGTGTGTGTGTATGCGTGTGTGTTAGTTTCTGTGTCTGTGTGCGTGCGTGCGTGTTTGTGTGTGTGGGTGCTTCGGTGCGTGCGTGCGTGTGTGTGTGTGAGTTTGTGTGTGTGTGTGTGTGTGTGTGTGTGTGTGTGTGTGTGTGTGTGTGTGTGTGTGTGCGCGCGTTTGAGTGAGTACGTGCGTGCTTGCGATTGTGTGTAAGTATGTGTGTATGAGTTAGAAGACATAGGGAACGTGGTATCGCATCGCAGTCGATCCTTTCGAGCATATACTACTGGAGGAACAATTCCAGCTATTGAGCGTGTAAAAATATGAAGAGAGAGAAGAGTGTCATAAAGGTACATGCTATCTCTTGTTCGCCTTATTTAATTTTCTACATCTGTTCGCGAAAAACGGAAGCAGCCAATCTAATGAGACGAGAGAGATAGCACATGCCTTGATAGCAGTCTTCTCTCTTATTGCCTCATAACGCATGCTGCCATTTGCAGGCATCATCCAGTAGTATATTGTCGGGGGAGAGGAATAACGTAACAACTCAGCTTTCCGTGTTAAATTGCAAGAACTCAGTTTTGCGCGTAAGGAGACAACAATTTAGCTTTGTGCATAAAAAGGCAATAATTTCGATTGGCGCTGAATAACGTAATAATTGAGTAATAACTCAGCTGCTTATTTTTTTCTTAGATGTTCAAGTTGAGAACCGCTTTAAAAATATGAGAAATCAACTTTGTACTATTCTGTAAGAGAATATCATACAGATTAGATTTGTTGTTCATTTAAAAAAATATTATTATATCGTATTATAATCTTATAAAATAACGATTAAAATATTTTCTCATAAATATTCTCATACAAGTAGAATTTGCAATGGAAAATGATGGTAAATATAAATTTCTACAATTCAATTTTAAAGATTACAATCGACGAATGCTTAGACATTTTACCAATGGATATTTATATCCAAAAAGTGGAACTGTAAGGTGGAGTGTACGTTTAATCTAAACGCCTTTAACTTTTCAAATAAGTTTCGTAAAAAAAAATATAGAAAATTTTGAAGAATCATATAAATCTCAGATATATCTTTAAGAAGTTTCAGAGCTCAATCATAAAGATTTACTTTTAATCTTTTAATATCTTTTAATATCTTTTACTAAAAGATATTGGGGCTGTTATATAGTGATAAGAATAAGGAATAATTATATATTTAATTCATAGTTGTGTCTAGAGCATTAAGTATGACTTAAAACTTAAGTATCGTTACTTGAGTAAAATCTGTTACTTTAATTGAGTGTTACATCTTTACCGACGAGTATCTTATCTGTGTGATTTTGTTTCATAACTAATTGTAATAACCTCTTCATGTAGCACTCAATTGAAGTAACAGCTGAAAAAATTAAAAATGTCAACTACAACTTATCGAGAAATAAAAAAGATGATATCAAGGTAAGTTAAAAAAAAAGTTTAAAAAAGTAAGTTTAACAGGGGGCCGAACTACCTATCTTTGTCTAATAGCGTTTTTCATCATTTATATGAATACTATCCGTAGTAGCAAGAAGAAAAAATAGTAACCCCTGCTGGATACTAGTATGATAAGTAAATTTTGTAATAACAATCAAATTATTTTATCGAGTAGTTTTCGAATATTATGAGACCTACCAAAAAAGATAGGTTATATTCTACACTGAAAAAAATAGAATCTAGAAGTAAGAAGGAAAATCTCCTTGAACCTTAGTTCTTGAATCAAATAGAAATCTAGTTGTACCTAATAACTATAATTAAGATGAATATTCATTATATTAAAGTTTAGTTGCTTCAAAAATATTTCTGCTAGGTGGTAGCAGAATATCTATTAGTAGGAAGTCGATATCATTGAAGCAGATTTTCCTCTAGAGTCAAGCGGAATTCTACTATGGCTTAAAACAAAAAGAAAATCTTCTACCACCAAGCGGATTCTCATTGATTCTAGATTCTATTTTTTTCAGTGTAGTTTGTTAGTAGGTCTTATATTATTCAAGAACTACGCAATAAAATCATTTTTTTATTATTAAAAAATTCACTCATTATACTAATATCTAGCGGGGGCTACTATTCTTTTCTTGTTACATCGAATGGTCTTTATATAAATAATGAAAAACTCTA
The DNA here is from genome assembly GCA_017163975.1 of Anastatus disparis. Taxonomy (NCBI): domain Eukaryota; kingdom Metazoa; phylum Arthropoda; class Insecta; order Hymenoptera; family Eupelmidae; genus Anastatus; species Anastatus disparis. The sequence goes on from JAFFSR010000072.1 coordinate 1,129,776, forward strand.
TTGGACGAAGACAGATAGTTCGGCCTGCTCTTAAGTTTATAAAAAATTGATACCATGTTTTAAAAAATTGAAGTCAAGTAAGAGTTGTAAAAATAAATTAAAATAAGGTTTTACATCAAAACTTAAACGAGTTTATTTATTTATGTTTACTTATATTGAACTTACAATATTTGAATTTTGTAGTATTACCGTAAAGGCACATGTAGTTAACAAAAGTAGAATAGTCAATTTTAATTTAGTAATATATCATATATGACTGCACAAAAATAAACCGTAAATTTAAAAGATGATTATAATTATAGAGTCAAAAAACTTATAGATTTAAAGGAACTTTCAGAATTTCATCAATATATTGTATAATCAATGACAATGAATAAAACTCTAGTATACACGTCAAAGACACAGCCTGTTTAATATGATTAGAATTAGAATAAACAGACTCGGACAAAACGTTGTCCTTATAGCTAAGTTTTGTAATAATATGCTTTTGAGCATGCACACACTTCACAGAACATTGCAAGCACATCCAACGAAAAAAATGATTGAGATTTAATAAATATCATAATTGTTGAAACAGAAAGACAAAGTCACCTTTTTCAGCGTAATCTTCAGTTCATTCACGTGCAGACACGTACGAAATCATACAAATAAGTACACACATGTACGCACACGTACAAATGCGTATACGCACGTATAAACACATACACACACGAAGAAGGTTTTACCTCAATAAACATGATGCGCGTCGCACTAGAAAAAGTGATGCCATTTGCATCGTAAATCACGGATGCTGCTTTGCATTTCACAATTTATGCATTACTTTTGTAGTGCATGAGCGCCAAAATACAGTGCGCGAGGTGGTAGCGCACTGTAATTCGCCTCCTACGCTGGCGCCGCATCGAAAAACTTAATGCATGTTCAATATTCATCGTGCATGCGAACCACCTTGTAAAGCGTTTTCAAAACGCACTATCTTCTATGATGCAAAACCTTCTTCGTGCACGTTTACACACGTACGTATACGTACAAACCCGTAAACACATGCAAAAACACATACACACGTACACTGAAATACAAATACGTACGTACACACACGAACAAACACAAACACACGTAAGAATACAAACAATATCCTACACATTGGTAGGAACACGTACAAACACGTACAAATAAGTACAAGCACGTACAAACACGTACAAATACGTACGAACACGTACACACACGTACAAAAACGTACATATACGTACACACTCGTACAAACGGTACAATAGCGTACAATCATGTACAGACACGTGCAAACACGTACAAAGGAGCAGTCATACGTACGGATACGAAAGAATACGTAAAAACACGTATAGTCACGTAAAAACACGTACAATAACGTACAATCATGTACAAACACGTCCAAACACGTACAAACACGCACAGGTACAAACGCGCACACGTACAAACGCTTACAGACACGTACAATCACGTACACACACACACGTACATACACGTACAGTCATGTACACACACGTACGGTCATGTACACACGCACTAACATGTACGCACACGTAGAAATACGTGTACACACGTCCACACACGTAGAATTACGTGTACATACGTCCACACACGTACAGACACGTACACACAAGTATAAACACGTACAAACACGTACATACGTACTGACACATACACACCCGTACAAACACGTATAATAACGTACAATTATGTACAGACACGTGCAAACACGTACAAACACCAACAAACACCAACACACACAAACACACGTACAAATCCGTATGAACACGTACAAAGGAGTACTTATACGTATGGATACAAATAAATACTAACAAACATGTACAAACACGTACACACGCGTACATACACATAGGAAGACGTACAGGCACATGGAAGTGCAAACAAGTACGCACATGTACACACGGTCAATTACATACGCTCAGGTAGAATCACGTGCACTCGCGTATAAACACGTACGCAAACGTATAACGACGTGCCCACATGTAAAAATACGTGCACACAAGTACAAATACTTACACACATGTAGAAATACGTGCACACACGTAGAAATACTTGCACACATGTAGAAATACGTGCACATACATCCACACACGTACATAAACATAGAAAAACGTACACACATTTAGAAAAACCTGCATACACTTACAAAGATGTACAAACACGTCATAAAAACGTCACAGATTCTCACTGAAATTTTAATTTCCATAATTTCAAACGCTTAAAAACGTTTAAAATAACGTGATGGCACGTTTTTATACATGCGATTGGATTTCCGTTGATGAAATATATATCTATATGTATATATTTTTTGATTTTTATATAATGAAATGTTATATCACGAATTTATATGAAGAATGAATATATTATGAGCAAATTTTTTCTTCTAGACCTAAAGCATTTTAATATAATGAGTATTGCTTAATATTTTAAAAGCGGTTTTTAAATTAAACAATTTGGAAAAAAAGAAGCTGCTGTGTTAATACATTTTTAAACACAAAGTTAAATTGATACCTTTTAACGCGTAAAGTTGAGTTGTTGCTTCTAACGCGCAAAACTGAATTTCTGCGTTTTTATGCACAAAGCTGAGTTCTTACGTTATTCCTTTTACCCGATGACATGTTTAAAGGTTTATCATATGTTAGAAAAAGATAAGTGCGAGAGAGATAATTGCGCAAAAATGACATATATGCATGTACTGTGAGTACGTATCAATAAATAACCAGGATCAATCTTGAAATAGAACTAATGCGCGCATACATAAAAGTATAAATTTAAAGTTTTAATGAATAAAGATGTGTATTTGCATTACGTTGGGATATATATATATAATTATCCCACACAACATGGAAGATTGCTGCAAGGTTGCTGCAAGGTTTCATCAAAGTTTCGAAACCTTGGAGTAACCTTTCATGAAAGATTGCAGCAACCTTTATATGCCCGCGCTAAAACCTGATTGAAATATTTTAAAAACATTACTGAAACCTTTCAGGGAATTTTGTAGAAACCTTGCAGAAAATTTTGTAGAAACTTTGCAGGGAATTTTGCGGAAACTATGCAGGGAACATTGCAGAAACTCTTTAAGAAACCCTGCTGAAACCTTCTAGCAAAGGTTGCAGCAACCTTTATATGTCCACGCTAGAACATGGTTGGAATATTTTCAAAAACCTCGCTGAAATTTTGCAGGGAATTTTGCAGAAACTCTCCAATAAACCCTGCAGCAAACTTACAGGAAAAATCGCAAGAACTTTCTAAGAAATCTCGCAGAAACATCGCAGGAAACCTTGCAGCAGCCTTGCAGGAAATCTTGTAGAAACTTATCAAGAAACGTCGCAGTAACCTTCATATGTCCGGGCTAGAACCTGGCTGAGATATTTTCGAAAACTTTGCTGAATCCTTGCAGGAAATCTTGTAGAAAATTTTGCAGGAAATTTTGCAAGAACTTTTAAAGAAACCTCGCAGGAACATTGCAGGAAACCTTGTTGTAATATTATTAAAAACCTCACTGCAACCTTGCAGGAAACTTTGCAGTAATTTTGCAGGAAATCTTGTAGAAACTTTGCAGAAAATTTTGCAAAAACTTTCCGAGAAATCTCGCTGAAACCTTGCAGAAAATCTTGTGAAAACTGCAAGAAACCTCACTGAAACTTTGCAGAAATCCTCGCTGAGAGTTTGCAATAATTTTTGCAGCTACCTTGTACGAAATCTTGCAGTAACTTTTGGAGAAATTTTGCAGCAACTTTACAGAAAACTTCACAAAAACCTATAAAAAAAATCTTGCAGAAAGCTATAAGGAAACTTTACAGAAACATTTCAAGCAACTATGTGGGAAATTTTTATGAAATCTCGCTAAGAACTGTCATGAATCGTTGTGAAAATTTTACTGAATACCTGGCGAACAATCTTTTGGGAAATCTTGCAATAATCTTTTTAGTATACTTGCTAATGCTTTTAAAAAATCTTACGCAAACCTTTTATGAAAGATTAGAGAAATATACTAATTTAGAGGCGGTCGGTACCATTCACCGCTTGATGGCGCTGCAGGTGAGAATAAAATTATAAAATATTATAATTTACTGAGACAATAATATACTTATAATTTTATTAATAACTCTAGCCATTTATATATAGAACAATTATTACGTCTAATCTAGTTTGAAAAGTATAAAATATTATTTTAAAGCGAAAAATGCAGTGCGAGATACAACGCAAGCATATGTATCTATCATTTTTTATCATTACTTTCTGTGTTACACCAAAGAAAAATACACATATGTTTACATCAGCTATACCGTGAATTTTTCGCTTAACGATAATATTTGAGACTCTCCAAACAATATTAGCATCAATATTTATTCTACATATATATGGCTAGAGTTATTAACAACATTAGAAGAATAATATTGTCTCAGTAAATTGTAAATCGCTTTATGAAGATTATCTTATATTTTCTCTCATCTGCAGCGCCACCAAGCAGCGAATGATTCCGACCATCCCTTAAATTATTCAAAATTTCTTGCACTTTTACATATTTTTGAAACAGTTCATATTATAGCTCGTATTAACAGCGTGTCGTAGCACCCCCGCTCCTGATAATATTTTCATTCAAAGTTTATGAACAAACGATGCGTTAAATCAATTTCTTTTACTACAGTAAGAAAATTTGCAAGATTGATCCTGATTGCGGACAACTGTATTAACATAGTTTTAGTGCAGACAACTTATCATATTTGTTTAAATTATGAATTGAAAAAGATATCAATAAAATAAAAACAGCAACAATGGCTTTCAACAGCTCTGATATTCCGTTAATAAATGAAGTTTGATACAAGGATTTAACTAACATAAAATTCATGATAGCAACACTTCCAGTTTATTGTAGTTTCTATTGCAATTATTCTTTGGATTTTATGTAAGTGTACATCGAATTTCTTACTGTTATAAAATCAATGTGTTAGCATACCAATAATATGTTCTTATTTTTCAACATGGACATCCGTAAATTATCTAATACATATTACGCAATGTTTTTCAAATCTTGCTGAAAGTTTACCGAAAACATTGCAACAATTTTTTATGAAATATTTCTTGTAATGTTTCTAAAACTTCGCTGAAAACTTTGATGAAAGAATTCTTGCAATAAATTAATATTCCCGGACAAAACAATCCAGTTGGATTTTCTATGTGGGAAATCTAGCTGGGGAAGACTAGATTTCAATTAGATTTTGACGGGTTATCCAGTTGGAATTCATTTTTCTCGTATTTAACAGGGTGAACAATTCGGTTTTCTAAAATTTTCTCGAACTCAAAACAACAAAATTAGATTTTTCTTGGTAAAGAAAATATCCGTTTCTATGATATAAGATACAGCTTTCTTCCAAGTGTTTGCTACAATAATTAATTAAAATAATTTTTTATTGACAAATGATAGAGATACACAAGCAGATTAAAATCAATCAGCTTAATTAATAATAATTTAATTTTACTACAAAACAAGTTTAAATTAAAAATGTTAAAACGAAAATAAATTTTATTGGATTTTGTCGTCGGCAAATAATTTATTAATTACTTGGATGATCTATTTCTAAATAAATAAAATTTTCATGGATGAAAAAATTATTTTTCGCGGAAAATAATAGAGCACGGAAAATTTAAGTATTAATCTATCAATTTATTAGTCTGATTGTTTATAAGTTATTTATTGCTCTTATATATATATTAGTTATACGCCATTTAGGAGTAAGAAGGATGAATACGGAGCAAGTTTGTTGCAAGAACACTAGACACTCAAGGGCGCGTGAAGCACGCCCGAGATTCACTGTTGTTCGAGCAACAAATTCGCCCCGTATTAATCCTTCTTACTCCCAAATGGCGTAGATAATTTTATGTCGTTGCAGTAGGTATGAGAGACTACTAAATTATAAATGTACAAATTCGCAATCCTTCTTTCTTTTGATTTGAATTAGAATAAACGTATACTAACAGTAGATGCGGATCGTCTGCGGAACCGTCATTGATGTGTCACAAATTTGACAAGCTGATCATGCATATTACGCAAATTTTGTAATTAATGTTTTTTCTTCATTTTTTCACTTTCACTATAGTAATTATTTTTTTGTTATGTGTACTAATTTTTTTCATCATTTACACAAATTTTTTTTTATGATTAATCAAATCTTTTTTTTTTTAATCCATATTTTTTTTTAATTCATTTTTCACGAATTTCATGAAATTTAACCGTCAATAACTCCATTGATTTTTAATATTTATTAAGCGTTCGAAGCGTCGATTAAAGGTCTTTTCAAAAGAAATCTAACGCTGTTTGCCGATTGTAAAAATATAAAAAATTCATGACTTGACGGAAGAATTAAAAGTAAAAAAAAACTATAGATACGCCCCTGGCCTTTGAGGTCTGCAGCAAAGCATTTTTCATGAATCTAAATGCACTAATGATTTTTTAAAAGTTTGGTTTAAAATAAAAAATGCCGTATAGTGAGTCCAATTTAGTGTAAAATTCAATTAATGATGAATACTTAAACACAGCCAAAAAAGAGCCCATTTTTTTACTTTGTATAGCCATATCTCGACGTCTATTGGGTCAAAAAGGCTGAAATTTTGCATAGATTCTTAAGTTTCATACTACAACAAGATGTTATTGTCAAAAATAAATCCAACCGGCCCCCCGCAGGCATTTTCTGCAGAAAATTATTAGAATAGCTCTTATATACATACATATATATATATATATATATATATATATATATATATATGTATATGTATATTGCGACGAGTATTCATACTCGCGCAGTTTGAATCTCCCGCCTAGTAGCCAAACTTCTAGGGAACAGCAGTTCCGAGCTCATCCGCTAGGTGGCAACGCCGCACGTCATTGCGTGCAGCGGGAAAAATAAGGCTTAAGTATATAAGGAGCCGAGAAGCTAGCCAAGCGAAGTGTAGTCTATGTTCTCTCCTCTCTTTACCTAAGTGAGCACATAAATCTAAGAGAGAGTGAGACCAATAGTAGCTGGCAGTCTTGGCTTGTGGAGTACCACAGCTAAAGGCAGAGCTTCTCTCTCTTGCACTTGAGGGTAGACCAAATGAGCACACTGGTCTACACTACAGTGCATATGCAGGAAGCACAGAGGCACGTCAAGTGAGCACACGGGCGTAAATCTATGCTACCTACGAGCATACACTTGCAGCCTTTTGCTGCCGCAATCACGATCGTTAAATTTAAGGGTGAAATCTACCCAAAATTTAATATTCTATTTCAAATTTCGCAAACGAGCTTAATTAAGGGTACCATCCGCCCATAGCTTATCGCGTCCGCGTATACATTAATTATAGAATAAATTAAGGATGTCGTCCACCCATTATGTTTTTATGTTAGTTAAAGGACTCCACCCGACCGTCATTATAGATAGTAGGCTTGAAAGTAACTTATGGGTCTCCTATTGTCTTTACATCAACTAAGGGCTCCAAGCGTCCACGCCCATGGAGATTAGTAATTTAAATGATTGAGGGTGTCGTCTACTCATTACTGCCGTAGCATTGGCTATTGCGATATTAGGTGCCGTCCACCTATAAGTATTGTAATTTAGTCATTAATCTTTCTGTATCTGTCCTTTATACACTGTTACAGGTATAAGCAATCGACGCGTACTAGACCGTTCAGGCCACTATAAAATAAACGAATCTCTTAGTTAAAGATAAACTATTATTTAGATTCATTTTTCCTTGAAAAGATTTATTAATTGATTTAATTATTCTTCTATCAAATAGCCGCCAAGTGGCCAAGATTAATACAAATCTAATTACTTTTTGTAAATTACGTTGTCACTAAAGGTTAGGTTAGTTTACTTGTATTATATAGAACAGTAGGGTTAGTTTTGGTTAACTATTCATTATTATTTTATTATTGTAATAGTCGTTGTAAATGAGTTGATTGAGTACAATAAAGCCAAGGTGCTCCCTACCATAACCAAACGTGTTTAACCCGGTTTCTTTCCTTTATCTTCCACCTTCCGTCCCTCCAACTCCTGCCGATCTCACCCTAGCAATCCCTAAAGCGTTCAGCAACAGGAGATTACACGTATTTTCCTCTCCCGAAAAGGAAAAACGTTACAATATATATATATATATATATATATATATATATATATATATATATATATATACATATATATATATCCCTATATTATATAGTTATATTAAAAAGGTCTTCTCTTTCTACTCCTAAGTACTCCTTGACACCCGTCGTCTCATCCCTTGCCCCCCCCCCTCACCAGCACCCTCAAAATAACGTAGAATTGTAAGCAGAAATATAATTTTTATACTCCTCCAAGATACCTCTTATCACTCCTCGTCACCCCTCGTTACTTCTTGACGTTGTTCTTCTACCACCCCTCGACTGCCCCTCCTACCATCCCACATTTCACCAATATATTTGTTACTTTTATTTATATATTACTCAGTGGCCTATTGCACAACGTAATTAGACAAGTTTTTTTACACAATCCAATGAAGTACTTTCAATGTCATAAGGATTTTTTTTTATTTCAAGAAATTCTCTTTGGCAATAGATCTATAAAACAAATCTATCTTTAACTATTTACAAAAAATATTATATTCATGAACTAATTATTAGTAGCTAAATAATAATTATTTCATATAGTCTGAGGGAATAGCAATAAGAAAAGATATCTATGTAAAAAGGCATGAAAAAAATAATTTCTCAAGCTATATGATCTTGCACTACACGAAACACTTTATTAACAAATACTTATATTTATACATCCCTTATATTTATAAGTAACTCATTACACAACAGCACATGCATCGTAATATACTATTTTAATCAACTAATATTGATTCTCCTTAGACAAGTTTTCATAACATTCAATGAAATAATGTCAATAGTGCGTTAAATCTTTTAATTTTAAGAAATACTCTTTAACAATAGACCGATAAAACAAATTCACTTTGAATTTAAAATTAATTTCAATCTTCAATATTTTTTATAAATAATATAATATTATAAAATAATTATTAATCAAAATGATATACAATAATTATAAAAATATTTTAAATAACATTCCACATTACCCAATGTGGTATTGTTAATATAACTATACTCTAACCACCAATTGATATTTACCTGCCTTATACAAGTTTCCACACAAACCATATTGATGGAAGAAAAAATAAGAAACTTCTACTTGAAATTCCTAAGCATGGTACCTTGTTAGTGACTAGACATATTATCTTGTTTGTAACTTAATAATTCAAATGTAACCAAATTAATTGTTAAATGAAATAACGTAAATGTGTATTCAATGTCTCAATAAATTTACTTAATATTATTGAGATCAAACAAGCACGAACTTTAATGAACATCAAATAGTTTTCCTTGTAACATTGTCTCCTATTATACTTTGTAAACAACAAATTAATTATTACTCTGCATCATTCACAACTGGCAAACAGGGCGAGCAGGGACCCCCTTAACATATAAATAAATATATATATATATATATATATATTTATATATTTATGTAAGGTAGTCGTTTGAGGACATTTATTATGTTATGGGAGGTTTCAGATACATTTTCAACCACCAGGACTTGGCTAGAAGTTGCCATGTTAATTTATATACGAAATATCAACACATTGCGTAAACTATATGCAAGTGGTCTTTTGTAGATCGCACGCATTTGCATTTGTTAGTGACTTACAAGTAAAATGTTAGCTACTTACACATAGTCAAAAGCATTCTCCTTGCAATAAACATTGGCACGCGAACTTAATTTGCCGTCAACATTTTGTTAATACTATATTCTACATTTAATAAATTGATTTTTAAAATTGCGTTCGTAAGTAACGTTGTTTCTTGTATTAACGATATATTCTGTATTATTATTTATAATTTCTATAAATATCAATAATTCATGTATATTTATATGATGAAATAAGTTTAATTATTCATAAATTAATAAAGAAATCAATAATTCTTGCTCTTCAAAAATACAATTTTTTATTCAATAGCTCACAAAAATATTTTAAATTACAAGCGATTTTTTACAACTACAAATAATTTATTATTTACCCGAACAGATAAGCAAGGCGACATTGCAGGTGAATCTTCATAATGAAACAATTGCGTTTTATTAAGATTTTTAACATTATACGCATGATAACGAGAATCAAAAAACGTTTCTTTGAATAATCCTATATAAAAATATACATTATTTTGAATTATTATTATTTTTAGAATTTTACCAAACTTTGCTTCATCTTTTCGCACATTTGTGATAACAAATGAAGCTGTTTCATATCAAAATAAGTTGCGTTCATGTCTTTTGAAAAAGTCGGGAATAAGTCAAAATTCTTATCGACCGAACTAAAACTTATTGCGGATTCAAATGTAAAAGCATAGAAAATCCGACACATTTTCAGTGATTGTTTTCTAGCTATTGTTACTAACAAATTGACATTGTTACATGAAGATTGGCTATTTGCTTTGAGTTGTCTGTGACGCGACTCGAATCTTATGCTCCAAAAATTGATGCAAGAACCGTTGCGCAATAATATTCGCGGGTAATGCACTAAAAAATGAAATTTTGGTTTTAGTGCTCCAATAAGCTTTATATATAATGCATTTAAACTACTTATTAATTGTTTTAAAACTTGAATATCAGTAATAGTTATCCAAGGTGAAGTTACGATATCTATTATTATTTAGCGTAATAATTTATAAAGTTTCCAGTGTTCATCATTTTTTGAGATTAACGGGATATCGGAGCTGCAGCAATCGAGTTTTGCTTTTTTTATTCTATCAATATTTTGTTAAATTCATAAATTAAACAAATATAATGACTTGTCCGCACTAAAGCTATATTAATACAATAATTTTTATTAAAATAAAAAATCATTTGGACTTGTTATTTTTTTATGAGCTTGGATTGGAAATTAGATATCCAACTCGATAAACCTAACCTTAAAATACGATACGTTGAAAGTTTTTATTATAACTTTGTATGTATAATATTTTGGTGAATTTCTTGAGTTGTCCGCACTAGCGTTTAATCTTACAAATTTTTTCTTTGTAGCAAAAAAACTCGATTAAACGCATCGTTTATTCATAAGTTAGAATTGGAAATATTATTAGAAGGCGGGCAGCTTCGTCATGCTCTTAAGTCTCCAATAATCAAGCCGAAATATCGAGTAATGGAAAGCATCTCTGCAGCAGACATCTTCAAATCTAATTTAGTTTTCGATCTTTGCATTTTGATTTCAGGTGGTACATTTTTATTAGGGCCATACTTAAAATTTTAAATTCTAAAATTTAAATATTCTAACGAAAAATATTTACTTTCAAACACAAATGCATGAATAATACCTCGTATCACATACATGCAAACGCCTTCCAAAATATTATGCATCATATCAATGCTCAAATTTTCAGTAATATGAAATCCATTCACTTCATTAAACACGCATGGTTCTTTAATGCCAGAAGTACTAACTTTAGAAAGTTTTGTATCACTTTCATAAGTAGATTTATTTCAGAGCAGTGTAGAATCTTCTTCAATCATTTTTTGTAATTCACTGTATGAGCTTTTACATATCCGGCAACAGTACTTTGCTTTAAACGATTCTACAAATCAGCAGATACCGTTCAACCAAGGTTGTCTCCCAGAATCAAAGCTATTTGAAATTTAACTTTAATTATTTTATCATTGATATTAATTAAAATACCGTCGGATCTTAGAAAGTTCAATTCTTAAATCAAATGTTCAAATACTTCCTGATTTGAACATTTTTTTTCATCCTCCGTATGTACAAGCATACACAATATTATGCTAGATAAATGTGAAGCAATATGAGGTGGGAGACAAGCTATAGACACATAAACTGCACCGAATTCATTTTTACCTGCATGACTACCCAGAGGATCACCAACTTCAAGATCGTCATAAAAAATATATAACGGAAGTATAATATCATTTCCAACTCCTGTGGCATACTTTTGTAACCACATTTCTGCTTGAATAATATTATATACATAACGTTTTTCTTTTCTTAATTGTTGTATATAATACTGGATTTCATTAAACATCCCAGGTAATTCTAAAAACAGTCTGAGACTTTTTTTCATAGGTATATAAGCAGCCTACATATAATGTAACGGTTATTTTGTGCCCGTAACAAAAAAGAATTAGCTTTTAATTTAATATGAATTATAGCAAAGTCTATAAATTTTACTATATGCGGAGTTGCTGAAAACTACAAGAATTTTACTGAATTCTACACAGCGAACTCCGATAGTGCTAGCTAGTAAAGCTATTGATGAGCAACAAAGTCTTACGTGATATACTTGTCGCTTGCTGCACTCACTGCGTCTCTCTTTCTCTCTTACCTGATCGAGAGACGCGTGGCCGGTAGCCCAGCTTTCCTTCGGGAGGCAGATTCCAAAATACGTTATATTAAATTATATGATATTACGTAACTAATCAATTTATAACTGCTAACAAGGACCGCGGAGGCGTCCAAGTAAGCAACGGGAAATATGTTTTATGTTAAAAAGGTAATATAAATGAATTGAAAGCACGTTCTCTTCTATACGTAACCAATACGTAGATGCTCTGAAGTAGATCGGTGGAATACGTCTCTTCCCGATCGTTGAATTCCGCTGAGCTCTGCCAACGTAATTGCCTTGGCTTAGATCGGTGGAACTCTTTATACGCCGATCAACGTGTTGCTAGCACTTAATGGCTGACCACTAAGACCCGCGAAAAGCGGTCAAGCAAAACTCTACAGAAATAATTTCTGAGAGTTGCAACTAGCAAATATGATACTCTAGTCGGTATAAACTAACGACTTTTAATTAAGACAATGTCTCGTGCTATCAAATGCGAACTTAGTCTAACGTATTATACGACCACGTGACGAAATTTTTTAACAAGCACAGCGCGGCTTAGGTTTCGTGTTAACGCAACAGTTGCCGGTAACTCTCTGAAGCACCTCACGGCTGGTGAGCTTCTCTCTCACGTGCCGGTCGTCAAGATACGCACTTCCTTACTCGTCTTAGACGAGATATATGAGCGGGCGTTCATCCTATTTTAATACCTAAGCGCGCAAGATTCAAACACGGTAGAATACCGTAGCAATAATCAGGTACGATTCTAATATTATTACCAATAGCATTATATATAAAAGTGTAACCAATAGAAATCATTTCAAAATCAATGTAACCTATTTTTTTAAATAATCAAAGCGCTTATGTTCTGTTGAAACTATATCTAATACTTTGTCATATTTACTTAGACAATTTGTTATTTTGCCGATACATTCTTCCACAACACCTTTTTTTCTTAAAATTAAAAATATTTCGCGTTTTATAATAGGTAAAAAAATAGTATAGAGAAATGTAATCATGAAATCTATAAATTTCTGGGGTATGGATTGTCCGCGTATAAAATCAAAACAAATTCTATAATGCTATTCCGAATTGTTTAAAAGTTCATTTTGAAGTTTTTTTGTTTATAATTTAACACAAAAATGGCGAAATGCTATACAATAAACTATGTGAAATATTAATATAAACATAAGTATTGAAGCGTCTTCAATTCTATTTCTATAGAACACTTTTTATTCTTAAAGTAATAAAAATGTAATACATTTAAACGCAACATAAACATCTAAACATTTTAAATACTATACATATAAAACAGAATTAATTCTTAAAGTAATAAAAAAATACTTTTAAGTACTCACAATTTAAATAGATTATTATGTTATTTCTATTTATTTAAAACACTTAAAATTAGAAATTAAAGTCATAAACAAGAAATAATTTAAATGGTCACTGAATTTACTAAACAAGTAGTTACGTTTAATCACTTTTTTTCTTTTAGCAGTCTTTCCTTTAGCGCTGAATTTTGGTTTTGATTTTTTTGAATTTTTCATAGCTTGAATAAATTTAGTAACTGCTTGATAGTTTTTTGTAGGATTAAATTCATAAATTAATTTTTGCAAAGCGATGTAAACATAATCACATAAATTAGGAAACGAATGTAACGCTTTTAAGCACTTAAAATTAGCTTCGACCACCTTTACTATATTATCATAAAAATATTTTTCACCATTAAGTAACACGTAAATTTGTTGGATGTTATGCACTTCACCTATCAAAACTATATTTGGATATGTTTGTAAATTAAAATTTTTTAACTTTTTCTCAAATTCTTTTTGTCGATTATCAGCATCTTGAGAATCCTGAAAGATAAATAAATATATGTAATATTCTCTAATAACTTGTATAAGTAAAAAGAATTGAAAATTATATCTTCGCTATAAGGATAAAACTGTTGCAAATATCTTGCTTCATTACTGATATACTGGTATCTTTCGAAACTTTAATAGATTTTGGAACATTCATGCATAAAGGCAATGTTAATAATGCAAGTATATCTGCGTGAGAACCTATTAAAACGGAAAAATTTTGTTCAATAAAATACTAAGAAAACCAACATTTTTTATAAATTTATAAATTAATAAAAATATACCAGCTGTGATTAGGCTTTCATGCTCTTCAATAAAATTTTTTACTTCTAAGATTCTACTTTCTTTACAAAATGTGATGATTTTATCAGCTGTTTCAGGCCACTTTTCAAAAAAGAAAGTTTGACATTTATTTACAAAATACTGTGGTACAACATCTTTTAAAGCTAAACTATCAACGATTTTTTAAAAATCAGATTCCAACTAAGACATAAAATGTTTTTCATGTTTAGTATATTTCATAGGTATTATTTATTTTAAATAAACTTTATATTTACCAATATTATTCCGATTGGCGGTTTAAGATACTGAAAGCTTGTAAAATATATCTGCAATAATATTTTATTTTTTTCATTTTATTGAAACAATGATTCTCTTTGGACAAAACTTTCTTCCCAATACTTTGCTATATCAACAGTTGCAGTGTTATCATTCACTTGAAATAAAACAGCAGGCCGGAGTAGAATTTGATACCGACCGAGTAACAATTGAGTTTTTTGTTATTTACTCAAGTATTAATCGGTGTATCTTCAAATTAAAGGTTTAGCGCAATAGATATTATTATGAACATCTATGCACAAGAAAAAAAATTATACCGCTTTGTTTTTGAGAAAAGTAAGGAACGCCGAAGTAAGAGTTTATGTTTATAATATTTTCGCATTCCTCACTTTTCTCAAAAACAAAGCGGTAGATTTTTTTTACTACGTTTTTATTAACTCGCTTTGGTGTCTGTCTGTCTGTCTGTCTGTTCGGTACAAATTTTGCAACCGATTGTAAACTAACTTCCCGATGAGCTAGAGACTTGAAATTTTAAATATAGCTCATAACTGGATGACAATGCAATATTATAAAAAATATATATATATTTACCGAACAATATATTAATATATTCGATCATATACGGAGATGTTGGCAAAATTAAAGATTTGAAGATTTTATATATAGATACACTTTTAACATTAGTGTCTAAACATCTTCGAAAATTTTAAAAATCCTTTTTTGATATATTAATATATTAATATATTCAATATTATATTTTTGCACGCATTGTTGGATAATATAATTAAAAATATATTTTCCCACCGAAAAATATATTAATATATTTAATTATAAACGGAGATATTGGCAAAATTGAAGATTTGAAGATTTTATATATAGATATACTTTTAACATTAGTGTCTAACCATTTTCGAAAATTTTTAAAATTCTTTAACTTGTCATATATTGCAATTAGACATAAATTACAGCATTTTCTATTATACATATAGAATTGGAGACTGTATTTTATTCATTTTATGGTCTAACAATGCATAAAAAAATAAATCTTGGTTGAATTTCTAATGGCGTCATTATCGTCAAAATGGCGGGAAACTCACCATGCGATTACGTGTTCTCTAAAAAAATAGATGAAACACGTTTTAGTCCCTTGACAACAATATATATGCTATATAATATGCACTGTTGGACAACACGATAAATAATATTAATAATAATAATAATAATAATACCAAAATGTATAAGATAATATTTAAATAAAAAAAAAATTTTCAATCTACCACGTTTTTAATTGAACTAAAAAGTATAAAATAATATTAAAAAAAAAAAAATCTTTTTTAATGTACTACGTTTTATAATGAACCAAAAGTATAAAATAATGTGTAATAAAATGAAAAATGAATAATGATTTGAAATAAGAAAAACGTGGGGCGCATACAATATACATAATAATAAACATGCGCCCCACGTTTTTTTTATTTCAAATCATTATTCATTTTTCATTTTATTACACATTATTTTATACTTTTTGGTTCATTATAAAAACGTAGTACATTAAAAAGTTTTTTTTTTTATTTTTAATATTTTTTCTTGTGCATATATATTTGTAATAATAATATCTATTGCGCTTAACCTTCGATTTGCAGATACACCGATTAACACTTGAGTAAATAACAAAAATCTCAATTAGACAAGGACAGAGAATCCGGCCTGCTCTCTTTTTTCTGAATTCAAAATATTGCAATCTAAATAACTATTATCGTTTTCTCCATTATTTACTAACATACGAGCATCAAATAAATTCTTTTTAAAAGTTCTGTTTGCAGAATATAAAACACCCTGGGCGCCTATGACATCATTAAATTCATTTCTATGGTGTGCTTGATAAATATATTCTTTTTCTACGCTTGGAAATAAATCAACTATCTGCTGATACAAATATTCAAAATTATCTGATTATAATCTAAAAAAATTTTAAATTAATTTATTTGAATATCATTACTAATGTTATGAATAAGTGTAAGAATACATGAAATCAGATTGTAAACAAGTAAAAATTTAAGCTTAATGATTGAGAAAGTATAAGATAGTTGAGTTAACGAACTAACTTTTCAACCGTAGAGCCGTCATAGGTTTTTAATATCTGCATAACCAAACATTGTTCTTTTAATCTTATAATATCAAAGTAGTTTTCATACTTGTATCTGCCTAATATCATTTTTCCAATAATATTTTTTTCATCATTTAAAAAACGATACAGTACATTTTCTTTAAAATAAAAAGTATCTATAAATAAATTGTTTAAACAATTATTCTTTGTTACACATATAAATTAAATGCAAATGATTTTATGTTAATAATTTTAAATATTACTTGATGTTTGTGTTGAATCTACTGTCTCACTTTCATTATCTGTTATATCTTTCTCGCTCGTATCTACTTCCATTACATCAACTACAGGGCTAGTACCGAATTTATTTACTAATCTTCCCTTTTCAAAACAATATTTGCAAATCAAATCCATACATTTTGGATGCCCTTTTAATATTTCATTTAGTTTGTTTAAATCGATTGAAAAAAAAGTTTCATCGACCAACTCTATTTCTAAAAAATCATAAATAATCATAAAATATTGAAAAATATTATAATTTTTATACATAAAAACATTTCAAATGTAAATTTTATTAACATTTATCATAACAAGCAAAAGAAATGATAAGCAAAAATATCATGATCAAAAAGGTTAAATTAAATAAGTCATGGATTGTACTTACTTGTAGCCAAAATTAGACGTATATCTTCAAAACCATATTCTTAAAAAAACTTGTCCATTCTAACTTGATTAATACAACAGATCAAACAAGTCCAATTTTTTAATTCAACAAATTTGTTAATTTATAACTTATTTTGCTATCAAAACGCAAATATAAACGTAACCTGCTCCCTAATAACTGTTGCTAAGCAAAATACCTTCAATCGTTTGTAAACAGCAAACATTTCACTTGTTTGTAACTTACAAGTACGATTGTGCGCGGTTTTTAAAAGGCTAATTGTATATAGTATACGCGCACGTTGACTTACGACATACAAGTTCTTCTCTCAGTGTATAAATATGGCCTAAAAATTTCAAAGTGGACATCCTTGTCGCTCCCTTGGAAAAAATAAAAATGTAATTAAAAATAATGAAAACTTTTATTTTTAGATAAAGAGTATAGCTAGATAAGTACGTTAAAATGGCCTGTGCTTCGATTTTTTTAGAATTTGGCCTATTTATTTATCATGTCGAAAAATTCCGATCCTAAAAGTTACAGCTCGCTTGACTCAAAATTGGCTTTCTAACCTCAAAAAATGTGATTTTCAGTTTTTTAAGCATATCTCTGCAAATTTTTAACCGATTTGGGTGATTTGAAATCGAGATTAAAGAAAATCATAATGCGCACATGAGCTTATTATTTTTAGAGGTTTTTAAAACCAAAACATAACCTAAAAATGGGTTTGAAAATTTCTAAGTTGCGTAGAAAAAAAACTATTGTTTGGATTTTTTTTAATTCACCTCAAAGTCTTCTTTTCATTTAAATTTAGTACCATAAATTTTTTCAGATTTTTTAAAAGGGTGAAAAGTAGTTAGAATAATGAAAAACTCAAATTTCCACTCATTTTTGGGATTTTTAGAGTATTTAAACAATTTCAAAGTACAATTTATGATGAAAAATGAGTTCAGCGACCCAAAATGCCCTTTAATATGAGTTTTTGGTTACATTTTTCCACAACATATCGCTCAAATGTCGAAAACTAACCTCAAAAAACGCGTTTTGATATTGCATACGACGTAAAAACTCACGTTATCTCGGTAATGATCCAAGGTGTTGACTTAATGTTTATTAAAAACATCATTTTTTCTTCAAAAATGCTATATTATTAATGACATAAAAACTCACATTTTCCATATTTGACACAGTGCTTTTGATGTCAAGCTAAACACTAACCTTTAAAATAAGTTATCTACCAACAAATTCGTTTAGATGTAATGGTTAGTCACGTTTCTGTTGAATAAGTGAGAGTATATGCGCAAAAAAAATTAAATAAAAAACGTTGTCAACTGCCTTAGCGCAGTGCTTTCAAAATAATTTGCAAAATGATACTACGCAAGTTGTATGAAAATTATTAAATTCACTTTTATTTCATAGAATTGATCACTCAATTTCAGAATTATCAAATCTGTGTTACTGTGAAGTGGGATAAAAGTTGAAAATAGATAAATTGACTTTATGTGTTTATTTATGAAATCATCGTATCAATGATAAGTTAAAAAAATCTTATAATTGTTTAAAAAAGTAAATTTTCATGTTTTTAGTATACATTTATTGTAATTGAAGTAAAAATAATTTTGAAGATTGTTATGGATGAACGTAGAAGTGATAAATATATTTCATGGGGATTTTGACTTGTACAACCTCAAAAAATATGTTATATCAATACATCTTAAAGTGACATGAGTTTAATCGTATATCACTGACAATGAGAATTAATTAATTTAATATAATATATAACTATGTCTGTGACATGCTGATTTTAATTATTTGTTCTAATGGCTCCTAAGTTTTTATACATGATTAGATTTAATTATTGCTGTCACATCATTGGATAAATTCAAATAAAAATGAAAATCAGTTTTCATAAAATGAGAACATTATTTACCAATGTGAATATAATAAGCTACTCTAAAAAAATACAGCAAGGATTAGAATCAATCATTTTCTAAAACTTAACTCAAGAAGATAGATCAATAGGTACTTTAATTTCAACAAGACTCAAGAAATAAAATTCAAGTCAGTGTCTATCATCCGCTAAGTCTATAAAAGAATTTAATCATTTATCTGTTATTTACATTTATATTATTCATCTGTACTGTTATAAATAGAATGCTCATGCACCCTGAATCACACTATTTATAATTTGTTTTTAAAAAAAAAGTTATTACATAGTATCAACCATTATTTTAAACAAATTTGTCAGGATATACATTCATACATGTTTTAAAGTACCCTGTTGAAAAAATTCATATGAATTTTTTTATGAATTTTCAATATAAATTTTTCATATGAATTATTCATATATTCAATAAGCATTTTCGTTTCATTTTTATACATTCAAAAATTTATATGAAAAATATTACATAAAAAATTCAAATTAAAAATTCATATAAAAATTTTATTTGAAAAATACATATAAAAAATTTATATGAAAAATTCAAATGAATAATAATTATGGTGATCATCTCATTATTTTTATATTAGAAAAGTATGAAAAAACTCCAAAATCCAAACTGTAATTGTTATATAAATTTTTTAATATAAAAAAAATGAAATAAAAATATATATTGAATATATAAAAAATTCATATAAAAAATTCAGATTAAAGATTCATATTAAAATTCATATGAATTTTTTCAACAGGGTACTTTAAAACATGTATGAATGTATATTCTGACACATTTGTTTGAAATAATGGTTGATACTTTGTGATAACTTTTTTTTTATTACAAGTTATAAATAGTGTGATTCGGGGTGAGTGAGCATTCTATTTATAACAGTATAGATGAATAATATAAATGTGAATAACAGGTAAATGATCAAATTCTTTTATAGACTTAGCGGATGATAGACACTGACTTACATTTTATTTCTCGAGTCTTGTTGAAATTGAAGTACCTATTGATCTATATTCTTAAGTTAAGTTTTAGAAAATGATTGATTCTAATTCTTGCTGTATTTTTTAGAGTAGCTTATTATATTCACATTGGTAAATAATGTTCTCATTTTATGAAAATTGATTTTCATTTTAATTTGAATTTATCCAATGATGTGACAGCAATAATTGAATCTAATTATGTATAAAAACTTCGAAGCCATTAGAACAAATAATTAAAATCAGCATGTTACAGACATTGTTATATATTAATATTGAATTAATTAATTCTCATTGTCAATGATGTACGATTAAACTCATGTCAGTTTTGGATGTATTGATGTACCATATTTTTTGAGGTTGTACAAGTCGAAATCGCCATAAAATATATTTATCACTTCTAGGTTCATTCCTAACAATCTTTGAAATTATTTTCACTTCAATTACAATAGATGTATACTAAAAACATGGAAATGCACTTTCTTAAAGAATTATAAGATTTTTTTAACTTATCATTGATACGATGATTTCATAAATAGACACATAAAGTCAATTTATTTATTTTCAACTTTTATCCCACGTTACAGTAACACAGATTCGATAATCCTGAAAATGAGTGATCAATTCTATAAAAAAAAGTGAATTAAATAATTTTAATACAACTTGCGTAGTATCATTTTGCAAATTATTTTGAAATAATTTCGAGTTTAAAACTTAAGAAATTTATCTAAAAATAACATTTTTCATTATTGTTAATTACATTTTTATTTTTTCCAAGGGATCGCCAAAGATCTCCACTCTGAAATTTTTAGGCCATATTTATACATATATCACCTACTTCGATGAGTTTTTTGGACATGGGATCACGGTTCGAAACCTTGAAAAGTGGTATTTCAATGTTTCAAAAGACTTTAGCTCAGCGTATGGCTACATTAGCACTTATGTATTACTTTTTTCTCCAAATTGAGAATATTTCAAACAAAAAAGTTTTTCACCAGGAGTGTCCGAGTTGCGGGTCACAGATCTTGATGAAACTTTGGGATAAGTATTAAAGTACCAAAATATGAGAAAAGCCACAGCGGTACGGTCTAATGCTTCGAAAAACTGAAGTTATGAACGATTATAGTCTTATTTTCGGAAAAATATGAAAGAAGTACTCCTTATTGAAGTGTAAATAATTCTGTCTAGAAATGTCTTTAATAAATCCACAATAACTAAAATGAAAGCAGAGAAAGCAAGCTTTAATTTTCTAGTTTTCAAATTAAAAAATAATAATTAGAACTAAAGTTATGCTTGTTTAAAGTTGAGCAGTAAGAGAGTACCAAAAATAGTCTAAATTTTGAAGGATGGTGATTTTTAGTACTCTTTTGATACATAACTTTGGTTCTAATTATTATGTTTCAATTCGGAAATTAGCAAATTAAAGTCTGCTTCCTCTGCTTTTATTTTAGTTATTGTAAATTTGTTAGACATTTTTAGACAGAATTATTTACACTCTAATTAGGAGTTCTTTTTTCATACTTTTCTGAAAATAAGACTATAATTGTCCATAACTTCACGTTTTCGAAGCGTTAGACTGTACCGCGGTGGCTTTACTCATATTTTTGCACCTAAATACTTATCCCGAAGTTTCATCAAGATCTGTGACCCGCAACTCAGACACTCTCCTGGTTAGTAATATATTCTTAAAACGCAACCCAACTGAGTAATTTAACCTAAAATTAGTCAAAAATGTCAAAAATATGGTTTTAGCCCAACTTTGAAGCTTTTGTAGCTCTGAAAATATGTACTAAAGAGATCTATAAAAATTCTGAGTGATCCATAATATAAAAAACGCTGCCAAGTGCTTTGGCGGAATGCTTTCTCATAGAGCTCTTTGAGTTTCATTAATTTTTTTATATTTATTCAAATGTGATTTTAATATATAACTAGTGGGCATATATTTGCACTTGACTTATGTAATTCTTATCTAATTCTGAGGTAAAGTGCTGCTGCAAGGTTCTTACGGAAGACTGCTTCAATTCTGCTGCAAGTTTGCGTGGTTATTCTCGTCATATAATTGCGCTCAACTTATGTCATACTTATGTAATTCTGGGGTAAAGTGCTGCTGCAACATTCTTACGGAAGACTGCTTCGATTCTGCTGCAAGTTTGCGTGTTTATTCTTGTCATATAATTGCATTTAAGAGGAGGTCGAGTATATCTGTCCTTTTCTAATCAAAGAATTGATTTTTTCACAAAAATTAATAATTGTAGCAAAAAATAAGAAGAGAGCCCCATCTCGTATAATAAAAAGCAAGATTCTCTTTTATGAGGAAAAATTATTTTTATCGCTTCGTTTTTAAG
The DNA here is from genome assembly GCA_017163975.1 of Anastatus disparis. Lineage (NCBI taxonomy): Eukaryota > Metazoa > Arthropoda > Insecta > Hymenoptera > Eupelmidae > Anastatus > Anastatus disparis. The sequence continues at coordinate 1,152,668 of JAFFSR010000072.1, forward strand.
AAAACCTTGGAAAACTGAATTGTCAATCCTAACCTCTATTTTTTAAGTTTTTCAAGGTTTTCTTCAAAACGAATTGATAAAAATAATTTTTCCTCATCAAAGAAAATCTTGCTTTTTATTATACGAGATGGAGCTATCTCCTTATTTTTTGCTACAATTATTAGTTTTTGCAAAAAACTTAATTCTTTGATTAGAAAAGGACAGAGATATACGACCTGCTCTTAACTTATGTCTTTCTTATGTAATTCTGTAGTAAATTGCTGCTGTAATATTCTTACGGAAGACTGCTTCGATTTTGCTGCAAGTTTGCGCGTTTATTCTTATCTTTGAATCGCACGTTTCGATTGGCAATCTGTTACAAATCTGTCGCACGTTTCAGTCGCAATTAAATTTCAGCAGGTATGCATTAGAATGTGAAAACAGACTAAAATTTTCTAAAATGAAAACTACGCTAAAAAGATCGGTTTATAAAAGTTATCCTTCTTTTGGCAGATGCAAATTATTCCCATGAAAATCTCAAAGCAAACTCATCAATTAATTTACGTAAAATAGAAAAAAAAAAATTAAAAATCGAAAATTTTTTCAAATTCTTAAAATGGCTCTATAAAAAGAAATACACTATAAATACAAATTTTCAATAGCTTCCCGCCTAGTTATACAAAAACATAGATGGTATACAAAATTTGAAGCAAATCCATCGAGTAATTTTCGAGATCTAACTGGTTAAATAAATAACATTTTCTTTTCAAAATTTCTTTTTCAAAATTTTAAAAATGCTCTAAAATTAAAACTACGCTATGAAAATCAATTTTTGAAAATTTCCCTTCTTTTGGCAGTCGCAAATAATTTCCCTGCAATTTTTAGAACAAATCTATCGAGTACTTTACGTAGAATAAAAAAAATAAGAAAAGAAGAATCGAAATTTATTTTTAAATCTTTAAAATTCTCTAAAATAGTAACCACGCTAAGAAAATTAGTTTTCGAAGGCTTATTTTTTTCAGACAATAGCGAATTAATCGTATAAAAATTTTGGAGAAAATTTATAGAATGGTTAACTCAAAAAAGAAAATAAATGAAAAATAATAATTTTTTTGAAAATTTTCAAAGTGCTCTAAAATTAAAACTGCGCTGAGAAAATTAGTTTTTCAAAGCTTGTTTTCTTCAGACAGTAGCGAATTAATTGCATACAAATTTTGGAGAAAATCTATCAAATAGTTTAAATAGAAATGGCGTAAAATAGAAAAAAATTAAAAATAAAAATTTTTAAAAAAATTTTAAAAATGCTTTAAAATTAAAAGTGCGCTAAGAAAATTAGTTTACAAAATTTTTTATACTTTTGGCAGTCAAAATTAAGTTCCATGTAAATTTTCGAACAAATTCTTCGAGTAGTTTACGTAAAATACAAAAAAAATGAAAAATCGAAATTTTTTTTAAATTCTTAAATTGATTCTAAAAAAAAACTACACTAAGAAAACCAATTCTCAATAGCTTCCGCACCAGTTCATCAAAAAATTGAATTGTATGGAAAATTAGAAGTAAATCCATCGAGTAGTTTTTAAGATTTTATTGGCTTAATAAATAGAAACATTTTTTTTTTAATTTCAAAATGCTCTAAAATTAAAACTAAGCTAAGAAAATCAGTTTTTAAAAATTTATTTTATCCAGGCAATCACAAATAAATTCCATGCAAATTTCGAAGCAAATTCATCGAGTAATAAACAAAAAAAAACCAAAAAACGAAAAATCGAATTTTTTTTTTTTTTTTTTAAACTTTAAAATGAAAACTACGCTAGAAGAACCAATTATCAATAGCTTCCCAGCAAGTTAGTCACAAAACTAAATTCCATGCAAAATTAGAAGCAAATCCATCGAGTAGTTCTCGAGATACAGTTTACTAACTGAATTCATACATCCACACACACACACACACACACACACACACACACATACATACAGACATTTTCTGGAAACCACTTTTTTCGACTCACCGAGTTCAAATATGTACAAATTAATGAAAAAATAGAAAAAAATTTTTTTTATCGATACAATGCTTTCTCTATGAGAAAGCAAAAGAACCATTTCACCAGTTTTTAGCGAAAAAAAATTTTTCCTTTTTCGATTTGGCAGAGAATGGGCGATATATATGAATTGAGGTTTTTTCAAAACTAGGAGAAGATTATTTCTTTAGTTAGAATTTCGGGATTCTGTGCTTGTATTCTGTGGGGGACATCATTTCGACCGATAAGAGAGGAGAATTTGTGGTTTTGCTTAATTTCTATTTTAAAAAGTACGGAACCAAGTTCCTTATGTAACGAGTTCAAGATAGGAAAAGTCCACGTCTTGAAAACACACCTCATATAAATTTATAAAAATATATATATATATATATATATATATATATATATATATATATATATATATTACAAAAAGGTTTCACCACCGCTGACGAAGCTACCGCCATGTATAAGAATTGGATGTGACCCCAGCTAGCTAAAATTTAACTGAAATTCAGCTGAATATTTGCAAATAGTAAGCTAAATTTATAATAATTTTAAGCGATTTCAGGTAAATATTGATTTGATTTTAGCTGCATCTTAGCTACAGTTTAAATCTATTTATATTATATTCTCTTTATACTATTAAAAATATATCGCTGCTGTTGCCGTCAAAAATATGCCCCTCATTTCAGACCTTCATCACAGTGTTGAATTTAGTTGAATTTAAGCTTGTGATAAGCTTAGAAATAGTTAAATTTAGCCCTTAGTGGAAATCGGTCTTGCTAATAACTGTTAATAATTAAAAATAATTGCTAATAACCGCAAATATCTGTTAAAAGCTGCTAATAACTGTTATAAATAGTTTAGTTTGAGACAGAAGTAGCGGTTATTTGCAGTTAATAGCAGTTATCATCAGTTATTAGCAATTATTAGCAATTATTAGCATTCATAAGCAGTTATTTGCTATTTCATTAATAGTTATTAGCAGTTATTTGCATTTATAGTTATTTGCTATTTCATTAATAGTTATTAGCAGTTATTTGCATTTATAGTTATTTGCAATTTCTTGCAATTGTTTACTATTATTAACAATTATATGCTTTTAAAAAAATTTTTTATTTTTCATATATAGGAAAAAATTTCCAAGACAATAAATTTTTATGAATAACTATTATTAACTATAAATAACTGCAAGTTTCTGCAAATAACTACAAAAATCCGAAAATAATGGCAAATTACTGCAAAAATAAAAAAATAACTGCAAATAACTGTTACTATTATCTTAATTTTTAAAAATTGTATTGTACAAAATTATTGTGCTTATAAATGTTAATAACTGTTAATAACTCCAAATAATTACTACTAACTGCAAATAACCGCTACTTCTGTCTCAAACCAAACTATTTATAACAGTTATTAGCATTTGCTTGCAGTTATTAGCAAAACTAATTCCCACTAGGGGCTAAGTTAAAACTTTGCAATAGTTGAAAATCAGTTGAACCTAGCTGGATTTAAGCTTGTATTAAACTTGGATATAGCTAATTTTCAGTTTTGTATATAACGATGTATTATAACATATAAGTTTAAGATTAGTAAAAGATAGAAATTATTATTATCCTGTAATCATCGTGAAGTTTGGTCATCTAAATATTTATTAATTTTATAATTTCGTTTGGAGTAAAGGGTTAAAAATATCATTTTATAAAAGCTAACTTGAAGCTTAATGATTACGATTAAATTAAAATTTTGTTAAATAAAAATCAAAATAAAAAAAATATAGTCTTTATAAATCTATTTCTTTTTTTATTTAATTTTGTAAAATAATACTTTTAAATAAAATATTTTATTTTGTGTAGTAACAATATTGCTAAATGGAATAACAATATTTTTATCACATGCATGTCTAAAATTATCTTTTGAAATTGGAAATCCTTCTCAAAATTTTTCCCACAAAGACATGAAAATGTAATCTTATTGTTATGTTCTTGTTTATGTTTAAAAAAGGGTTTTCGACGTTTAAAAATGTTTGATTACGTTTAAAAATGTTTGATTACGTCTTTGTGAATTGAAAATTTTTATAAATTTTTCATCCCATATTTTACATGAAGATTTTTTCTTATTGATATGTTCTTGTATAAGTATTAAATAATATTTTCGATATTTGAAAATCTTATGACATAATTGACATGTATTATTTATTTCGTTATGTAAACGATTAATATGTTTATTAAGAGACACAAAAATTTATTCTGTTTACATTAAAACGCCTATTAAAGAATTTTCAATAAAAAACATTAAAAGTTCGATAAAAAAAACGAAAAAAAATGTTGAGTTAATAGAACTATGGACGGATAGAACTATTTTTTAATTCATTATTTTACAGTCAACGGGGTTTAGGTTATCTTTTTATTTAATAATCTACAAGTTATGTGACAAGGTATGCGATTTTTGCGAAGATCACAACCATATTATGAAAGCATGTTAAAAAAAAATAAGCCAAGTGAACCTGTAGATGAACAAAAGAAGATCACTGCTAAACAGATAACAAATGATGCAACAGATATACCTAGAAACAAGGATAGTGACGACAGCGAATCAGTCTGTATATTCGAAATAAAAAATAAAGCTCACAGTAGAAAAGGCCGCACCGAACTTCACTTAGAATGCAACGGAGAATGGAAATCAATCTCCTGTTTTAGACTAATGCTCAGATGCTAATGTTATAGGTTATAATAATTTATGTGATGTAATGGAAAAATCAGACATTGGGTTAGCTAAGCCCAAAAGCATGCTAGTGAATTTTGTAGGCGAACGAATAAAAGTTTTAGACGAAATAAATATAAGATGTTGCAGAAACTCTAAGATTACAACTTTTAATGTCATGGTAGTTGATGAAAATCACGACATGCTACTGTCGTAAGAAACGTGTTTAAGTCTGGGTCTTATAAAATATTATTTTAAAATTGATTTTCTCAAGCATGATTTAGTACACTGAAAAAAAAAACCCGAATCCAGCGTTCCGAAGTTGATCGTATTAGCTGGATGCCAACAATATTCGAAGCATAAGAATACATAAAATCGTAGTTGATTTATGCGTAATCATACCACAGTCAATCATTGCGAACGTCTGTACAAGATAGTAATGTGAATCCGAGTAGAACGCTGCGACTGCATTGTCTGGTCAATCGCTTCGACTCGTCGGCATCTCCCATGCCGACAGCCAAAACTGGGCACAAATTTTAGCGTTGCGTGGTTGCTTGTTTTGACTCGTCGGCATTTCGCGTGCCTCAAGCTGAAATCAAGCACAGAGACAACATTGCGAGTTCGTATACTTCGACTTTCTAGATTCTAGTACTGCGAAAATCGAATTTAATTTTCATTCGAAAAGTGTTTATATGATTACTAAACAAGTAAATGTTTTAATTCTTTGATATTATTTAGATTAAATTTTATTCATTAACATATTATATGAAATGTTTATTAAATTAAATAAGGACTAATGTTTCGTTATACTTTAATATTTACTCAAATTTCAAAAATTAGATATCTTGTTTAAGTATATTCATTATTTATTTATAATAAAATGAAGTTGATCAATACTTTACATGAAAATATTTACTAAGTCGACTTAATCAGTTAATAAAATCTAATGAATACCTATCTAGCTATCTATCTAAATGATATCTGACGAAAAATGTATTCGTATGTTTTCTTCAAAATTAAGGAGAAAAAAAGATCTTATAGTCGATTATAAAATGAATGTTTTTCTGACTCTTTTTTAAATTAAGAAGTTTTCAGTTATTTCTCCGTTAAAAATGAGAAAATTAATCAGGCAAGTTTCCTATTAAGTTTTTTTGTACATTGAATAGTAACCTTTCACCAATCAGGTAAGCTAAAAAATTTACATATTGTAATTTTCAAAAATTCAATTACATTCTATATTTTATTTATAAGAAAAATGGTTCTATTAAATGGTTCTATTAATGGTTCTATTCTATTAAATTTTTACTTTGGTTCGATAGTTTTGAATCAAAAATTCATTAAAACATTAATTAAAAAAAATATTTGAAACTAGAGCTCTAAAATTTATTTTTTTGCCCCAGGCCGCAAATGACAATCCCGCGTCCTGCGGAAAAACTTTAAATGTCTCGGCCTCGGGACAAAAAAATAGTATATTAGACCATAGATGCATATTGATCATCCTAGCTCGTGCAACTTTCGAGGTCAATAATGTACTATTTTCTATTTTGGGATCCAATTAGAACTTATTACCTCAATTTTATCATTTTTTATTTTTTAATTGTGTCAATGAACATGAAATATCTCATATAAATACATACAAGTGTATTATTTTATTAAAAATTCATTAAATATAATAAAATAATATTTGAATAAAATTTATTTTAAATGGAATTCAAAGATTGAAAGATAAATTTTAAAACGTTCTAACTTTTTATGTAACTTTTTTGGAACAATTTTCAAATAGTAACCAGTCTCTCACATTAAAAAATACACAAATGTATTTGCGAATAAATTGTCCGTTTCGAAAATAATAAATAATAGTACATTATTGACCAAGGATGTATATTGATCATTCTCTGGGCAGCAGACCCCCAAACGCGTACGATCAAGGAAGAGCAAACAATAGAGGTGAACCCAAAATCAGCAATAGATAAGAGGCTGACACATATTGCAAAGGAGCCTATGCGCTGTCTAGATTCATCTGCTAGTGCACCTCGAATCCAGCAAAATATGCGGACGAATTCAAGACCTGAGAGAATATCGAAAACACCTGATAAATTAAAAGACTTTGTTTTGTATTAAAAGATTAGTTTCAACTTTATGTTTGATGTATTACATACGTTTTGTGTTTGAGCACCCAAGTGGTCTAAGTTGTAAACTTCTATTAATCGAACGACATTAATATTTAATTAAGATTTTATTATCACCTGAATTTTGAGTTTATATTTTTATTATAACTAAAATATTTTATATAATTTATTAGTTTATATAGTGTAACTGTTTTATTTATTTTGTAAAATTAAGGAAAATGTTATATTACATGTAATATACCTTGCGCCTAATATGTAAGGTACACGTCTCTTACGTATAGAGAGACAGATGCGATATAGACGCAAACGAGGCAACATGTAAGAGCTGAATAAAGACTCATATACCTAAATATATGGATTCATTTATATATTCGATACAAATATACCATACATATATATTCACATATGAACCTGTCGAAGCGCGAGTCATTTTTTTTCGCTAACCTTCGTTCAATATAATTGCTCTTTGGCATACTAAACGAAACATAGTAGGATCAGTGATGCCATATTGATTGCACCTGGGACATATTGAGCCTCAACATGTCTTAGGAGGACATATAAGATTTGTAAAGAGTCGAGGAGTGCGTCTGGAACATACGCGATGCTAATACAAATTTAGAATGCTCTTTACACACTGACATATATATATATATATATATTTATGCTGTAGTAAGCAGTAGAGGGCGTCGTATGTAGTAGGCTAGTCAAATGGGTATTGAGGTCTCTTATAGTTGCGCTCGCAGCGCGGCTGTATTTTGTTTGTGATATTTTGTACTAAAGTATATTTGCTGTCAGCTTATTTCCCCGGGGATATATGAACAAGTAATATATCCCCGGGGCAATACTCAATATGCTATAGTAAGTTGGGATACAACAAAACTCTTCAGTACGAAGTGAGCGCCGATGTGTTTGGAAAGGATAGTAGTGTAAACTTGAGAACATAAACAGGCGCGTTAGACGATCGGCGCCGCATAGTTAAGTCCCGCGCATATTCAAATTTCATAATGGTCTTTTTCGTATTAAATACATTTTTAAAAATATACATTAAATAAATAATGGTTCATATTGATTTATTAATAATAAAATTTAGAGTTAATAGTGAAAAAAAATCACAGTAAAAGTGATGCAGTGAAAAAAATAGAATAAACATAAAACTTGTAAAATTGTAAGAGAAATAAAAAAATTTTAAAACTTTTTAGTTATAAGTTTGTACATTCATATTTACAAGTACAAACAAACATAACAGAAGAAAAGATTTTATAAACAGATGTATCTATCATATTTAGTAAATCAAAGAAAAATATTAAAATAATTGTGAATTAAAAATTTATGTATCCCAGCGATACAGTAAGCATCGCTTGCTTTGTTTCTCGAAGCGTCACACGACAACATGTGGCGCTTGCGCGCGCAGACGAGTCTGCGCGCGCAAGACAGCCTCGTTTCACGCTTGTTCCACGCTTCTTTAAATTCTACAAAATTGATTCTTTCGCATTTTATAAATTCATGATATATACATTGAAAAATTGTAAAAAATGTATTCAATTATGTACTTATAATTTTATTGTTCCTCTAACTGCTTACAACAGCATAAAATAATCTACGCAACATGTGATGTACGTCGGGAAAATATTTGCAGGGTTAAATGTTTTTTGCTTGAGCAGCAGAAAATCTCGGGCGCGCAAGCGCGCCCTCGACTTTCTACTGCTCGCGCAAAAAACATTGACCCCTGCCAATATTATCCCTTCGTACATCACTTGTTGCGTATATTACTAATATATATGCGGCATTCTTTGTGAATCGGTACCCCCCCTTTCTCCAAAATTGTAGTGGACTAAAAAAATTGTATGACGGCTTAAAATCTTCCTTTTATCATCTTGTTTCAGAAGCACAGTGGTGTTTTCGAAAATTCTATATGGTGGCTCTAATATGGTGGCCAACACTTGGGAAGTTCGTAAAAATTTTGCAAAATTTCATAATAGCTTGCTAAGTTTTAAATTTCTCGTTTTTTTCTTACTAAAAATGAATAAAGCACAAAATTTTACATATAAATATGGTATTATAGTGAAGGTCAAACCAGATTTTGAAGGTTATTTTTTGCAATCCTCATTTTGAATCGCTTGGCTATTATTTCAGCTGAAAACGGATCTTGAAACAGTAAGCTCTCACATTCTTGAGATGGCCACTTACGATCCTCATCCCCATACGATATCAGCATGTTTCGGTTAAGGTCGAACGGAGGTCAAATACCTCAATTGAAATAATATAAATTTTTGTACCTCTGATTCTGAATGAACAGAAAATTCCACGTCGAGATAAGTTTGGATCTCATAATTTGCGAACTTATATTCTAATGTTGATAGTGTAACCTTAATAAAATAAATATCTTAAGAAAGTAGCCTGCAGTAGTAGTGTTATATCTAAGACACAACTTAAAAGGTGGGTAATCTATAAAAATAATTGACCGTATGAGTATTTTCGAATTTCACTAATAAAAAGTAATATGTTTAAAATAAATATTTTGTTGAAACAAATAAAGGTGAAATATTTTTTCACGCGGCGTCCGAAAAGTTCGATTTCCCACACGATTTTCCGTACGGAAAGTGTCAGAAATAGTACATTACGTAACGGGTATGGAAAAGCTTTATTTACGAAACGAGAAGTTTACGGCCTGAGCTGAAGGTGAGGTTCGTAACGAGATTCGTAAAAAAGCCTTTCCATACTAGTTGCGTAGTGTATTTTTCGCCATGAGAGCAAAAAAAAAGAGTAACGAAGTTGAGATTTTAGGGTTAGAATGGCAAAAAAAAATTCCCACACGGAAAAAAGCGTGCAGGGAAGAAAATTCCTGCACGCTGTGTAAAATATAATATTACAACGAATAAAATAAATTTGTAAAATGTTTAATATTATAAAAACGATATAAGTTTTCGCGTAAGCATTGTAAGTAAGAAAATTATTTAAACAAAGAAAAAAATATAAAAGAGCGGGGTTAAAATTTTAACCAAGAAGAATACCATTTATGAGATGTTTAATATTATAAGAACGCAAATCTAAAATTTCCGCATATGCATTGTAAGTAAAAAAGAATTAAGTAAAAAAATTATATCATTCGAATTGAGGTGTTTGACTTCCGTTTGACCTTAACCGAAACATGCTGAAATCGTATGGGCATGAGGATCGTAAGCGGAGATCTCAAGAATGTGAGACTTACTGTTTCAAGATCCGTTTCCAGCCGAAATAATAGCCAAGCAATTCAAAATAAAGATTGCAAAAAATAACCTTCAAGAAGTGGTTTGACCTTGACTATAATACCATATTTATATGTAAAATTTTGTGCTCTATTCATTTTTAGTGAGAAAAAAACGAGAAATTTCAAACTGAGCGAGTTATTATGAAATTTCGAAAAATTTTTACGAACTTTCCAAGTGTTGGCCACCATATTGAAGCCACGATATTTTATTTTCGAAAACGCCACTGTGCACCTGAAACTAGATGATGAAAGGAAGATTTTAAGCCGTCATACAATTTTTTTAGTCCACTACAATTTTGGAGAAGAGGAGGGGGGGGGTACTGATTCACAAAGAATGCCCCATATATACATATATATGGATAATGTTAATACTTTTCGCCAAATTTTGTTGGGTTGGGTCCTAGGATTTTTACCAAATTATAGTATGTTGTTGTGCCACATAAAAAAACGTTGCGGTGAAAATTTCAGCCTTCTAGTAAGCTTAGGGCCAGAGCTATGATTTCATCAATGTCAAAAATGGTTCATTTTTGCCCCTTTTTTGAGAGCTTGTATCTCGACTCCCTGTTAATCGATTTTAATTTACCAATCTTCATTTTTTTGTTATGATGTCTAGTATATTATATGATTTTTTCATATTTTTAAATATTAATCTTTATTTATTGAAACCAAATTACAACGAAAGAAATTTTAATAAATTTGACCATCTTTAAATCTCTGCTAAAACCGAACAAACGAACGAAAACACTTTTAATAAGTCTTATTTTGAAGATATTTCCAAAACTTCTTTAATAAGTGGGTTAAGTAAAAATCGGCGCAAAGAAAGCCAAGATATAATTATTTAAAATATAAGCATTTTGTAAAAATAGCGATTATTGCCATTTTTGAAGGTCTATAACTTGCTTGTACCAACTTTAATTTTTACGAAAATTCATTTGAAAGTAGTCATATGCATGTACAACAATTCAGGTATGGAAAATTTCTTGGCCCGGGCCTTTGACACCCTCATCTAGATCATCGAAAATGCAGTATTTGTCATTTCAAATAAGTAAATACTCTCCCTGCAAAAAAAAAACATCTATAAATATAGCTAAAAAATATAGGTAAAAATATAGCTACATTGTGTATTACAGCTATATTTACGTGTTTTTTTAGCTGTATATCTATGAGAAATATAGCTAGATTTTTAGCAATATTTTTACCTATCTTTATAGGTATAATCCCTATTTTAGCCCATTATAGCTAGAAATATAGCTGAAAATCTAGCTATATTTCTCATAGATATACAGCTAAAAAAAACACATGAATATAGCTATAATACATATCAATATAGCTGTATTTTCTTTATCTATATTTTTAGCTATATTTATAGATGTTTTTTTTTTTTTAAGCTTACTACTTCTGACTTGAACTGATCCGATTTGGTGATACAAAACCTTTCATATATATTACGAAAAATCAAAATTAATATTAAAATCCTGAATTTAAGTCCTATGAAAAGTCTGTAGGTATCATATAAGCAGAGCTACAACCATTTTAGATTTTTCAGATTTCTAAGTATCGAATCCGTAAAAGCATTTTTTTCATTTTAACTTATATTTTTACAACTAATACATTTTTAGTTTTATACCGTAAACATTTTTTTAAGAAATAAACGTTATTTTATCTGTTGCACTAATCAATCATTAGGAATTGCTTTCGAAATCTGTGAAAGGATTATTTTTCGATTCTTAACATTATTATTTAGTGCAATTTCAAGAATTATTTATCGATTTTATATATCATTTATATTTTTCGATTCTTAACATTAAAATTTAGTGCAATTTCAAGAATTATTTATCGATTTTATTATATAAATAAAAAATAGAATAATTTTTTTTAATTCTTAAAAAATATTAATATAGTTGCAATTAAATAACTTTTTTCACGTTATCAAAAAAGGTGATCTTCATTTTTATCGACTTTCCATCACATGGAATAAAACAGTGATTTAATCTGGTATCAGAAAATGTGTTAATTAAGGTGTATCTCTTCTGTAAACTTTTCGCATATTTTTGCACGTCAGAGTCAGAGACCCATAATGCTTTGCAATAAATGAATAGTTCATTATTAACTGAGAGAGAAAAGTTGACTATTAAATACTCGAGTATGGATTTTGCAAATTGCAAATACGCGAGCTATTAATATTCCACTTTTCTTCTCAGATCAATATACGATTTTTCATCATACTGGGCGACAAGTACGCCCCACTTACCCGTTGTGATAATACACTATTCATTAAGAATCAATAAATTAAAATTATCGTGTTGAATCATCTGCTGCTTACGACTGAATATGCTCTGTCCTTCTCCGCCCCTCTCTCACTAATAATGAATCATTAAAATAAACTATTTATGTACCTTTATTATGATAATACACTACGATTTTAAAAAATAAACCAAGTTAGATTTCAACGATAAAATGTTTATTATATGGTTGTTTCTTCTGTTACGTCACAACGTATCTTTTATATTACTTTTTAATTTACAATTTTTAAAATATCTTTTCATTAATATGACATTGATGAACTAATTAAACGGTTATCGAACAATAAAAGAATGTGTTAACCTAAGCAGTAAAGAAAACTTTAAGTTGATATTAAGCAACAAAATTCGTTGTTTCAAAATTACTAAGTCATAAAACAAGCAAGATCCACTTATTTTATAATGAAATCATGTCAAGATAAATCTTATAAAAGCCAACTGCAATTAACGAGAGGGGGCACTACCCCAGGATCATCGTTGGTACCAAGTCGTAAATCCTGTAGTTCAAATTCAAATTCAAATTCAAATTCAAATTCTAATAAAGTTATTGTATTCAATATTTAATTATTTTTACAAGTGTCAATAAATATCTTAAAAGTTTCTTATATTCGACTCGAGTCTTATTTTTAATCGTGCCTATATCTATTCTTTGTTTGTCTGTATCCAGCCTTCATCTACTTGAATCAATCAAGGTAAGAATATTCAATTTATATATTCTCTATTCAAGTACTCTAAATAAATATCCTGCAATATATTTCAATTTGTGAGAAACGATTTACTCAATTAAATATTGGTGGAGTTCAATTCACCACTAGATTATACATATATTTATCTTTCATAATTATAATTTAATAATAAATTCAATTATTTCAAATTAATTCAAATTCATATTTAAAATCATACAAAAATATTCAACATAATCAAATTATACACTTTTATTTAGTCCTGGTGAAAGCCAGGACTTAACACTTCAAATAAAGTCCAAATCACTGTTAGGAACGTTTTTTTTTATTCTTGAATTTTAAAAATTTTCTTCTTTGTGAATATGTTGATTTGTTTATTTCAAATAAGATCTCACCCTTTGTCGAGCTTAAATATTTGTATTATTTTGGATTGATGAAAAATATTGTCAAGGGAGTTACGTATTACCAACTTCTTATCTGAATTTTCCAATATTTTTGGCATAATTTCAAAAATAAAAATAATAATAATAACACAGCCCCATAAAAAAAAGTGTCAAAACCCACGGACCAGACCATATACATCTTATGTTTTTGGGATCGCTGAATCCGAATCCGTGGTCAGTTTGACCCCATCACCTCAGGATCAAGATCATTTGAAGGTCGAATTTACGAAATTAATTGGGACCATATTTTAACAGTATATATTTATGTTTTTGCGGTCGCTGAATCCGAATCCGTGGTTCGTTTGACCCCATGACCACAGGGTCAAGGTCATTTGAAGGTCAAATCTACAAAATTAGTGGGAGCCATATCTTAACAGTATATATTTATGTTTTTGGGATCGCTAAATCTGATTCCGAAATCTATTTGACCCCATCACCTCAAAGTGATGGATAATTTAAGGTAAAATCTACAAAATTTGCGTACCACAAACCAAATTTCACGCCATTTTTTTTCTTACTATACCTTACACGTTTCTCGTCAAATGATCGGTGCAAAGGTTTCCTTTCACGTTTTTTCCCAGTGGTTTTGCAATCTCTTTTCAACATCTAGCAGTAATCAGTCAGCATACTAGTATCCCATCTACCTTTATAACGTTCCTCCATTACTTTGATGTCTTGGTGAAAACGTTCTCCCTGTTCTTCACTACAATCTCCACAATTGTCAGGTGAACTATCCAAGTGATTGTGTAGAAAATGTAATTTATAGTTCATTAGGTAATTCATTTTCTCAAAGTCCTCAACCATTTTAGATACAATTTCTTTGTAATTTGGGCTTCTGCGATTATCCAAGAAGTTTTCGGTAACTTCCTGGAAGCTAAGACGTGCAGCTCCTTCAATGTTTGTCATGGAACTAATAAACTGATCATCAGACTTCATTTTTCTAATTTCTGGACCATCGAAAATACCTTCCTTCAATTTCGCATCTGATTTATTTGGAAACTTGCTTTCTAAGTATTTGAAGCACTCACCATCTTTATTTGAAACCTTAACGAATTGTTTCATTACACGAAGTTTTATGTGTGATGGCAGAATGAGAACTTTTTTCGGGTCAACCAATGAAGTAGCTATAACGTTACTTTTTCCGACTTCGAGTGATTGTCTTCAAGGCCATTTATAATTTGTGTAGTGCTTTGCACGGTCTCTTCTATCCCATAAGCACAAGAAACATGGCGTCTTTGTAAATCCAGACTGCTGTCATAACAATATTCCGGAATCTTTCAAATTGCCAGATATAAGCCGTTTATGCTTGTCATACTGAATTTTTTATAGTATAATTTTGAGATTGTCATATGTTTCCTTCATTGTAATGGTATGCGCTATAGGAACTGAGGCATAGTAGTTGCTGTTGTGTAGTAATACAGCTTTTAAACTTTTGTTTGATGAATCTATGAACAATCTCCATTCTTCGACTTTATATACATTAGGCTTAATTTCATTCATCAAACCTTTCACGTCTTTACAATATACAATTTCATTACCATCATGTTTCATTTCTTCGAAATATGGTTCAAAACTATTGCTTCTTGTTCTGTAAAAAGATACTTTAGTAGAATTCGCCAACTAATTCATGCTATTTAATGCTGAAGTTAAATTTTCTGCTTCACCTTCAGGTAAGTTAAGCTCTCTAACTAAGTCATTTAGTTTATTTTGAGTCAATAACTTTACGCTTTTGTCTTTTTGGCTTGCTGGAAGGAAAAGGTTGTCATCGTCGTCATCATCATCGTCGTAATTTTCAGTTTCTTTATAACTATCGTTTTCATAGGATTCACCTTTTAAATCATTCTTATCAATTGTATCTCCATGAATGCCGTCATGGACTTCGTTGTTATTTTTATCATCATGTTTTTCATCGTCGGAATCTGATTCGATTGATAACCTCTCAAGAAGATCTATTTCTTCGTCTCTTCTCGTTTTTCGATAGGTATTTTTACAGAAATGACATCAGCATTATTAACATTTTTTTTATGTTTACTATTAATTCCAATGATTACGGTGTGGCAGTAGTAACAATCCTCTCTTCCATCTGCTTGATACCATTCCATTCAGCTATCAAATTTAACTTTGTCATCTTCTTTTTCGTCATTATCTTCGTCATCATGTTGACTAGACCATGGACAGCTTACGTTTTTGAGGTCGCTGAATCAGAATTCGTAGTCCGTTCGACCCATCACATCAGGATCAAGGTCATTTCAAGGTCAAATCTACAAAATTGATTTTAAAGTCAAATCTACAAAGGTAATTTTAAGGTCGAACATATTAATTTCATGCAAAATAAACCTAATCCACGGTATCTTAGGGTTGTTGTAAAATATTAAATAATTACAATTGAATACAAGGTTACTTTAAAGAATAAAAGATCATATTTAATATTCTCTTATTTGTGAAATCGTACATTATACAATTTCAAAATGCATTAGAGTTTTCTGTGATACGTGAAGAATTTTGTAAAAAATTAGTGAGTTTTTTCTAATTGTATAAATATACGTTTAAATAAATAAGAAAAATTTAAACATGAATTTTTTTCGTTAAAATAACCTTTATCTGCTGCCTCGACAAAAATTGTGACGGTGACACTGCCCCAAATGGGGATGTGTGAAATGATCCGCTCATAAGCTTGTCGAGATAACGATGCCAGTGGAAGTGCACTGCCTTGCAGGGGGACGTTAGGGTGTGAGGATGAAGCTGTAGTGTGTCTGACGACAAGTTGACATTGTCCTTGTCAAAGTCGTAAAGCTCTTATACTTAGCTCCGGAGAGGTATAAGAGTTATCACCTCCGGAACAGCAGACTCATCTGCGATCGGACCAGGATCCCTAAAGTGTGGGGTTATATTAAAGACCATGGATCATTCACCTTCTACATCTCGAGGGCATATTTGTCCAAAGAACAGTAATATTTTTTTATTTGTCTGTGGAGTATTCAATCCGTTAAAATCTCGAAGACATTGCAATGAAAATCTTCAAAACATTTACAAAACTTGCTTTAAATTCAAAACAGATGTAAATATAGAAAAGTGGACTCCATGTAGTATATGCGAACAATGTCGCAAAATGCTTTGCATGTGGGATAAAACAAAAGAAGATGACAAAGTTAAATTTGATAGCCCAATGGAATGGTATCAACCAGATAGAATAGAGGATTGTTACTTCTGTAACACCAAAATTATTGGAATGAATAGTAAAAACAAAACTACTGTGAATTATGCTGATGTTATTTCTGTAAAAAGACCTATTGAAAAAAACGAGAAGAAATAAAGAATTAGATTTTCTTGAGAGGTTATCAATTAAATCAGATTTCGACGATGAAAAACATGATGATAAAGATAACAACGAAGTCCATGACGGCATTCATGGAGATACAATTGATAAGAATGATTTAAAAGATAAATCCTATGAAAGCGATAGTTATGAAGAAATTGCAAATAACGGTGATGATGTTGATGATGACGACGATGACCACCTTTTTCTTCCGGCGGGCCAAAAAGACAAAAGCGTAAAGTTATGAACCCAAAATAAACTAACCGACTTAGTTGGAGAGCTTAACTTACCTAAAGATGGAGCAGAACATTCAGCTTCATCTTTAAAAGCCATGAATTAGTTGGCGAATTCTACTAAAATATCTTTTTACAGAACAAGAAGCAAAAGTTTCGAACCATATTTTAAAGAAATAAATCATGATGGCGATAAAATAGTATATTTTAAAGATGTAAAAGGTTTGATAAATGAAATTAAGCCTAATGTATATAAAGTCGAAGAATGGAGATTGTTCATAGATTCATCAAACAGAAGTTTAAAAGCTGTATAACTACACAACAGAAACCACTATACCTCAGTTCCAATAGCGCACTCCACTACAATTGAGGAAACATATGACAATCTGAAAATTATAATACGAAAAATTCAGTATGACAAGCATAAATAGCTTATATGTGGCGATTTGAAAGTTTCTAGAATATTGTTTGGACAGCAGTCTTGATTTACAAAGACGCCACGTTTCTTGTGCTCATGGGATAGTAGAGACCGTGCAATGCAATATACAAATCATAAATGGTCTGAAAGAAAATCTCTCGAAATCAGAAAAAGTAACGTTATACCTACTCCATTGGTTGACCCGAAAAAAGTTCTCATTCCGCTATTACACATAAAACTTGGTGTAATGAAACAATTCGTTAAGGCTTCAAATAAAGATGGTCAGTGCTTCAAATACTTAGAAAGCAAGTTTCCAAATAAATCAGATGCGATATTGAAGAAAGGTATTTTCGATGGTCCAGAAATTAGATAAATGATGTCTGATGATCAGTTTATTAGTTCCATGACAAACATTGAAAGAGCTGCATGTCTTAGAAAGTTACCGAAAACTTCTTGGGTATTCGCAGAAGCCCAAATTACAAAGAAATTGTATCCAAAATGGTTGAGAACTTTGGGAAAATGGTTTGCCTAATAAACTATAAATTACATTTTCTACACAATCACTTGGATAGTTTTCCTGACAACTGTGGAGATTATAGTGAAGAACAGGGAGAGCGTTTTCACCAAGACATTCAATTAATAGAGAAGCGTTATCAAGGTAGATGGGATACTAGTATGCTGGCTAATTACTGCTGGATCTTGAAAAGAGATTGTGAAACCACTGGAAAAAAACGTCAAAGGAAACCTTTGCACCGATCATTTGACGAGAAACGTGTGAGATATAGTGAGAAAAAATAAAGGACATAAATTTAGGTTTTTTTAGGCGAATTTTGTATATTTTACCTTAGAATGACCTTTAGTTTCAGGTGATGGGGTCAAACGGACCATGAATTCAGATTCAGCGATTCCGAAAACATAAATATATACTGTTGAAATATGGTCCCCACTAATTTCGTAGATTTGACCTTTAAATGACCTTGAACCCGACGTCGTGGGGTCTACGGATCACGAATTCAGATTCAGCGACCTCAAAAACATAAATATATACCGTTAAAGTATGGTTTCCACTGATTTCGTAGATTTGACCTTTAAATGACTTTGACCCCGACGTCATGGGGTCAAACGGACTACGGATTCGGATTCAGCGACTCCAAAAACATAAATATACACTGTTAAAATATGGTTTATACTAATTTCGTAGATTTAACCTTTGAATGACCTTGACCCTGACGTCATGGGGTCAAACGGACCACGGATTCGGATTCAGCGACTCAAAAAACATAAATATATACTGTTAAAATATGGTCATCACTAATTTCATAGATCTGACCTTAAAATGACCTTGACCTTGACCTTGAGGTCATGGGGTTAAACGGACCACGGATTCGGATTCAGCGACCCCAAAAACTTAAACATATACTGTTAAAATATGGTTCCCACTAATTTCGTAGATTTGACCTTCAAATGACCTTGACCCTCAGGTGATGGGGTCAAATGGACCACGGATTCGTAATTAGCGACCTCAAAAACATAAGGCATATATGGTCTGGTCCGTGGGTTTTGACATTTTTTTTTTGTGTGGCTGTGTTATTATTTATATTGTGAAATTGTATTCCAGAACTTTATTTATGAATTTAATTATGCAATCAAGTCAGAAAAATAAGATTTACAAATATTCGCATCATATTTTAGATTGGGTATTTAAACACTTCTTTCATGATTTTGTTGATATTTCACTACTTTATAAGTGATAAAATCTTTTAAATATTATATTGCTTTCATAAAAGAAAATATTTTGATAAATAAGTCATTTCACAGGTACAGCTATATTAAGTTCGATTAAAATATCAACTTGAGATTACATATAAATTTATATTTCGTAAGAAAAACTCATCAATACAAACATTATTATTATGATTTAATAATATGAACCTTGACTTCGGCATTTTTAACACTATGTAATCTAAATCTGCACTTAAGTCAAACTTTTGCGAGAGCTATGTGGTCTATTTTTACACTGTTTAAAAAAAAAGTGAGCATGCGAGTACATTGAAATCTTGTTTACATGTCTCATATTAATATTACAATATTAAATATATTTTTGTTAAAAAGTTTATAATATTCGCAATTATTTTATGACATTTGCAATCGATTTAAAGATCATAAATAAAGTTTGCACTTATGTCATGTATTGTATTATATTATCTCCATTGATATAGGTACGAATCCAGTAACGTAACTCAAGTAACAATCGTCATGCTGGAAGTTATAGTCTTTACTTAGTTCTCAGATATCTATTTATGTTCTTACTCCTTTTCTATAAGAAGAACAAGGATAGAATATTTGAGAGCTGAGTAACAACTACAACTTCTACCCTTAGACTTGAGTTGGGTCTATGAATTCGAGCCATAATAAAACATTATGGCCCGAATTCATAGTCGTGTCTTGAGTATTAAGTGTGAATTTAAACTTAAGTTTCGTTACTTGAGTATCAGCTGTTACTTCAATTGAAGGCTACATGGAGAGGTTATCATAGTTAGTTATGAAACAAAATCACACAAATAAGATAGTCGTCGGTAAGGATGTAACACTCAATTGAAGTAGCAGCTGATACTCAAGTAACGATACTTAGCATACATACATAGCATCATCAAAACTTTATGAAAAAATTCTACATGATTTGTAACCATTTAAGCTATAAGCACGATTTTCTTGGGATTTTTTTATTGACTAGATGCGGAGAAAAAAAATAAATAGTGAAAAAGTCGTTTTTTCCATGCTGTGGACAGGGGGAGGGGGGTTGCGGTCTGCAAATATGACAAAAACTATTTTTTTCTTATCCAAAACAAAGTTACAAGGTCAAACAAAAATTTCAAGGATAGGGCAAAATTGACTATCTTAACGAGGGGTACCCTTTAAAGTCATAGAAAAATTTTGAAATAATTACTCTTGATAAAAATTTTATTAATATTATATTTAATATATCATAATGTTTATTTATGTTATGCGATTTATAGGATTATTTTGGTATAATTTCTTTTTGATATCTTTCTGACTTACTTCACATTTTGTAAGATATATAAAAAATTTCTTACTAAAATTTAGATAGTTTTTTACTTAAATATTCAAAAATAAGTGACGTAATCATTATTAATATTTATAAGAATATTAAATTATCACATTATTCTAATTTTTTTCAATTGTATATATATAAAATAATTATGAGATATTAGACTTACTTTGTACAATACTTACTTTTATAATTTTTTAATCTTCTATGTTTACTCAATAATATTAGCTCATCTTCAGAGCAGGTCGTATATATCTGTCTTTTTTTAATCAAAGAACTTCCCTTACAGAAAAAAACTATAATCAATAACCGTAGTAAACTATAGCTAAAGAGTGTAGTAGTATTATAGTAATGAAGTATAGTTTCTTATAGTATTTTCGCGCTACTATAATCAAAGATTACAATCATTATGTAGTCGAACTATATTGAGGATTACAGTATATTATAAGTAATGATTATAGTTAATTACATTAATTTCGTCCTACTATAATCGATAACGTGAATAATCATAATGAATAATTCCTACGGGTCTATATAGTGTACCGCTTTATAATGTACTTATGGTTATATGGTTTATGTGTTTATGATTTATGAGTTGATGGTTTATGGGTTTATGGTATATGAGTAGATGGTTTATAGATTTATGGCTAATGGATTTATAAATCTATGGCTAAAATATTTATGGCTAATGGGTTTATAAATCTATGGCTAAAATATTTATGGTTTATGGATTTATTGTTTATGGGTTTATGATTAATAAGCTTATGGTCTATGCGTTTAAGGTATACGGCTTTATAGTTTATGGGTTTATGGTTTATGGGTTCATAGCTTATAGGCTTATGACGTATGGGTTTATCGTTTATGGTTTATAGGTTTATGGGATAATGGTTTATGGATTTATGGATTTATAGTAAATGGGTTTCATAGTTCATGGATTTATAGATTTATAGTAAATGGGTTTCATAGTTCATGGATTTATAGTTTATGGGTTAATAGTTTCTGGGTTTATGGTTTATGGGTTCATGGTTTATGGGTTTATGTTTTATGGGTTTATGGTTTACGGGTTTATGTTTTATGGGTTTATGGATTATGGGTTTATGGTTTATGGTTTATGGGTTTATGGTTTATGGGTTTATGATTTATGGTTTATGGGTTTATGGTTTATGAGTTTATGGTTTATGGGTTCATGATTTATGGGTTTATGGTTTATGGGTTTATGGTTTATGGGTTTATGGTTTATGGGTTTATGGTTTATGGGTTTATGGTTTATGGGTTTATGGTTTATGGGTTTATGGTTTATGGGTTTATGGTTTATGGGTTTATGGTTTATGGGTTTATGGTTTATGGGTTCATGATTTATGGGTTTATGGTTTATGGGTTTATGGTTTATGGTTTATGGGTTTATGGTTCATGGGTTTATGGTTTATGGGTTTATGGTTTATGGGTTTATGGTTTATGGGTTTATGGTTTATGGGTTTATGGTTTACGGGTTTATGGTTTACGGGTTTATGGTTTATGGGTTTATGGTTTATGGGTTTATGGGTTTAAGGTTTATGGGTTTATGGTCTATGGGTTTATGGTTTATGGGTTCATGGTTTATGGGTTTATGTTTTATGGGTTTATGGATTATGGGTTTATGGTTTATGGGTTTATGGTTTATGGGTTTATGGTTTATGGAATAAGTATAATTTCTCAACAGCCATCGTACTAATCGGTGTGACTGTTCGAAATAAACTTTTCACTTTAGGTTTTCGACACCAGGACTCTATTTATCGTCGTTATTTGGAGCCCTTGTGGGTATATGGCACACGCTATACTCTCTCACACCGATCCGTCACCTGAATTTTTCGGCATCGGAAATGAGCCGATGGGAAATATATACACTTTCTCCTGCTTTAATTCTAACGTTTGAAGCAGGAGTCTACGTAGGTCGTCTTCGGACTAACGCACGTCTGCCCATTTATGGACCTTTAGAGCGGTAGCTTATAGGTAGCAAACATCCTAAATTTGTCAAGTTCGTTTTTTATGTTGAGTAGCCATCTTAAATTGTTTATCTTCTTTCTTGATTATATATATATATATATATATCTTGAACCTGATCGCAAGCAAGTACACTACTAAACGCTTGCAGTGTGTGTGTATAAACGCTATATATAATAATAAATAATATTTCAGTTCGTATATGTGTGGTTAGAAACTAAGCTGCACACATACGATGTGAAAAGAAACGATAAAATTTATGTATATATAATTTAAAAAATATATTTTATGTTTTGGTTTTGGATTTATTTATTATGCAATAACTGATAATATTTTCGTAAATTGACAGATATAAAAATTTTCCTACAGTGTTGTTTTAATTTTTACTACAAAAAGAAAATCAGTTAAAAACTGTCATTAAAATCTTAAAAATACGCGGCTAAATCCAAAAGCATGTGCGTTTTTAAACTTTAGTTAAAAGCGCAAACCTAACTGTGTGAGGACAATTTTTTTTATTATACATTTGTATTTAATGTGTAGTGTAATAAAAAAAAAATGAAAATTTTTAAAATGAAATCTTTGAGAAATTTCTAAATTTCTTTCCAACACACACTGCGCTGATCAATTGCCGCGCTACGAGCTGGCAATTTTTAATGAGAGAGAATTTGTAATGTGTAACTAAGATTATAAATTTAAATTCTATTAAAGCATGCACACACAAAAAAAAATTTTCTTGACCCTTTAATATATATAAAAAATATATTTTAACTTTTATCTAATTAAATTTTATATTAAATTTTGTTTGCTGTATTTTATTATTTGCTGTATTTAATTTTTGCTATAGGCAAACGCCATCTTTAATACAAGAATTTTAAACGACGCGAAGCCTGTTTGCGTCGGCGCCAGCTACTTGCTCGACGCCATTTGCAAATTTTGCTTTATTATATGACACGTGAGGAAAAACCTGATCCCGTTGACGCATCTATACATTGGGCGCCATTTTGTAACAGTTATTTTGCCCGCTACAAAAAAAAATCAGCTATTAATTTAATATTAAATTTTGCTAAGTCAAGAAATTTCATTATAGATGGAGTTGCCAAAAACTCGTAAGAAAATAATCATATATATATTACGCGGTAAACTCTATTGGTGCTAGTTAGTCAAACGTATATTGACTAGCGACAAGACTTTATACTATATACTCGTCGCTGAGCGCTTCTCTCTCTCTCTTACCTGATCGAGAGACGCGGAGCCGGTAGCACAGCTTTCCTTATTTTGTAGGGTTTCACTCTTCTCATTAAACCCGTTCTATATTTTATACAAAAATATATATATATTTTATATAAGATTAAAAATAAGGACCGCAGAGGCGTCGGGGTAAGCAAATGGATACAGGTCTTTAAACTCAATGTGTATTTATTAAATATGCAAAGAAAGAAATACAACAAAATAAATTTAGATAAAAAATAAGAACAAGAGTTAATATTGATAATTCTAAGGAAGGACGCGACGTGAACTACATTATTCTATGATATCAAAATGAACGCGCGCACTCTTCATGCTAAGGCTTCCTCGAGGAGAGAAACTTTAGCCAACAAGATATATGAAGAAAATTTACGATACGCGTAGAAGCTTCTATAATAATAATACATACGGCAAAGATATACCACTGTTGGCCAACGAAAGAAATGGTACGCTGCAACCTGGTCGCTGAGGCTCGTAGAGAACAGTCAAGCCAGAAAAGATTTCCTCATCGCTGCGACTCGTCAAAAACAACCAAGCCAAATTATGCATAGCAAGAGGATGATGCTCGTGTTCCTTTAGAGCAGCGATCTCCTTTTTCTTTTCCTACACAAAACTATATGCGGCACTAGACCAACGAACTAATTGAATCAAAACTCAAATAAAGCCGAGAAATATGACAAAGATGCGTGCTTGTAGGCCGTTAGAATAAGTCTCCGTTGCAGGTCAGGAATATATGAGCCATGTGCGCTTATGAACCACCGGGAATGTTCTAACGCGCCTCGTGGCTTTCTTGCTCCTCGCGCGCGCACTGCTCATCGAGTTACGTGCTTCTTGACGTAACTTAGATGAAGTATATGACTGAGCGCGTAGCATTTAATTTTACTTGAGCGCGCAAGATTCGAACACGGTAGAATATCGTGAAAATATGCATAAATCCATGAACCATCAACTTATAAACCCATAAATCATCAACAAATAAACAATATACCCGTGAACTATAAACCCGTAGACCATAAACCCATGAACCATTAACT
Source organism: Anastatus disparis (assembly GCA_017163975.1). Classification (NCBI taxonomy): domain Eukaryota; kingdom Metazoa; phylum Arthropoda; class Insecta; order Hymenoptera; family Eupelmidae; genus Anastatus; species Anastatus disparis. The sequence goes on from JAFFSR010000072.1 coordinate 1,177,466, forward strand.
TATGAATCAGAAACATATTAGCAAAAAATTCATAAGCTATGAACCCACGAATCATCAACCCATAAACCATAAACTTATAAACCATAAAACTATGGACCGATAAACCATAGTTCATAAGCTCATGAACTACAAGATCATATACTATAAAACCATTAACTATTAACATATAAAAAATTCCCATAAATGTCACACCCATAAACTTACAAACCCTAAACCTACAACCATTGACATCTAGACATATAAACTATTAGACCGTCACCCATTAACCTATAAACCCATAGACTATAAATCTATGAGTCCAACCTACTATCATCCCGTAAACCTATAAACCCATAAACCATCAACCCATAAACAATAAACCCATAAACCAAAGACCATAAACCCATTAACCGAAAACCCATAAATCATGAACCCATAAACAATAAACTCATAAACCATGAACCAATAGACCTATAAACCCATAAACCCATTAACGATAAACCCATGAACCATAAACCCATGAACCATAAACCCATAAACAATAAACTCATGAACCATAAACCCATAAACCATAAACCCATAAAACATAAACCCATAAACCCTAAACCCATAAACCAAAAACCCATAAACCATAAACCCATAAACCATAAACCCATAAACCCATAAACCATAAACCCATTTACCCATAAACCATAAACCCATAAACCATAAACCCATAAACCATAAACCCATAAACCATAAACCCATAAACCGTAAACCCATAAACCAAAAACCCATAAACCATAAATCCATTGACCATAAACCCATAAACCTTGAACCCATTAACCATGAACCCATTAACCATAAACCCATTAACCATGAACCCATAAACCAAGAAACCATGTACCCATAAACCATGAAACCATTAACCATAAACTCATTAAACCATAAACTAATAAACCATAAACCCATAAACCATAAACCCATAAACCATAAACCCATAAACCATAAACCCATAAACCATAAGCCCATGAACACATAAATTATGAACCCATAAACCATAAACCCATAAACCATAAACCCATACACCATAAACCCATAAACCATAAAACCATAAACCACAAACCCATAAACCATAAACCCATAAACCGTAAACCCATAAACCAAAAACCCAAAAACCATAAACCCATAAACCATAAACCCATAAACCCATAAACCATAAACCCGTTTACCCATAAACCATAAACCCATAAACCATAAACCCATAAACCATAAACCCATAAACCATAAACCCATAAACCATAAACCCATAAACCATAAACCCATAAACCATAAACCCATAAACCATAAACCCATAAACCATAAACCATAAACCCATAAACCCATAAACCATAAACTTATAAACCATGAACCTATAAACCATAAACCCATAAACCATGAACACATATACCATAAACCCATAAACCATGAACCCATAAACCATGAACCCATAAATTATGAACCTATAAACCACAAACTCATAAACCATAGACCCATGAACCATAAATCATTAACCCATAAACCATGAACCCATAAACCATAAACCCATAAACCACAAACCCATGAGCCATAGTCCCATAAACCATAAACCCATAATCCATAAACCTATAAAACATAAGCCCATAAACTACAAACCCATAAACCATAAACCCATAGACCATAAACCCATAAACCTTAAACCCATAAACCTTAAACCCATAAACTATAAACCCATAAACCATAAACCCATAAACCATAAACCCATAAACCATAAACCCATAAACCATAAACCCATAAACCATTAACCCATAAACCATGAACACATCAACCATAAACCCATAAACCATAAACCCATAGACCATAAACCCAAAGACCATAAACCGATAACCCATAAACCCCTAACCCGTAAATCATAAATCCGTAAACCATAATCCCATAAACCATAAACTTATAAATCCATGAACCGCAAACCCATAAACCATAAACCCATAAACCCATGAACCATAAACCATAAACCCAAAATCCATAAACCCATTAACCATGAACCTATAAACCATAAACCCATAAACCATAAACCCATAAACCCATAAATTATAAACCAATAACCCATGAACCATAAACCCATAAACCATAAACCCATAAACCATAAACCCATAAACCATAAACCCATAAACCATAAACCCATAAACCATAAATCCATAAAACCCGCAAACACATAAACCCATAAACCATAAACCCATAAACCATAAACCCATGAATCATGAACCATAAACCCATGAACCATAAACCCATAAACCATAAACCTATAAACCATAAACCCATAAACCGTAAACCCATAAACCATAAACCCATAAACCATAAAATATAGACCACACATCTATAAACCCATAAACCATGAACCCTTAAGCCCATTAATTATAAACCATAAACCCATGAACCATAAACCCATAAACCCCGCAAACACATAAACCTATAAACCATAAACTTATAAACCACAAACCCATGAATCATGAACCATAAACCCATAAACCATAAACCCATAAACCATAAACCTATAAACCATAAACCCATAAACCATAAACCCATAAACTATCAAACCATAAATCATAAATAATAAACCCATAAACCTAAAACCCATAAACTTTATACCCATAAACCATAAACACATGAACCCATAAATGATAAACCTATAAACCATAAAACATAAACCATGAACCAATAGACTTATAAACCCATAAACCCATTAACGATAAAATCATAAACCATAAACTCATAAACCAGAAACCCATAAACAATAAACTCATGAACCATAAACCCATAAACCATAAACCCATAAAACATAAACCCATAAACCATAAACCCATAAACCATAAATCCATTGACCATAAACCCATAAACCTTGAACCCATTAACCATGAACCCATAAACCATAAACCCATTAACCATGAACCCATAAACCAAGAAACCATGTACCCATAAACCATAAAACCACTAACCATAAACTCATTAAACCATAAACTAATAAACCATAAACCCATAAACCATAAACCCATAAACCATAAACCCATAAACCATAAGCCCATGAACACATAAATTATGAACCCATAAACCATAAACCATAAACCCATAAACCATAAACCCATAAACCGTAAACCCATAAACCAAAAACCCATAAACCATAAACCCATAAACCATATACCCATAAACCCATAAACCATAAACCCATTTACCCATAAACCATAAACTCATCAACCCTAAACCCATAAACCATAAACCCATAAACCATAAACCCATAAACCATAAACCCATAAATCCATAAACCATAAACTTATAAACCATGAACCCATAAACCATAAACCCATAAATCCATAAACCATAAACTTATAAACCATGAACCCATAAACCATAAACCCATAAACCATGAACACATAAACCATAAACCCATAAACCATAAACCCATAAACCATAAACCCATAAACTCACCAACCCTAAACCCATAAACCATAAACCCATAAACCATAAACCCATAAACCATAAACCCATAAATCCATAAACCATAAACTTATAAACCATGAACCCATAAACCATAAACCCATTAATCCATAAACCATAAACTTATAAACCATGAACCCATAAACCATAAACCCATAAACCATAAACCCATAAACCCATGAACCATAAACCATAAACCCAAAAACCATAAACCCATAAACCATGAACCTATAAACCATAAACCCATAAACCATGAACCCATAAACCATGAACCCATTAACCATGAATCATAAACCCATAAACCATAAACCCATAAACTATAAACCCATAAAGTATAAACCCATACACCATAAACCCATAAACTATAAACCTATAGACCATACATCTATAAACCCATAAACCATAAGCCCATAAACCCATAAATCATAAACCAATAACCCATAAACCATAAACCCATAAACCATAAATCCATGAAACCCGCAAACACATAAACCCATAAACCATAAACCCATAAACCATAAACCCATAAATCATGAACCATAAACCCATAAACCATAAACCCATAAACCATAAACCTATAAACCATAAACCCATAAACCGTAAACCCATAAACCATAAACCCATAAACCATAAAATATAGACCACACATCTATAAACCCATAAACCATGAACACTTAAGCCCATAAATTATAAACCATAAACCCATAAACCATAAACCCATAAACCCCGCAAACACATGAACCTATAAACCATAAACTTATAAACCACAAACCCATGAATCATGAACCATAAACCCATAAACTATAAACCCATAAACCATAAACCTATAAACCATAAACCCATAAACCATAAACCCATAAACTATCAAACCATAAATCATAAATAATAAACCCATAAACCAGAAACCCATAAACTATATACCCATAAACCATAAACACATGAACCCATAAATGATAAACCTATAAACCATAAAACATAAACCATGAACCAATAGACCTATAAACCCATAAACCCATGAACCAGAAACCCATAAACAATAAACTCATGAACCATAAACCCATAAACCATAAACCCATAAAACATAAACCCATAAACCATAAACCCATAAACCATAAATCCATTGACCATAAACCCATAAACCTTGAACCCATTAACCATGAACCCATAAACCATAAACCCATTAACCATGAACCCATAAACCAAGAAACCATGTACCCATAAACCATAAAACCATTAACCATAAACTCATTAAACCATAAACTAATAAACCATAAACCCATAAACAATAAACTCATAAACCCATAAACCATAAACGCATAAACCATAAACCCATAAACCATTAACCAATGAACGATAAACCTATAAACCTTAAACTTGTAAACCATAAACCCATAAACCATAAACCCATAAACCATAAATCCATGAACCATCAACCCATAAACCATAAACCCATAAACCAAAAACCCATAAACAATAAACCCATAAACCATAAACCCATAAACAATGAACCCATAAACAATAAACTCATAAACCATAAACCCATAAACCATAAACCCATGAACAATAAACCTATAAACAATAAATCCATAAACCATAAACCCATAAACCACGAATTCATAAATCATGAACCCATAAACTATGAACTCATAATCCATAAACTCATAAGCAATAAATCACAAACCCATTAAATATAAACCCATAAACCATAAATCCATAAACCATGAACACATCAACCATAAACCCATAAACCATAAACCCATAAATCATAAACCCATAAACTTATAAACCATGAACCCATAAACCATAAACCCATTAATCCATAAACCATAAACTTATAAACACATAAACCCATAAACCATAAACCCATAAACCATAAACCCATAAATCATGAACCATAAACCCATAAACCATAAACCCATAAACCATAAACCTATAAACCATAAACCCATAAACCGTAAACCCATAAACCATAAACCCATAAACCATAAAATATAGACCACACATCTATAAACCCATAAACCATGAACACTTAAGCCCATAAATTATAAACCATAAACCCATAAACCATAAACCCATAAACCCCGCAAACACATGAACCTATAAACCATAAACTTATAAACCACAAACCCATGAATCATGAACCATAAACCCATAAACTATAAACCCATAAACCATAAACCTATAAACCATAAACCCATAAACCATAAACCCATAAACTATCAAACCATAAATCATAAATAATAAACCCATAAACCAGAAACCCATAAACTATATACCCATAAACCATAAACACATGAACCCATAAATGATAAACCTATAAACCATAAAACATAAACCATGAACCAATAGACCTATAAACCCATAAACCCATGAACCAGAAACCCATAAACAATAAACTCATGAACCATAAACCCATAAACCATAAACCCATAAAACATAAACCCATAAACCATAAACCCATAAACCATAAATCCATTGACCATAAACCCATAAACCTTGAACCCATTAACCATGAACCCATAAACCATAAACCCATTAACCATGAACCCATAAACCAAGAAACCATGTACCCATAAACCATAAAACCATTAACCATAAACTCATTAAACCATAAACTAATAAACCATAAACCCATAAACAATAAACTCATAAACCCATAAACCATAAACGCATAAACCATAAACCCATAAACCATTAACCAATGAACGATAAACCTATAAACCTTAAACTTGTAAACCATAAACCCATAAACCATAAACCCATAAACCATAAATCCATGAACCATCAACCCATAAACCATAAACCCATAAACCAAAAACCCATAAACAATAAACCCATAAACCATAAACCCATAAACAATGAACCCATAAACAATAAACTCATAAACCATAAACCCATAAACCATAAACCCATGAACAATAAACCTATAAACAATAAATCCATAAACCATAAACCCATAAACCACGAATTCATAAATCATGAACCCATAAACTATGAACTCATAATATATAAACTCATAAGCAATAAATCACAAACCCATTAACCATAAACCCATAAACTATAAATCCATAAACCATGAACACATCAACCATAAACCCATAAACCATAAACCCATAAATCATAAACCCATAAACCCATAAACCATAAACCCATAAACCATACCCCTAAAACCATAAACCCATAAAACATTAACTTATGAATCATGAACCCACGAATCATAAACTTATGAACCATAAATCATAAACATATAAACCATAAACCCATAAACCTATAAACCATAAACCTATAAACCATAAACCCATAAACCATAAACCCATAAACCATAAACATATAAACCATAAACCCATAAACCTTGAACCCATTAACCATAAACCCATAAATCATAAACGCATATACCATAAACCCATAAACCATAAAACCATAAACCATAAACCCATAAACCATGAACCCATAAACCATAAACCCATAATCCATAAACCCAATTAACATAAACCTGTAAACCATATACTCATAAAACATAAACCCATAAACCATAAACCCATAAACCATAAACCCATAAACCATAAAACCATTAACCATAAACCCATGAACCATAAACCCATAAACCATAAACCCATAAACCATGAACCCATAAACCATAGACCCATTAACCATAAACCCATAAATCATAAACCCATAATCCATAAACCCAATCAACATAAACCCGTAAACCATAAACTCATAAAACATAAGCCCATAAACCATAAACCCATAAACCATAAACCCATTAACCATAAACCCATAAATCATAAAGCCATAATCCATAAACCCAATCAACATAAACCCGTAAACCATAAACTCATAAAACGTAAACCCATAAACCATAAACTCATAAACCATTAATCATAAACCCATAAACCATAAACCCGGAAACCATAAACCTATAAACCATAAACCCATAAACTATAAACACATAAACCATAAACTCATAAACATTAAACCCATAAAGCATAATCCCATTAACCATAAACCCATAAACTATAAACCCATAAACCATAAACCCATAAACCATAATCGCTGAAACCATAAACTCATAAACTATAAACCCATAATCCATAAACCCATAATCCATAAACCCATATTCCATAAACACATAAACCATAAACCCATAATCCATAAACCCAATCAACATAAACCCGTAAACCATAAACTCATAAAACTTAAACCCATAAACCATAAACTCATAAACCATTAATCATAAACCCATAAACCATAAACCCGAAAACTATAAACCCATAAATCATAAACCCATAAACCATAACCCATAAACCATAAACCCATAAACCATAAACCCATAAACCATAAACCCATAAACCATAAACCCATTAACCATAAACCCATAAATCATAAACCCATAATCCATAAACCCAATCAACATAAACCCGTAAACCATAAACTCATAAAACATAAACCCGTAAACCATAAACTCATAAAACATAAACCCATAAACCATAAATTCATAAACCATAATATCATAAACCATTAATCATAAACCCATAAACCATAAACCTGGAAACCATAAACCTATGGACCATAAACCCATAAATTATAAACCCATAAACCCATAAACCATGAACCCATAAACCATAAACCCATAAAACATTAACTTATAAATCATGAACCCACGAATCATAAACCCATAAAACACTAACTCATAAATCATGAACCCATAAATCATAAACTTAAAAACCATAAATCATAAACATATAAACCATAAACCCATAAACCCATCAACCATAAACAATAAACCGTAAACCAATAAACCTTAAACCCATTAACCATAAACTCATAAATCATAAACCCATATACCATAAACCCATAAACCATAAACCCATAAACCATAAACCCATAAACCATGAACCCATAAACCATAAACCCATAATCCATAAACCCAATTAACATAAACCTGTAAACCATAAACTCATAAAACATAAACCCATAAACCATAAACCCATAAACCATAAACCCATAAACCATAAACCCATAAACCATAAACACATAAACCATAAACCCACTAACCATAAACCCATAAACCATAAACCCATAAACCATAAACCCATAAACCATAAACCCATAAATCATAAACCCATTAACCATAGACCCATCAATCATAAACCCATAATTCATAAACCCAATTGACATAAACCCGTAAACCATAAACTCATAAAACATAAGCCCATAAACCATAAACTCATAAACCATAAACCCATTAACCATAAACCCATAAATCATAAACCCAAAATTCATAAACCCAATCAACATAAACCCGTGAACCATAAACTCATAAAACATGAACCCATTAACCATAAACTCATAAACCATTAATCATAAACCCATAAACCATAAACCCGAAAACCATAAACCTATAAACCATAAACCCATAAACTATAAACGCATAAACCATAAACTCATAAACATTAAACCCATAAACCATAAACCCATTAACTATAAACCCATAAACCATTAACCCATAAACCATAAACCCATAAACCATAATCGCTGAAACCATAAACTCATAAACTATAAACCCATAATCCATAAACCCATAATCCATAAACCCAATCAACATAAACCCGTAAACCATAAACTCATAAAACATAAACCCATAAACCATAAACTCATAAACCATTATTCATAAACCCATAAACCATGAACCCAAAAACCATAAACCCATAAACTATCAAACCATAAATCATATCTTTCTTGATTATATATATATATATATATCTTGAACCTGATCGCAAGCAAGTACGCTACTAAACGCTTGCAGTGTGTGTGTATAAACGCTATATATAATAATAAATAATATTTCAGTTCGTATATGTGTGGTTAGAAACTAAGCTGCACACATACGATGTGAAAAGAAACGATAAAATTTATGTATATATAATTTAAAAAATATATTTTATGTTTTGGTTTTTGGATTTATTTATTATGCAATAACTGATAATATTTTCGTAAATTGACAGATATAAAAATTTTCCTACAGTGTTGTTTTAATTTTTACTACAAAAAGAAAATCAGTTAAAAACTGTCATTAAAATCTTAAAAATACGCGGCTAAATCCAAAAGCATGTGCGTTTTTAAACTTTAGTTAAAAGCGCAAACCTAACTGTGTGAGGACAATTTTTTTTATTATACATTTGTATTTAATGTGTAGTGTAATAAAAAAAAAATGAAAATTTTTGAAATGAAATCTTTGAGAAATTTCTAAATTTCTTTCCAACACACACTGCGCTGATCAATTGCCGCGCTACGAGCTGGCAATTTTTAATGAGAGAGAATTTGTAATGTGTAACTAAGATTATAAATTTAAATTCTATTAAAGCATGCACACACAAAAAAAAATTTTCTTGACCCTTTAATATATATAAAAAATATATTTTAACTTTTATCTAATTAAATTTTATATTAAATTTTGTTTGCTGTATTTTATTATTTGCTGTATTTAATTTTTGCTATAGGCAAACGCCATCTTTAATACAAGAATTTTAAACGACGCGAAGCCTGTTTGCGTCGGCGCCAGCTACTTGCTCGACGCCATTTGCAAATTTTGCTTTATTATATGACACGTGAGGAAAAACCTGATCCCGTTGACGCATCTATACATTGGGCGCCATTTTGTAACAGTTATTTTGCCCGCTACAAAAAAGAATCAGCTATTAATTTAATATTAAATTTTGCTAAGTCAAGAAATTTCATTATAGATGGAGTTGCCAAAAACTCGTAAGAAAATAATCATATATGGGTAATTCTTTCATACTTTTAAAAATCATGTTACTGCGTCATTTCTCCTAAATATGAGATAGCACATCTTGTTAGCAAATGTTCACTGATTTATTGAGTTATTAGAAACTAATTTTGTTATATTTTTAATGATAATTAGACGTGTCATTTTATAGCGGATGGGGAAAAGAGGTTTTTTTTTTGAAATTTAAATGTTACCAGGCCATGTAAAATGATAAATTACCGCTATAAAAAAAATGACTACTGCTTTTTTTATTTGAAATTCACACCAAAGCTTTATCTATACACATACTTTTGGAAAATCAAGAGCATGGGTGTGTGCCTGTTAACAAAAGTACTTTCTGAAAGGTTATTAAAATGTTACCAAAAATTTATATATTTTACTTTTTTCTGGAAAATACGATGCTGTAAAAAAGACTATTCAGCGGTGACATTTTAAACTACATCAAAAGGTAATATTTAGAATCACAAAGAGAAATTTTTTATTAGGAACGTGTGCCTAGTGTAGATAAAGTTCTTTGTTCGTTTGAAATTATACTTAAAAAACGTGACTCACTTTTGAAAATAGGTTTTTATCCACTAATATGAAAACCTAAGCTTTGATTCATCTTTTCTCTGTTGTGAACTTTGTAATTTACTATTTTATAATACTCAATGTAATCTTTAAGTTGCTTTTGAAGTATTATTTCGAGTATTCTGGAAATCATTGAATTTTTCCCGGCTATTAAATTTTCCAAATTTACATCGATTACCTAGTTTCTATCAATGTTTTAATTCTAAAGAGTTTAAACTTTAAAAAGCTCAGTTTTAGTATGTATTTAATAGCTTACACCTAGAACGTTGAGTTGAAACATCACTGAAATTTCTAGATTTTAAATTTAAAATTTTTAGATTTAATGTTTATTAAATAAACTAAAATATTTGGTTAAAAGGAATATAAGTATTTTTATTCGAAAACATAAACTACACAAATCTATGTCAAATTTCATACCCTAAGATTGACAATTTTAGCAAAAATAAATTGAAATTCCACTCACTTATGATTTGTAATCAGGAATCCCAAAAGCCATTGGGTAACTAATATCACTCAATTTTAATACCCAATAATTTATTTTCCAAAAAATTGCCATTTCTGGCATATTTTATTTATTACAAAAAATTTTGTAATTATTAATGTAAATTGCGTATTTAAATATTTTCTGTAACATATTAAACATGTAAAAATGAAAAAGCTCAATGGAAAATGATCTATTATAGCCCAAAATACTTAAAAAACTGATCTGAGATAGGTAAAATATTATACCTGGGTGTGATAATAATGAATATATTTAAATGTCTTATTAAAAAAAGCTATCTTCAAAAGTGAGTAATGCGATTTTTTCTTTTATTATCATTTTAATATATCAACATTTAAAAAAAAAATAAATTTGATACATGTGTCTTCAATTTTTTTTAATTTATTGAAAGTAAATTTTAACACTATGAAAAATTTACTCGAAAATCTGTCTTTTGATGTTTGTTAAAAAGACTACCCTTAAAAGTGAGTAACACGATTTTTTTCTTTCATTATAATACGTCAACATTCAGAGAAAATTAGTTTTACACGTGTGCCTGTATTTTTTTTTTTTTAATTTGTTGCAGGTGAAATTTTAACATTATGAAAGATTTACCCATATATATTACGCGGTAAACTCTATTGGTGCTAGTTAGTCAAACGTATATTGACTAGCGACAAGACTTTATACTATATACTCGTCGCTGAGCGCTTCTCTCTCTCTCTTACCTGATCGAGAGACGCGGAGCCGGTAGCACAGCTTTCCTTATTTTGTAGGGTTTCACTCTTCTCATTAAACCCGTTCTATATTTTATACAAAAATATATATATATTTTATATAAGATTAAAAATAAGGACCGCAGAGGCGTCGGGGTAAGCAAATGGATACAGGTCTTTAAACTCAATGTGTATTTATTAAATATGCAAAGAAAGAAATACAACAAAATGAATTTAGATAAAAAATAAGAACAAGAGTTAATATTGATAATTCTAAGGAAGGACGCGACGTGAACTACATTATTCTATGATATCAAAATGAACGCGCGCACTCTTCATGCTAAGGCTTCCTCGAGGAGAGAAACTTTAGCCAACAAGATATATGAAGAAAATTTACGATACGCGTAGAAGCTTCTATAATAATAATACATACGGCAAAGATATACCACTGTTGGCCAACGAAAGAAATGGTACGCTGCAACCTGGTCGCTGAGGCTCGTAGAGAACAGTCAAGCCAGAAAAGATTTCCTCATCGCTGCGACTCGTCAAAAACAACCAAGCCAAATTATGCATAGCAAGAGGATGATGCTCGTGTTCCTTTAGAGCAGCGATCTCCTTTTCTTTTCCTACACAAAACTATATGCGGCACTAGACCAACGAACTAATTGAATCAAAACTCAAATAAAGCCGAGAAATATGACAAAGATGCGTGCTTGTAGGCCGTTAGAATAAGTCTCCGTTGCAGGTCAGGAATATATGAGCCATGTGCGCTTATGAACCACCGGGAATGTTCTAACGCGCCTCGTGGCTTTCTTGCTCCTCGCGCGCGCACTGCTCATCGAGTTACGTGCTTCTTGACGTAACTTAGATGAAGTATATGACTGAGCGCGTAGCATTTAATTTTACTTGAGCGCGCAAGATTCGAACACGGTAGAATATCGTGAAAATATGCATAAATCCATGAACCATCAACTTATAAACCCATAAATCATCAACAAATAAACAATATACCCGTGAACTATAAACCCGTAGACCATAAACCCATGAACCATTAACTTATGAATCAGAAACATATTAGCAATAAATTCATAAGCTATGAACCCACGAATCATCAACCCATAAACCATAAACTTATAAACCATAAAACTATGGACCGATAAACCATAGTTCATAAGCTCATGAACTACAAGATCATATACTATAAAACCATTAACTATTAACATATAAAAAATTCCCATAAATGTCACACCCATAAACTTACAAACCCTAAACCTACAACCATTGACTTCTAGACATATAAACTATTAGACCGTCACCCATTAACCTATAAACCCATAGACTATAAATCTATGAGTCCAACCTACTATCATCCCGTAAACCTATAAACCCATAAACCATCAACCCATAAACAATAAACCCATAAACCATAGACCATAAACCCATTAACCGAAAACCCATAAATCATGAACCCATAAACAATAAACTCATAAACCATGAACCAATAGACCTATAAACCCATAAACCCATTAACGATAAACCCATGAACCATAAACCCATGAACCATAAACCCACAAACAATAAACTCATGAACCATAAACCCGCAAACCATAAACCCATAAAACATAAACCCATAAACCGTAAACCCATAAACCAAAAACCCGCAAACCATAAAACCCATAAACCATAAACCCATAAACCCATAAACCATAAACCCATTTACCCACAAACCATAAACCCCCATAAACCATAAACCCGCAAACCATAAACCCATAAACCATAAACCCATAAACCGTAAACCCATAAACCAAAAACCCATAAACCATAAATCCATAGACCATAAACCCATAAACCTTGAACCCATTAACCATGAACCCATTAACCATAAACCCATTAACCATGAACCCATAAACCAAGAAACCATGTACCCATAAACCATGAAACCATTAACCATAAACTCATTAAACCATAAACTAATAAACCATAAACCCGCAAACCATAAACCCATAAACCATAAACCCATAAACCATAAACCCATAAACCATAAGCCCATGAACACATAAATTATGAACCCATAAACCATAAACCCATAAACCATAAACCCCATACACCATAAACCCATAAACCATAAAACCACAAACCATAAACCCATAAACCATAAACCCATAAACCGTAAACCCATAAAACCAAAAAACCATAAACCATAAACCCATAAACCATAAACCCATAAACCCATAAACCATAAACCCGTTTACCCATAAACCATAAACCCATAAACCATAAACCCATAAACCATAAACCCATAAACCATAAACCCATAAACCATAAACCCGCAAACCATAAACCCATAAACCATAAACCCATAAACCCATAAACCATAAACTTATAAACCATGAACCCATAAACCATAAACCCATAAACCATGAACACATATACCATAAACCCATAAACCATGAACCCATAAACCATGAACCCATAAATTATGAACCTATAAACCATAAACTCATAAACCATAGACCCATGAACCATAAATCATTAACCCATAAACCATGAACCCATAAACCATAAACCCATAAACCACAAACCCCATGAGCCATAGTCCGCAAAAACACAAACCCATAATCCATAAACCTATAAAACATAAGCCCATAAACTACAAACCCATAAACCATAAACCCATAGACCATAAACCCATAAACCTTAAACCCATAAACCATAAACCCATAAACTATAAACCCATAAACCATAAACCCATAAACCATAAACCCATAAACCATAAACCCATAAACCATAAACCCATAAACCATTAACCCATAAACCATGAACACATCAACCATAAACCCATAAACCATAAACCCATAGACCATAAACCCAAAGACCATAAACCGATAACCCATAAACCCCTAACCCGTAAATCATAAATCCGTAAACCATAATCCCATAAACCATAAACCCATAAATCCATGAACCGCAAACCCATAAACCATAAACCCATAAACCCATGAACCATAAACCATAAACCCAAAATCCATAAACCCATTAACCATGAACCTATAAACCATAAACCATAAACCATAAACCCATAAACCCATAACCTATAAACCATAAACCCATGAACCATAAACCCATAAACCATAAACCCATAAACCATAAACCCACAAACCATAAACCCATAAACCATAAACCATAAACCCATAAAACCATAAATCCATAAAACCACAAACACATAAACCCATAAACCATAAACCCATAAACCATAAACCCATGAATCATGAACCATAAACCCATGAACCATAAACCCATAAACCATAAACCTATAAACCATAAACCCATAAACCGTAAACCCATAAACCATAAACCCATAAACCATAAAATATAGACCACACATCTATAAACCCATAAACCATGAACCCTTAAGCCCATTAATTATAAACCATAAACCCATGAACCATAAACCCATAAACCCCGCAAACACATAAACCTATAAACCATAAACTTATAAACCACAAACCCATGAATCATGAACCATAAACCCATAAACCATAAACCCATAAACCATAAACCTATAAACCATAAACCCATAAACCATAAACCCATAAACTATCAAACCATAAATCATAAATAATAAACCCATAAACCTAAAACCCATAAACTTTATACCCATAAACCATAAACACATGAACCCATAAATGATAAACCTATAAACCATAAAACATAAACCATGAACCAATAGACTTATAAACCCATAAACCCATTAACGATAAAATCATAAACCATAAACTCATAAACCAGAAACCCATAAACAATAAACTCATGAACCATAAACCCATAAACCATAAACCCATAAAACATAAACCCCACAAACCATAAACCCACAAACCATAAATCCATTGACCATAAACCCATAAACCTTGAACCCATTAACCATGAACCCATAAACCATAAACCCATTAACCATGAACCCATAAACCAAGAAACCATGTACCCATAAACCATAAAACCATTAACCATAAACTCATTAAACCATAAACTAATAAACCATAAACCCATAAACCATAAACCCATAAACCATAAACCCATAAACCATAAGCCCATGAACACATAAATTATGAACCCATAAACCATAAACCATAAACCCATAAACCATAAACCCATAAACCGTAAACCCATAAACCAAAAACCCATAAACCATAAACCCATAAACCATATACCCATAAACCCATAAACCATAAACCCATTTACCCATAAACCATAAACTCATCAACCCTAAACCCATAAACCATAAACCCATAAACCATAAACCCATAAACCATAAACCCATAAATCCATAAACCATAAACTTATAAACCATGAACCCATAAACCATAAACCCATAAATCCATAAACCATAAACTTATAAACCATGAACCCATAAACCATAAACCCATAAACCATGAACACATAAACCATAAACCATAAACCCATAAACCATACGCAAACCATAAACCCATAAACTCATCAACCCTAAACCCATAAACCATAAACCCATAAACCATAAACCCATAAACCATAAACCCATAAATCCATAAACCATAAACTTATAAACCATGAACCCATAAACCATAAACCCATAAATCCATAAACCATAAACTTATAAACCATGAACCCATAAACCATAAACCCATCAACCATAAACCCATAAACCCATGAACCATAAACCATAAACCCAAAAACCATAAACCCATAAACCATGAACCTATAAACCATAAACCCATAAACCATGAACCCATAAACCATGAACCCATTAACCATAAATCATAAACCCATAAACCATAAACCCATAAACTATAAACCCATAAAGTATAAACCCATACACCATAAACCCATAAACTATAAACCTATAGACCATACATCTATAAACCCATAAACCATAAGCCCATAAACCCATAAATCATAAACCAATAACCCATAAACCATAAACCCATAAACCATAAATCCATGAAACCCGCAAACACATAAACCCAAAACAACAACAAAACAAACCCAAAACCATAAACCCAAAACCATAAACCTATAAACCATAAACCCATAAACCGTAAACCCATAAACCATAAACCCATAAACCATAAAATATAGACCACACATCTATAAACCCATAAACCATGAACACTTAAGCCCATAAATTATAAACCATAAACCCATAAACCATAAACCCATAAACCCCGCAAACACATGAACCTATAAACCATAAACTTATAAACCACAAACCCATGAATCATGAACCATAAACCCATAAACTATAAACCCATAAACCATAAACCTATAAACCATAAACCCATAAACCATAAACCCATAAACTATCAAACCATAAATCATAAATAATAAACCCATAAACCAGAAACCCATAAACTATATACCCATAAACCATAAACACATGAACCCATAAATGATAAACTTATAAACCATAAAACATAAACCATGAACCAATAGACCTATAAACCCATAAAACCCATGAACCAGAAACCCAAAACAATAAACTCATGAACCATAAACCCATAAACCATAAACCCATAAAACATAAACCCACAAACCATAAACCCATAAACCATAAATCATTGACCATAAACCCATAAACCTTGAACCCATTAACCATGAACCCATAAACCATAAACCCATTAACCATGAAACCCATAAACCAAGAAACCATGTACCCATAAACCATAAAACCATTAACCATAAACTCATTAAACCATAAACTAATAAACCATAAACCCATAAACCATAAACCCACAAACCATAAACCATAAACGCATAAACCATAAACCCATAAACCATTAACCAATGAACGATAAACCTATAAACCTTAAACTTGTAAACCATAAACCCATAAACCATAAACCCATAAACCATAAATCCATGAACCATCAACCCATAAACCATAAACCCATAAACCAAAACCCATAAACAATAAACCCATAAACCATAAACCCACAAACAATGAACCCATAAACAATAAACTCATAAACCATAAACCCATAAACCATAAACCCCATGAACAATAAACCTATAAACAATAAATCCATAAACCATAAACCCATAAACCACGAATTCATAAATCATGAACCCATAAACTATGAACTCATAATCCATAAACTCATAAGCAATAAATCACAAACCAACCAAACCAAACCATAACCATAAACCATAAACCATAAACCATAAACCATAAACCATAAAACATAAACCATAAACCCATAAACCCATAAACCATAACCAAAAACATAAACCCATAAACCATAAACCATAAACCCATAAACCATACCCCTAAAAACCATAAACCCATAAAACATTAACTCATGAATCATGAACCACGAATCACAAACTCATAAACCATAAATCATAAACATATAAACCATAAACCCATAAACCTATAAACCATAAACCTATAAACCATAAACCCATAAACCATAAACCCATAAACCATAAACATATAAACCATAAACCCATAAACCTTGAACCCATTAACCATAAACCATAAATCATAAACGCATATACCATAAACCCATAAACCATAAACCCATAAACCATAAACCCATAAACCATAAACCCATAAACCATAAACCCATAATCCATAAACCCAATTAACATAAACCATAAACCATAAACCCATAAAACATAAACCCATAAACCATAAACCCATAAACCATAAAACCCATAAACCATAAACCCATAAACCATAAACCCATAAACCATAAACCCATAAACCATAAACCCATAAACCATGAACCCAAAACCATAAACCATTAACCTAAACCCATAAATCATAAACCATAAACCATAAACCCAAAAACATAAACCATAAACCATAAACTCATAAAACATAAGCCCATAAACCATAAACCCATAAACCATAAACCCCATAAACCATAAACCCATAAATCATAAAGCCATAAACCATAAACCCATCAACATAAACTCATAAACCATAAACTCATAAAACGTAAACCCACAAACCATAAACTCATAAACCATTAATCATAAACCCATAAACCATAAACCCAGAAACCATAAACCTATAAACCATAAACCCATAAACTATAAACACATAAACCATAAACTCATAAACATTAAACCCATAAAGCATAATCCCATAAACCATAACCCATAAACTATAAACCCATAAACCATAAACCCATAAACCCCGCAAACCATAAACCCATAAACTATAAACCCATAAACCATAAACCCCATAATCCATAAACCCATATTCCATAAACATAAACCATAAACCATAAACCATAAACCCATAAACCATAAACCCATAAACCATAAACCATAAACCTCATAAAACATAAACCCATAAACCATAAACTCATAAACCATAAACCATAAACCATAAACCATAAACCCAAAACTATAAACCATAAATCATAAAACCATAAACCATAAACCCATAAACATAAAACCATAAACCCATAAACCATAAACCCATAAACCCATAAATAAACCATAAAACCATAAACCATAAACCATAAAAACCCACCCAAAACATAAACCCGTAAACCATAAACTCATAAAACATAAACCGTAAACCATAAACTCATAAAACCATAAACCATAAACCATAAACCATAAAATCATAAAATTAATCATAAACCCATAAACCATAAATCCTAAACCATAAACCCATGGACCATAAACCCATAAATTATAAACCCATAAACCCATAAACCATAAACCCATAAACCATAAACCCATAAAACATTAACTTATAAATCATAAACCCATAAACCCATAAACACATAAACCATAAATCATAAACCCATAAACCCATAAACCATAAACCAAAACTATAAACTCATAAACCATAAACCATAAACCCATAAACCATAAACCATAAACCAAAACCATAAACAATAAACCAAAACATAAACCTTAAACCCATAAACCATAAACCCAATAAATCATAAACCCATTTACCATAAACCCATAAACCATAAACCCATAAACCATAAACCCATAAAACCATGAATAAACCAAACCATAAACCCATAATCCATAAACCCAATTAACATAAACCTGTAAACCATAAACTCATAAAACATAAACCCATAAACCATAAACCATAAACCATAAACCATAAACCCATAAACCAAACCAAAACCCATAAACCATAAACACATAAACCATAAACCACAAACCATAAACCCATAAACCATAAACCCATAAACCATAAACCCATAAACCATAAACCCATAAATCATAAACCCATTAACCATAGACCCATCAATCATAAACCCATAATTCATAAACCCAATTGACATAAACCCGTAAACCATAAACTCATAAAACATAAGCCCATAAACCATAAACTCATAAACCATAAACCCATTAACCATAAACCCATAAATCATAAACCCAAAATTCATAAACCCAATCAACATAAACCCGTGAACCATAAACTCATAAAACATGAACCCATTAACCATAAACTCATAAACCATTAATCATAAACCCATAAACCATGAACCCGAAAACCATAAACCTATAAACCATAAACCCATAAACTATAAACGCATAAACCATAAACTCATAAACATTAAACGCATAAACCATAAACCCATTAACTATAAACCCATAAACCATTAACCCATAAACCATAAACCCATAAACCATAATCGCTGAAACCATAAACTCATAAACTATAAACCCATAATCCATAAACCCATAATCCATAAACCCAATCAACATAAACCCGTAAACCATAAACTCATAAAACATAAACCCATAAACCATAAACTCATAAACCATTATTCATAAACCCATAAACCATGAACCCAAAAACCATAAACCCATAAACCATAAACCCATAAACTATCGAACCATTAATCATAAATAATAAACCCATAAACCAGAAACCCATAAACTATATACCCATAAACCATAAACACATGAACCCATAAATGATAAACCTATAAACCATAAAACATAAACCCATTAACTATACACCCATTAACCATAAACTATAACCCCATAAACCATAAACCCATAAATCATGAACTCATAAACCATAAACCCATAAACCATGAACCCATAAACCTTAAACCCATAATCCATAAACCCAATTAACATAAACCTGTAAACCATATACTCATAAAACATAAACCCATAAACCATAAACCCATAAACCATAAACCCATAAACCATAAACCCATAAACCATAAAACCATTAACCATAAACCCATAAACCATAAACCCATAAACCATAGACCCATTAACCATAAACCCATAAATCATAAACCCATAATCCATAAACCCAATCAACATAGACCCGTAAACCATAAACTCATAAAACATAAGCCCATAAACCATAAACCCATAAACCATAAACCCATTAACCATAAACCCATAAATCATAAACCCATAAACCATCAACCCATAAACCCCAATCGCTAAAACCATAAACTCATAAACTATAAACCCATAATCCATAAACCTATAATCCATAAACCCATATTCCATAAACACATAAACCATAAACCCATAATCCATAAACCCAATCAACATAAACCCGTAAACCATAAACTCATAAAACATAAACCCATAAACCATAAACTCATAAACCATTAATCATAAACCCATAAACCATAAACCCGAAAACTATAAACCCATAAATCATAAACCCATAAACCCCATAAACCATAAACCCATAAACCATAAACCCATTAACCATAAACCCATAAATCATAAACCCATAATCCATAAACCCAATCAACATAAACCCGTAAACCATAAACTCATGAAACATAAACCCGTAAACCATAAACTCATAAAACATAAACCCATAAACCATAAATTCATATACCATAAACTCATAAACCATTGATCATAAACCCATAAACCATAAACCCGGAAACCATAAACCTATAGACCATAAACCCATAAATCATAAACCCATAAACCCATAAACCATGAACCTATACACCATAAACCCATAAACCATAAACCCATAAAACACTAACTTATAAATCATGAACCCATAAATCATAAGCTTAAAAACCATAAATCATAAACATATAAACCATAAACCCATAAACCCATAAACCATAAACATATAAACCATAAACCCATAAACCTTAAACCCATTAACCATAAACCCATAAATCATAGACCCATATACCATAAACCCATAAACCATAAACCCATAAACCATAAACCCATAAACCATAAACCCATAAACCATAAACCCATAATCCATAAACATAATTAACATAAACCTGTAAACCATAAACTCATGAAACATAAACCCATAAACCATAAACCCATAAACCATAAACCCATAAACCATAAACCCATAAACCATAAACCCATAAACCATAAACCCATAAACCATAAACCCATTAACCATAAACCCAAAAACCATAAACCCATAAACCATAAACCCATAAACCATAAACTCATAAAACATTAACCCATAAACCATAAACTCATAAACCATTAATCATAAACCCATAAACCATAAACCCGAGAACTATAAACCCATAAATCATAAACCCATAAACCATAACCCATTAACCATAAACCCATAAATCATAAACCCATAATCCATAAACCGAATCAACATAAACCCGTAAACCATAAACTCATAAAACATAAACCCGTAAACCGTAATCTCATAAACCATAAACCTATAAACCATAAACCCATAAACTATAAACGCATAAACCATAAACTCATAAACATTAAACCCATAAACCATAAACCCATTAACTATAAACCCATAAACCATTAACCCATAAACCATAAACCCATAAACC
The DNA here is from genome assembly GCA_017163975.1 of Anastatus disparis. Taxonomy (NCBI): domain Eukaryota; kingdom Metazoa; phylum Arthropoda; class Insecta; order Hymenoptera; family Eupelmidae; genus Anastatus; species Anastatus disparis. The sequence continues at coordinate 1,200,284 of JAFFSR010000072.1, forward strand.
ATAATCGCTGAAACCATAAACTCATAAACTATAAACCCATAATCCATAAACCCATAATCCATAAACCCATATTTCATAAACACATAAACCATAAACCCATAATCCATAAACCCAATCAACATAAACCCGTAAACCATAAACTCATAAAACATAAACCCATAAACCATAAACTCATAAACCATTATTCATAAACCCATAAACCATAAACCCGAAAACCATGAACCCATAAATCATAAACCCATAAACCATAAACCCATAAACCATAAACCCATAAACCATAAACCCATTAACCATAAACCCATAAATCATAAACCCATAATCCATAAACCCAATCAACATAAACCCGTAAACCATAAACTCATAAAACATAAACCCATAAACCATAAACTCATAAACCATAAACTCATAAACCATTAATCATAACCCCATAAACCATAAACCCGGAAACCATAAACCTATAAACCATAAACCCATAAACTATAAACTCATAAACCATGAACTCATAAACCTTAAACCTATAAACTATAAACCCATTGAACATAAACCCATAAACCCAAAACCCATAAACCATAAACCCATAAACCATAAACCCATAAATCATAAACTCCTAACCCATAAACCCCTAACCCATAAACCATAAACCCGTGAACCATAATCCCATAAACTATAAACCCATTAATCATAAACCCATAATACTATAAAACATGAACCATAAACCCCTAACCCATAAACCCTTAACCCATAAACCATAAACCCGTTAACCATAACCCCATAAACCATAGACCCATAAATCATAAACCCATAAACCATGAACCCATAAACCATAAACCCATAAACCATGAACCAATAAAACACTGACTCATAAATCATGAACCCATAAATCATAAACTTAAAAACCATAAATCATAAACATATAAACCATAAATCCATAAACCCATTAACCATAAACCCATAATCTATAAACTCATTCAACACAAACCTGTAAACCATAAACTTATAGAACATAAACTCATAAACCATAAACCCATAACCCATAAACCATAAACCATGAATCATAAACCCATAAACCATAAACCCGGAAACCATAAACCTATAAACCATAAACCCATAAACCATAAACTCATCAACCATTAATCCATAAACCTTAAACCCATAAACCATAAACCCATAAACCATAATCGCTAAAACCATAAACTCATAAGCTATAAGCCCATAATCCATAAACCCATAATCCATAAGCCTATATTCCATAAACACATCAACCATAAATCCATAAACCATAAACTCATAAACCATCAACTCAATATCCATAAACCCATAAAACATATACCTGTAAACAATAAATCCATAAACATGAACCCATAAACCATAAACCCATAACCCATAAACCCCTAACCCATAAACCATAAACCCGTAAACCATAATCCCATAAACCATAAACCCATAAATCATAAACCCATAAACCCATAAACCATAAACCCATAAACCATAAACCCATAAACCATAAACCCATAAACCATAAACCCATAAAACATAAACTCATAAATCATGAACCCATGAATCATAAACTCATGAACCATAAATCATAAACATATAAACCATAAGCCTATAAACCCATAAACCATGAACCCATAAACCATAAACCCATACACCATAAACCCGTTAACCATAGACCCATTAATCATAAACCCATAAACAATAAACCAATAAACCATAAACCCATAAACTCATAAACCATAAACACATAAACCATAAACCCCTAAACTATAAACCCGAAATCCATAAACCCAATCAACATAAACCTGTAAACCATAAACTCATAAAACGTAAACCCATAAACCATAAACCCATAACCCATAAACCATTAACCATAAATCATAAACCCATAAACTATAAACCCGAAAACCATAAACCCATAAATCATAAACCCATAATCATAAACCCATAAACCATATACCCATAAACCATAATCCCATAAACCATTAACCTATAAACCATAAACCCATAAACCATAAACCCATAATCCATAAACTTAATCAACATTAACCCGTGACCTATAAACTCATAAAACATAAACCCATAAACCATAAACTTATAAACCATAAACCCATAAATCATTAATTATAAACCTATAAACCATAAACCTATAAACCATAAACCTATAAACCATAAACCCATAAAATATGAACTCATAAACGATAAACCCATAAACCTTAAACCCATAAACCATAAACCCATAAACCATAAACCCATAAACCATAAACCCATAAACCATGAACCCATAAACCATAAGCTTATAAACCATGAACCCATAAACCATGAATCATAAACCCATGAACCATAAACACGGAAACCATAAACCTATAAACCGTAAACCCATAAACCATAAACTCATAAATCATAAACCCATAAACCTTAAACACATTAACCATAAACCCATAAACCATAAACCCATAAACCATAATCGCTAAAATCATAAACTCATAAACTATAAATCCCTAATCCATAAACACATAATCCATAAACCCATATTCCATAAACACATAAACCATAAACCCATAAACCCTAAACTCATGAACCATAAACTTATAATCCATAAACCCATTAAACATAATCCTGTAAACCGTAAATCCATAAAACATGAACCCATAAACCATTAACACATAACCCATAAACCCCTATCCCATAAACCATAAACCCATAAACCATAAACCCATAAACCATGAACCCATAAACCATGAACTTATACACCTAAAACCCATAAACTATAAACCTATATACCATAAACCCATAAATTATAAAACCATAAACCATAAACCCATAAACCATAAACCCATAAACCATAAACCCGTAAACCATGAACCATAAACCCATGAACCATAAACCTATGAACCATAAACCCATGAACCATGAACTATAGACCCATAAACCATAAATTCATAATCTATAAACCATAAATCCATAAACCATAAACCAATAAACTATAAACCATAAATCTTAAACCCATAAACCATAAACCTATAAACTATAAACCCATAAAGTATAAACCTATAAACCATAAACCCAGAAACCATAAACCTATAGACCATACATCCATAAACCTTGAAGCTATAAACCATAAACCTATAAACTATATACCCATAAACCATAAACTCATAAACCCATAAACCATAAACTCATAAACCCATAAACCATAAACCCATAAACCATAAACCCATAAACCATAAACCCATAAACCATGAACTCATAAACCATAAACCCATAATCCATAAACCCAATCAACACAAACCTGTAAACCATAAACTTATAAAACATAAACTATTAAGCCATAAACCCATAACCCATAAACCATGAATCATAAACCCATAAACCATAAACCCGGAAACCATAAACCTATAAACCATAATCCCATAAACTATAAACTCATCAACCATTAATCCATAAACCTTAAACCCATAAACCATAAACCCATAAACCATAATCGCTGAAACCATAAACTCATAAGCTATAAGCCCATAATCCATAAACCCATAATCCATAAGCCTATATTCCATAAACACATGAACCATAAACCCATAAACCATAAACTCATAAACCATCAACTCAATATCCATAAACCCATAAAACATATACCTGTAAACCATAAATCCATAAACATGAACCCATAAGCCATAAACCCATAACCCATAAACCCCTAACCCATAAACCATAAACCCGTAAACCATAATCCCATATACCATAACCCCATAAATCATAAACCCATAAACCCATAAACCATAAACCCATAAACCATAAACCCATAAACCATAAACCCATAAACCATAAACCCGTAAACCATAAACCATAAACCCATGAACCATAAACCTATGAACCATAAACCCATGAACCATGAACTATAGTCCCATAAACCATAAATTCATAATCTATAAACCTATAAACCATAAATCCATAAACCATAAACCAATAAACCATAAAACTATAAACCATAAATCTTAAACCCATGAACCATAAACCCATAAACTATAAACCCATAAAGTATAAACCTATAAACCATAAACCCAGAAACCATAAACCTATAGACCATACATCCATAAACCTTGAATCCATAAACCATAAACCTATAAACTATATACCCATAAACCATAAACTCATAAACCCATGAACCATAAACCCATAAACCATAAACCTATGAAACATAAACCCATAAACCATAAACCCATAAATCATGAACCCATAAACCATAAACCCATAATCCATAAACCCAATCAACACAAACCTGTAAACCATAAACTTATAAAACATAAACTCATAAACCATGAACCCATAACCCATAAACCATAAACCATGAATTATAAACCCATAAACCATAAACCCGGAAACCATAAACCTATAAACCATAAACCCATAAACCATAAACTCATCAACCATTAATCCATGAACCTTAACCCCATAAACCATAAACCCATAAACCATAATCGCTGAAACCATAAACTCATAAGCTATAAGCCCATAATCCATAAACCCATAATCCATAAGCCTATATTCCATAAACACATAAACCATAAACCCATAAACCATAAACTCATAAACCATCAACTCAATATCCATAAACCCATAAAACATATACCTGTAAACCATAAATCCATAAACATGAACCCATAAACCATAAACCCATAACCCATAAACCCCTAACCCATGAACCATAAACCCGTAAACCATAATTTCATATACCATCAACCCATAAATCATAAACCCATAAACCCATAAACTATAAACCCATAAACCATAAACCCATAAACCATAAACCCATAAACCATAAACCCATAAAACATAAACTCATAAATCATGAACCCATAAATCATAAACTCATAAACCATAAATCATAAACATATAAACCATAAGCCTATTAACCCATAAACCATAAACCCATAAACCATAAACCATAAACCCATACACCTCAAACCCGTTAACCATAAACCCATAAATCATAAACCCATAAACAATAAACCCATAAACCATAAACCCATAAACCATAAACCCATAAACTCATAAACCATAAACCCATAAACCATAAACCCATAAACTATAAACCCAAAATCCATAAACCTAATCAACATAAACCTGTAAACCATAAACTCATAAAACGTAAACCCATAAACTATAAACCCATAACCCATAAACCATTAACCATAAATCATAAACCCATGAACCATAAACCCGAAAACCATAAACCCATAAATCATAAACCCATAATCATAAACCCATAAACCATATACCCATAAACCATAATCCCATAAACCATTAACCTATAAACTATAAACCCATAAACCATAAACTCATAAACCATCAACTTAATATCCATAAACCCATAAAACATATACCTGTAAACTATAAATCCATAAACATGAACCCATAAACCATAAACCCATAACCTATAAACCCTAACCCATGAACCATAAACCCGTAAACCATAATCCCATATACCATAAACCCATAAATCATAAACCCATAAACCCATAAACCATAAACCCATAACCCATAAACCCATAAACCATAAACCCATAAACCATAAACCCGTAAACCATAAACCATAAACCCATGAACCATGAACTATAGACCCATAAACCATAAATTCATAATCTATAAACCTATAAACCCATAAACCATAAACCTATAAACCATAAACCCATAAACCATAAACCCATAAACCATAAACCCATAAACCATAAACCCATAATCCATAAACCCAATCAACACAAACCTGTAAACCATAAACTTATAAAACATAAACTTATAAACCATAAACCCATAACCCATAAACTATAAACCATAAATCTTAAACCCATGAACCATAAACCCATAAACTATAAACCCATAAAGTATAAACCTATAAACCATAAACCCAGAAACCATAAACCTATAGACCATACATCCATAAACCTTGAATCCATAAACCATAAACCTATAAACTATATACCCATAAACCATAAACTCATAAACCATAATCCCATAAACCATTAACCTATAAACTATAAACCCATAAACCATAAACTCATAAACCATCAACTTAATATCCATAAACCCATAAAACATATACCTGTAAACTATAAATCCATAAACATGAACCCATAAACCATAAACCCATAACCTATAAACCCCTAACCCATGAACCATAAACCCGTAAACCATAATCCCATATACCATAAACCCATAAATCATAAACCCATAAACCCATAAACCATAAACCCATAACCCATAAACCCATAAACCATAAACCCATAAACCATAAACCCGTAAACCATAAACCATAAACCCATGAACCATGAACTATAGACCCATAAACCATAAATTCATAATCTATAAACCTATAAACCCATAAACCATAAACCTATAAACCATAAACCCATAAACCATAAACCCATAAACCATAAACCCATAAACCATAAACCCATAATCCATAAACCCAATCAACACAAACCTGTAAACCATAAACTTATAAAACATAAACTCATAAACCATAAACCCATAACCCATAAACTATAAACCATAAATCTTAAACCCATGAACCATAAACCCATAAACTATAAACCCATAAAGTATAAACCTATAAACCATAAACCCAGAAACCATAAACCTATAGACCATACATCCATAAACCTTGAATCCATAAACCATAAACCTATAAACTATATACCCATAAACCATAAACTCATAAACCCATAAACCATAAACCCATAAACCATAAACCTATAAACCATAAACCCATAAACCATAAACCCATAAACCATGAACCCATAAACCATAAACCCATAATCCATAAACCCAATCAACACAAACCTGTAAACCATAAACTTATAAAACATAAACTCATAAACCATAAACCCATAACCCATAAACTATAAACCATGAATTATAAACCCATAAACCATAAACCTGAAAACCATAAACCTATAAACCATAAACCCATAAACCATAAACTCATCAACCATTAATCCATGAACCTTAAACCCATAAACCATAAACCCATAAACCATAATCGCTGAAACCATAAACTCATAAGCTATAAGCCCATAATCCATAAACCCATAATCCATAAGCCTATATTCCATAAACACATAAACCATAAACCCATAAACCATAAACTCATAAACCATCAACTCAATATCTATAAACCCATAAAACATATACCTGTAAACCATAAATCCATAAACATGAACCCATAAACCATAAACCCATAATCCATAAACCCCTAACCCATGAACCATAAACCCGTAAACCATAATCCCATATACCATAAACCCATAAATCATAAACCCATAAACCCATAAACCATAAACCCATAAACCATAAACCCATAAACCATAAACCCATAAACCATAAACCCATAAAACATAAACTCATAAATCATGAACCCATAAATCATAAACTCATAAACCATAAATAATAAACATATAAACCATAAGCCTATTAACCCATAAACCATAAACCCATAAACCATAAACCATAAACCCATACACCTTAAACCCGTTAACCATAAACCCATAAATCATAAACCCATAAACAATAAACCCATAAACCATAAACCCATAAACCATAAACCCATAAACTCATAAACCATAAACCCATAAACCATAAACCTATAAACTATAAACCCAAAATCCATAAACCCAATGAACATAAACCTGTAAACCATAAACTCATGAAACGTAAACCCATAAACCATAAACCCATAACCCATAAACCATTAACCATAAATCATAAACCCATAAACCATAAACCCGAAAACCATAAACCCATAAATCATAAACCCATAATCATAAACCCATAAACCATATACCCATAAACCATATACCCATAAACCATAATCCCATAAACATAAACATAAACTAAAAAAACCATAAACCCAAAAAAACCCACATAAACCCAACAAAACCATAACTAAAACCAAAATCCATAAAAGACATAAACCTGAAACCATAAACAGACGAACCCAAAACCATAAACCCATAACCCATAAACCAAACCATAAATCATAAACCCAAAACCATAAACCGAAAACATAAACCCATAATCCATAACCAACCAAACAAACCAAACATAATCAACAAAACCCACATAAACCCATAAACCCATAAACCATAAACCCATAAATCATAAACCCATAATCATAAACCCATAAACCATAAACCCATAATCCATAAACTTAATCAACATTAACCTGTAACCTATAAACTCATAAAACATAAACCCATAAACCAAAAACTCATAAACCATAAACCCATAAATCATTAATCATAAACCTATAAACCATAAACCTATAAACCATAAACCCATAAACCATGAACCCATAAACCATAAACCCATAAACCTTAAACCCGTAAACCATAAACCCATAAACCATAAACCCATAAACCATAAACCCATAAACCATGAACCCATAAACCATAAACTTATAAACCATAAACCCATAAACCATGAATCATAAACCCATAAGCCATAAACACGGAAACCATAAACCTATAAACCATAAACCCATAAACCATAAACTCATAAATCATAAACCCATAAACCTTAAACACATTAACCATAAACCCATAAACCATAAACCCATAAACCATAATCGCTAAAACCATAAACTCATAAACTATAAATCCCTAATCCATAAACACATAATCCATAAACCCATATTCCATAAACACATAAACCAAAAACTCATAAACCCTAAAGTCATAAACCATAAACTTATAATCCATAAACTTATTAAACATAATCCTGTAAACTGTAAATCCATAAAACATGAACCCATAAACCATTAACACATAACCCATAAACCCCTATCCCATAAACTATAAACCCATAAACCATAAACCCATAAACCATGAACCCATAAACCATGAACTTATAAACCTAAAACCCATAAACTATAAACCTATATACCATAAACCCATAAAATATAAAACCATAAACCATAAACCCATAAACCATAAACCCATAAACCATAAATCCATAAGACATAAACCCATAAACCATAAACCCATAAACCATAAACCCGTAAACTATAAACCCATAAATCATAAACCCATAAACCATAAACCCATAAACCATAAACCCATAAAGCATGAACCCATAAACCATAAACTCATAAACCATAAACCCATAAACCACGAATCATTAACCCATAAACCATAAACCCGAAAACCATGAACCTATAAACCATAAACCCATAAACCATAAACTCATAAACCATAAGCTCATAATCCATAAACCCATAAAACATAAACCTGTAAACCATAAATCCATAAACATGAACCCATAAACCATAAACCCATAACCCATAAACCCCTAACCCATAAACCATAAACCTGTAAACCATAATCTTATAAACCATAAACCCATAAACCTTAAACCCGTTAACCATAAACCCATAAATCATAAACCCATAAACCATAAACCCATAAACCATAAATCCATAAACCATAAAACCATTAACCATAAACCATAAGTTCATAAACCATAAACCCGAAAACCATAAACCCATAAACCATAAACTCATAAACCATAAGCTCATAATCCATAAACCCATAAAACATAAACCTGTAAACCATAAATCCATAAACATGAACCCATAAACCATAAACCCATAACCCATAAACCCCTAACCCATAAACCATAAACCTGTAAACCATAATCCCATAATTATAAACCCATAAACCATAAACCCATAAACCATGAACCCATAAACCATAAACTTATAAACCATAAACCCATAAACCATGGATCATAAACCCATAAACCATAAACACGGAAACCATAAACCTATAAACCATAAACCCATAAACCATAAACTCATAAATCATAAACCCATAAACCTTAAACTCATCAACCATAAACCCATAAACCATAAACCCATAAACCATAATCGCTGAAACCATAAACTCATAAACTATAAATCCCTAATCCATAAACACATAATCCATAAACCCATATTTCATAAACGCATAAACCATAAACCCATAAACCCTAAACTCATAAACCATAAACTTATAATCCATAAACTTATTAAACATAATCCTGTAAACCGTAAATCCATAAAACATTAACCCATAAACCATTAACACATAACCCATAAACCCCTATCCCATAAACCATAAACCCATAAACCATGAACCCATAAACCATGAACGTATAAACCTAAAACCCATAAACTATAAACCTATATACCATAAACCCATAACTTATAAAACCATAAACCATAAACCCATAAACCATAAACCCATAAACCATGAACCCATAAACCATAAACCCATAAATCATAAACCCATAAACCATAAACCCATAAACCATAATCCCATAAAGCATGAACCCATAAACCGTAAACTCATGAACAACAAACTTATAAACCACGAATCATTAACCCATAAACCATGAACCCGAAAACCATGAACCTATAAACCATAAACCCATAAACCATAAACTCATGAACCATAAGCTCATAATCCATAAACCCATAAAACATAAACCTGTAAACCATAAATCCATAAACATGAACCCATAAACCATAAACCCATAACCCATAAACCCCTAATTCATAAACCATAAACCTGTAAACCATAATCCCATAAACCATAAACCAATAAACCTTAAACCCGTTAACCATAAACCCATAAATCATAAACCCATAAACCATAAACCCATAAACCATGAACCCATAAACCATAAAACCATTAACCATAAATCATAAGTTCATAAACCATAAACCCGAAAACCATAAGCCCATAAACCATAAACCCATAAACCATGAACCCATAAAACATAAACTCATAAATCATGAACCCATAAATCATAAACTCATAAACCATAAATCATAAACATATAAACCATAAGCCTATAAACCCATAAACCATAAACCCATAAACCATAAACCATAAACCCATACACCCTAAACCCGTTAACCATAAACCCATAAATCATAAACCCATAAACAATAAACCCATAAACCATAAACCCATAAACCATAAACCCATAAACTCATAAACCATAAACCCATAAACCATAAACCCATAAACCATAAACCCATAAACTATAAACCCAGAATCCATAAACCCAATCAACATAAACCTGTAAACCATAAACTCATAAAACGTAAACCCATAAACCATAAACCCATAACCCATAAACCATTAACCATAAATCATAAACCATAAACCATAAACCCGAAAACCATAAACCCATAAATCATAAACCCATAATCATAAACCCATAAACCATATACCCATAAACCATAATCCCATAATCCATAAACTTAATCAACATTAACCCGTAACCTATAAACTCATAAAACATAAACCCATAAACCATAAACCCATAAATCATTAATCATAAACCTATAAACCATAAACCTATAAACCATAAACCCATAAACCATGAACTCATAAACCATAAACTTAATCAACATTAACCCGTAACCTATAAACTCATAAAACATAAACCCATAAACCATAAACCCATAAATCATTAATCATAAACCTATAAACCATAAACCTATAAACCATAAACCCATAAACCATGAACTCATAAACCATAAACCCATAAACCTCAAACCCATAAACCATAAACCCATAAACCATAAACCCATAAACCATAAACCCATAAACCATGAACCCATAAACCATAAACTTATAAACCATGAACCCATAAACCATGAATCATAAACCCATAAACCATAAACACGGGAAACCATAAACCTATAAACCATAAACCCATAAACCATAAACTCATAAATCATAAACCCATAAACCTTAAACACATTAACCATAAACCCATAAACCATAAACCCATAAACCATAATCGCTAAAACCATAAACTCATAAACTATAAATCCCTAATCCATAAACACATAATCCATAAACCCATATTCCATAAACACATAAACCAAAAACCCATAAACCCTAAACTCATAAACCATAAACTTATAATCCATAAACCCATTAAACATAATCCTGTAAACTGTAAATCCATAAAACATGAACCCATAAACCATTAACACATAACCCATAAACCCCTATCCCATAAACTATAAACCCATAAACCATAAACCCATAAACCATGAACCCATAAACCTTAAACACATTAACCATAAACCCATAAACCATAAACCCATAAACCATAATCGCTAAAACCATAAACTCATAAACTATAAATCCCTAATCCATAAACACATAATCCATAAACCCATATTCCATAAACACATAAACCATAAACCCATAAACCCTAAACTCATAAACCATAAACCTATAAACCATAAACCCATAAACCATAAACCCATAATCCATAAACTTAATCAACATTAACCCGTAACCTATAAACTCATAAAACATAAACCCATAAACCATAAACCCATAAATCATTAATCATAAACCTATAAACCATAAACCTATAAACCATAAACCCATAAACCATGAACTCATAAACCATAAACCCATAAACCTCAAACCCATAAACCATAAACCCATAAACCATAAACCCATAAACCATAAACCCATAAACCATGAACCCATAAACCATAAACTTATAAACCATGAACCCATAAACCATGAATCATAAACCCATAAACCATAAACACGGAAACCATAAACCTATAAACCATAAACCCATAAACCATAAACTCATAAATCATAAACCCATAAACCTTAAATACATTAACCATAAACCCATAAACCATAAACCCATAAACCATAATCGCTAAAACCATAAACTCATAAACTATAAATCCCTAATCCATAAACACATAATCCATAAACCCATATTCCATAAACACATAAACCATAAACCCATAAACCCTAAACTCATAAACCATAAACTTATAATCCATAAACCCATTAAACATAATCCTGTAAACTGTAAATCCATAAAACATGAACCCATAAACCATTAACACATAACCCATAAACCCCTATCCCATAAACTATAAACCCATAAACCATAAACCCATAAACCATGAACCCATAAACCATGAACTTATAAACCTAAAACCCATAAACTATAAACCTATATACCATAAACCCATAAATTATAAAACCATAAACCATAAACCCATAAACCATAAACCCATAAACCATAAACCCATAAACCATAAACCCGTAAACTATAAATCCATAAATCATAAACCCATAAACCATAAACCCATAAACCATAAACCCATAAAGCATGAACCCATAAACCATAAACTCATGAACCATAAACCCATAAACCATGAATCATAAACCCATAAACCATAAACCCGAAAACCATGAACCTATAAACCATAAACCCATAAACCATAAACTCATAAACCATAAACTCATAATCAATAAACCCATAAAACATAAACCTGTAAACCATAAATCCATAAACATGAACCTATAAACCATAAACCCATAACCCATAAACCCCTAACCCATAAACCATAAACCTGTAAACCATAATCCCATAAACCATAAACCCATAAACCTTAAACCCGTTAACCATAAACCCATAAATCATAAACCCATAAACCATAAACCCATAAACCATGAACCCATAAACCATAAAACCATTAACCATAAATCATAAGTTCACAAACCATAAACCCGAAAACCATAAACCCATAAATCATAAACCCATAAACCATAAACCCATAAACCATATACCCATAAACCATAAACCTATAAACCATAAACCTATAAAACATAAACCCATAAACCATAAACTCATAACCCATAAACCATTAACCGAAAATCATAAGTCCATAAACTATAAACCCGAAAACCATAAACCCATAAATCATAAACCCATAAACCATAAACCCATATACCATATACCCATAAACCATAAACCCGAAAACCATAAACCCATAAATCATAAACCCATCAACCATAAACCCATAAACCATAAACCCATAAACGCATAAACTATAAACCTATAAACCGTAAACCCTTAAACCTTAAACCCATTAACCATAAACCCATAAACCATAAACCCATAAACCATAAACCCATAAACCATAAACTCATAAATCATGAACCCATAAACCATAAACTCATAAACCATAAACCCGTAAACCCATAAACCATAAACCCGTAATCCATAAACCCATAAACCATAAACCCATAAACCATAAACCCATAAACCATAAACCCATAAACCTTAAACCCATAAACCATAAACCCATAAACCATAAACCCATAAACCATAAACCCATAAACCATAAACCCATAAACCATAAACCCATAAACCATAAACCCATAAACCATAAACCCATAAACCATAAACCCATAAACCATAAACCCATAAACCATATACCCATAAACCATAAACCCATAAACCATAAACCCATAAACCATAAACCCATAAACCATAAACCTATAGTTCATAAACACATAAACCATAAACCCATGAACTATAAACCCATAAAACATCAACCCATAAATCATGAACCCATAAACCATAAACTCATAAGCCATCAATCATAATCCTATAAACCATAAACCGATAAATCTTAAACCCATAGACCATAAACCCATAAACCTGAAACCCATAAAACATAAACCCATAAAACATAAACCCATAAACCATAAACCCATAAACCATAAACCCATAAACCATAAACCTAGAAACTATTAACCCATAAACTATAAATCCATGAACTATGAAACCCATTTACTATAAATCCATAAACCATTATCCCATAAACCATTATCCCATAAACCCATCAACCATAAACGATATAAACCCACAAACCATATAACCATAAGTACATTATAAAGCGGTACACTATATAGACCTATAGGAATTATTCATTATGATTAATCACGTTATCGATTATAGTAGGGCGAAATCAATATAATTAACTATAATCATTACTTATAATATACTGTAATCCTTAATATAGTTTGACTACATAATAATTGTCATCTTTGATTATAGTGGCGCGAAAATACTATAAGAAACTATACTTTATTTTTGGGGGATTTATAAGTGGTATATGAATTTTACCCAACAACTTTTCACTTCTTGATAAGCGTCGCCGCTCTAATTACATTCTATTGTTTTTTGACACTGTACTTAATTTTAGTTTGACTCTACATGTTTGTGTAGTATCTCATATAGAAATTATATTTCTTTATAACAGTTTTATTTTGTACTACGAAAATGATATATTGTTTACTAGGAATGTATTCTTATAATAATTACTTATTTCGATCAATAGAAAGAAAAAGATTAAAAAGAAAGATTAGGTATTTATGCTATATTATGTGCAAATTTTTTATGAATATTTGTTAGTTTATATAAAAAAATTCTTGTAATCTTATGAATTTCAGATAATCAATTGGAAATGTAGTAAACTGTATTATATTGTTTTGCCTGAAGAGAGTCATTTTTTAAATATGACTGAAACGTTGCAAGTTTAATTTATAATAAATTTATTGACAGTAAAAGTTGTTTTAATCATTAAAATACAATCACTAATTGACTGTCGTTAGAATCAACAAAATAATTTATACTTCATTACTATAATACTACTACACTCTTTAGCTATAGTTTACTACGGTTATTGATTATAGTTTTTTTCTGTAAGGGTTATTTCTTTGCAAAAACTAATGATTGTAGCAAAAAATAAAGAGATAGCCCCATCTTGTATCATAAAAAGCAATATTCTCTTCGATTGGGAAAAATTATTTTTATCGATTCGTTTTGAAGAAAACCTTAAAAAACTTAAAAAATATAGGTTAGGATGGACAATTCAGTTTTTAAAGATTTTTTTGAAAACGAAGAGAAAAAAATAATTTTTCCTCATAAAAGCAAATCTAGCTTTTTATTATACAAGACGGGACTTTCTTCTTATTTTTTGCTACAATTATTAATTTTTGTAAAAAAAATCAATTCTTTGATTAGAAAAGGACAGATATACCCGACCTCCTCTTAATAAATATCCAGATTAAATTTGATGATTTGGATTAATATAATATTCTGCTATCGGCTCACATATTCGGATTTTATATTCTAAAATTTTACCAACGTAAAATTTCAGTGACATTTGTAATATTCCGATACTTTATTCCAATTGTATTCAAGTTTTTTGTCATTCTCCCCAATGTATCAATTAATAATATTCTTTTTTTTTTTTTTTTTTTTTCATCGAGAATGGTCCATGTATGAAAAATGTTTTTTGTTGATTATTTATTATTTGTTCAAAAATATTTTTTTACCGTTATTTAATTTTTTACACATTTTATTAAATTTTTCTTTACTAAAATTCATAACTTCATCATTAATTTTTTCATTTTCTTCAACATATGTTATATTTGGTTCTGGCAAACCAAAATTTTTACATGACATATCTTTTAAATTTAATATTTGGTTTATATGTGATAAGGCTTTATTTTCTTTTTTTTTTTTTAAATCTTGTGTAAAAAATTTTTTATATTTGTCCCAAATAATTTTACCTTAAATATTTTCACATAATAAAAAACATGCAAAAAATTAACGTAATTATGTTGGTTACATAACTTGACATGCTTCTCCAAAAATATAATAAATCTGATTTCCGTGTTCAATTAAATTTATTGTTAAAGCTGTTTCTTTATAAGTATTTTAAGGGGGATCAGCATACCGCCATAGAGTTCTACCTTATCTACATTTCAATTATGCATTTTAATAAATATTTAACTATTAATGACTGAAATTGATAGAAGAGGCACATTCTTAACATTCTAAAGAATTGATTGCAATGTTAAACGACAGTATAAAAGTGAAAATGAAGACGAAAACTGCTTAATACGATTAAATTTCCAATGTAGTTATGAATAATCGTATTTTGCAGTTTTCGTCTCTATTTTCACTTTTATACTGTCTCTTAACATTGCAATCAATTCTTTAGAATGTTAAAAATGTGCCTCTTCTATGAATTTCAGTCGTAAATAGTTAAATTTGTATTAAAATGCAAAATTCAAATGTAGATAAGGTAGAATCCTATGCCGGTATGCGGATACCCCTTAAGTTACATTTTCATGAGTTCGTAAATCCTTTTAAGATGTTGCACCTTTTATTCTATTTAATGTTAATTTAAGAGAAACGTTCACTATCTTTTGGAGATTCTATATTTAATCTACCAATAGCTATATTTTTCCTATTTTTTTTATCGTTTTATCCAAGATTTCGTGTTAGAATTAAAAATATTATATTGCGTTATGTTAACATATTTAATTTTTTTAGCAAAATCATTTTTTTATTTGAATTAAACCATGCCGTTAACGTTATCTCGTATTTATTTAATGCCGAATGTATATCATTTTCATCGAAATTTATTTTTTGTTGATTTTCTGTATGAATACTTAATTTTATTGTTAAGTAACGAAATTTTTAATTTCGAAATTTTTAATTTCTTTTTTTGTTTTTGCACATCATAATTTGTGGGCTGGCTTCGGATCAAAAGATCTAAGCTCATCATCTTGGTCAACCAATGGCGGCGTCTTTTTCTCTCCTTCACTTTCTCCAAACACACGAGTACAGGGAAGGCACGGAAGAGAGAGAAGCTAATCAGTAGCCAAGACACTAATAAGCAAGCGAGAACGAACATCAAGCGAAAAAATAGTAGCATTAGCCTCGGGCCTGACAGAGTGAGAGTTTTTCTAACTGTCGAGGGCTTGAAGCTTGACTTTAAGGAAGGAAAAGTCTGTCTCGTGTACGGCAAGCCGGCGGCAAGTTCGACCGGCCCTTGGCCTCTGTGCCATAGGTCTGCAAAATCTTAGAAACTTTTGTTGTTTCTATTTCAATTTTTCTTTTATCCATTTCAAGGATTAATACCATTATACTTTGTGGATTCAATAAAATCATAATCGGTTTTAATTCGTTGTTAATGGGCCATAACGCGAGTTTCCCGGGGAACGAAAAGTGAGAGTTAAGTATTTTCTTAAACGTGGATGCTGTACACGGATTCACGATAGAGAGACTGGCGGAGACCGAGGGGCTCTACAATCGGCAATGCTGCTTAGCCGATCCAGGGGAGAAAGCCACCAGACTGTGAAGATAAGTGATTTAGTTTTTCCAACCTAAAATTTAATTTGAAGTCTTAGTCATTTATAGTAAGCTGTAATCAGAGTTAACTTAATAGTTGTCAAACATTTATTTAACGTAAAAAATTAAAAATTGAAATAAAATTATCAGTAAGAGTTGAGCGTTGACAGGGGGGATGCAAAATTTTGTACATCGTTATATTGTCGGTGAGTTTAAAAGTTAAAATTAACACGAGTACGTAAAAGATCACCATGCGGTACATAAAATATCTAAAACTACAGCTTTTGTTGTTAAACAAAAAACATCAAATTTCGTAAGCCGATTTGTGATTATAATTGAAAGGAAGAACTAAAATTCAAATTTAAATAGTTTATTTTTCTTACTGCAACCCACATCCCGAGACTTTAAAAAAAATATAGTGTTAGATTTCTTTGATTAGAGCGGATCGAAAAAAATTAAAATAGTTTTAAGCCGGTTTTTCTGACTTTCATCAAAAATTTGGAAAAACCCGGCTCAACAGTTGGCGCCCAGAAACGTAGGAGCCATCGGTCAAGGAATGACCGGAATTTCGCACAAAAGCCATGCAAAATTTAGGTTATTTTGCTTAAATACGAACTCAAAAGAGTTTAACGGTGAGCGCTTTGACCCGACGAAAAGGAAATGTGAAAATAAGTGTCTCTCTTAACGGGTCTTATACTCAAGTTTACGATTAATTTATTTTTATTGTTTTTCTTCAATTTAAATAGAAGCTAAATTTTTAGGACGACATAACTGAAAAATCATGATAAAAATTTTATTTGATTTCATGCAAAGACAATGTTAGATAATTCATATCGAAGGCAGTTTAAATATGATTAAATATAGGAAAAAAAAAGAATTTATTTTTCAAAAGAATTAATGAAGTGAATTTGTTTGAAAAAAAAAATTTGTTGAAGTAATAAAAGAAATTTTTTTCTCATGAAAATGCGGGGGGTTAGCTTTCACCTTTCTCCCTGTAAAATTTAGGATGATTGAGGGATTAAGATAATCTGTAATAGTGTAGAATCTTAATATTGCTTGTTTTCAAAAGTAACTATTGTTGCGGTTGTAAACAAGGGTAGATAAACAGAGAAGCAAAACATGACTCATAAGGTTATTTGAAACGAAAATGACCAAAAATAACGTACTATTTAAAAAACAATTTAATATGCAGCCAGCTTAGAAAATAAATTTGTACCTGATTCATTTAGAAAAAATTTCCCATCAATATTTCCATAAAAACATTTCATCCTTCGATTTAACATTTAAACATAGAATTTTATACATTTGCAAATGTTTCTAACTAAAAATTTGGAAAATTTAGACATATAGTTATACAAATTTTTACAAGTTAAATAACTGACGTGAACAATAAATGTAATGATTAAAAAAATGAATTCAAATTGTAAACTACGTTTTTAATATTAGAGATAAAATATAGCATAGTTTTCATAAACAGCAGCAATGTCCGTCTTGCCCTATACGCATACTTTGAGAAAAATATAAAATCTTTGGAAGTTTGCAGTGTCCGCTCTTGAGGGTAATATAGAATGTGCAACGGATGGTCATTGTTGAGGCAAAGCGCTCCAACAAAGAAGGACGAGACTCGAGCCATCTTTTATATCCGGTGCTCTGTTCGCCTTGTGCCTTTCCCCTACAATTCTTATTCTCTGCTTGACCGTGGTGACTGCCTTTCCGATCCTGACGAGTTCAACTTTTTCTTACAGATGGATACAGTGTTTTTGTATACAGAGATTTTCTTTTTTAGTTGAAGTTAAATTAAAAAGTTTTTTTTGTAAAATGTCATATAAAGGTTTCTTAATAATAAGAATGAGAGCGGTTCTGTACTTCCATCCAACAGTTAATCGGCCTATCACGCTTGTTTTTTATTCAGCAACAGCCAAAAAGGGATTTTGTAAGTATATTTTTTAAAAGTGCGAATCGTCTTGCATTTAGAAGTGTACGTTTTTCTCTGAGATGTTTGTATTCATCAGGTTTTTCTTTCTTTTTTCTTCCTGCGTTTTCTCAGGTATAAGTGCATATTAATAGAAGTAAAATCGAAAAAGTTTTTCTTTTTTTGTTTTTATAAAAATATTTAACGCAATATAAGGTAGACTTGCGCTATAACATAGATAGAATATAGTTATTTTTATGAAAAAAAAAGGATCAGTGCGTGAGTGTTTAGTGAAAATTTGCATATTAAAACGGGCAAAGTTCCTCATTCAGTAGTTTTTCATACGACTCATGAAAACGGGGGGAGAGAAATTCCGGGAAGTGAGCATTGCCCGGCGCTTCGGTTGATCGTCTCTTTTTCTCGCTCTTACTGGTAGCTGCATTAGAAGTCGCGCACGGTCCAACGGAACGGAAATTTTTATACACAAAAGAAAAAAAAAGAAAGTAAAAGAAAGCCTAACAAATAGAAGTGTTTAATAAAAATAAATATACATATATATTTTCATGGTTAGAAGTGCGCGTGTAAATATTCGTATATAGACGTTAACGCATACATAGATATACGTATATATTTTCATGATTGGAAAGGCGCCTGGAGATATTCGTACATAGACGTTAACGCATACATACATATACGTATATATTTTCATGATTAGAAGTGCGCGTGTAGATATTCGTACATAGACGTTAACGCATACATACATATACGTATATATTTTCATGATTAGAAGTGCGCGTGTAGATATTCGTATATAGACGTTAATGCATACATAGACATACGTATATTATATATATATATATATATATATATATATATATATATATATATATATATATATATATATATATATATACATATATAATTTTACGATTAAAAGTGCGTGTATAAATGTATGCATATAGACGAGAATATATACATGTAAAATTAGTTATACAGAGACATATCTAAAGACATATAGATGCATATTAACGGAACAGTATATGTACCGACATATAGAGCAATAATTAATTCGCGCTTAGTTTTTTTTAGCTTCTCTCTCTCAATAAATGGAAAGTATCGTTTTTTTACTAGATCTGACAAATTTGTTAAATGATTAATCAGTAAGAAAGTAAAACAAATAACATAAAACGCTTATTTAAAAAGAAAATAACCAAATTTAATATTGTTAAATCGTCGACACGCTAGAGGATGCTGCGTACGCGCGCGTGATCACCTCTCTCGCAAAAACAGTGTAATCGCGTTCGTCATACTTATGTGAGAGTGTAGGCGTACAAGGTGTTCGATACGTAAAAGTGATTATCTGAATTTTTTTTGCTATTGTTCCATTGCACAGAACTTGTTGTACGGTCGCGTGTACATAGAACTATTATTTCTTTTAGAGATATATGTATACTGACAATACATATGCAGACGTATTAAATGATAAAGATTATAAACAAAGCCTAAATTTGTTCAGATTTCTTTGGGACAGTACAAAATCTGCGTCAACTTGTTTTATGGTTACGCATAAAAGTACTAAAAATATCTTTGTGATTTTTTTCTCTTAAATTAATGTATTACACTGTGTAAATTCGTTGTAGAGTTTCACATAAATGTAAATACAAATATATATAGAAGTTATTTTTATTCTTTTTCAGAGGTGTAGCTAAGATGAGCTTGAAAAAATCCTCTGAGAAATCTTGTCCTTATAAAAACCCTAATGAACAAGGTAATTTTTTATCTTCTATGTCCAATTGAGCAATTAAATATATGGAAATTAGATAGTAGATTCACGTTATTAACATTTATAGACGTTGTAAAACCAAGTAAAAGATATAAGTATAATTCTAAAACATTGTTCAGAATATAGAAGAGTCAGACGCTGGCCGCAGCTGCACCCTACCCTTCGTCCTAGTTCCACTTTCGGAGAGGATAAAAAGAGACCTGTTAGACGGCCTGAGACAGCTGGAGGGTATAATTGGCCAACATGATAAGGGGAAGGGAGGCGCAAAACGCGGAAATGAAAGAAGTAGCAGACACGCTCTTGAAAACCACCCAAAATCTCCTCGATCTGGAAAGGAAGAAAAATAGATGTGCAGAGGTAACGTTTCCAAATGCGATAAAAGCAGTTTCGGTGGGATACACACCCACAGGATATATTCTGTGGCACTCTAAAACCAGGAAGTTCATCAATTTTAGAAATGTAAGATGTAATGAGAAGGTACTATATAAAGATGTATATAAACAAGACCAGAAAACTCTAGAAGTTGAGGATGTTGAATATAACGAAACTGAAGAGGTCAAGGAAGAATCAGAAGTTGAAAAAAAAGATCCTTCAACACAACATGAGACATCAGAGGTAAAAGAAGTTGCTATTGAAAAACATGGGAGAACCAAGATGTTTTCGAGCAATGAATATACTTCGAGATAGACCAAATAGATGTATCAAAATCAGTCAAACTGAGTACACTGAGAAAATACTGGAAAGGTTTAATATGGAAGAGTGCAATACTCATTCTACACCGATGATCACAAGGCAGGTCAAAAATCGAGAGACTAGGAAACTAGAAGAAGATGAATGCACAGAAGAAGTAAAAAAGACTGTGTTATTCAGAGAAGCCATAGGAACTCTGCTGTACCAGGCTGGGACTACAAGACCGGATATAGCTTACGCAGTCAACTACCTATCAAGAAAACAAACAAAATCCACAGAAGACGACTGGAAAGAAGTTAAGAGGATATTCAGACATCTCAGAGGTACAACCAACCTGGGGTTAACATACACTGGAAAAGGTAACAAACTAGAAGCTATGACCGATGCCAGCTTCAGAAACTAGCAAGACTCATCTTCAACCGGAGGTTTTATAATTAAATTATTTGATGACACCATAACCTGGAGAAGTCACAAACAGAAGTATGTAACTTTCTCGACATGCCAGGCAGAGTATCTGGCTATGAGTGATGCCTGCCAAGAACTTGTGTCAATCGACAAAGCTACACGTGACATCATCGGTATAACTTTCTATCTAGTAACTATTTGGTGCGACAATAAATCAGCTGAAGACTGCACACAAACGGACGGTTGCCACAGGCTGGAAAATTTCGATGAAGATGTATCCACTATAAAACATAAATTAGAAGTCGGAGAACAGACAGGCAGTAAAAGTCACATGGCTACCACACACGGTGACTATATGAATTCATGCATGTTGGATGGTAAAATCATAGTGAAATGGATCTCTACAAACGAGAATGAAGCTGATATTATAACGAAACCTTTAGCAAGAGACATACATATATACTTCAGAGATAAAATATTGAGACAAGCCTAATTTGGATTGAATGTCTTGCCTTAAAATAGTTTAATACATCTATTAACATTTGTTAGCATAAAAAAAAAAATTTTTTTTTATAAATGTAAAAGATAGAAGATAAATAACATTATTCTTAGATAGAACAAGTCATAAATATGGCAATTTTATTTTTTTTCAGATGGATGTAAACCTGCTGAGAATAAGGAGTAGTAGAAGGATTTGTTGGAGGAAGGGAGTGTTGAGGCAAAGCGCCCCAATAAAGAAGGATGAGACCCAGGTGCCACCTTTTATATTCCACGCTCTATTCGCCTTGTACCTCTCCTTTACAATTCTCATTCTCTGCTTGACCGTGGTGACTGCCTTCCCGATCCTGACAAGTTCAACTTTTTCTTACAGATAGATACGGTGCTTTTGTATACAGATATTTTCTTTTTTAGTTAAAGTTAAATTATAAAGTTTCTTTTTTCTGTAAAATGTTAAATAAAATTTTCTTAATAATAAGAACAAGAGCTGTTCTGTACTTCCATCCAACAGTCATAAACAAAATTCACAAAGTGTTTTGCTTCTTTATCTTTTGTAAGAAAAAAGAAAAGGGAAGAAAAATATAATAATACATAGCTGAAAAAGCGAGATATGCTAAAAGGACTAATTTCCTACGAATTGGTTATTGTTTAAAATTGATAAATTTATTAATATCCTGTTGCTTTCTTGAAAGTTTTAAAATCATTTTTTTTCTCATAATAAAACCCCAAAATTTTGAAAAAAGTTTTTTTTTTTCTACATTTTTGGAATTTTTAGTTAAGTTTTGCAATTTTATTTAATTTTACTATTTTGAAAGTCTTTCGTTGTAATTATTATCTTCAATATTTCAAGTAAAAATAGGGAATACGTTGAAATAAAGAATATCCAACCATTCAGAGTGTAATTAAATAGAGTGTCTTTTGTTATTTAAAATAAAAAAAATTCAGCAATTTCATTATAATTATATAATGAGTTTATTAATATTCCTATGAGAATCAAAACAACATTTTTAAAATATTCATGTAAATAAAATTATTTAGTAAATCGAATAAAGTGGAAGAGCAGGGCACCAAGGATATTACTATCTCAGTGACGCGATAACCATGTGACTTCTATTCGTGCTATGTGCAATGCAAGCAAACGCGAACACTGAAACGAGGGATCAGTAGGCCCATCGCTCGTTTTAGCCGGAAGCAATGGATCGTCAAGAATAGGCCGTGAATAACAGAAGAGGAAAGAACAAATAGTGATTTCCTCTCGTTTTGAAAAAAAACCTTTTATTTAAAAAAAAAAAAAAAATACATATAAATTCAAAGAGAGGCAGAACACAATTTTTGCATTCATTGCAAGGAGATTTTTCTGACAATTTTAAAACATAAATAACTAACTCTAAAATTCAGGATTAAATATTTATATAATATAACTTTACTTTTAAAATGAGAATCACACCACGGTAAATAACAATTTGAACATTAGAACAAAATAACCTGATAGAAAATTCCATTTCTCCAGAAATTTTTTTATTATTTATTTGATAATGTGATTAGTTTACATAAAGAAGTATTAATTCTCAAAAATTTTGCAACAATTACGAAAGGAGTAAATAAAAGCTGTTGCTTGAGAGATGTATTCAAGCTATAACTCCAAATTTGACATATTAGCTGGTTTAAAATAAAGGAAAAAAAAAGACAAAATCTTCTTAATTTCGGATAAAAAGAGGAAGAAGTGAAATTAAGCAGTATTCCTAATTTTCAATAAATAAATAATGGAGGGTCGTAGGACGCGTGCATCACATTGTTTCATTGTTTAAAGAATCAAATTTAAGAATGATTTTGGCTAAATCAAAGCAAGCTGGAATGAAAATTTTCTGACATAAACTATTAACCTATAAATTAATATACATATTAGTTTAAAATCAACACCTTGCTGGAATCTTTGTAATTGATGCTGTTGGAATAATAATTAATAATGTTCGTTATTCGAATTAGTTTAGAGGCACATTAAAAAAAACCTAATATGTTAATATATTCTCACAGAATGTAAACGTGGTTAGAGTTTAAATTTTCTATATCTGTTAACGTAAAATATAATGTGTCAGCATCAACTGTTTAAGTAATTTAATATCTTAAAAGAAAGCGATAATAAGTGTTATAAAGTTATATTTCATAATACTCGGTACTGTGTAACTAAGCACACAAATTTAAAATTAAACTCTTAAAAGTCACATCCTTGAAAGAAAATTAGAAATTGTTGCGCAACGACTCAGCAAAGTCTTTGTATGATACCAGAAAGAAAGGAAAAATATAACACCTAATACAACGGAACTTAAAATACAATGCGTCCTTCACCAAAACCTTTTTCCTTATGACATCATGAAACTTCTAAGACCATGTGCCAAGCATGCGCATGGTGGTATGGGTACTCAATCTATGCAAACTAAACAGTCATTGAATTGTAAAAAACAAAAAATCTAAATACAAAATTTAAATAGATTTTTCACTTTCTCGTAAAAATAATTGTTATACTTCATATTTTATTTCCTTTCCATAATAGTTCTTTGACATAAATTACCATTACGTAACTAAATAAATTTATAATTTTTTGATATTAAACGAATCGGGGAGTACGGTATAAGCGCTTTTGTATTTTGTTTCCACAAAAAAAAAAATTTTGCTGTTTCTAAGTACATTAAACATTGGTACATTGAACCTTTGCCTTGCAGTTGGGAAATCTCTGGTAAAAACAATTGGATAAAGATTTCTTTACTATTAATGAAAATTTTAAAAAAATGAAATAAAATTTTTTATTAATTCTGTTTTTGATTTTTATTAAAAATTTTTTGTTGTTTTTTAAGGGCACAAAACACCTTTTTTCGGTCCCACCATCGAATTTGGGTTTATTGCTTTTTTTATACGAAATTTACTGTAGAATAAGCTCCAACAAGTTTTTTTGCTCTAACGAGCTCAAGCCCAATCATGAGAAGCTTCAGTCTAACTTCGACAACTTAAGGAGCGAATTGTCTTTCATAAGAGATGAACAGGGAGCCATCAAGCAACTTGTTGATCAGCACAAGACTGACATTGCTGCAATCTGATCCGACCTGGTGAGGCACAGCAGAGCTGACTACTTTGACTACTGCGAGATTTTGATTTCTGGTATTCCTCTTTCAGTCGCATGCTCGGATCGTGAGGTGACTAAGGTCGTCTGTGAAGCCATTGGCGTGGATTATCAGCCAGCCCTCTTTGAAGGCGTTCGCGAGTGGCTTCCGCCAAGACCTCCATCTGTGGATGCGTCTATGGAAGTAGATGGTGGATCTTCTGCCCAGGATGTCCCTTCCAACTCACGCTCGTTCGTATTTAAATGTATACCGGGTAATCTTCGGGATGCAATTATGATTGCAGCAAGTAAGATTCGTCACAAGACTGCACAGCAACTGTTCGGCTGTGGCAGTGATGAAAGGGTGTTTTTGAGAGCCCTATGGCCGAAGGACATTTATGACCTCCTCAGAAAGGCCCATACGGTGTCTAGGGACAAGGGGATTCCGAAGCCATTCGTTAAGAACTTGACAGTTTTCCTGAAAAAGTCAGCTAAATCTGCACCAATTCCGATCATGAGGGAGGCTGATTTAGATTCTTTTAGGTCCCTAAAAAAATCATGACTCAACATTGGGTCACATCTTCATTTAACATCAGCTAATTAGTTCGATCACCCTTCTTCTTCTCTGGTTGATCATGAGGCTCGTATCTCTGGCAGCATATCGGTGGCTCATATTAATGTCAATAGACTGAAGACTCACTTTTCTCTTGTTGAGGCTCGTTGCTCAGAGAAAAACTACGATATTCTTGCCATCTCTGAGTCTTTTTTGACTGATCTCGACAGCGATGATGTTCTTGGTATTCAGGGCTACAATCTCTTCAGATTGGACAGGGTTGGTAAGGAGGGTGGCGGAGTCGCTGCCTACGTACGAGAGGAATTCCGGATCAGAGTAATTTACCATTTCGATCCTAACTTTGACAACTCGCCCGAATTTCTCCTGTCAGATGTTACGATTGGTTCGGAAATTCTTCTTTTCGGTGTAGTTTACGCACGTCCCAAGGCGACCTATCCTACTGATCTATTCGCCATTCTTAATGAAATTTCTCCTCGTTATAAGAATATAATCCTTACTGGTGACTTCAACATCAAGCTGGCCGCTGACTATCATGCGTCCAGATTTCTTCGGTCAAACGTTGAATCACTCTCTCTCTTCATTGTCCCTTCTGAGCCAACTCACCACGTTCTTTCTGACCGATTTGTTTCGCACACTCTACTTGATCTTTTCATTGTTGGCTCTGCGGATTCAGTGGCTTCTTATACCAAAACTGACTCGCCCTTCATTGCCGGGCATGATCTGATTGAGTTGTGCTTTAGGTTTCAGCGGCTCACCTCCGTTCCTAAACGTTTTTGGTCTCGTAAGCTCCTCTGAAACTAACTACAATACAGCCTCATAGCAAACCTTGGGTTTCTAACGATCTGCGTCTACTTATGCATTAACGTGATCGTGCGTATAGATGGGCGGCCAGATCTGGTAAATCGGCGGACATTGAGAGGTACAGAACTTTAAGGAACTCTATCTCAAATAAGCTCGATACAGCTAAGTTTCTGTACATATCTGATCGCATTGAACGTGCTAATGATTCGAGAGCAAAATGGTCGACTCTTCACAAATTGGGTCTTGCTAACAAGGCGCTCCCCTCTCCTCTTCAATACTTTTCGGCATCGGCTCTTTTATCTCATTACTCTGACATCTCTCGGTGTGGTCCACCTTTATCTTTATTGAATGTCAAAGATATTCTTAGTATTCCTTTGTCTGACTCGTTACCGGTCTTTGAGTTTCGGGAAGTGGGTACCGAGACGGTCAGCAGTCTCATTGCAGCGGCAGAATCTAGGTCTTCTGGTCCGGATGGTATCACGGTGCAAATGTTTAAGTTGGCCGCTTAATCCTTTGCTGAACCATTGGCCCAGTTAGTTAATGCCTCTTTAAGACTCTCAGCCTTTCCATCTAGTTGGAAGAAGGCCTACCTACTCCCATTGGCTAAGCTAAAGTCCATGGACAATTCGGGCCCAACTAGGCCGATTACTAGGTTATGTGAGCCATCGAAGGTCCTAGAGAGGGTGGTTAATCGTCAGCTTCTCAACCACATCAATGCAAATAACTTGCTTAACGAGCGTCAGGCGGGCCTTCGAGCGAGCCACAGCACGCAGAAAGCACTCCTCAATATCTTATAGGACGCTCGCATGGCCATTGACAGGAGATTGGTAAGAGCCCTTCTCTTGTTTGATTTTTCAAAAGCCTACGATACGGTTCCGCATAGGCTAATTCTTTGCAAATTACGCCGTCTCAATTGCTCAGATAAGGTAATACTCTGGTTTGCTTCCTACCTTCAGGGCCGTACACAAGCAATTGAGGATCCAGCGAATGGCATGGCAGGTGAATGGGCGTTCTTAAACACTGGTGTACCACAGGGTAGCGTCTTGGGCCCTTTGCTATTTTCTATCTTCATTGATGACCTCCCTAGTGTCCTACGTTTTTGCAGACACATGTTGTTTGCTGATGATTTGCAAATTTATCACTCCTTCTTTCCCAATGATTTCTCTGACGAGT
The DNA here is from genome assembly GCA_017163975.1 of Anastatus disparis. NCBI lineage: Eukaryota > Metazoa > Arthropoda > Insecta > Hymenoptera > Eupelmidae > Anastatus > Anastatus disparis. The sequence continues at coordinate 1,229,247 of JAFFSR010000072.1, forward strand.
TAATAAATATCAATGCTGACATCTCCGCTTTGACTCTCTGGGCAACTGCCAATGGCCTTACCATCAATGCAGCGAAAACTAAGGCTATTATCATTGGTAGTGAGCAATATGTCTCTCGTCTCTCTCACCAAGATTCCTCTTCTTCTCTGATAGTTGATGGCGAGTGCATACCATTTACCACTTAGGTCAAGAGCCTTGGTGTCTGGATAAACCAGACGTTAAATTGGGAGAAACAAGTTTTGTCTATTGTTTGTAAGGTCCATGCTTCACTTCATTCGCTGAGATTCTACGAACGCTCTTTCTCTCGAGGCCTTAGGCAGAGGCTGGTTAAATCACTCATCTTCCCGATCTTTGACTATGCCCGTGTTGTCTATGACGACCTCTTTCAGTATCAGAACCTGAAACTTCATAGGGCCCTTAATACATGTGTCAGGTTCGTTTTCGGTAACATCAAGGCCCAGGAAAGAATGTCGCCATACAGGCTTGGGCTTGGTTGGTTGTCGGTCGAGAGAAGGAGAAGCTATTTTCTTCAATCCTTGGCTTTCTCAATAATCTCCTCAGGGTGTCCGTCCTACTTGGCACGACCTTTTTCGAGAGTCAACCATGATGTGGTTGTTAGGTCATCATCTCGCAGGCCCCCCAGAGTACTGATCTGTCCCACTGCTCGCACTAGTGCCCTTCAACAATCTTTCATTAATCCAGCTACTAATCTACTTAATGAGGCTAATCCCTCGATTTAAGAAGTACACCTTCGACCACCTAATGAACGCTGATCTTGGGAACTGGGAGGTATCACGGTGATCCTCATCATAGTTTTACTTCATTATGTTTTTTTTTTTCTTTTTTACTACACATCAATTATACTTGTTAATTTTGCTTTAGTGAATTACATTTTTATTTTTATTTATAGTTATTAATACATTGATCCATACGGGGTTTAACCCCATGGCTAAATAAATATTTGTCTATGTCTATGTCTATGTCTCTCTTTCTCTCTCAGTCTCCCTCTTTCTCTCTCAGTCTCTCTGTTTCTCTCTCTCTCTCTCTCTCTCTCTCTCTCTCTCTCTTTCTACTTTCATTCTCCATTTATATTAATGACGTTGCTGCCAACTTTCCAGTAACCATCTGAAATGTAATGTTGACAAAACAAAGGCAATAATTATTGGCTCTTATTTTTACATTAATATGCTGTCTTCGTCACCTGTAACTGGCGTACCGTTAAATGGTGCTAATATTAAATTTGAATCCTCTATTCGTAGCCTGGGTGTTTGGTTGAACAGTAAGCTCAACTGGAGAGAGCACGTTACTCAAGTGTGTAATAGGTCATTTTCTTTGCTTTACAGACTAAACTTCTTTCGAAAGAGCACTACGTTTGCTTTTCGTAAACATCTTATCAAAACACTGCTGTTCCCACTTCTGGATTACTGCTGTCTGGTCTACTGTGACCTCTCTGCTGAGCTTGGCCTTAGACTTCAGAGAATCATCAACTCTGGTATACGTTACATCTTTGGTGTAGGTAGGCGTGAGCATATCTCTGCTTATAGGTTCTTATTAGGTTAGTTATCCACTGCGGGTAGAAGAAAATATTTTTTGCTTAATTTCTGTATAAGATATTTTTATCTTATACTCCATCCTATTTGTATTCTATGTATCAGTGGAGCCGGCTGGTGAGGTCCTTGAGGGATGATGTGAGACTCTTGACCATTCTTTTTTCATTCACTGAGTATTGCCTACGATCATTCCAGGGCACTTCCTCACGGCTATGGAATGATCTTCCTGCGACCTTACGCAACTCATCCTCGCTCACGACATCCTCATTTGCACACTACCTTGCCTTGGAGAGTGGACCTCTGCTTCACGCTAATTTATAGAACTGTTTTATATTGTATTAATTTTATTGCTGTAGAGTTTATTTTATTGTTATATTTGCTTTGTTACTGTTTTTCTCTCTTGTTTATTATTATTATTATTATTGTGCTTTATATTATTTTTATTAATCCGAATGTATTACTGTAATTAATTGTACAACATAATGTACATATAATGAATTTGATTATCTATCTATCTATCCCTCTTCCTCTCTCTCTGTCTTTCTTTTTTTCTCTCTCCGTCTCTCTCTCTTTCTCTCCCTCTTTTACCTAAGAATAAATATGTATACATGCACACACAACGACACTGTGCCGTTGAGCCTTCTCTTTTTCCTCCTATACATTGCTTGGTATGGTGTACTAATGCATGCGTTATGAATTAATAATGAAAGTTGGACGTAATTAGTGGGTCTACCTATATTTGCGCTTTCAGTAAGGGGATTCACTAAAAATAGAAAATAAAAATTTTTCAACAAAAAAAAACTGACTTTAAAAACATTAAAAAAAAAACATTTAACATTCAAAATTTTTTAACAAAAAACAAAACCGACTTAAAAAAAATGCTTTAAACAGTTACAAATAATTTATGATCTTCAATAATTATACGCATACTACGCATCTAACTTAACACACGTTTAGCAAATATATTATAGATTATCTAATTATTTGTAAACAGCACAAACAAGTTACATTTTCTTTTAATCACAAAAAATATAATTTTATTGTAAATGTCAGAATTGGTTCTTGTTAATTTACCTCGCTTCTAACATCGCTCGATTAAATTTTCATATATCATATTAATTTGTATAAATTAATTAATTTGAGAGTCAAAAGAATTGCCTTGATTTATACATTTTTATATTGCAGTTCTGTTAAAATTTAGTTTTTATATATTTAAAAAAAAGTATTAATTAAAGTCCTAATATGCATAAAAATTGTTTGGATACAAATCATATCATCATGATAAATTAAAAATTGTTTTACTCAATTTTATTAAATTAATAAAAAAATATGATGGGAATTGATTGTTTTTAATCATGTGTTTCAGACAGAGGGACAAGGATGAAAAAACGGAGACGTAGGAACGGAGAAGTAGAGACGAAGACACAGAGACGGAGACGGACGGATAGAGAGAAGAAGACGGAGGGATAGAGAGAAGATGACAGAGAGACGAAAACAGAAAGACATAGACCGAAAGACAAAAACGAAGAGACGGAGAACAAGAGACATAAACAGAGGAACGGAAAGACAAGAACGGGGAGACAGAGACAGAGAAACGAAAACAAAAAGAAAGAAATCGTAGGAACGGAGACAGAGAGACATAGACGGAGAGACAGATGGAGAGACGGAGACGGAGGGACAGAGACGGAGAGGCAGAGACAGAGAGGCAGAGACGGAGGGACATAGACATAGGGATGGAGATGGAGAGACGAAGACAAAGAGACGGAGATGGAGAAACTGAGACAAAGAGAGGAAGAGAAAGAAACAGAGACAGAAAGACGAAGTTACGGAGATGGAGAGACGAAGAGATGGAGTCAAAAAGATGGAGATGAAGAAGCAAGTGTTCTTTGTGTGTATGTGCATATGTGTATATGTGTATGTATATGTGTATGTGTTTATGTGACATGTATATATGAAAATGTACGGAAATATATATATATATATATATATATATACATATAAATACATATATGAGTATGCGTGTATATATATATATATATATATATATATATATGTGTGTGTGTGTAAGTGTATGTGTGTATGTATGCATGCGAATATGCGTATGTGTTTGTGTGCATAGGTGTAAGTGTGTGAGTGCATATATATATATATATATATATATATATATATATATATATATATATATATATATATGCGAAAATTATGCAAACGATATTCTCGGGAAAAGAAAGGCTTATTTCTTCACATTATTATAATAGTAGTAATATAGTATAAGATTATATATAAGTAATATGATGAAGTGATAATGAAGTCGGAGAGACGAAGACAGAGAGACGAAGACGAAGAGACGGAGATAAAGACGAAAAGACTAAGACGAAGACGGAGTGACGAAAACGGAGAGACGGGGAGGAAGGAACAGAGATAGAAGGACGTAGTGGGAAAGCCGATGATTAAGAGAAAGAGACGTTGAGACCGAGACAGAGATGGAGAGACGGAGACGAAGCGACGGAGTAGAAAAGATGGAGAGACAGAGACGGTGAGACATAAAGGAAAGATGAAGACGGAGAGACATAGATGGAAGGATGGAGAGACAGAGACGGAGAGACGGAGAGACGGAGATAAGGAGACAGAGACGGAGAGACGGAGATGAGGAGACAGAGACGGAGAAACGGGAAGACGAAGACGGAGAGACGGAGAAGCGGAAAGACGGAGGGACATAGACGGAAAGACGGTGATTGAGAGTCGGAGACGAAGCAAGGGAGTAGAAGAGATGGAGAACAAGAGACGAAGACGGAGAGACAGAGGCGGAGAGACGGGGAAGAAATATGGAGATGGAGATCAAGTGACGGATATTGTGTATCTGTTAATGTGTATATGACTAAGTGTATGTGTATAGATACGTGTATATGTTTGTATGTGTATATATGTATGTGTGTATATGTATGTGTATGTATGTATATGTGTATGTGTGTATGTCTATGTTAAAGGTGCACGTGTGTATGTGTATGTATGTATGTGTATGTGTGTATGTATATGTTAAAGGTGCACGTGTGTATGTGTATGTATGTGACAATAATGCAAAAGATATTAACGTAAAAAAAAGTCTCAATTTCTTACTTTAATGTAATAATAGTAATAGTAATTTTTTTTCTATTTATTCTTTGGAACTGCAGTCAAGCTAATTTTAACGACATATAATAAACGTTTCTGAATTACAATGTTAATAATTATGCCTATTATTGTTTTATTTGTTTTTATTAAAATTTTTTCATTCTTTGTTGTCACATCTACGTTTTTCGGTGCTAATATAATTTTTTGCGTAATAGTCACAATTTTCAATATTTATATTATGCCCGTCAATTTCATCAATTAGATTGATATTCAACAATATTTCTTTTGAAATTTGTATAACTTTATTTCGGTTTTCATATTTTGAATGAAAATTATCATCCCTTATATTTAGTAACTAATTTTTAAATTTATCATCTGAATCCGATAAACGTTTATTTTCCTTTAAAGACATATATTAAAAATTTCCCCATAAATAGTTTTTTTTTTACACCATTTTTTACTATCTGTGTTCTATTTCCATGTTTTTCTATTGGTAATGTTTGTCTAAAATCACCTGATATGATAAATGTTTTCACTATTTCATATAATCTGGGATTCTCATTTTTATTTGGAATTCCAGCTACTATAAATTTATCAACGTCATTACTATTGTAAATTTTATCATCTTTACTTAAAAATATTAGCATCTAGGCATGCGGTAATCCTCTCTTCTAAAATTCTACTACATCTGAATATGCAATGCATTTTCCCAAAATATGTTTTGAGAAATTCGTTTTATTATTAGTTTTAATTTTTGATAAAATACTTCAACAAGAATATTTGGTCCATCCGTTACCTGTTAACTTTGTCCTACATTATTTGTGATTTCTTCCCATTTCAGATTGCATGTCATAGTGATGAAAAAATCTGGTTTCATAATTCTTAGTACTAATGTCATGGGATGAAGAAAATTTTGATATAAGGAACGCGGACTTACTGTAAAAGTTTATAGTAATATAAACATTTTTCTTATACTATGATTGTCAATAATAATTATTTACTTTTATTAAAGCTTATTAATTTACAAAAAATTAAAAAATTTTTTATTTCAATGCACTACAATATAATGATGTAAATATATGAAAAAAAATTAAATACATATTTCATATTGAACTACTATTGTCAATGAAATTAGCAAATTTATATATAATAATATAATGTATGAAAATGCAACCGAGCTACGTCAGGAGCGAGGTGAATTTTGCTCGTCAAATTTCAATAAAGATATTTTCTTTCTCATTATTATAATGTAATATCAGAGTTACATGTAATGGAGAGAAAAATTTTTGTATTATCTATCAGTTATAATTATAATCATGCAGTACTAATTAATTATAATTATAATCACAATAATGAAATGTGAATAAAAATGATCAATTTTCATTATTACAACAGAATATTAAAGTAAGAGAAAGGTCTGAGACGGAGCCAAGGGAGGGGGGCACATAAATTAAAGGGGGTGGGGTGAGGTTTCAGGGGAACAATTTAAAAGAAGAATGACAGGTCGTCAGTAGCTCATTCGGTGGAGCGATGGATTCGTAATCTCGAGGCTCCAAGCTAGATTTTCGCTCTCGGCTGAATGATGCAACCACCATTGTACGGTACATGTGCTTTGTTTACAAACACACTGACGACCATCCGTCGCTAATTAGCATCGCAACGATAGCATAAAATACAGTGAGGTAAAATAAAAAACGCTGCCAAGTGCTTTGGCGGAATGCTTTCTCATAGAGTTCTTTGAGTTTCATTAATTTTTTTATATTTATTTAAATGTGATTTTAATATTAAAGAATTGTCTAACATTAATATTTACTCATATTGTACTTTATAAATTTGAACATATATGCTAGCTGTTTGCTTTTTCAATATTTATAATTTATTTTAAATCATCAAGTAATACAAAAAAATTTGTTCTATAGAAAAAATGATATAATGTAGTAATAAAAAGAATGATGACAACAAAATTTCTAATCATTATAAAATGCAATCATATTTATGTATAAATACAGTTCATGTTTATGGCTCTATTAAAAAAAACTACTCTATGAATACCAATTTTCAATAGCTTCCCGCCTAGTTATACAAAAACATAGATGGTATACAAAATTTGAAGCAAATCCACCGAGTAATTTTCGAGATCTAACTGGTTAAATAAATAACATTTTCTTTTCAAAATTTCTTTTTTAAAATTTTAAAAATGCTCTAAAATTAAAACTACGCTATGAAAATCAATTTTTGAAAATTTCCCTTCTTTTGGCAGTCGCAAATAATTTCCCTGTAACTTTTAGAACAAATCTATCGAGTACTTTACGTAGAATAAAAAAAAATAAGAAAAGAAGAATCGAAATTTTTTTTTAAATCTTTAAAATTCTTTAAAATTGTAACCACGCTAAGAAAATTAGTTTCCAAAAGCTTATTTTTTTCAGACAATAGCGAATTAATTGTATGAAAATTTTAGAGAAAATTCATAGTATGGTTAACGCAAAAAAGAAAATAAATGGAAAATAAAAATTTTTTTGAAAATTTTCAAAGAGCTCTAAAATTAAAACTGCGCTGAGAAAATTAGTTTTCCAAAGCTTGTTTTCTTCAGATAGTAGCGAATTAATTGCATACAAATTTTGGAGCAAATCAATCGAATGGTTTTCGTAAAATAGAAAAAAATTATAAATAAAAATTTTTTAAAAAATTTTAAAAATGCTCTAAAATTAAAAGTGCGCTAAGAAAATTAGTTTACAAAATTTTTAATACTTTTGGCAGTCGAAATAAAGTTCCATACAAATTTTCGAACAAATTGTTTGAGTAGTTTACGTAAAATACAAAAAAAATGAAAAATCGAAATTTTTTAAAAATTCTTAAAATGATTCTAAAAAGAAAACTGCGCTAAGAAAACCGATTCCCAATAGCTTTCGCACCAGTTCATCAAAAAATTGAATTGTATGGAAAATTTGAAGTAAATCCATCGAGTAGTTTTTAAGATTTTATTGGCTTAATAAATAGAAACATTTTTTTCAAAAATTTCAAAATGCTCTAAAATTAAAACTGAGCTAAGAAAATCAGTTTTTAAAAATTTATTTTATCCGGGCAATCACAAATAAATTCCATGCAAATTTTGAAGCAAATTTATCGAGTAGTAAACAAAGAAAAACCAAAAAACGAAAAATCGAATTTTTTTTTTTTTTTTTTTTAAAACTTTAAAATGAAAATTACGCTGGAAGAACCAAATTATCAATAGCTTCCCAGCAAGTTAGTCACAAAACTAAATTTCATGCAAAATTAGAAGCAAATTCATCGAGTAGTTCTCGAGATACAGTTTACTAACTGAATTCATACATCCACACACACACACACACACACACACACACACACACACACACACACACACACACACACACACACACACACACACACACACACACACACACACACACACACACACACACACACACACACACACACACACACACACACACACACACACACACACACACACACACACACACACACACACACACACACACACACACACACACACACACACACACACACACACACACACACACACACACACACACACACACACACACACACACACACACACACACACACACACACACACACACACACACACACACACACACACACACACACACACACACACACACACACACACACACACACACACACACACACACACACACACACACCACACACACACACACACACACACACACACACACACACACACACACACACACACACACAACACACACACACACACACACAAACACACACACACACACACACACATACAGACATTTTCTGGAAACCACTTTTTTCGACTCACCGAGTTCAAATATGTACAAATTAATGAAAAAATAGAAAAATATTTTTTCTATCGATACAATGCTTTCTCTATGAGAAAGCAAAAATAAATAACAAGAAAAATTACAATGTAATTTGAGGAGTAACTATATAGAGGCAGGGTTAGGGGGGCAGAGGGGGGAAATTAAAGTTGCTAAAATCTTAATCTTACAACTATATATATATATATATATGGGACGTTTCACGTCAACTCACCTAACAAAAAACTAGAATTTGTCGAAAATCTGTTAAAATGTTTTATTTGATACCCAAAATATACAAAAAAAATTTTAGAGGTCCAGGTCAAAGGGGTCAGGATTTAAACGTGATGGAATTTTTCGAATTTTCCAAATTTTTTGCTAAATAAATATTTTAATGAATTTTTTCCTCAAAAACTATCAATTTTTCGTTAAAACTTAATAGAATACTTTTTTTTGGAAATTAGATGTAGAATTCACCTAAATTTTTGCAAATTATAATATACTGATTTTTATGCTTACTTGATCGATTTAAACATACTATTTAGTATATCTAAAAATCGAGCAGGTTAAATTGGCTTTTTGAAGTCCTATTTTTTTCGTTTCTTTATTAGGAAAAAATATACGAAGCCTCCAGTTGGGCAGCCTTCTCAAAGTTACTTGATTGTGCAAAAGTATCTGAAAAAATCGTTATTTTGGATCAATGATGAGATTCGTGATTTTTTTTCTGAAAAAGTATTGATTTTTGGGACAAATGTATAAGAATGTTTTTTATTGGAAATTGTATGTAAAATGTATGTAAATTTTTGTAAACCATTATTTGCTAAACATGACAAATTATAAATGAAATTTTGAAAATTAAAATTTATTTTTTGTTAAATTTTTAGTGTATATGGTTCACGATGTCTTAAATTACAATTTGTAAAAATATGTTTTTATTCTACACATGATTTCCAATAAAAAACATTTTCATACATTAATCCCAAAAATCAATACTTTTTCAGAAAAAAAATCACGAATCTCATCATTGATCCAAAATAACGATTTTCTCAGACATTTTTGCACAATTAAGTAACTTTGAGAAGGCTGCCCAACTGGAGGCTTCGTATATTTTTTCCTCATAAAAAACGAAAAAAATAAGACTTTAAAAAGCCAATTTAACCTGCTAGATTTTTAGATATAATAAATAGTATGTTTAAATCGATCAAGTAAGCATAAAAAAAAATCAGTATATTATAATTTGCAAAAATTCAGGTGAATTCTACATCTAATTTCCAAGAAAAAGTATTCTATTAAGTTTTAACGAAAAATTAATAGTTTTTGAGGAAAAAATTCATTAAAATATTTATTTAGCAAAAAATTTAGAAAATTCGAAAAATTCCATCACGTTTAAATCCTGACCCCTTTGACCTGGACCTCTAAAATTTTTTTTGTATACTTTGGGTATCAAATAGAACATTTTCACAGATTTTCGACGAATTCTATTTTTTTGTTAGGTGAGTTGACGTGAAATGTCCCATATATATATATGTATATATGTTTATTCTGTATATGTGTATTATTTAAAAAAAATTGAATATATGAAATAATTATCAAATAAAAATATTAATTATTTTATATTACATGTTATTTGATTTAAGTGAAACGTGTACGTCGTATAAAGTTTTTTTTAATAGTCCATCAATTTGGCAATTTCATTCCTTGACAATTGATAAATTAATTTATTAGAACATTCAAAGATATAACTTTTATTGATCGATATAAAATAGCGTTAAAATTAAAATTTATTGATTTGAATTTTTAAAAATGATCATAATTATTTTTTAGATCAAACATCAGTAATATATTACAATGTCAACGTTCAAATAATTTTTTAAACAATTTTAAAGTAATTACTTTGTGTTTAAATACAAATAGCTACATAAATATATATGATCACATATGTATTTGTGTAAAGTGATTGTCAACAATTAATTCAATTATTTCATATATTAAGACCAGGCCGGAGGAGAATCTGATACCGACCGAGTAATAATTAAGTTTTTTGTTATTTACTCAAGTATTAATCGGTGTATCTTCAAATTAAAGGTTGAGCGCAATAGATATTATTATTAACATCTATGCACAAGAAAAATAATTCTACCGCTTTGTTTTTGAGAAAAGTAAGGAACGCTGAACTAAAAGTTTATGTTTATAATATTTTCGCGTCCCTTACTTTTCTGAAAAACAAAGCGGTAGATTTTTCTTTCTTGTGCATACATATTTGTAATAATAATATCTATTGCGCTTAACCTTTAATTTGCAAATACACCGATTAATACTTGAGTAAATAACAAAATCTCAATTAGACAAGGACAGCGCATCCGGCCTGCTCTTAAATAAGAATAGTTTTGTTTATTTTGATTTAGTTATTTTAAAAATACATCATCCATTGTGATTAATAACCATTTTTACATAATTTAATTTATTAATATTACGTTTTAACATAATAATATTAAACAAAATTGAATTGTGATAAAAGTGTGAATGGGTCATTAGTGTATGCGCGTGTGTGTGTGTGTGAGTGTCCGTGCTAAGGAACGATCATGATGTGTGTAGATGTGACATGCATGTAATGTTTTGTTATTTAATATGCGTATTAATACGAATTGTTGTACGTATATGTTATTGTGTTTTTGTACATTTGTATAAATTTGTGTATTTGTGCTGTGCGCGCATACGATCATTTATGTATTGGTGTGTGTGTGTGTGTGTGTGTGTGTGTGTGTGTGTGTGTGTGTGTGTGTAAGTTTAAGCGCAGACATGCGTATGTGTATGTTCGTGTCAGCTAAAAGGTGAGTTGTACTGTATTATTATCACGTATGTGTATGTTTTTATGTATCAGTGTGTTTTTGGATGTCCGTAAGTATGTGTTCATAGCAGTGTAAAAGTTGAACTTGCTAAATTGCGTATAAGTTGGTATGTGTGTGTGTGTGTGTGTGCGCGCGCGCGTGCATGCGTATTTGTGTGAATTTGTGTATCTATATTTTATGTTCGTATGTATGTATTTATTTGCCTATGTATTATGTGAGTATATATGAGTGAGTGTTGTGTGTATGTATGGTATGTGTGTGTATGTATGTGTGTGTATGTGTGTGCGTATATATCGTGTGTATATGTATTAGTAAAGTGTTCACGTTAGTTAAAAAGTGTGTTGGTTTGTATTCGTGCCACTGTGTATGTTTCTGTGTGCGTATATATCGTGTGTATGTGTATTAGCAAAAGTGTTCACGTCATTTGAACACTGTGTCATTTTGTATTCATACCACTGCGTATTTTTCTGTGTGCGTATATGTCGTGTGTATGTGTATTAGCAAAAGTGTTCACGTCATTTGAACACTGTGTCATTTTGTATTCATGCCACTGCGTATTTTTCTGTGTGCGTATATGTCGTGTGTATGTGTATTAGTAAAAGTGTTCACGTCATTTGAACACGGTGTCATTTTGTATTTGTGTTACTGCGTATGTTTCTGTGTGCGTATTAGTTAGTTCGTCATTGTCCATAAGTATATATGTTAATAAGGGCGCTGTATGTAGTTCGTCTGTATTATAGTGTACTCGAGAAAATTTTCGTGTCAGCTAAAAAGAGAAAAGTTTAAGCGCCGACGTATGAGTTTATGTACTTGTGTGTAGATGCATGTTTGCGTGTCTGTGTATATATGTATCTGTATGCTCGTTTATGTATGTGTTTGTAAATGTATGGTGTAGAAGTGTGTATCGATAAAGTGTTTATCTCGGTTGAAAAGTGTTTTGTATAGTATTTGTAGCTCTAGATGTATGCTCTTGTGAGTGTAAGTGAGTTTGTCTATGTCAGTTGATGTGTGTTTGTAACAGAGTAAAAGTTTATGTTTGTTAAGTGCCTGTTTATAAGTTAGTATGCATGTGTGTTTATTTTGGTTTTGGTGGTAGCGTATGTATCGGTATGTGTGTGTTGATAAGTATGTGAATTACGATAGGTGTGTAAATTCTATCATGAGTCTTTTGTGTATGTGTGTGTGTGTGAGTGTGTGTATCAGTATATTTCTCTGTGCTTCAGTGAGATTTTCATTGTGATTGTCGATGTATGTATACTTATGTATGTATGTGTCTGTATATGCGCGCATGTACATTTGAGCGTGTATGTGTGTGTCTGTGTGTGTGTGTGTGTGTTAGTGTGTCTGTGTATATGTGTGTATGTGTGTGTGTGTGTGTTTTTGTGCATTTATGCGTGTATGCGTACGTGCGTTTGTGCACGCATGTATATGTATGCATTCATGTGTGTATGTATTATGTAAGTGTGTGTAAGGTATGTATGTGTATGTCTGTGTGTGTATATGTGATCTTATATATGGTGTGTATGTGTATGAGTGAAATGTTAGCGTCAGCTGAAAAGTGAGTCAATTTTTATTATTGTCAGTATGTGTATGTTTTTTGTGTGTTTGTGGATTTATCGGTGCCACTAAGTATATGTTCTCTGCAGTGAAGAAGTTTATGTTGGTTGATTGAGTAAAAGTTTGTTTAGGTTCGTTCGTTCGTTCGTTCGTTCGTGTGTGCGTGCGTGCGTGCGTGCGTGCGTGCGTGTGTGTGTGTGTGTGTGTGTGTGTGTGTGTGTGTGTGTGTGTGTGTGTGTGTGTGTGTGTGTGTGTGTGTGTGTGTGTGTGTGTGTGTGTGTGTGTGTGTGTGTGTGTGTGTGTGTGTGTGTGTGTGTGTGTGTGTGTGTGTGTGTGGAATAAAAAATATCTATTTAATTAATGGTTTTATTTGTTTTTTCTGAAACACTCATAGTTCGCTTTAATTTTCTTTTTCATATTCATACATTTAGCTATAATTTTGCAGATCCTTATCGATGGCAATATACATTTTTAAAAATAAATGTACGATAAATTTAAATGAGATCAATTATTATAAATTCTAATTCAATACCAGTTTTGTAAAGGCTAACATATAACAAAATTTCAATGTAATATTTTACATTCATACATACAATATGATTCGACAAAAGGAAACTCATTCTATGCACGTATAGATAGTATCATTTTATTAGTGATTAACAAATGATTGTTAAATGTTGTACAACGAACAATATTTATGATCTCAATTTTTAAAGTTTGAAAAAAAATTAAATACATATTTTATATTGAAATACTATTGTCAAGGAAATTAGCAAATTTATATATAATAATATAATATATGAAAATGCAACCGAGCGACGTTATAAGCGAGGTAAATTTTGCTAGTATGATATTACAAATGGAAGTTTCAAGAATCAAAAATTAATAATATCCTGCCGAGAAACTTCAAGAACAATTTTATCGCGCAGTTACATGAAGCCAAGTACTTCAACTGAGTTACTATATCATAGAATGAATTTTTGCCGACTAGTGAAATTAATAACGTTTTCCATATTTTTTTTAGTTGCTTTTTTTCAAAATTAATAATAATTACAAATAATTTGAACAATGATTAATAACAAATTAAAGGTGAACACACTAATTAATCCATAGTAATTTTTAAGAATAATCATTTTTTTTTTACAAAAAAAGGGAACTTTTGATTTAAAAATTTCATGCTGCTTTTGATATTTTAAGGTTTGATGCGTGAGTGTTTCCAAAGGTTCGTCTATTATTTTTTTTTTTATTTTTCCTTTAAATTTTTCTTTTACAATTGATTTGAATATTTTATTAGTCAGAAATTTTAAACTTGGTAATTTAGTATTATTTGATTTTAAAGAAACAAAATGGGACTAATATTCTCCATTAAAATTAATTATGAAATTAACATAACTTCATCAAACAAACGTATTTAAATGTAATATCAATTCAGTAAGTTGACTATTTATACTTGAATTTTAATTTGATTATGTTCCGTTTTAAGAGATTGACAATAAGAAGTTATGATCTTTAGCATTGCTTGATTTGATAATATTTATACTTGTATGTCTAATAATTTTAATTGTAACATATAACAAATGCTTATAAGTCAAATTCCGATATTTTTTATTTCGTATCAAATTTTGAAATATTTCTCATAAATTTGATAGCGGACGTCGGAACCGCTTGTTTTATTTTATCAATAAAATTTAGGTCATTCAAATAGATTTCCAGTTTTTTTTTTAATATACTGTATTTTACCACAAGTTATTAACGATACAAGTGACACTTTCAATTAAAATTATGGACACAGTTGCATTTCCAAGTTTTTATTTCGCGGCCGTGTTAATCTAATGCGATAGCTGTTGTTGGCCGTCAGGAGATACACGACCGCGATTCCGTTTCGAATTTTTAAATATGGAAACACTTTTTAATTGTTTTTGTTTTTATATACTCAAATAATTGTATCATTTATTCAAATTCTCTTATTTTAAACACGTAGCTCAATTGCAAAAGAGATTAAATGAATATTTTAGTAGGTATAGCAATAGCAAGATTATTTATTTATGTTTTCGACTTGTAAATTCACAAAATCTATTAAATTCAGCATGTTGTATGAAAGAGAATACACTTCATCTAATTCAACAGTAAAATTCAATAAATTTTCAACTTGTTATTCAAACGCCGTCTCCATCACAGCAAGAACCAAACAAAATTCTAATTCGAAAAAAAATATTATTGGAAAAAACATATGAAAATTCGGCATATAGTTTCCGTTCGCTGTTTAGAGGATAACCCTTAATAAATTGCTAATTTATGACAGTAATAAAACGAAAGTATACTGCCGTGTTAAGAGGCGGTCGGAACCAAATCGGTGACTTGCGGTATATATCAAGTCAGCATTTTTCGCTTTACAATAATATTTTGTATATTTTTATGCTTAAACTATTTCAAATTATTCTTTATATACATGACTAGAGGAAATGACTATATTTTTACCATATGATTAAGTAAATAAATTATTATAAGCATTTATTACAAATATCAAACTGACTTGACATATACCGCATGCAAAAAACTGTCGTGTCGATTGTTAGGTGGCATTTTTCGCTTTGTAACAATATTTTGTATATTTTTGTGGCTTTAACTATTTTAAATTATTCTTTATATACACGACCAGAGGAAATGACTATATTTTTACCATATTAATAAATGAATAAATTATTATAAGCATTTATTACAAGCACCGAACTAAGTCACCGATTTGGTTCCGGCCGCCTCTTAAGGGGGATCCTCATACCGACATAGAGTTCTACCTTATCTACATTAAAATTATGAATTTCAATAAAAATTTAACTATTCATGACTGAAATTCGTAGGAGAGGCACATTCTTAACATACCAAAGAATTTATTGCAACGTTAAAAGACAATATAATGGTAAAAATAAAGGCGAAAACTGCTTAATACGATTAACTTTTCAATGTAGTTCTGAATAATCGTATTATGCACCCACACAGCATGAAAGAATTTTGAAATAATTTCATGTAATATTACAAGTAATAATACGTTAAAAGCATTTAAAAAGAACTTAAAAAGATAACTATATTCTTTTGAAAAGAATTTATGAAATAATACACAGGAAGATTACAAAGTCTTTACAAAAATAATACCGAAAAGGAAACGAAAGTTAAGACATGAAATATTACACGAATCCTTACTGAAAGGACTTGAGAGGATTTCTTGAAAGGAAACAAAAAATAACTCAGAAATCTTCCAACGATTCAAGTCATAAAATAATTTAGAAAGATTTTCGGAATCATCTAAGGTATTCTTTCACCGAATCATTTCAAGATTCTTCCAAAAAGCTTTAACGTAATAATTTCATGTAAGATTTTTGCAAAATCTCACGAATCCTTACATGAAATAATTTAAAAATCTTTTTGAAATAATTTATGAAAGAACTTATCATGACAAAAAAGTTATTACATGAATCCTTACTGAAAGTACTTTGAAAAAACTTCTTGAAAGAAAACAAGAAAGGACTCAGAAATCTTACGAAGGTTCTAATCATAAAATAATTTAGAAAGATTTTCGGAATGATCCAAGGTATTCTTTCACCGAATCATTTCAAGATTCATTCAAAAAGCTTTCATGAAATAATTCATGCAATATTTTGGTAAAGTCTTAAGAAATCATACATGAAATAATTTTGAAATCTTTTTGAAATATTTCATGAAATGACTTATAATGAGAATAAAAGTTATTACATAAATCCTTACTGAAAGGACTTTAAAAGGACTTCTTGAAAGGAAACAAGAAAGAACTCAGAAATCTTTTGAAGGATCCAGTAGTAAAATAATTTAGAAAGATTTTCGGAATGATCTAAGGTATTTTTTCACCGAATTATTACAAGATTCTTTTAAAAAGCATTCATGTAATAATTCATGCAATGTTTTGGTAAAGTCGCTCGAAATCTTCCATGAAAAAATTTTGAAATCTTTTTGAAATAATTTCATGATATAACTTATGACGAAAATAAAAGTTATTACATGAATCCTTCCTGGAAGGACTTTGACAAGACTACTTGAAAGGAAACAAGAAACAACTCAGAAATCTTCTAACGATTAAAATCAGAAAATAATTTATAAAGATTTTCGGAATGATCCAAGGTATTCTTTCACCGAATCATTTCAAGATTCTTTCAAAAAGCATTTATGTAATAATTCATGCAATATTTTGGTAAAGTCTTAAGAAATCATACATGAAATAATTTTGAGATCTTTTCGAAATAATTCATGAAAGAACTTATCATGACGAGAATAAAAGTTATTGCATGAATCCTTACTGAATGGACTTTGAAAGGACTTTTTGAAAGAAAACGTGAAATATAACAGAATCATTTAGAAATATTTTCGGGATTAGTTTATAATTTATCCGCTTGATGGCGGTATCTCTTACTCTCGCAAGCGGTTAGAGTGCTTCCCGTTTCATATATAAGGAAAATAAGAATCTAAAATGGAATCTATAAATTGTTATGCGTGCGATGTCTGTGTTATGATAACTTCGATTTTAAACGCTGTGAAACTATTCGTTATCCTATATATAATTATATCATCATATCCGTTTATATATATATATATATATATATATATATATATATATATATATATATGTGTGTGTGAGTGTATATGTGTAAGTATTAATTCTAAATTGATTCTTAAATAATACAGGAAAGAATAAAGTTTCTACAACTTTACACGTCTCTCAACTAAAGATACATGAAAAGATTTACGAATTATTACCAAAAGAATTCATGGATCCTTGCAGAATTCTTTTATTGAAAGGATTTTGAAATGTCTTGTGAATTCTTTATGAAATATTTTTTTGTATTATTTTTAAAAGAATAATACTTCGGACATAGAATTATTTCAGAATCCTTTCAGTGAAATATTTCTGAAAGATTGTAGTCCTTTCATGAATCCTTTCAGAATTCTTTCAAAGTCCTTTCATGCTGTATGGGCAGTTTTTGTCTTCATTTTCACTGTTATTCTGTCTTTTAACGTTGCAATAAATTTTTTATAATGTTAAGAATGTGCCTCTTCTATGAATTTTAGTCAAAAATAGTTAAATTTTCATTAAAATGCATAATTTAAATGTAGATAAGGTAGATCCCTGTGCCGGTATGAGGACATAAAAACTTACATAAGTGTAAAATAAATAAAAGTGATAAAGTGAAATAATATCAATTTTTTCCGATCCAATTTTTAATTTTTCAATACTTAAGTAATCTTTATTTTCTCATTTTTTAGCGAAAAATTTGAAACCACTTTTTTTTAATTCATTTAATGGGCTTTTTTTTTTATCGGATCTATTGATAGAAAAAATTTATTTTTCATCGAAATGTCACTTATGGAAGTTTTTACTTAACACGACAGTATAAAATTACTATAAGGTTCCAAGCAACTCAGAAAAACTATGAGTAAATTCTCAATAGCACCGTCATAAACAATAATCCTAAAAAAATATAGGGCCCAAAACAGTTCATTTTAACAATGATAAAATGAGTTGTTGAAATTTTCGTATGCACTCACATCATATATTATTTGTTTTTCGTCCTTGCGTACTCGTGTTAATTGGAATGAATATAATATAACTATATACAAATATAATAATACAATCAGAATATGAGAATGATTGACAAATTGTCAGTCATTCCAACAAGAAAATGCCAATGTTATAGTTATTTTATACACTTAGTGTAGTTGCTACGTAACACATCAACCGAAAGAGCATGCTGTTAAAAAGGAAGATTACCCAACAACGACAAATGTTAATAATATTAAGCATTTAGAATCTAATATCTGAAATTTGTCAAAACACTTAAAGTAACCAAAAGGGCTGTTATAAAAAAATTTCATAGTAAAAATAATTATGCAAAAACCAATCATAGTCACAAAGCCCTATGGTTTAAGAAAAAAATTTAAAAAAAGAGAGATAAACATTGTTGAGGTAGATTCACAAAACTAAATAATAAGACAAAAATATCTCTTTTCCATGCTAAAATGCTAATATCGGAATTAAGATTTCTAACTTGAAAAATACAGCCTATATAAAATGGAAAAATATCTTTCTTTTTTCTATTAAAAATAAAATACATTAAGGTGTTTCTGCAATGCAGGTTTTGTTGCAATGTCCCTGTTCACAACTATTGTCACTTGGGAAAATTGTTTTACTGATATTAATTTAAAATTTTAATTTCTTAATTACCAACTCACAATTGGAGTTTAATTCTTATTTTAATATTAAATAAAATTGATACATTTGAAAAAAAAATTTTTTTCGAAATGATAATTAATGTTTTCAACTAAATATTGTAACGGCTCATATCAATGTTGAATAGAATTATTTTATTTAGTATAAGTATTTCATAAATAATTTGACATTATTTATAATATAGAATAATTTTACTCTCTAATTTTATTATTTGAATGAAAAATGGTAGTTTTCTTTTTCAGATATCAGTAATTTGAAATAGATTTATTATTAAAGAAAATTAAAAGATTTTAACATTAAAAAATACGGTTGATATATATTTTGATGACATTACTTAAAATGCGTCAAATATAAAAAATTGTTTGAATGTATTATAAAGAAATTTGATTTAAAAAGAGGCTGTGAAAGGGCTTAGCTTAATTATAAAAAATTCTTTGTTAAATAATTATTAAATAATGCGACTAAATGTTTATTTGATTGTTTACTGATATTAAAAGATAGAAATTAAATTTCACTTTTTAGTGGGGGGGCTATAAAATATTTTGGAAATAGTAATTTAAACACAAAATAGTTTAAATTATATTTGAAAAAAGAAAAATTTTCTTAGAACAAAATGAATTTCTAAATTATAAGCAATTTGAATATTAGATTAATAGAAATTGATTAAAAGCTGTTAGAATATAATCATTAAATTTATAAAATGGAGACTAAGAATTAAAATCATATTTGTTTGTAAATCTGATTGAATCTTTATATTTACGAATTAAGCTTATTTTGATTTAAAGTTGATATTTATTATAACAATAAATATAAGCAATCAATCACATAGCGTTAAGTGTAATTAAAAAACATTTCAGAGAAATGGTATTTTATATGCAAAAGATTTTCAATTCTATCTGGGGGGCTATGTAACGGCTCATATCAATTTTGAATAGAATTATTTTATTTAGTATAAATATTTTTTAAATAATTTGACATTATTTATAATCTTGAATAATTTTCTGCAATAATAAATTTAAAATTACATTAAAAGTATAAATACGGCTTTATAATTACTGGGACCAATAATGAAAATAACTCGAATGTATATAGATATAGTAAAATGATTATAGAAAAAGAATGTTTTATTTCTTTTAATGAAATAGTATTATCAATATTTGATTGTTAATAATAAAATATATAAGATGTAACTTTCTAAAATAATTGTGTATGTATGAATAGAACATTCTCTTTATATAATATGTATAAAAATGATTACTATATTTAAAGTTCAAAAATATAAATTATAATATAAAAGATTAGCTCTTTTAGTTGATAAATAATAAAATAAACTATTAAAAATAGTCTTCTGGAATGTAAAGGAAATAGAATGTTTCTTTTACTAATATATTTATCTTAATTAAATGTTTCTTTTGCAACTATATAAAATAAACATTATGGAACATTCTATTTCTTAATATATAATTCTTTAGTCAGAAATAGAACTTCATAGAAGGTTTATGAAATAATATAAAAGAGCGTGAATCCATCCAAGCTTTCTCATTCTTCTTAGACTGTCGATCATGTAACGTCTCAGATGGACTATATATTCATTAGATCTTATACTGCCAAAGGCATAAGACCTAAGCATTCTGTCTTAAAGTACCATGTAACTTTTAAATCTTTGTAAAATATATAGTTATAATTAATTCTGTAATATAAAGATTAAATATTTCGAATTAGATGAGACTATGTTCAAAAAGTTATTTAGAAGAGTACAACTCATCTCATCTCATTTATTATTTTTCATAGAAATAATTAAGAAATTAACCATCGCACATTGAAGAGTATTGCACTTGGATTAGTTGTCGATATTAATTTCTTTATTCATATTGCATTCAATAAAAGTGTTATTTATCGCACATCTAAGAGTATTGTACTAAATAATGTCGTCAATTTAAACACTTTTCTACATATCTCATAAAGAAAAAAGTTTATTATCGCATTCTTTAGAGTATTGCACTCAATGGAGTCGTCGATAATAACTTTCATCACATTGCCCTATCCTCCACACGAAATTAAAAAATACAAACTATCACATCTCCAAAAGTATTGCACTGTAGAAGATCGTCGATAAATGTATTTTTTTATATCATTGCTGTATATACCTTGCATGTAATTAATCATATTAATGAAGTAAATTTAAAATTCGGTAATTAAAATATTACCTGTCGGCCGTGGATAAAGTCAAGCCCGCTTCAATATGTTTATTAGAAAAAAAATAGAGTTCGGTTTCGCTGTATTAAATAATTTTGATTTTGTAGTTAAAGTACTTTTTCTATAAAACTAGTCAATAATATTTTTATAGCCTACCGCTCGTGGAAGTCACAGAAAAAGAGAATAAAAGTAATAGACTAAGACTATTAAGGTTATCTAAAATAAACTACCACAATGATTTATTTTCAAATTTTAATTTTGCCTTTTTGTTACTACTGTATAAATCTTAAACAATTATAGTTTAGTTTGTCTTATTTCCTTTTCATTTCCTTAAGTCAAATTCGTTTTATATTTTATTCTTAAAAATATGACATTATAGAAAATATTAGAAAAGCAAAGCATAAATAAACTTTACATAACAAATTATAACTTAAATTAATTTAAGAGGAGGTCGAGCATATCTGTCCTTTTCTAATCAAAGAATTGATTTTCTTACAAAAATTCATAATTGTAGCGAAAAATAAGAAGAAAGCCCCATCTCGTATAATAAAAAGCTAGATTTTCTTTGATGAGGAAAAATTATTTTTATCGCTTCGTTTTTAAGAAAACCTTAAAAACTGGTTTGTCCATCCAAACCTATATTTTTTAAGTTTTTCAAGGTTTTCTTCGAAACGAATCGATAAAAATAATTTTTCCTTATTAAAGAAAATATTGCTTTTTATGATACAAGATGCGGCTATCTCCTTATTTTTTGCTACAATTATTAGTTTTTGCAAAAAAATAAATTCTTTGATTAGAAAAGGACAGAAATATAAGACCTGCTCTAATAACGTACCTAAACTTTTCCTTTCTTGTACGCACATAGATTAAAAAAAAAAAAAAAAAACTAAACATCAAAATTATTAATAAACTAAATACTACTAATTCGATTTCTATAAATGCTAAACTTCAAATTAAATTTGAATTTTGAAAATAATATATAAAGAGCAAATTTCACCTCGCTCCTGACGTCGCTCGGTTGCATTTTCAAATATTATACTATTTTATATAAATTTGCTAATTTCATTGACAATAGTAGTTCAATATAAAATAAATATTTAATTTTTTTCCATACATTCATATCATTATATTGTACTGTATTAAAATAAAAAACTTTTTAATTTTTCGTAAATTAATAAGCTTTATTAAAAGTAAATAATTATCATTGACAATCATAGTATAAGAAAAATGTTTATATTACCATCAACTTTTACAGGAAGTCCGCGTTCCTTATATCAAAATTTTCTTTATCCTATGACATAAGCACGAAGAATTGGTAAACCAGATTTTTTTATTACTATGAGATGCGATCCGAAATGGGAAGAAATTACAAATAATATAGGATAAAGTGAAGAAGTAACAGATAGACCAAATATTGTTGTTGGAGTATTTTATCAAAAATTAAAACTATAAATAGAGCAAATTTCTAAAAACATATTTTGGGAAAATGCATTGCATATTCATACGTAGTAAAATTTCAAAAGAGAGGATTACCGCATGCTTATAAAATTTACAATAGTGATGACGTTGATAAATTTATAATAGCTATAATTCCAAATGGAAATGAGAATTCCAGATTATATGAAATAGTTAAACGATTTATGATCCATGGCCCTTGTGGAGATCAGAATAAAAATTCACCTTGTATGAATAAAGAATCAGGAAAGTGTACGAAAAATTTTCTGAAACGATTTGATGAAACTACAATAATGACAAATGGTTATCCTATTTATCGACGAAGAAATGATAAAAATGAGATATTATACACAAAAAAACAAGTGGGAAGACAATAGATTTGTGGTTTCTTATTGTGCATTTATAGAAATGAAAGCAATTGAAATAAATACTAAAAGTAATATTGATGATGAAACGGATGAAACAAATGATTTGGATATGTTTTATGATAAAATTAAACAATATATAAACACAAGATACGTTTGCCCGCAAGAAGCTATGCATCGCTCATTGGAATATAATATTAGAGAACTTATACATATAATTTATAGATTAGCTATTCATAATAAAAATGAACGGTATGTGTATTATAAAGAAGAATTCAAATACGAAATTGATGAGAAAAATGTAAATACAACACTAACATCGTGGTTTATACTTAATAAAAGTGACCTAAAGGCACATAATTACTTTTATTCTGATATACCGCAACATTATGTTCTTAAACAAGTAGATAAAACATGGACAAAAAAAAATGTGGAACCTATTCTAACCAGAATGTACTTAGTTGATCCAAAACAAAAAGCAAGATTCTCTTTAAGATTACTTCTGCTTCACGTAAAAGCTGCAACATCTTTAGGAAACTTAAAAACTCTTAATGGAATTACATACCCAACATTCTTTGAAGCAGAAACAGCAAGAAATTTAATTGAAATCGATGATGAATGAGATAAATGTTTAGAAAAATCATGTAAATCCTGATTGCCAAAAGCTCTTTGTTAATTATTTAGTTACATTTGTACATTTCACAATCCAATTAATGCTCGAGAATTATATGAAAAATATGAAATCTATTTTTACCCTCAAAAAATGAATAACAAAAAGGGTGAAGAATATGCATTAAGCATAATTAATGATATTTTAAATAATAATGGATTCTCATTAAGGGACTTTAATTTACCTACTTCAGAATATTATATTAAAAATAATGAAATTGTATATAGTACAGTAAATAATGTTAATAATAGTTGGTAGATCATTGATACTCTAACAAATGCTCAAACGGCTATTTTTAATACAGTAATAAATTCATTGAATACAAACTGCACTGAAAAGTATATATATATAGACAGTCCAGGTGGCAGAGGTAAAAGCTACTTATTAAATACAATTCTAACTTATTTAAAAATTTATGGAATCCACTATTTAGTTGTATCATGGACAGGTATAGCAGCTAATTTATTACAAGACGGTGTGACAGTACATACAGCATTTACATTACGGTTCAACATATCTGAAGACACAATAAGTTATATTAGTGAAAACAGCGAAATAGGTAAAAAAATGAAAAATGTATTAATTGTTATCTGGGGTGAAATCACAATGACATCAAAATACGCTTTTGAAGCCGTCGATCGCATGTTTAAAGATATATGTGATAGTAATTATCCGTTCGAAGGAAAAATATTTATCATATCAGGTGATTTTAGACAAACATTACATATAGCATGGAAATAAAACACAGATAGTACAAAATCGTGTCAAAAAAACTATTCATGGGAACGTTATTAATGTATGTCTTTGAAAGAAAATAAACATTTATCGGAATCAGATGATAATTTTAAAAATTGGTTACTAAGTAAAGGGAATGGTAATTTTCATTCAAAATATGAAAACGGAAATAAAGTTCTACAAATTTTGAAAGAAATATTGTTAAATGATAATGTAATTGATGAAATTTACGGGCATAATATAAATATTGAAAATTGTGACTATTACGAAAATATTATATTAGTACCGAAAAACGTTGATGTGACAGAAGCGAATCAAAAAATTTTATCAGAAATAAATGAACCAGTAATAGAGTACTCGAGCATTGACTCGGCAAAAGATGCAAATAACGAAAGTTTAGATGCAATTTTGCCGACAGAATTTTTAAATTCTCCAACACCAAACCTCCACATAGATTACAATTTAAAAAAAGAGCTATAGTAATACTTCTAAGAAATGTTAATTTGAATGAAGGACTTTGTAACGGATTAAGGTTAGTAATAACAACATTAAAACAATTAACTATTATTGCACAAATATTAACAGGGAGTAAATAAGGGAGCACTATATTCTTATCACGTATGACCTTAACAGCAAATGGTGAACTGCCATTCCAGATGACCAGAAAACAATTTCCTGTAAAACTTGCTTATGCAGTGACTATTAATAAGTCGCAAAGACAATTATTTAAAAAGTAGGAGTGTATTTACCAACGCCAATTTTCAGTCATGAGCAGTTGTACGTAGCATTTTCAAGGACGATTAATAAAAAAGAATTGAAAAAATTTTCAACAGAAAAATGAAGGAAAGTTAAAGATGAAATGGTCTATACTAAAAAAATGGTTTACAAAGAAATATTATGAAAACCACAATAGAATAATTAAATATAACGAATAAGAAAATAAAATCAAACATATTTTAAACTCTGATATAAAATTTAACATAAAAAAATTAAAAATTATGAAGTAGAGTTTAGAGCTGTGTGGTTAGAAATCACGGCTGTGATTGTTAGTTCTGTGCCATTGAGCAAACGCGATTGCTTTTTTAAATGCTGTGTATTTAGAAAAACATGGCTGCAATTGTAAGTGCTGTAATGGGAAAGAACGCTAAAACTACTGTAAGTGTTGTGTAATTGAAAATTCGCAACTGCTTTTCACAGCACTATCTGGTTAAAAAAACGCAGCTGTTATTTTAAGAGCTAAAGATTAAAACGCAACAACTATTGTAAGCGTTATGTAATTAAAAATTTGTGGCAGCTATTTTGAGCACTGTGTGGTTAAAAAATGCGGCTGCTATGGTAAATGCTGTGTTGTTAAAAAACCAACAACTATTGTAAGCGCTGTGTAATAACAAATTCGCGGCTGCTATTTTGAACGCTGTGTAATTTGAAAAACGTGGCTGCTATTGTAAGCGCTGTGTAATTAAAAAATCACGGTTGCATTTTTGAGCGTTGTGTAGTCACAAATTCGTGGCTGCTTTTTTGAGCGCTGCGTGGTTAAAAAAATGCGGCTGCTATTGTGATCGCTGTGTAATTAAGAATTCACAGTTGCTATTTTGAGCGCTGTGTAGTTACAAATTCGTGGCTGCTATTTTGAGCGCCGTGTGGTTAAAAATACGCGGTTGCTATTGTAAGCGCTGTGTAATTAAGTATTCACGGTTGCTATTTTAAACGCTGTGTAGTTAAAGGAACTCAACCACCAATGTGAGCACGGTGTTGTTGATAAAACGCGACTTTTATTGTAAACGTTGTATAATAAAAATAACACGACTGCTATTGTAAGCACTGGGTAATTAAAGGAACGCGGATATTAATATTAGTGCCAAGCAGAAAAGAACTGAAATTATTATCAAAAGTAACGTCTAAACCAGGATCTATTATAATGAAGAAGACAATCTGAATAAATCAAATAATACAAGAAAATATAATTAAAAATAATCACTATATAATCGAGCCTTCATGCGCCCTCAATAAAAGCTTCAGTTGATGATTTCTCGAAATGGTTCTAATTAATTACAAATATAAGTTCAGAAGCGAAAATATTTATCTAGGAATTTTTTTTCTATCATAATAAACTATAATAATGGCTATTTATTTCGATTGTCTTCTCTCACAAAGCTTTACTGAAGAGTCCTATAAACAGATCTGGAACAAAACGTGAAATTTAAAATTCATTAAACAATAAACATATCATGATTATCATCAACATCATCATCAACTCAAACATCAGCATCAATGTGTAGACGTACGTGTGTATGAACAGAAGCAAAGAAACAGAGTCAAAGGGCGGCATCAGAGTCGCGAAACGATTTCATAAAAAGGAAGACAGGGAGACGGACACGCAGACGAAAAGACAGAGATGGAAACAAAGAGACAAAAACAGCGAAATACACTCGATTCTCGCTATTACGAGCTTCGCTATAACGAGCGTTCGATATAACGAGCATCTTTGTCTGGCTGTAGCGAGCAAAATTTCTCCCCTTCTTACCCCACTACTCTGTATATTTTTAGGAAAATACCTCCTCTCCTTTCCATTCCACCCAATCTATTTCGTACCTGAATTCAGTAGCATTCAGTGGTGGGGGCCCCTCTTTACGCTCGTAATGGCGAGAGAAATCATTCCCGAGTTGCTCGTAATAGCGAGAATTGAGTGTAGAGACAAATAGACAAACACGAAAAAACGGAGACGAAGAGACAAAGATGGAAGGACGGAGACGAAGAGACGGAGACAGAGAAACGGAAATACACTAAGACAGAGAAACGGAGAAGAAGAGACAGAGATAGAGAGACGGAGGGGGAGACCGAGATAGAGAGATGGAGACGAAGAGACAAAGATGGAGAAACGGAAACGAAAAGACAAATATGAAAAAACGGAGACAAAGAGACTAAGACGGAAGAACGGAGAAGAAGACAGAAAGTCGGAGACAGAAAGACGGAGACAGAAAGACGGAGACAAAGAGACAAAGATAGAAAAACAGAGACAGACGGAGACATAGAAACGGAGACGGAGAAACGGAGACCGAGAAACGGAGATGGAAAAACGGAGACGGAGAAACGGAGACGGAGATGAAAAAACGGAGACGGAGAGACGAAGACGGAAAGACGGAAACGGAGAGATAAAGACGAAGTGACTCTTTCAGAACGGAATTTTTATTTCATCATGAAAAGTTCTGATAACCATTTAGCGATGAAAAGTGTTCATTTATTAGGCAATTTTTGCAATAAAAAAATTCTTTTTTACTTTTTTCTTCTTAAGTTTTCTTAGTTTCAATCAAATATATAATAACTGAGGCCTTCAGTTTAGATCGGAAACAGTCCACTTCAATCTAATACACATATTTTCATAAACTTAAATATACTTCAACACAATAACCTAATATACTTTTATAAAATAACAGTATTCTTTATTGGTTATAACGAACTCAAATCATCTGATAATCAAAACAGACTAGCTTATTTACATGAACATCGTATATATATATATATATATATATATATATATATATATATATCAAGAGGCGCAGTAGCGCCTCGACGGCGAGTTAAGGTATATATATATATACGAAAACGTCGAGGCGCTCCTCTTATACTTCGAATTAGAGAGTTTAAAATTTTAAAGTAGATTATATCAAAATGCAATCATGTTTTTTATATATAAATATAAATGAAATGATAAAGATTTTTATTATCTTTAATTTAAAAAAAGTTTCATTACAATTCGTTCTCTCAATCACGAGAAAATGTAATTTTAAATTTTAAAGCACTAGATTTGCGTTATGAAAATTCTTCTCCGTCGTTTCCAGCCAGCGAAAATTGTTCAACCGGAAGTGCGTCACACCTTAGTATTGTAAGAGCGCTATGAGCGTATTTTTTGTCTGCTGGCGCTGGCATAGTAGTTATAGTATAGTGAATTCGTATGTCGGTGTCGGTAGTGTTCACGATCGCGAAATATAGACGTTAATTAATCAGGTTGTGGGATATATATATATATAAATAAATATATATAAAATAATAATAACCTCGCGTTATAATATATATATAAATTAAAATAATATTTTTGTATAAACGTATTCTATAATTCTAACATAGTATGATTTTTTTATTATCAACTAAACACTTTCTTGTGAATGATGTTTCGTCGACCTGGAGGTCCTTCAACTCACCTAAATATCATCTATAGAAAGTGACAAAAATATATATATTCCCAATGATAATACTAGATGTGTTTCCTCGTAAATGATGTTTCGTGATCCTGGAGGCCATCCTGGCCACCTGGACATCATCTCTAGGAAGTGACAAAAAATTTTAAATTATAATAGTAGATTCACTTTCTCGAGAATGATGTTTCGTCGACCTGGAGGTCGTCCAGGTCACCTGGACATCATCTATAGGAAGTGAAAAAAAATTTATATATTTCCAATGATAATACTAAATGTGTTTCCTCGTCAATGATGTTTCGTGATCCTGGAGGCCATCCTTGCCACCTGGACATCATCTCCAGGAAGTGACAAAAAATTTTTTAATTTCAATTATAATACTAGATGCACTTTCTGAATGACGTTTCGTCGACCTGGAGGTTGTCCAGGTCACCTGGACATCATCTTCAGGAAGTGACAAAAATTCACGTTAATTTGTAATTAATGTATTCAAGCGTCTACTGAAAAATTGTGTTACGATTAATTAAACATAAAAAAATTAATTGAACATAAATGTTTAATTTAATGAAACATTTCATCAAAATTTGTTCACTTTCTAATTTTTTTGTTTTTAATATTTAATTGTCTATAATTTCTTTATAAATTTTAAAAAGATTTTTTGTTATATTTTGTATCTAATTTTATAGAGTTATACAAAAGTTATATATAATCATTATCAGATACAAACTATATCCAGTAAGCTATATATAAACTTGACACAATAGTTTTACGTGGGTATGTCTTTTAGTAATAAAAATGTGAAAAGATATGAGTAAAAGTTCAATTTTCTAAACTTAACATTTTTATACTGAGTAATCGTTTTAATTACTTTGATTAATGTCTAAATATAAAAATAGTTTCATTTTACTGTATTCAACAATAATATATTGAAATATATTCATGGAAGGCACTTCGATCATTTTTGGTCTGAAAAATGTAAATTTTGAGAATTTAATATTATCCTTTTTTTTCACCAACTGTGTAGTTCTTTGTAACTAAAAGAGATGGAGCTCTAAAATTTTGTAGGTGCTTTTAAAGAATATTAATTTAACAAATTAAATATTTGAGAATTATTTAAATTTTATTATTTTTATTAAATTTGATTACGAACTACAATGTATTTTGTTTTCATCATATTAATATGAATAATACTAAATTATGTGCTATTTAATATAATAATTTTTAAAATCTTTTTTAAATGAATATATTAATCTTAATCTAAATACTTTATATTATTTGGGTGTTATCCAAAACACTAAATTTAAAATCTTCGTTATATTTATTTCTCATCCTGTCTTTTTATTTTAAAGTACTTTGAAATTCCGTCACGCTTTTAGAATAATATACATTTTTTTAGTATTTTTTCAAACTATTAAATAAATATACAATTTTGGCTAAAGAAAGTTTAGAAATCAATCAAGTAATCTTCGAATATTACTGTATTCAATTCATTTTTTTTAATAAAAAGGAATGAAATTGACATTGATTAATAAGCTCTTATGTTTCAACTTTTTTTAATAATATAAAATTCATAAAAATACCATTAAACTATTTTTTTATTTTATAATTTTATTAAATTTCTTGAAATTTTTTGAATATTATAACTGTTATTTTTTGTTTTCAATCATTGTTCAAATTGATAAATACTATTTAATCTTTATTATTACTTTTAAAAAAGTATATTTTAAGCGAGTTCAGGTATTGAATAGTATAGTATTCTTTAGAACATTTTTTCTAAATATTTTATTTTACCCAATACATAATATTTTTTATATTTCAGTTTTCGAAAGTACTCAAATATTATCATCAAGTTTATACTTTTTATTTGATTAATCTTTAGTTTTTGCTTAAGAAAGTTTTGAAATCAATCAAGCAATCGTCGAGTACTTCCGTATTTAATTCATTCTTTTTAATATAAAGTTTATAAAAAAATAAATATACAATTTTGGCTAAAGAAAGTTTAGAAATCAGTCAAGTAATCGTCGAATATTACTGTATTCAATTCATTTTTTTTAATAAAAAGGAATGAAATTGACATTGATTAATAAGCTCTTATGTTTCAACTTTTTTAAATAATATAAAATTCATAAAAATACCATTAAACTATTTTTTTATTTTATAATTTTATCAAATTTCTTGAAATTTTTTGAATATTATAACTGTTATTTTTTGTTTTCAATCATTGTTCAAATTGATAAATACTATTTAATCTTTATTATTACTTTTAAAAAAGTATATTTTAAGCGAGTTCAGGTATTGAATAGTATAGTATTCTTTAGAACATTTTTTCTAAATATTTTATTTTACCCAATACATAATATTTTTTATATTTCAGTTTTCGAAAGTACTCAAATATTATCATCAAGTTTATACTTTTTATTTGATTAATCTTTAGTTTTTGCTTAAGAAAGTTTTGAAATCAATCAAGCAATCGTCGAGTACTTCCGTATTTAATTCATTCTTTTTAATATAAAGTTTATAAAAAAATAAATATACAATTTTGGCTAAAGAAAGTTTAGAAATCAGTCAAGTAATCGTCGAATATTACTGTATTCAATTCATTTTTTTTAATAAAAAGGAATGAAATTGACATTGATTAATAAGCTCTTATGTTTCAACTTTTTTAAATAATATAAAATTCATAAAAATACCATTAAACTATTTTTTTATTTTATAATTTTATCAAATTTCTTGAAATTTTTTGAATATTATAACTGTTATTTTTTGTTTTTAATCATTGTTCAAATTGATAAATACTATTTTATCTTTATTATTACTTTTAAAAAAGTATATTTTAGGCGAGTTCAGGTATTGAATAGTATAGTATTCTTTAGAACATTTTTTCTAAATATTTTATTTTACCCAATACATAATATTTTTTATATTTCAGTTTTCGAAAGTACTCAAATATTATCATCAAGTTTATACTTTTTATTTGATTAATCTTTAGTTTTCGCTTAAGAAAGTTTTGAAATCAATCAAGCAATCGTCGAGTACTTCCGTATTTAATTCATTCTTTTTAATATGAAGTTCATAATATGACTAATATGAAATTCATAAAATATTTACAGTTTTGGCTAAAGAAAATTTCGAAATCAATCAAGCAATCGTCGAGTACTTCTGTATTCAATTCATTTTTTTTAATTATATAGAATTCATCAAATGCTCAATTTATATTCTTTTTGATAGATGAATGTTTGGAAAAATTTTTCCAAATAATTTCTGAAAAAAGTGATTACTGAGATGAAGATAGCGA
This sequence comes from Anastatus disparis, assembly GCA_017163975.1. Taxonomy (NCBI): domain Eukaryota; kingdom Metazoa; phylum Arthropoda; class Insecta; order Hymenoptera; family Eupelmidae; genus Anastatus; species Anastatus disparis. The sequence continues at coordinate 1,261,318 of JAFFSR010000072.1, forward strand.
TGATAATACACATCAAAATCAAAAAATAAAGGTATACCAGATCAACATTTTATTTCATTTATGAGTGAATATTAATACATGAACATTAAGGAACTATAGTTGATCTTATATCTATTTTTTACTTTATTCTTTATGAGAGACATATTTAATTAAAAATTTCTAAAAACTTGGCAGAAGGGCCATTAGCTTCTAACAACTTATATTTGAGAATTTGCTGCCATCAGCTTCACAATTATTCATGCGTTTTTAAAATTATGCATTCTCTATTTCATTGCACTATCATTTTATTTTCAAGAGCTTTAAAACATATTAAATTTCACTAAATATCTACAAAATAACTTGCCAGGCCCGTAGATTAATAGTTTATGGTGTATTTGATAATTTCAAAGTTTATATAGTAAAAATAAATGAAAGAAAACTAAGAATATTGAATTCTCTGCATTACATAACATCACATATAAAAAAAATAATTTTTAAGCACATAATAGATTTTTATTAATTGTAATAGGATGTATTTTTGTTCTTTATCTTTGAATGTATGTGTATTTAAATTCATATTTTAAACTGTTATTTAACACACGTGAATTAGCTAGCAATTAAATTATAAACCAGTACACATTAACATTGAGCATTTCACCAACAAAATATTAATCTACGGGCCTGGCAAGTTATTTTGTAGATATTTAGTAAAATTTAATATGTTTTAAAGCTCTTGAAAATAAAATGATAGTGCAATGAAATAGAGAATGCATAATTTTAAAAACGCATGAATTATTGTGAAGCTGATGGCAGCAAATTCTCAAATATAAGTTGTTAGAAGCTAATGGCCCTTCTGCCAAGTTTTTAGAAATTTTTAATTAAATATGTCTCTCATAAAGAATAAAGTAAAAAATAGATATAAGATCAACTATAGTTCCTTAATGTTCATGTATTAATATTCACTCATAAATGAAATAAAATGTTGATCTGGTATACCTTTATTTTTTGATTTTGATGTGTATTATCATCGCTATCTTCATCTCAGTAATCACTTTTTTCAGAAATTATTTGGAAAAATTTTTCCAAACATTCATCTATCAAAAAGAATATAAATTGAGCATTTGATGAATTCTATATAATTAAAAAAAATGAATTGAATACAGAAGTACTCGACAATTGCTTGATTGATTTCGAAACTTTCTTTAGCCAAAACTGTAAATATTTTATGATATATATATATATATACACATTGTAACGTTTGGCTTTTCTGGTGAGCTGCGGTGGCATCAGACTTTTGTGAGGATGATCTGCGGCGGTGGATAAAAGCCAAAGTTCAAACTTATAAACTACCCTGGTAGAAATTTGAACATTAAAAATGGTGTAAACAACAATTGATGACCATTTTCAATAGTAATATTTTGTCATGTCAATATTGGCGAATAAATGGCAATTTTTTGCTAAATCTGCAGAGCTCAAATTTTTTGGTATATTGGTTAGCATCTTATAAGCAAAAAATGCTAATATAAAAATGTTGTTCAAAATTTTTGTATTTAGCCAAAAAAATACGCATTTTAAGTAAACGGAGAGAAAAAATCAGTAACAGCTATCTAAAAATTAGGTAAACTGTGGACAACTTTTTTTGACTAGTTATATAACTTTTTAGTAATGAGTCCTTAATTTTTCAGATCATAGGTAAAATCATAACCTCACTTTTGCCACGTGGCGAGAAAATATAGATTAGTATTTATTCACATTCCTTCGTCAATGTTTATTTTTATTGGAATTTATAAAAATAAAAATAATATTAAATTTTATTAAAATAAAAATATGAAACGCAGTACGAAACGAGTATAAAAATATCGTTTTTTAAAATAATAAATGGAAAATTTTATTAATCGTTTAAAAATAACCTCTAACAATCCGATCACAACTCAAAATATACGCGCGAATATATTAACAAAAGTGATTCTATTAATGATTAATGATAACTTTCAAGAAAAAACCTTAAATGATTCTTAATAGTAATCAATTTGATAGACTCTACTGTTAACTATCTATATTCAAATAATAGTGGATCAGACTCAACATTTTATTAGCATTTTTTAGCACTATGAAGGTTGAAAAAAACGTTTCATATTAGTTCAAATAATGGCCATAAAACATTCCCATTTTCTGCTCTTCACTTTAAAGAAATGGCCATAAAATGGTAGAAAAAGCGTTTCATTTTCTACCAGGGTAGTTACATTAATTAAAGTAAAGAAAATTTGATAATGAAAAAAAAGAAAAAAATAATAAAGGTAATTTAAGAATTTAACTTTGTGTAAAAAAAAATAATAATTTATATTAATGATAAAATTTAAATGCTTAAACAAAAATAAATAAACTTAACATTAGAGATATAAACGACGAATTGGAATTACAGAAAAGGTTTTTGCGGAACTAGCTAAATAAGTATAATTAACGACTGATTTAATTTAAATGTATCTTTTGTTCATTCATTAATAATAAATCAAAGAGTTTTTATTTACAACGACGGTATAAAAAATAATAAAAATGCAAACATAAAAAACTATTCTTTAATCTAATTAAACCAAACTAAATAATTTCTTTTTGACTGGCGGTAATAAGAAAAATAAATCATGGTTCCTTGTTTTCACCGATATATGGCGTGGTGTTTAATAACCGTCTGCAAAAATAAAGAAAAGAAAGAATACGACAATAATATTTACAACGCAATTATAATTAGCAATTATCAACGGTGGGTAAACGAGAGATCTGTATTACCGACGGCAGTTACAGCGGCGGTAGGTGGAGGAGTATCTGTGTAGTGGAAACCCCCAACTACATAGATAGGACGGTGATAGAGATTTTTACTATGCAAAGCATAACTTCTCTACATAGTGAGAAGAGAGAGGAGTCTGTGTAGTGGAAACCCCCTACTACTCAGATTGAAGGAAAGGAATACAGGTACGGAGTACTCTTACTGTGTAGAGCATAACTTTTGTACACAGCGAGAGCGGAGAGAGGACTGGGCTGAGCCAGCTGCCGTGCGGTTATATATGCTATGGAGCTCGCTGTTCCCATTGCGGGAGTAGCGCCCTGTAGCGGCTGAGCACGGGTACTAAGCTTTAAGCGCGATGCTTGAATTTGCATCGTCGCAACATAAACATGATCTTCAACTTTTCTTTTTTGCAGCTACTATCATTCAACTCATATTACAACAATTATAAATTTTTTTTTCCTCCCGTGATTATTAATAAGAGAATTATGGATTAACTACTTATTGTTCGTGTGTACCCACATTATCGCGCAAAGAGTTGTATAATCCAGCAAATTCTTCTTCGGGACTTCCTGGTACTCTGATACCAAGTATCTGCACCCCTCATAGTGACCCATTCCCCCTTAACATTTTTAGCCTTATTCTCTGCTATATGATTTGTTTGAGGTAAGGATAAATTTCTTTCCCGCCTTTCCAACTGCCTCTTACATAGAGGAAATTAAATGATTGTAATTCTCGTCTATGATGTTACCGCACGAATCATTACACGTAACTCAATCAGAAGAGGATCGCCTTCATTTCGTTATAAAAAAAAGGTGGGTAGGAGAGTGTGGTGAGCGAGCAAACGGGAATATGATTTGTATTAACAAACTATAGAATGTATTAAGATTTATTCATAACAAAAGAAGCCAGATTTAACAAAGAAAAAGTAAACAAACTTGATAGTATTTAATTGAGGTAAGAAAGGATAAAGATATATATGTGTCTGCAGGGGTATGTGCATGTGTGTATATGTATGCGTGTGTGTGTATATGTATGTGTGTGTGTGTACGTGTGTGTGTGTTGAGAAGTAAAGGGTTACGATTGCAACCACTGAACCACGCTTGCGCGGTCGTACCGCGATGTGATAGAACGAGCGCACCACACCACCCTCGATTGAAAAATGATAAATGAAAAAGGAAGAGAATTATGAAAGGAAGAAAGGAAAGGAAAGGAGTTCACGCGCAACACGTCGCGTCCTCGTCCTACGTTCGAATTATCAGCGTAACAAACGGTGCGTACAATTCACTCGCGATGAACAATGTAAAGGTGGAATTTGAGCTGTTAACTGACCGAGCACTCGACCAAGACTGAGCCACACGTGTGACTCCAGCTATAAAGTTAGCTGCATGTACCCCCCTCCCGTGGTTAACTCCGCGACGACACGCCCACCGAACGCGCAATCTATGCATCTCGGCGGTATGAATACGACGCGATACAAACAAGGCGCATGAAATCAAAAAGGACAGGAAAGGGTTAATAGGAATGTGTTTGCGGGTATGTGTTTGTGCACTGCATGGATTTTGTCTGCAGACAGATTTATTTTTAGTCGTTTGCGACTAAACATGATTGTTAAACAGGAAAAGCTAATGCTTACAGTACTATCCTCAGGAATAATCATGAAGAAACAACTCAGAACAATCAATACAGATGATGAGTTCTATGGCCAGTAGCCTTGCACTGCTCAGTGCTTTACAAGGACTCCAGAGTTTTGACGGGCGGAATATGCCCTTGAAGGACTTCATCCAGGATGCTAGAAATGGGAAAGAATATGTTCCCGCAGGGATGGAAGGACAGTACGTTAAGGCAGTTCTGAGTAAACTGCGATGGAAGGCCTGAGATTGTACTTACGGACACTCTTTTGCAACGGTAAATGATTTAGTTGACCATTTCAGGACACGTTTCGCACCAGGTTAAACGTACATCTAATATACCACAAAGATCAATGACGTGCAAATGAAACAAAAGGAAACTGTTTGGGATTTTCACGACAAACTTAACATTCTGTTAAGTGGAGCAGGGAACGCTTTAGCGGATGACGCGCCTGACGACACGGCCAAGATCTCGCTAATATGATTAAGCCTCTTGAATATACTGCTAAGGATATATTCATAAGAGGACTCCCCGTGGACATAGTGGTACAAGTTGACGGTAGAAATCCAACCACATTGCAAGACGCCTATAAGGACGCTGTGCGAATGGAGACGAGAATGGAGACGAAGATATTACCTGACATTCACTATAAATTTCATGGACGAATGCCAAACCCCAACTGGAAAAGGACGGAATTCTCTGCGTCCAATAATTGGAAACCTAGAAACCAAGGCAAATGGACTTCTCAACCTAACCAAACTGCCAACATGGGTTATTTACGGCAGCCTAAACAAAACAGACAATTGAAATAACAAAAATTTGTCACATCTCCGACAGAATAAAAGAGATATCGCAACACAAGACAACTTATGACCACATACGAAAGACAATGTATGGTAGTTATGGGTTAGGGTTGCTGCCTTGTATTAGGTTAGTTGTTACTATTGCCTTGGTAATAGCAAAATCCAGACAACTCCGACAACTATCGCCCATACACGGGGATGCAATATCATACTCAAAGAAAACGTGGGACCACGACTCAAGAGAATAAACCCACCGACTCAGCAACAACCTCTAATCTGAATCCAATCGATGCTCTCACCACCAATAAGGGCTTGATGCAAAACGCTACAGTAGACAATCAACTACGCTACTATAGACATAATTTAGTCAATGGCTCAATATCTACTCTCATAGCAATTTCTCATTAACAATTAACTTTATATTACAGGACACACGTACTTATAATAATCTCATCAAACGAAATCATGTGGGTGGAAAATCGAGAGTGAAAACGATTATGGAAAATAATTAAGGATTCAGATACACAAGGCACCATCGAACAAATAACAACGATACAAAGGGACGCTGATAATTATCTGCACCTGAAAATTCAGTTTTTCCAATCCAAACCTACCATTTCTCGACAAGGGACTGAGGCAACTCAAAATTTAGCTAACCTAACAAGCTGGACGCATAACTCACAAGGCGTACTAACTCTACTTCTTACTCTGGACAGTTTCTTGCAAATCGATCCCTGCCGGTCATATTGCAGGCTATCCCTAAACGGGACCTGTCGTATTTATTCAACATTCCATGTAAAAGAAAAACCTATATTCTTGGACCACAAAAGAAATAACTGTCATATTTTGGGAACTAACACCATTATAACCCTGATTGGCTGTAACAAAGGCTTTAGCTTCAACTAACCACAAGCATGCATATAAACTAACATAAACCCCCTAGAGATAAGCTCAACTAATTTAGGTTTCTGTTTTAGGTTAAACTAGAAAAAAGAAAGGGGAGAACCACTTTGATGACAACTTTACTTGGGGTCCCAGCTCATCTGACCTATCCATCAACGACTCATTAACAATTTCAACAACACGTATATTGAAAGGAAGTATTTCAAACGACCGACCAATCTCCATTATGAGGCAGCGATAAAAGAAAAATCAACCCACCTATAAAGGGAGGAAACGGGAGAGAACCCCGCTTCTCCTATGAAGATTGACAATTACTATCATCGACATCGAGACCATTGCTACATACCACCCACCATTATCTTCTTTAGTTCTCATCTATTTAACAACTAGAATAAGCGAAAATGACTATAATATATCATTTGTTGTTAAATTGTTCTTCCTCGCCTTGTTTTAATTGCAGAGGTAACTTACTTAAAAATGCTGTATATAAAATCCAACCTTAAGCCTTTCAAGTCAAAATAGCGAAATAATAATGTCAATAAATTCAGCATGGTGATCAATTATTATTTATATGGTAAATTTGAAATATAATTAAATTCTAAATATTTTAAAAGTCTAAATTTCATAGTCTTAAATTATAATCTTGATTTTCCATTAAAATTATTGACAAAATCGCAAAAACATTGTAATAAATAAATTATTTTTACTCTTTATTTTAACCATGCCATTAAACTAGATATTCATATAAATTGTACAATAGCTAGCCAATACACAATCCTGGAAACTCCTGTCCTATTGCAACTTAATTTATCAATCTAATCATTATCCAAATTCTCCAACTGAAAGTGACCAGTACGCTCTAACCACTTTGACTAGTTATTAATTGGAACTTTGTATAACACAAATATTAAGTTTTTATTTTTCAGAGTATCTGGGTTTTCTCCATCCTCTCTGTTCACATCTGCCAGGGACGACAAATTTTCTCAGCAAGAAGGGGAGGGTGTGTTAAGTGACGAAATTCTTAAGAGGCGGTCGGAACCAAATCGGTGTCTTAGTTCGGTGCTTGTAATAAATGCTTATAATAATTTATTCATTTATTAATATGGTAAAAATATAGTCATTTCCTCTGGTCGTGTATATAAAGAATAATTTAAAATAGTGAAAGCCACAAAAATATACAAAATATTGTTATAAAGCGAAAAATCCCACCTAACAATCGACACGACAGTTTTTTGCATGCGGTATATGTCAAGTCAGTTTGATATTTGTAATAAATGCTTATAATAATTTATTTACTTATTCATATGGTAAAAATATAGTCATTTCCTCTAGTCATGTATATAAAGAATAATTTGAAATAGTTTAAGCCATAAAAATATACAAAATACTACCGTAAAGCGAAAAATGCTGACTTGACATATACTGCAAGTCACCAATTTGGTTCCGACCGCTTATTAATTACGAAATTCCCGATTTCTCTTTTTGTTTTTGCACACCATAATTTGTGGGCTGGCTTTGGGTCAAAAGATCTAAGCTTATCGTCTTGGTCAACCAATGGTGGCGTCTTTTTCTTTCCTCCACTTCCTTCAAACACAAAAGTGCAGGGAAGGCGAGGAAGAGAGAGAGAAGTAGTGTTCAGTAGCCAAGACACTAATAAGCAAGCGAGAACGAACATCAAGCGGAAGGATAGTAGCATTAGCTTCGGGCCCGAGGAAGTAAGAGTTTTTCTAGCTCTCGAGGGCTTGAAGCTTGACCCCAAATGAGGAGAAGTCTGTCTCGCGCGTGGTAAGCCAGCGTCAAGTTCGGCCATTCCTTGGCCTCTGTGCCATAAGCCCGCAAAATTTTAGAATCTTTTGTTGCTTCTATTTCAATTTTTCTTTTATCTATTTCAAGGATTAATATCATTATACTTTGTAAATTTAATAAAATCATAATAGGTCTTAATACGTTGTTAATGGGCCATAACGCGAGTTTCTCGGTCAATGAAAAGTGAGAGTTTAGTATTTTCTTGAAGGTGGATGCTGTATACGAATGCACGACAGAGAGGCTACAGGAGACCGAGGGGCTCTAAAATCGGTAATGCTGTCTACTTGATCCAGAGAAGAAAGCCACTAGACTGTCAAGATAAGTGATTTAGTTTTTTCAATCTAAAATTTAATTTAAAGTCTTAGTCATTTTTAGTAAGCTGTAATCAGAGTTAACTAATAGTTGTCGAACATGTACTTAACGAAAAAAAATTAAAAATCATAATTAAATTATAAGTAAGAGTTGAGCATCGACAGGAAGGATGCAAAATTTTGTACATCGTTATATTGTCGGTGCGCTTGAAAGTAAAAATTAACACGAGAACGTGAAAGATCACCATGCGGTATATAAAATACTTAAAACTACAGCTTTCGTTAATAAACAAAAAACATCAAATTTTGTAAGCCAACTTGTTATTATAATTAAAAGAAAAAACTAAAATTAAAATTTGAATAGTTTATTTTTCTTACTGCAACCTACATCTTGAAACAATAAAAAAAAGAAACTGTTAGATTGCTTTAATTGAAGCGGGTTGAAAAAAATTAAAATAGTTTCGAGCTGGTTTTTCTGACTTTCGTCAAAATTTTGGAAAAACCCGGCTTAACACTTTTTACGGAATGACTTTTTCCGCATAATGGTAATTTTTGCAATCTCCATGCTGTTTTCATTGGGCTTAAATATCTACCATATTTATATTGAGTTATTTCATGATAGAAATCATCTTCATTATTTTCTTCAATTTTACTTTGCTTTATTCCACAATATGCTTTATTAACTCCTTTATAAATATAATCATAAATATATTTAATACTTTGTGTTGATACACAAAGTTCAGTATTAATATGAGCAGTATATTTTGCTAATAGAAAACTGTTGTAAGGAATTACCATTAAATTATTAACTTGTATAATTTTCTCTGTATTTTTAAGATTATAGATATGATTCTCACAAATATTATTTTTTTGTTTATACTGTGGATATTTATTTTCTTCAATTTTGGTACATTCAATAAATGATTTAGGAAAATTTTTTTTACATATATTTTTACTTTTATCATAACAGGGGGATTTATCAGTCCGTATAACATACGTTTAATTACTAATTTTTGTAAATATGTATTTTCCGATAAAGGTATTTCAGCTGAAATATATTTATCAATAGATTCTGGAGTAAATATCTCATGATCATGGTGTAATGTGATAATGATATGTGCGTGAGGTAATCCTTCTTAATGAAATTATATGGAAAATACATGAGCTAGAACAGGACCATGAATTTCATTTTTTACTGTATCATTTAATAGCATTTCAGATTTTGTATAAAATAACTTCACTGTAATATTTAGTATATCTTTTCAAAATTTCTTTTGAATTTCTTTTGGAAAACTTTTCAAAATTTCTTTTAATTCTTTCCATCGTGGGTTACACGTCATTGTTATAAATAAATCAGATCTCCTTACAGTTCTTATTATTGCCATTGCATCTTAGTAATATTGCTGCATATATCTTGGACTTCCAATATATTTTTACGGTGAAATAAAAAGATTTCCAATTCTTTCTTTATTTTCAAAATTTGTTGCTGGGAACATTAAAGGAAAAATCATGGGGTCCACATGATGAGACAATTTATTTAAATAAGTATGAGTAATTTCTTCTTCTGAATTTTTATTAGGATGAATACAATTATGTGTATGAGAGGTGTATGAGGAGTGTATGAAAGGTAGCACCTGGGTAGGAAGAAGTGACTTGGGTAGTGAGGGTTTTTTTTTATTCTCTAAAAAAGACATTTTCGGAAACATTTTTACGTTATTTTGAGCGGTGACTTGTGATGTTTTTGTAGGAGGAGGAAAGTATAATGAGAGGTAGCAGAGGAGGGACCTTTTTTTAATATAACTATGAATATAGTGAATGAGTAACAAATGCACTGGTAAAATAAGGAGGAATCAGCGTAATTATCAGAAGGGTGTATGAGGGATTTTAAGGGTTGGCTATAGGAGTGACTTGGGCAGGGTGGGGTGACTTATGTAGTGAGAAGTGTCTTTTTCTTTTTTTCAAAAAAGAACATTTCTAGACAGAATTTGACGTTATTTTGAGGGGTGAGTTGCGGTGTTTTGAGAAAAATGAGGGGTAGGAAAGGAGGAATTTGGTTTTTCATATAACTATATATAATACTGGGAGATATATATATATATATATATATATATATATCTATATAGTTGTAAGAAAAGTTAAGATCTAGCCCCCTCTTGGTCGCCCCCTGGCCTCTCCATAAATAACGGTGTGATTCGTTCAAAATTTAGCTATTTTTGAATTCTGGTCGCCCCCTGGTCCCCCCTTGATTTTTAAAAATTTGAGTTTATATATTCATTAATTTTATATATTATTTATCTTATCATATGTCTTGTATATAAACATATAGTCACTGTACATAGTGTTGACATACGACTTTCCACACCACCTTACATTTCAAACAATAATAAATACTTTATTTAACATGAAATTTAACTCATTTAACGAATGTTAATTATCGAATTTAATAAATTTTAATTATACTTAATGAATCAAGAGAAAGTAAAAAGTTTCAAATATAGAGGTATCGCTATGGTGCGTTAGGTTTTTTTTGCTAATGGAAACCCTCACCAGGAGCCCTAAAAACCACTTTAGTTAATATTGTTTTATAATATATATTTTCAATATATTTCACTGTGAATAAGTTTTTAAAAAATATATTTAATATCGGATATAAATCATGAATAAAATGAATCCAATATCTGATAATGTATTGATAATAATCAAATATATGAATTATTTTTATTTAATTATGTAATTAGAATCAATTTAAAAGCTCTATCGTAAGATGTACCCTAGCGGAAAAAAAATGCAGAAAACAGTAAATATCCGAAAATATCAGAAGAAAACAGAAGAAAACTGATAAAAACTGCAGAAAACGGAAATTAACTGTTGAAAAATGTCGAGATTGAGACAAAGACAACAGTTATCTTCTGATTTCTTCTGATTTCTTCAGTTTTTATCAGTTTTCTGCAGTTATCTGCAATTATCAACAGTTTTATTCATTTTTGAACGTTTTTCTTCATTTATAAAAGCAATTTGAAAAGTGAAGAAATCCGGAAAAAACTGAAGACAACTATTATATTCTGAAAATAACTGTTGAAAAGTGAAGAAATCTGAAGAAAACAGTTATATTCTGAAAATAACTGTTGAAAAGTAAAGAAAACTAAAGAAAACAGCTATATTCTGAACAAAACTGTAAAAAAGTGAAGAAATCTGAAGAAAAAAGGTAATAACTGTTTAAAAATAAAGTAAAATGAAGAAAATTGGAAAAAAAATATTTTTTTACGAAAAAAGTAAAGAAAACAGAAAATAACTGAAGAAAACTGATAATATCGGCAGAAAACGGAAGAAAACAGTTAATAACTGTTGAAAAATGAAGAAAACTGAAGAAAATTTAAAAAAAAAAAATATTTTCTTACATAAAAAGTGCAGAAAACAGAAGATAACCAAAGAAAACTGATAATATCGGCAAAAAACTGAAGAAAACAGTTGATAACAGTTGAAAAACGAAAAAAAGTGAAGAAAATTGAAAAAAAAATAAATTTTCTTATATAAAAAGTGAAGAAAACAGAAAATAACTGAAGAAAACTGATAATATCGGCGGAAAACTGAAGAAAACAGTTGATAACTGTTAAAAAACGAAGAAAAATGAAGAAAATTAAAAAAAAAATTTTATTTTTATATAATAAGTGAAGAAAACAGAAGATAACTGAAGAAAACTGATAATATCGGCAGAAAACTGAAGAAAACAGTTGATAACTGTTGTCCTTGTCTCAATTCCGACATTTTTCTGCCATTATCTTCTGTTATAAACTGTTGTCTTCAGTTTTCTTCAGTTTTCTTCTTTTTTTTCCGCTAGGGTATTTAAGAAATAATCAATAAGAGAAATAGATTTTAAATTATTAAAAATAATTATAAACAATGATGATGAACTCCGAATTCAATGCAATATATACAATAAAAATATTCCATCTTTTTATATAAAAAGTTATATTTGTAGTTAAAGTGAAATAGAATAAAGAAGTGGATGTATTTTTCAATATATAAATATATATATATAACAAGCGCTTTATTCAATAATATTAAAATTAAGTTGTATAAAATATTTACTAAAAATATAACTTAAATTAAAATAAAGAGAAAGCCATAATGTTTCTTTATTGAATAATTAGATATATTTTTTTCTTATTTATTTTTCTTATAAAATAAGTGTAAGGTTTGCTTTGCCTTATTACTCTTCCCGTCCTTTTGTCCCTTTTCTGGTACTATGAGTTATAGGCGTCATAAGCCCTATGGTCATTCTTTTTGTAGCCTCTATTGAGTAAACTGCACAGAGTACTTAAGAATTCTAAGAGTGTTTTAAGTATTAATTATTGCTTAACAATATATTGATTATTAAGAGTAACAGTAACAGTGTTTGTGTATAGTTATTTCATAACCCACCTTCCACCCACATACATCCATCAGGTTATTGGCCTAGGGCACGCTTCTACTGCGCCACAAGTTTCTCAAAATAACGGGTGGAAGAACACAATCCATACTGTTTTAAAAACTAAGAGTAAAAACTACAAAATTCTAATAAGGCATATATTTTAGAAGTAAGTCAATTAAGATTATTAATTAATTGAAAAAAAATAAAATAAAATATCTTGAGAGTTTTCTTAAAAAAAAAAAAAGTGCGGCCGTTTATAACAGAGATTTGATTAAATGTATTCAATTAAAATAAAAATTATTAAAGAGGAAAATAAAAAAAGAATCGTCATTGTTGATGAGAAAATAAAAAAAAAGATCGTCATTGTTGACGAAAAAAGAAAAAAAAAGAAAAAAAATAATTGAAAATATTTTGGAATACAATGAGTGAAAAAATATTTAGAATGAAAGATTGAGCACCGAAGAAGTGAAACTATTTGTTTCGTCTATGACGCATAGGCAAGCTCTTTCTTTCCACGGCCGTACTCGCACATATGTTGCACATATCTCAACTCTGTCGACCTACGGAGTCGTCAAATAATGAGTATCATAAAAAAAAGGTAAAGGAAAACACTTCATATAACTGCACTACAAATTTCTTTCGAATATTGGTAATGCAGCTATGTCATTTTTCTTTACTTAGAGTTAGGGGTACCGCTAGTATATATATATATATATATATATATATATATATATATATATATGTTATATTTGTATCAAGTATGAATCCATATATTTAGGTATAATTGATTCCATTCAGATTCATGCAGGCCATCACTGATTGAATTTTTTTTTCTCTTCTAAGAGATAAAAATAACTTCCAATACGTATATAAAGAAAAAATTTACCTTATAGAACGCTCGAAAATATGTTTTCTCTCGCTACAGCGTATTTAGTCTTGGGTATAAAAATAAAAATTGAAAAATTGATAATAAGCCTCAATTTTCAAATTGCCGTAGCTTCGTCAATTTTTGACCTTTTTGGACGTTCATTTGATGAAAATGTGCTAAATTTAGTCTAGTTCTGAATACTTCAATGCTTTTATTCATTAATTAGTCAGAAATATTAACAAAAATCTTTATAATGAACCCTTGATCAAATTTTTTTATCAATTAGAATCAAAGTTATGATGATTTTAAGTTCACGAATATAGACATTTTTTTTTTTGATGATTAAAAATTTTTTATCCAGTTTGAATTCGGCGCCCACGATTTGAATTTCCTTTGTGGGGAGTGACATATATCACCGCTAGATAACGACGACTCACTTTTCGCATTCTCATCAACGACTTGACGCATTCAAGCATATAAGACAAGTAAGATCAAAAATAAAATTGTCTAATAAAGTTATTTCTGCATATAAATCTTCTTTTGTCAAAAAAATCACTTTTGAATCAATACTATTTCCAATTGAGCATTCTTAACATTCTCTTAGTTCACATTTCATATCATCTTTCGAACAAAATAGTGAAGGATATATTTTCGATTCTAAATCCGCAATGTTATGTTTATTCTCTTTTTTATATTCATTCCAAGCATCCAACATAAGTTTCAGGTTCTCGCAATAAACGCAAAGACACGAATTGTTTGGTGGATGGGGTATAACCCACTTTGATATTAAGGCATAGAATAATGATTTACCGACTGTTGTTTTAATTTCAGGATTTTCTTCTATAAATAATTGATATATTTCTTTTATACTTCGCGTAAGAAAGTGTTTAACTTTTTTAGTTTTTATACCATTGTGACATCCCATGGAGCTAAACCGTTATAAATTGTTAAATGAATTATATTAAAGATTGGAATTATTCATTAATCTATTTTTTTATTACATTTATTACATATATGGAAAAGTAGTCCCATGCGATGTCCCGAGTCAGCATTCTTAAAAATTGCGAAAACTTTAAATGTAAAGAAGAGACGGATAAGAAAGTACAAGAATTCATTGGTAAGCAAGCCGATGAACTCTAAAACAATCGAACGATTTTCTGTTCTGGAAATTTCAGCTGCATGTCAGGTTTTGATTGGATTTTCCATCTCTCGAGCGCCCGGCGCAAGGCGATAAAAACAGCCCCCTACGTCACTCTTCGCCTTTTGTCTTAATACGATAGCAACCGCAAAAGTCGGCTCTGCTGGTCCACTGAGATAAAGTCAGTGTTAGTTTTAAATCAGTTTATTTATCATAAAATTCATTAGGAAGTAGCTTAGAAACCTACTTCGCTAATAGGAAAAATTATAATATAGAAAAATATAAATTTACAATTTTTGCATAAATAGACGAGAAACCTATTTCACGAAAAAAAGATAACAAAAAAAATTTATATAAATAAATATTTAGTGAAAAGGACAAGCAAGTGCAAGTGACGACATAAACGAATAAATTAGCTGAGCGCTAGACGACCGAGAGTTGAAGAATCTAACCTAATCTGGCCACGGATAGCTTAACCGTGTAGGAATAAGTTAATTTAAGCGGAGATTAAAGGACGGAACTTCAAGGGATACATTTATATATCTTCTCCCTCTCTTCCTGGAATATTGAATCGTAAAAAAATTGTTATATTTAATAAATAACAAAATGTGTATTAATTATTAAATAAAAAAATAAAAAAAAAAAGAAAACACAAAAGGAGAAATTTATTTAAATAATTAAAACTTAATATTAATTTTTATAAAAATTTGATTATCCTAAAACTAAATTAGAATTTAATTTAATAAATATTTAGTTAAAAGGTGACAGGTAAGTCCTGGGACTACAAACTGGTTCCCAATAAAAAGAAATTTATTTCTTTTTGTGAACTCAACGACCGAAACAAATCCGGTTGTAACACCATTTTTTTCAACAGATACTGTGTCACTTTTATTTACACTTTGACGAGAACAATTAAAATCATTGTTCAAATAATAATTTTTCACCTTCGTTATAATTACACCATCCAAAGAATGGCCACAATAGTTCTCAGGCTTTTTGTTAATATCTTTATTATTTACCAATGATCTTGCTTGATCAATCATATAAACAGTAACATTTGATAAAACTGATAGGAAATAATTTTTGGAAATGTTGCTTGGTATAAAACTTGATAACCGCACTTTTTCAAGAAAATTTGAACGAGTATATAGAGCATTTTTAATATTATCGAGCCATTCATCACATGTTTCACATTCGTTATTTTCATTGAATGTGGGCAAATCCGTTATATCGTAAACTTTCATAATTTTACTTGCTATTTGTAAATCTAATGCATCGTTTCTTTGTTTTCTTTTTCGAAGAGCATTGGATTTTTGCATTTTCATATTGATACTCTGAGGCATTTTGATTGGTGAAATTTTTAATTTAAAATTACTTGAAGTCTGATTGAACTGCTTTACCACAGCCTCACTATAAAAAACTTCTTTCGAAGATTGTTGACTATTTGAGGTAGATGAAATGGGTGTATTTTTACTTCACTTAAAAATATTCTGTAACATGAAGGACATACTTTATCCTCTCTAGAAAAAGAAGTATTCGGATACAAGCGCTTCAAAGACTCCGTTAGATCACCTAATTCTCCAAACGGATTTTTGGAACAGTAGTAAATAACTTTTTTGTGCCTTTCTTTCAAATCCTTGCACTTAGTCTTAACAACCAGTGATGCCATTATTATTAATTTGTTCTTCGACAGAGCAAAAAAAATAACTTTTGTTAGACAATTTTATTCCTGAAGTCGTTAATGAGAATGCAGAAAGCAAATTGTCGCCATCTAGCAGTGGCATATTTCACTCCCTACAAAGTAAATTCAAATTGTAGGCACAAACTTCAAACTGAACATTTTCACCTATCCTAATAGTTACTATTTTTTATGTATAAAACTACACTGAGAAACTTTTCGTACGAAAACACTATGATGAATAGCAAAAAGTGTTTTGGCACGAACGTATTAATGCTCTAGTTTACGAATGTTCGTAGTTATTCAGCACGAAGATCGTAGTTCATGAGCTGTAGAAAACGGTACAAGTAAAACCCTCTGACGCTCGAAGTTAAGGGCTATGAATTTCGTAGAATATATGATTGATACTAATATCAAATGTGTATAATTTGAATTTCGTAGCTCAGCACTATGAGCTTCGTAGTAAAACAACACGAACATTCAAAACTCGAAAAGAGAGTCGAGTGCGGCTCTCCCACTCCTTCACACAGAAAGCAAATGAGAGGAAAAGATAAAACTCACGCTTGATGAGAAAAACAGCCTCGATTGAAATGGCGTTCTTTAATAACATGTATATTATTTATATATAGATATAAAATTAAAAATATATTTTAATATTTTACGCAATCTAAATGTAAAAAAAATTTAAATTAGCATTCTGAAAACCCAATATTTCAAAGAAATTATTTAATCTATTTGTTAAAATTATTCTAATTATTGTGTCAGGTAAATTTTCCCAATAATAAAATGTTAAGAAATATTTTTATTGTTAATCTATAGCTTTATTATATTTTTAGCATAATAAATATAACTTAATTTTTTGTAAATATTTATTTCGTTTAAATAAAATTTAAATTATATTTACATTAAAACTTCTTAACAATGCTATTGGTTTTAGTTTTTATATAATAATAATTTGATGTAAAGATATATTTGTTATAATTCTATTGAAGATAATAGTATATACATGTAAGCAAATATTTTATAGGTAACTTTACCTGAAATGCATTCATAACATTCAAAAACGTTTTGGTGTTTTAGCAAAATTTCGTATGCCTTTTTGCGATCCTCTACTAAATCATCCTTGAGAAAATTAATTTTAAAGCAATATTTTATCAGACCCACACTTAAACACGTTTCTTCCGACAGTAGCATGCCATGATTTACATCAACTACCACGACAGTAAAAGTTGTAATCTTAGATTTTTTGCAACATCTTATATTTATTTCGCCTAAAACTTTTATTCGTCCGCCTCCAAGACCAACTATCATGCTCTTGAGCTTAGCTAACTCAACGACTGATTTTTTCATTATATTACATTAATTATTATAACCTATAACATTAGCATCTGAGCATGAATTGAAATCATAGGAGATTGATTTTGATTCTCCGTTGCATTCTAAGAGAAGTTCGGTGTGGCGTTTTCTACTGTGAGCTTTATTTTTCATTTCGAATATATAGACTGATACGCTGTCATCACTATCTTTGTTTCTAGATATATCTGTTGCATCATTTGTTATCTGTTTAACAGCGTTTTTTTTTGTTTGTCTACAGGTTTACTTGACTCATTCTTTTTCAAACATGCTTTCATGGTATGGTTGCGACCTTTGCAAAAATTGCATACCTTGCCTTAAGCTTGGTACGCATCTTTTTTAGATGTATGTTTCACTGCACAAAATTTGAGAATTTTTGAAGATTCTTTATGTTTTTGCAATTTATTCACTACTTTATTTTCATCTGCTGTAGTAGCGATATTTTTGAAACGTGCTTCTGATATCTCGCTTGACCTGCAAACCTAAAGGAGTTTTTCCAATGTTAACTCTTTGTCATTATTTCTTAAAAATTTCTTTATTAGGTTAGAATCTCTTATTCCGAATGTGAGTCCATCTCTTAGCACATCATTCGCAGTCACGTTTTTATTGTATTTACAGAGTGGAAAATTCTTTTTTATGTGCCGGTAATAATCTTCAAACGTTTCGTCTTCGAGTTGATTGCACGTATGGAATATATATATTGAAAAATAAATTTCTTACTGAAATTAGTATTTTGTTAATTAACCTAAGGACATTGTCCGTTGTACTTTTTCTTTCTTCCTCTGTTAGGTTAAAATTATTTTATTTTCTCTTCTCTTTATCACTGATATAGGATAACAATAAGTTTATTTTCCTATTTTCATCTTCGGGTGCCCATGTATCGATAGCTGTATAGGTTAGCACTGCAGTATGTTAACCAATTCTATTGAAATTATCGTAGGTTAAAATTATCGTAGATATTTCCTGTATCTACTTCAAGCGGTATTAGCAAGGGTACATTTTGCATTAACATAGCACCCCCTTGTATTTAATGCAACATCTTCTACACTTTCGGATACTTTTGTTGTAAGAGTTTGTAGGGCTTCGTCTATTGGCTTAAGTTATTAGCAAACAGTTTAAATTTTTCCTTGAACTCACTCTGCTTACTCTTTATTAAAAGTGTTTGCGCCGCTATAAAATTGGCCAATGCCTTATCTGCCATCTTGAAATAATTTTTTAACCTTTGTACGGAGTTCACTTTACAATTCAATTACGAGGACAACACACGTAATGCATTAATTATAATTAATTTAATTCTCCACCTTTAACACCATGTTATATTTGTATTAAATATATAAATAAATCCATATATTTAAATATATAAGTCTTAATTCAACTCTTACATGTTGCCTCGTGTGCGTCTATATCGAACCTGTCTTTCCATACATGAGAGACGTGTATCTTACGTGCAAGGTATATAACCTGTAATATAATAAAATATATGAATATATATCTCTCTATATTTTATAGTAGTAAGGAAATGTGCTTCAACTTTTGACATCCTCTTCCCATCCTCTTCTCATCCTCTTCTCACTTTCTTCTATATTCTTAGTATTTTTCCGTTTTTTATCGCTATTTCGATTTTCATCCTTTTTTACATCATCTTCTCATCCTCTTCTCACTTTCTTCTATATTCTTAGTGATTTCCCGTTTTTTTATCGCTATTTCAATTTTCATCCTCTTTTACATCCTCTTATCATCCTCTTATATATTCTCTTCCCATCCTCTTCTCATCCTCTTCTGCATCCTCTTCCCATCCTCTCCCAACCCTCATTTGCATTCTCGGATATCCTTGAAAATCCTCAATAATCCTCGAATCTTCAATAACATCTCTATACTTTCCTCACCATCTAGTGACCATAATTAAAAAATTAAATAAAGATTTAGATACTTTTTAAATAAAAATTTAAGAATTATTTTTAAAAAAATAAAGCCAACTTCAATATTTAAAAAACAAGAGTATAAATATATATTAAAAACAAAAAAAAGTAATAAATCATAAAAACGATTAATCGAATAGGAACAAACGTTCTTTAGAAACTTCATCAGTTCCAATTGATGATAATATAACTTACAATGAGCAATTACAATTTGTGAAAAATTATATTAATAAATTGTTGCCAGAAAAATTGGATGAACCTAAATGTTTTATATTTTTTTGGTTTGTATTCGCATCTTTCATAATTTTTGCTATTATTGAGATTATTGCAATGTTTTGATAAACCTCACTTCTACAACATCACATTTCTGGAATACAAGTATCAATGAGATGTTCATATAAATTCTATAAGACTTTATCACGGGTATTATTCTTAAGCTTGTATTCATTGAATATCTATATGTTATAGGGAAATATGTGAGTATTATACCATAAATGTGACACAGTAATTCAATGTATTTATTAGGATACCTAATTTTTTAAAGCGTATTTTTTCACAATTATTTTATTTGATAAATTTTGTAATAAAATATTAATATTTGCCAATAAAAGATTATACATATTTTGAATTAATTCTATAGTGTTTTTTAACTACTTCCAACCTTTTTTATTTAACTTATAGGTATTATAAATTTATTTATCTTTAGAAGAGCAACTTAAAAGTACTCTTTGGAAGGAAGGTTTGTACAGTTGAGTTACTTTTACGATACGATTTACAAGCTGTAGTAAGTATATTGTGTGTACAGCTTATAATTGTCATAAGTATTGTATTTTATTTTTTTATTTCAATTTAATTAAAATTGAATAAAGTAAACACAAGAAAGAAATATTATGTTTATGCACTCCATTTCAATAATTAAATGTTAAAAATATTAATGTGATTTAGCAATAATGATTAGGGCAAATACTCAAACTGAATGTGTATATAAGAATATATAAAATAAATATACTTGCAAGTTTTTAGAGGAACAAGGTCGCAAAGTAGGAGATCTTGAAGAACTCTTGCATCATTTTGAAAAAAGTGTGGCTAAGCTAGAACCTGAGAATGCAAGTTTAAAAACTGGCCAATCTCGTTCATCCTTGAATCGTTCGGGTATAGCGATTAAAGATAGTATGATAATTTCAAGTCTTGAACAACAAATTGAGAGTTTAGACCAACAACTAAGAGTTGTCAGAAAAAATGCAGCAGCGGATCGACAAACTGCTGAACAGGCACAAGGATATTTATGCTAATTTCTATAACAATATATATATATCTTTTCAATGAGCCAATTTACAGTCATTTGAAAATCATTTTGCGATACACGATTTTCTTGTAACTTTATTTATTATTTCAAAGTTTTCATACACTTCCGATTTGTATGCTGATAATTGAATATTTTTTTACACATTTTCACATAGTTAATTGAATGTGATTGATTCAGTTGATTTCATATATTTAAACATTTTTTCTTTGAATAAAAATAATTTTTTTCATCAAAATTAATGATTTAGCTTAAAAAATATTTATTCATTATAGAATAATTCAAAAAATTTTAGTATAAAAAAAATTAAAATTTTCACAAATTAATTATTTTATGATTTTTTTATATATGCATAAAATATTGCAAATTACGATATATTATATTTAAGTAAGAGGTGTAAATTGACATTGCACTTCGTTACGCAACGGCTATACTAAAATACTATATTTGTACAAACGCTACATTATACTAAATATTTTACATTGAAACGAAACATTTTATCAATACATTTATTTACATTATTATAATTTTAATAAAGTTTTCCTTTACAATTTCAACTACAAAAACAAAATATTAAAAAGTAAAATTTCACTGTAATAGTGATATTGTACTTTTAATAAAAACGAAATTTATGTTATTTTATATTTAAAATAATACAAAATTAAAATAAAATACCTTCTAAGTAATCTCTAATCTCTTTATCTTCGAAAAAAAGTTCATTTCAAACTCAATTCTCCTAAAACAGGTTAATAATAAAGTTGGTTCAAAAGGTCCAGAAAGATCAATAATTAAATAGATTCTTCAAAAATTAAGTCGCTTTTCCAAAAATAGGGTAATAATAAAGTTGATTTTTCAAAAAGGTTAATAATAAAATTGCTTCTTCAAAAATATTAATGATAAGCTCCTTAAAAAGATTAATTGATAAAAATTTAGAATTATTGGAAAACTTTTTAATTTATATTAAATTTTTTTCATAATTAAAAATTTAAATGAACATTTATATACTTTTTGAATAAAAATTCAAGAAATACTCAAAAAGAAAATAAAGCCAAAGTCAGAATTTAAAAAACAAGAGTATAAATATATATTAAAAACAAAAAAATGTAATAATTAAAAAAAAACGATTAATCGAATAGGAAAAAAAAAGATTGAAGGTTTTAAATCTTTTATATTTATTCCTCTATATTATTAAAAATATATCGCTGCTGTCGCCGCTATCACCGCTGTCGCCGTCAGAAATATGCTCCTTATTTTTGGCTCCTCATTTTTCAATATTCATTTAGCTAAAATTCAGCTGAAATTCAGCTGAAATTTAGTTAAAATCAGCTAAAAGTCAGCTAGAATTCAGATGAATTCAGCTATAATTTAGCTGAAAGCAAGCTAAAAGTCAGCTAAAAGTCAGCTAAAATTTAGATATATTTAGCTGTAATTTAGCTAAAAGTTAGCTATATCTCTCTATATTATAAAAAGATTTTGCCGCCACCACTGCCGCTGTGTATAAGAATTCGATTTCTCCTTGGTTAGCTAGAATCTAACTGAAATTTAACTAAAAGATAGCTAAAAATTAGCTAAAAGTTAGCTTAAAGTTAGCTAAAGTCTGGTAAAATTACAAAAAAATTAGCTAAATATAATGTCAAAGTTAGCTAAATTTATGCAAAATTTAGATGGAAATTAGCTGAAATTTAGCTAATAGTTAGCTAAAATTTATAGTAATTTCAAGCAATTTTATTGATTTGATTTCAACTGAATTCCAGCTGCATTTGGACCTCCATTACAGCGTTAAATTTAGCTGGATTTAAACTCGCAATTAGCTAGGAAATAACTAAATTAAGCTAAATTTGAGCTTTCAAATAGCTGTAAATTAGCAGAATTTAGGCTTGTAATCAACTTAGTAATAGCTAATGTTAAGTTTTGCATATAACGATATATGACTGTTACCATTCAGATTTATGCAGGCCGTCACTGATCAAATTTTTTTTTCTTTACCAAGTGATAAAAACACCTTCCAATATGTATATGAAAATAAAATTTACCTCATAGAACGCTCAAAAATATGTTTTTTCTCGCTACAGCGTATTTAGTGTTGGGTGTAAAAATGAAAATTAAAAAATTGAAAATGAACCTCTATTTTCAAATTGCCGACGCTCTGTCAATTTTTGACCTTTCCGGACGTTCTTTTAATAAAAATGTGCGAAATTTATTCTAGTTTCAAAAGCCGTTTCGATTTTTTCGTTACGAGTTGATTTCTCTGAGTTATTCGTGAAAAACCGAAAAAAGCGATTTTTTCCGAAAGCAATTTTCTCAAAAACTATATTTTTTTTAACTTTTAGGATAGGTTATGCCATTTTGCCTTATTTTTATTAAACAGATTTTCAAACGTTTTTTTTATATTTTCCATTTTAAAGCATTGATACCATGGCGCATCATGCCATTTTTCCAACTTTTACGTCTTTTTACAATTCGTTTATGCTTTGATTTATTAATTTATCGAAAATAATAACAAAAATTTAAAAAAAAAATCCTTGATCAAATTTTTTTATCAATTAGAACCGAAGTTATGATGATTTTAAGTTTATAAAAATAGAAATTTTTTTGTTAATAATTAAAATTATTTATTGAGTTAGAATTTTGCGCCCACGATTTAAATTTACTTTGTAGGAAGTGACATATGCCACCGCTAGATGGTGACGATTCATTTTTTGCATTCTTATTAATGACTTGACGCATTTGAGCATATAAAACAAGTAAGATCAGAAATAAAATTGTCTTACAAAAAATTTTTTTTTGCTCTGTCGAAGAATTAATTAATAATAATGACATCACTGGTTTTTAAGACAAAGTGCATGGATTTGAAAGAAAGGCACGAAAAAATTATTTACGATTGCTCCAAAAATCTGTTTAGAGAATTAGGTGATCCAACAGAGTTTTTGAAACGCTTGTTTTCGAATACTTCTTTTTCTAGAAAGGATAAAGTATGTCCTTCATGCTACAGAATATTTTTAGATGAAGTGAAAATACACCTATTTCATATACCTTAAACAGTCAACAATCTCCGGGAGAAGTTTTTTATAGTGAGGCTGTGGTAGAGCCGTTTAATCAGACTTCAAGTAATTTCAAATTAAAAATTTCACCAATTAAAATGTTTCAGAGTATCAATATTAAAATGCGAAAATTCTGTGCTCTGCGAAAAAGAAAACAAATAAACGATGCATTTGATTCACAAATAGCAAGTAAAATTATGAAAGTCTACGATATAACGGATTTGCTTACATTAAATGAAAATTACGAATGTGAAACATATGATAAATGGCTCGAAAATATTAAAATTGCTTCAGATACTTGTTCAAATTTTCTTGAGAGAGTGCAGTTATTATATTCTTATACTAAGCAACATTTCCAAAAATTATTTACTATCAGTTTTATTAAATGTAACTGTTTATATGATTGACCAAGCAAGATAATTGGTAAATAATAATGATATTTACAAAAAGCCTGAGAACTATTGTGGCCATTCTTTGGATAGTGAAATTATAACGAGAGTGAAAAATTATTATTCAAACGATGATTTCAATTGTTCTCGTCAAAGTGATAACAAAAGTGACACAATATCTGTTAAAGAAAATGGTATAAAAACTAAAAAAGTTAAACGCTTTCTTACGTGAAGCATAAAAGAAATATTCATTTTTAAAAGAAAATCCTAAAATTTAAACAAAAATTGGTAAATCAATACTCTATGCCTTAAGACTAAAATGGGTTATGCCACATCCACCAAACGATTCGTGTCTTTACGTTTATTGCGAGAACCTGAAACTTACGTTGGGTTCTTTAAATAAATATAAAAACGAGAATCAACATGACATTGCGGATTTGGAATTGAAAATAAATTCACTTTTTTGTTCAAAAGATGATATGAAATGAGCACTAAGAAAATTCAAAGAATGCCCAATTAAAAATAGTATTGATTTAAAAGTGATTTCTTTTACAGAAGAAGATTTATACAAAGAAATAATTTTATTAGACAATTTTATTTTTGATCTCACTTGTTTTATTTGCTTAAATGCGTTAAGTCGTTAATGAGAATGCAAAAAGTGAATCGTCGCCATCTAACGGTGACATATGTCACTCCCTACAAAGTAAATTTAAATCGTGGGCGCAAAATTCAAACTCAATAAAAAATTTTAATTATCAACAAAAAAATTTCTATTTTTATAAACTTAAAATCATTATAACTTCGGTTCTAATTGATATAAAAATTTGATCAAGGGTTTATTTTAAGGGGAGACACAAGTGAAATTGCGTTTTTTAACAAGAAAATGACGTTTACTATTTTTCGTTTTTTACCTATAACACGTACAACATAATCCATGCGTAATGTTGTTCAAAATCATCTGAAAAATCTATAAAAAAATTTTCAGCCTGGAATATTAAAAATTGTGAGACTAGTTCCATTTTAACTGCTGCTTGGTTTACTGGTAAATGAGACAGCAGCTAAAATGGAACTAACTGCGTGGTCTGTTTTCACATTTTAATGCATATCTGCTGAAATTTAATTGGGACTGAAACGTGCGTCAGATTTGTAACAGATTGCCAATCGAAACGTGCGATTCTAAGATAAGAATAAACACGCAAACTTGCAGCAGAATCCAAGCAGTCTTCCGTAAGAATCTTACAGCAGCACTTTACTCCAGGATTACATAAGAATGACATAAGTTAAGTGCAATTATATGACGAGAATAAACGAGCAAATTTGCAGCAGAATCGAAGCAGTCTTCCGTAAGAATCTTGCAGCAGCACAGTTTATAGAATTTCAAAGTTAATTAATAGTTCCAAAAATTGAAGTTACTTTATAGAATAAAGATAATGCATTGTATTTTAACGGAAAATTTTCATTGTGAATATTATCATCATTCAACTAACGAGAACATGTTCATAAGAGTTGTTGACAGATTTTAAGAAAGCAAATGTGGAATTTGAAAATTATAATTTATAATTTAATGAAAATATAATAATTTATAATTGCGATACATTTAACGCATTTCTTTAAACTTTACGTGTTCTTACTACTGATGCCTACACCTATAGGCACATATTGGCTAAAAGAAAAAAAGAAGGAACGCAAAAAACAATCAACATATATACACAAAGGGGTGGACGCTGATGTTATAGTATAAAATTGTATACATGTAGACATTGGGGAGAAGAGAGGAGACCATTGCAGCCAACTGTCTTCTTCTTCTTCTTTTTCTGTTTTTATTGGCACTTAGTAAGCACTCAGCGCCATTACCCGGTGGTTTTTCGTCTTCGTTCTCAAGGCCGTGAAGGCACCGTATTTTCATCTATTTATTAAGAGCATGACGAAGCTGTCCGCCTCCTAATAATATTTCCAATCTTAACTTATGAATAAACGATGCGTTTAATTGAGTTTTTTTGCTATAAAGAAAAAATTTGTAAGATTAAACTCTAGTGCGGACAACTCAAGAAAACCACCAAAATATTATACATACAAAGTTTTAATAAAAACTTTCAATATGACGTATTTGAAGGTTAGGTTTGTCGAGTTTGATATCTAATTTCCAATCCAAGCTCATAAAAAAATAACAAGTCCAAATGATTTTTTATTTTAACAAAAATTATTGTACTAATATAACTTTAGTGCGGACAAGTCATTATATTTGTTTAATTTAAGAATTTAAAAAGATATCGATAAAATAAAAAAAGCAAAACTCGATTGCTGCAGCTCCGACATGCCGTTAAAATTCGATTTTGCCCAATGGGACTTTTTAACTAAGAGTTTCGTGGTCTCCGGGTTCTATTCCCCGTGAATAAATCAGAAAAAATTTTTCCGAAATTTTCCCGGGGAATTGATCCCCGGTCCACTAGAGCGCGAGCCAAGAGCCTTAGCCCCTGCGCTACCGTCGCTCCCTGCAGCCAACTGTCAAATATAAAAAACGTAGATAAAAAATTTTTATAATATCTAAAAAAAGTTTTAAATAAATTTCTATCAGTAAAAGATGATAGATATTTTGGTTCCACATTCATACGTATTTCTTTAGTAAAGTTTTGTCGCAAGATTCTTATGCGAGATAGCTTCGAGTATGCTGTATGCTCGCATAATTATTCTTATGATAAGATTGCATTTAACTTTTGTCCTTCTGATGTAATTTTAGCGAAAATCTGCTGCAAGATTCTCACATAAAACTGCTTCGATTCTGCTGTACATTTGCGTGTTTATTCTCATCATTAAATTACACTTACTTTTGTCATATTTATGTAATTCTGGGGTAAAGTGCTGCTGCAAGATTCTTACGGAAGACTGCTTCGATTCTGCTGCAAGTTTACGTGTTTATTTTCGTAACATAATTGCACTTAACTTGTGTCATTCTTATGTAATTATGGGGTAAAGTGCTGCTGCAAGATTCTTACGGAAGACTGCTTCGATTCTGCTGCAAGTTTGCATGTTTATTCTCGTTATATAATTCCTCTTAACTTTTGTCATTCTTATGTAAATCTGAGGTAAAGTGCTACTGCAAGTTTCTGATGCAAGGCTGTTTTGATTCTATTATATGCTTATGTACTTATTACGATTCGCAGGACAGCATTTGACAATTTGCAATTCTTACGTTATTGTGCTGCAAAACTTTGTCGGGAATTATTTGCTCAATTTTGTTGCTAGTGTCTGTAATAAGTATTTTCCGCAAGTTTACTGCAAAATATCTTCAAGATTCTGCGCATTCTTTCCGTTCCGTAGATTACATTTTCTCTCTGCCTGAAACGTGCCATTTTGTTGCACTTATCTGCTGTAATTTCTTTTCATAAAAAACCCTATGAAACGCGGAAAGAGACAGCACATGTTCTGCTGTAATTTTTTTATTTTCAAGAAAATTGCAGCAAAATTGTGTTGACCATGTTACCAGGGTAAGGTACTTAAAAAAAGAGTAGCGATATAATTTCATTTAAAACTATAGCTTGAATTTTAAGGACCAATGTTGGTACTATTACATTATGAAGTAAAAGCATAAATTTGCGATGCTTAGTGTCTTTTTTTTTGGTATTAAGACTGATATTTCACCTACTTGATTCAAGGGCAATATTTCGCAGAAAATGTAACCTTTAAAAAGGTAAAATTACGGCAAGTTGGCTTTAAAAAAAATCTTTTTCACTATCTCAAAAATAAAAAATATTTTGTCAAAAATTTAAACTAATTTAATACAATCAACTATAAAAAAATCTATTATATCTCTAAAAAAAGTCTTTAACATTATAGATAATAAAAAAGTGGGTATTAAATTATAACAAAAATACACTTGAAAAAATACTGAAATCAATAATGTGTGGTCAAGTTTAAATATGATTTAAAATAATACTTACAAATGATATTGTACTTATATTTTGATGATAATAATGAATCAATCAAAAATTCCTTTGTTAAAAATAAAGTGTAAAAAAGCCATATAAAATGTTATTGAAAATATAAAACTACCTTCAACAAAATTTAAAAAAATAATAAGTAATCAACGTAAAAGTAAGAATAAAAGTAATATTACAGCTATAAACTTGCCAGGCCCACTCTACAAAAGTTAAATATATCATTAATGTTATAAAATTAGATTATTTGTTCATTGAATACTAAATTGTGAAAATTAATATATATTTTGAATTTCCTTACGAGATTTTAAAAAGTCAATCCTAAAAAATGTTTTAAATGGATGTAAGTTCACCAAGAAATAGAACTTTTGAAGGGTGGGCCTGACAAGTTTATAGCTGTAATATTACTTTTATTCTTACTTATACGTTAATTACTTATTATTTTTTTTAATTTTGTTGAAGGTAGTTTTATATTTTCAATAACATTTTATATGGCTTTTTTACACTTTATTTTTAACAAAGGAATTTTTGATTGATTCATTATTATCATCAAAATATAAGTACAATATTATTTGTAAGTATTATTTCAAATCATATTTAAACTTGACCTTACATTATTGATTTCAGTATTTTTTCAAGTGTATTTTTGTTATAATTTACTACCCACTTTTTTATTATCTATAATGTTAAAGACTTTTTTTTAGAGATATAATAGATTTTTTTATAGTTGATTGTATTAAATTAGTTTAAATTTTTTACAAAATATTTTTTATTTTTGAGTTAGTGAAAAAGATTTTTTTTAAAGCTTACTTGCCGTAATTTTACCTTTTTAAAAGTTTTTTGGGGAGATATCACAACTTTTTCAAAGTCGAAAATTCTTATCTCAATAAATTTATTAACTTTACCGATAATTTGATACTTTAATATAATAACACTAATTTTATAGCTAATTGTATCAAGTTAATTTTTATATATTTATTATTATTATAAAATATTTGTTTTCGAAATAATTTTAATCTTATTTTCTTCCACACTTTCAAATTAATCAACTATTATAAAACTTATTTTGTCTAAATATCGTATGAAAAACTAATTAATTAATTAAGAATGTTTTAAAATATGCAAATATTACTTTTTCATTTGTTGTTGTTTTCATTTTTAAATACCAAATCGGTATTACAGACTTTTCAATTTCGCCGCTTTCAACTGTTGAATTTTATGTACGGGACGTTTTACTGCGCACGCGCGAACTGATCATATGAACGCCCGTGATTTGGCGGCAGCTCGTCAGCTATATAGAACGAGACACTAAATTCTTATATTGCTTATTTACGCGATGTCTTTATACATTTATCATTTATCATGAAAGCATTCGCCTGAATAAAGATATAACTTGTATTTTCTTTCTTTTTCTCACTCCCTATACTCTCTTTCTCTCTCTCACTTATTAGCAATCGCACAACTCGTATTCTGTCTCTTTCTCTCACATCAGACGAAAAACTCTCCGTCGTTCTCTAACATCCGCCGGAAATCTGAAACAACCCGATATAGAAAAGACATCGGCAGACTAACCTCTGATAATATAAAAAAATCATGAAAACTTGACTTTTGGCCATGTGTTTTTGTTGTCAGATAAAACATAAGATCATTTTATGTATACTTGTAATCAAATAATATGTAAATATTGAAACATAATCATTTACTCAAAGTTTTAATCTTTGAACATCACAAATTCAAAGTAAATAGGGAAAGCCGTAGCGCTAACATGCCGTAAGGAGCGCTACCGCGCTCCCTGATTATTAATCTCTTTTCGGGCGGCTTTTCCTGTTACTAAAATTAAAAATTATTAAATATAGAACTATCTACATAATATATAACACTTTAAAATTGCTATTAATTATTATTTTCATTCGTGATATTTAAGGAATAAAACGATACATGTTTATCTTCCATATTCCGTTATAAAATACACTCCGTAACAAAATTATCGCAACAAAATTTTTCATCGAAAAATTGCCATTTTTCAAATGCTTGTAACTCGGTCAATTTTCATCGTATTGAGATGATTTTTTCATAGTTTTGTAGGAAATTATGTGTAATCTTACGAAAAAATGATGTCCAATAGCTGTAAGATAATGCCAAATTGCTATGTCTTAATCAGGCCTACCAACTTTTTTTTCTTAAAAAACGCAATAGTTTGCACGTCTGCCTGGATAACCAAAAATTTTTTTTTAATTATCACAAATACCATCTTAACGGCAGGCCGGAGTAGAACCTGATACCGACCGAGTAACAATTGAGTTGTTTGTTATTTACTCAAGTATTAATCGGTGTATCTTCAAATTAAAGGTTGAGCACAATAGATATTATTATTAAGAACATCTATGCACGAGAAAAAAAATTCTACCGTTCTGTTTTTGAGAAAAGTAAGTAACGCCAAAGTAAAAGTTTATGTTTATAATATTTTCGCGTTACTTACTTTTCTCAAAAACAAAGCGATAGATTCTTTTCTTCTTGTGCATAAATATTTGTAATAATAATATCTATTGCGCTCAACCTTCAATTTGCAGATACACCGATCAATACTTGAGTAAATAACGAAAATCTTAATTAGATAAGGACAGCGAATCCAGCCTGCTCTTAAAGTACATTTTCCAACAAGTATTTAAAAAAAAATCGACCCTCTACGATTTTTTTTGACTAAGTTATGCCATTTTAAAGATATCTCTATGTTGGAGCTAAATACCGCCAACATCAGCATTACCCGATGATAAAATTTTAATGAGGTACAAATATTATAAAGTGTATCTATCCCGAGTAACCTTTTCACTTCGGCGTGCAGAGGGCCCGAAGTCGGTGCCGAATCACCCTCAGTGGCACCGAAACTCTTACCGAATTGTCGCCACAGTGGCACCACATCGGCGTGAGGCGTGGCGGCGAAACGGGGCCCTGAGAGGGCAGCCGAATCTAGCTTATAAAATCATAGAATTGAACGTAATTTATGTACAATTATTTATATAAAAAACAGCTGATTTCCAATGGTAACCGATCGATTGATTGTTCAAGCAACTGTCTACTTTTTAATATAGTTTTCATTAGTGAAAAAATTTAAGTAACTTGAGTTATTCGAGTTGTTCGAGTAACTCGAGTTATTCAAGTGATTCGAATTATTCGAGTAACACTAGTTATTCGAGTTCATATTTTTGTCGAGTGCTGATAGTTTCGAGTACTTAACTCAAACTGGAAGAAAAAATTACTCGCGAGTACTCGACAATCGAGTACTCGCACTTGAAGGCGTACTCAAGTTTTCGTTCCTACAACTCGCAAAAAATATAAATTACTTGAATTACTCGAGTACTCGAAAAAAATTTGAATTTCTCAATTCACTTGAGTACTCGAAAAAATATGAATTAATCGAATAAATCTAGTATTCGAAAAAATATAAATTACTTGAGTATTCGAAAAAATATGAATTACTCAAGTACTCGAGAAAATATAAATTACTCGACAAAATATGAAGAACTTGAGTTACTCGAATAACTAGTTAATTTATCAATTATATTATCTGTGGTAATTAGTTCTCATTTCCACGAGAATAATCAGTTTTTTATTGTTTTTATCATTTGGTTTTAGGTTGTATTTGTCCGTGTATTCGGGCGAAATTTCGGAATCAATTTTTAACGAGTGCAGGTCGAGTCCAAAGAAAATCATTTTTATTAATTCAATCACTCATTTTTAATTTTCAATTAAAAAAAAGTTTTACCATAGCATGAAAATACAATAAAGAATATTTCGAGGTTATGTAAGATACACATCGATATTATGACAAAATCTATACGATTTTCGGCTGGCCATCATAGGACCACGCTCGCCACCACGCCTCACCCATTCGGTGGCCCGGCTTCGGCAGCCGAAGGTGGCCCAACTAAGAGAAGTTGGTTGCCGTAATAAAAAGGTTACTCGGGTATCACAAGTAAGGTTTGCATATCATAAATATTATAATTTTTAGAAAATTCTTGATATTAATAGATTATTAATTAAAAAAATTAAATATTTTTTCATTGATGACAAGTGACTTTTCAAATACAGTTAAAATAATACTGTAAATGTCAATCAAATAACATTTTCATCAAAACAAATTTCAACGCCATAATTATTAAAATAAACATTTTTATTTAGCTACAATCTATTGTAATAATTATTTTTTTAATATATATATTAAAATAATAATAATTTTATTTGATGAACAGTTATATAAATATTATATATTTATAATTGTATGACTAAATTTATTAAATTAAAATTCTATTCAGTTATCATTCAGAGAATAAAGTATTTGAATTAGTTTTCATGAAAATATATTATAACAATTTTTTATAAATAACATACATTTAACCTTAATTACATTTTCATTTGTACACGTGTTAGTATTTAAATGAATTGTCATTTATATAAAAATTGTTAAAAATTAAATATATTAAAATTCATTTCATTAAAGCAATAATAATTTTAATAAGAGAAACATATTAATTTCTAAAATACATCAAATTACCTCATTTGAAAAATTATCATTACATGATATAAAAATATTTTTTTTAATATCGTTTGAACATAAATTTTATGAAATACAATTTTTAAAAATTATTTATTTCACATTAAATTTTTTTTAATAGTCAATTATAAAGATAGGAAAATATATGAAATATGAATACATTTTTCTGATAATGTCTATAATTATAAATTTATATTTATGAACTGTCTAGATAGAAGTGAAATTTCCATTAAAAAAGTAAACATTAAAAAAAAAATTTACTTATTATTTGCGAAACACTTATTATTAATGCGGAAAAAAGTAATATTCTGTAATATCACTCTAAAATTTGTATTAAGACCAGGTCGCAGTAGAATCTGATATCGACCGAGTAACAATTGAGTTTTTTGTTATTTACTCAAGAATTAATCAGTGTATCTTTAAATTAAAGGTTCAGCGCAATAGATATTATTATTATGAACATCTATGCTAAGGAAAAAAAAATTCTACTGCTTTGTTTTTGAGAAAAGTAAGGAACGCCGAAGTAAAAGTTTATGTTCATAATATTTTCGTGTTCCTTACTTTTCTTAAAAACAAAGCAATAGATTTTTTTTTCTTGTGCATACATATTTGTAATAATAATATCTATTGCGCTCAACCTTCAATTTGCAGATACACCTTTTAATACTTGAGTAAATAACAAAAATCTCAATTAGACAAGGACATTGAACCTGGTCTGCTCTTAAATATAATCATTGAAAGTACAATTATTTCATTATGTTGTCAAAGTTTGATTATATTTCACTATAAGAAGATATAAAAATTAACTGTCATATTTAACCGTCTTCCCATTCTATAGCTGAATTTCCATAAAAGGAATGTATTAACTTGTAGTATGCTCTGTTAAAAATATATACGTATCTCAGATACGTAAAAAAATTACGTAATCCATACGTAACGAAGCATTCGAATTTGTTAAGTATTATGGAAAACGTTTTTGATATTGATGATACGTAGTTTCATTACGTATTCCAAAGGAGTGAGAATCTGGTATGAAATACGTAATTATTCGCACAATATACATAGCAAAAATACGTATTTTTTCACATGATTCGTATCCTGAACACATCCTCCCATTGAAATGCGTGATTTTTTTAAACACTTATGCTAGATATACGTATTTTTCATACATATCTCATGCGCATCATATGTAATTTTCGATTTGAATTTTGGGCTTGAATACGTATTGCCTTTAGAATACGTAATTTCGAGTACGAGATACGCATCTCAGAGGCAGGATTTGTATTCAGAATACGTAATTTTAGCACAAAATACGTATTTGAAAACATTTTGTGATTTAAAATACGTAATTATCATTTAAATATGTGCCATATATATGCTTTTTTGATACGTAGTTCATGCAAAAATTACGTAATTTTAATCGCAATTTCGTGCTTGGATACGTATTGCTAGTACAATTACGTAATTTTTAGTACAACATACATATCTGTGAGGCAGGATTCATGATACGTATTTTACCAAAAAATACGTATTTAATTTGTGGTAAAATTACGTATTCTGAATACGAATCCTGCATCAGAGATACGTACCTCGTGCTCGAAATTGCGTATTCTAAAGGTGATACGTTTTGTAACCCAAAATTTAAATCGAAAATTACGTATGATGCGTATGAGATACGTATCGAAAATACGTATATCTGGTATAAGTGTTTATGAAAATTACGTATTCCAATGGGAGGATGTGTTCATATCTTTGAAAAATATGAACACATATTTATCATAAATACGTATCTTTGTTACGTACATTGTGTGAATAATTACGTATTTCTGGTATGAAATACGTAATTTCTCACTCCCTTGGAATACGTATTGTATTACGTATCATCAATATCAAATACGTATTCCATAATACGTAATAAATTCGAACGCTTTGTTACGTATGGATTACGTAATTTTGTTACGTATGTGAGATACGTATATATTTTTAACACGGTGTACCATGATAATTATTTATTAAAATTTTTAAATTATTCTAATCATTCGTTTTCAAGATATTTGCATTTCTGATTCCAAATAGAAAAATATTAGTAAATAATATTGGAACCTAAACTCCTCAACAACTAATGAATAGATTTATTTAAAAATTTAACTGAATAATCTTCGTGATATGTATTATATGTTAATGCATCTCTTTATTCAAAATTTTGAAATACAATGGAAATGTAGTCAATATTTATCGGCGCAAGTGTGCTGTCCATTTTACATCTCCTTTAATATTTTAGAAAAACTATTGAAATGATAATCATATATTTAATATTATTTTAAATTATGAATGAAAAGTTTAAAAAATTATTATTACGTGATAACTTATAAATAGTCATATTATTTTATTAAATACATTTTCAACTTGAATAATTATCTTTATGTTAAAACTAAATTTAATTAGCATTCAATTCCACAAGTTATTTAAAAAATTTACCATTATTCAAAGTTATTAAAAAGTTATTTATAAAAAGTATTCCCATATCAAAATTTCAAAATTCTATTAATTTAATTTTTGATTCTTTACATTAGAGAATTAGTTTTGATGTTGAAATTTTCTTGTGATATGCAACATACATATATATATATATATATATATATATATATATATATATATATATATATATATATATATTTATATATTTAGGTGGCACTTATTTCCTAAACTTAACAATTTGTACCGGACGCCCCTCAGAACGTTAAGTTATCATAAAAAACTGAGATATAAGCTGTGAGAGCCCCTAAATTAAGCGATTAACCCATGCCGAAA
This sequence comes from Anastatus disparis, assembly GCA_017163975.1. Classification (NCBI taxonomy): domain Eukaryota; kingdom Metazoa; phylum Arthropoda; class Insecta; order Hymenoptera; family Eupelmidae; genus Anastatus; species Anastatus disparis. The sequence goes on from JAFFSR010000072.1 coordinate 1,296,929, forward strand.
TACAAATTACGATTTTTTTTAACAAATAATCTCAAAACACGACTTATCGACAGATCATAAATGGTATACATATTTTTAGACGCATTTACCTCAGAAAATTACTTTGTTTGAATTATTTTATAACAAGTCTAGATGGTTATCAGACCTTAGAAAAATTTTTAAATAATTCCTTCGGAACTTTTACGTACCAAATTTTTAAAAAATAGTCATTTTTATCATTCATTCAAATCTAGCACTAGTGTACCCACCCTGAATCCTTATTCTATTTAGACCACGAGAAAATATATCTCGCAAGCTTTAATTTTTATTTTTGTAACTCTGTATGGATACAAAATTGACGGAGATATAGCAATTTGAAGTTTTTAATAAACTGAAGGTATTAAATCCGTGAGTCAGTCTCAGAATTACTTCATGATGATAGCTTTCTAATTTCTGGGCGATCTTAGACAGTCTTAAAAAGTTTTTCAGAGTTTTAATTTAAAGTCTAAAAAATTATCTCTTGACAGTGTCATTATTGTAAAATTAGATGTAATATTCTCTGAAGTAGTCATAATCAACGTAATTGCAAAACAATTATTATTAATTCAAATATTTAAATTAATTCCGTTTCAGAGTAAATCTTTATAATTCAAGGCTAATGGCGTATTATTACAAAAGAATTAAATTATGAATTCTTAAAGAATTTACTTTCATATTTATAACAAATAAAAATTTTATTTATATTTCATATACAAATCCTGTAAAGGAGATAGATACTTTTGAATGTTTTTTTTTTATTTTTTTCTAAATCTGCATGGATGCTGTGTCTTAAGCTTTGATTGTTTCCAAATATTTGACACAACGTTAAATACTGAAAGTATACTATCATGGATTCCAAGTTCTGAAACTCGAGTTTGGTAAAAAAGTAGTTGTCAAACTTGTAACTTGGTAGGTAATCTATCTCTAGGAATATCTGATACAGCATTATCTGCCAAATCATCAGGTATTTATCTTGCCGTTTCCTTCATATTTTATAGCTATTGAAAGAATTATAGAAATATTATAATAAATTAGAGAAAAAAAATCAGTATTAAATTTTTATAAATATATACAACATATTACGGAAAGCAACATTTTAACTTTAATTTCAATTTATATTATTATAAATTACAGTAACAATAATTTAAAAATAACTTACATTTTTTAAATTAGTATGTTACCCTAGCGGAAAAAAAATGCAGAAAACAGTAAATATTCGAAAATATCAGAAGAAAACAGAAGAAAACTGATAAAAACTGCAGAAAACGGAAATTAACTGTTGAAAATTGTCGAGATTGATACAAAGACAACAGTTTTCATTTTTATATAATAAGTGAAGAAAACAGAAGATAACTGAAGAAAACTGATAATATCAGCAGAAAACTGAAGAAAACAGTTGATAACTGTTGTCTTTGTCTCAATTCCGACATTTTTCTGCCGTTATCTTCTGTTATAAACTGTTGTCTTCAATTTTCTTCAGTTTTCTTCTTTTTTTTCCGCTAGGGTATCTCTGTAATTTTCTTTTAGGTTATAAATACGTAGTTACTTCAATCGAAACAATAAAATATTTTTTTCACACTAAATTACAAAAGAATTTTCAGGGTGTCTCTACGATCTACAATAGTCTATCTTGGTACGCATGTTGAAGCTCCAGCATCCAACCAGGAATATTAATAGTCCGCAGTACAGAACACTTTTTCAAAAATGATTACCACATACTTAGAACTTTGTAAGCGGCTTCATTTTGTCGAGTCTACTAAACCTTTCATCTACGAAAACTCTCGAAACCGCTGCGTTTTTTAATAATTAATTATTACACATATCGATTTGACGATGTATTGTTATGCAATGACCACATACTTTTTTTACATGGAACTAAAAGATATTTTATAACAAAAATCAAATAATGTATGGCCGACAAAAATAATTCTGCGTTAAATGAGTCTACCATTTGAATTATGTCGATAGGACGGGGTTATGTTATGCGATGACCACATAGCCGATTTTTATGGGGTTGCTTGATAATTAATTATGAAACCATAAGATCATAATGTCCGACAAATTTTCTGCAGATTTTTTTCAGTCCGACAATCGGAACATGTCATTGTTACGAGGTATGGTTTTGTGATTACCATATGTTTGACAAGGGTGTGACGTGTTAAATAATATTATTTTATGTATTAAAAGGACAATGACCGACAAAAATATTGTATCTTCACGTCAGACCGACAAAAAAAGATTTATAATTAACCCGTCACCTATGTATGTGTCATATAAAGAACACGTAGTTCAAAATTATCTAATAAAATTTAAATTTATATTTTTCACAAATGAAACTAGTTAGTATGATCAAGCAGACATAGAAAAACACATTCACATTTTTTAATTTTTAAAATTAATTTTTTTTCCAATTTTTACAGATATTTTTATAAGTACGAAAATGAAAAAAATTAAATTCTTAGAATAATCTAATTTTGCAGCTATGTTTGTTATTTTCATAACATCAAAAATTATACGTCATTTTTGTGTCATCTTAATAAAAGATTTTCATAGAACGATCAAAATACTATTAATAAAACATGCTTCTTATTTTTTAATATAATTATCTGATTAATGGGGTGTTTAGAGAGTAAGGTATGTGTTGTAAGCGGTACATGCGTAGACAATAACATGAAATTAATTATTTGTTATTAACTATTTATTATTCGTTATAGATAATAAAATTCTTAACAAAATAAATCGTTAATCCCTTATGTGTCGTATACGACACATTACAGCAAATGGGCTTATGGATGTTTTAGGTCTCTTAAACTTGCGAAGCGCACCTAGAGGAACTCAAAATAAGTCAAACATATGAAAAAATATTTACTTTTTAACTGGAAAAGGGGTCTCGGACTCAACAGTTTAAAATAAAAAATGAAATTTCTAAAAATTTCATTCTTTGTATAAAAATTAATTTGCAGTGCTAAAAATAATTCATGTTTATTTGAAATCATTTTTTTTCAATTTTTATTCAAACTTTCTTTCAATTGTCTATTAAATCGATATTTTTCCATTTTTTAAAATTTAACATTTTATCGCTAAAATATACAGCATAAATTCTTTCTTTATAGAGATTTAATTATGAATATTTTTCTAAGATCACATTTTAGCCCTAGAAAATGAGCATAAAATGTTATTATTTTATCAGCATCCCTAGCGGAAAAAAATGAAGAAAACTGAAGAAAACAGTTTATAACAGCAAGTAATAGCAGAAAAATTTCGGAATTGAGACAAAGACAACAGTTAATAACTGATTTTTTCAGTTATCTGCCAATATTATCAATTTTCTACAGTTATTTTCCGTTTTCTTAACATTTTACGTGCGAGAAAAAAATAGTTTTTCAACTTTCTTCACATATCTTCGCTTTAAAACAATTAATAACTGTTTTCTTCAGTTATCTGCCAATATTATCAGTTTTCTCCAGTTATGCTCCGATTTTTTCACTTTTTACGTGCGAGAAAAAAATATGTTTTCAACATTCTTAACTTTTCTTCGTTTTAAACAGTTAATAACTGTGTTCTTCAGTTATCTGCCAATATTATCAGTTTTCTCCAGTTATGCTCTGATTTCTTCACTCTTTACGTGCGGGAAAAAATATCTATTCAACATTCTTCACTTTTCTTCGTTTTAAAACAGTTAATAACTGTTTTCTTTAGTTATCTGCCAGTATTATCAGTTTTCTCTAGTTATGCTCCAATTTCTTCACTTTTTACGTGCGAGGAAAAAATATTTTTTCAACTTTCTTCACTTTTTTTTCGTTTAAAACAGTTAATAACTGTTTCCTTCAGTTACCTGCCAATATTATCAGTTTTCTCTAGTGATGTTCCGTTTGTTTACTTTGTACGCGGAAAGAAACGATTTTTGTTTAACTTCCTTAATTTTTCTCCGTTTTAAAACGTTATGTAACTGTTGTCTTTAGTTTTCTCTAGATTTTTTCACTTTTCAACAGTTGTGTTCAGAATATAACTGTTTTCTGCAGTTTCTTCCAGATTTCTTCACTTTTTAACAGTTATGTTCTGAATATTACTGTTTTCTACCGTATCCTTCAGATTTTTTTCATTTTTCAACAGTCGTCTTCAGAATATAACTGTTATCTACAGTTTTCTTCACTTATCAAAAGTTGTGTTCAGAATATAACCGTTTTCTGCAGTTTCCTCTAGATTTCTTCACTTTTTAACAGGTGTGTTCGGAATATAACTGTTTTCTGTGATTTTCTTCGGATTTCTTCACTTTTTCAATGGCTTTTTGTTAAGTGACAAAATTTTCGCCTCCTAATTTTCTTTATTTTTTCTAGTAATTCTTAAATTTATTCTTTTATTTTATTACAATGGTGAAAAGAAATAGGTCTTAAAAGCATCAAGGCCAATTTCTTTTCACGCTTTTATCAATTTTCTAAGAAGCCAAGCTCGATCGTTGACGGGAGCCTTTGCTTCGTCTCCACTCTTTCTCTACTTCGTTGAGTTGAAGTGGGGACTTAGCGTCGGTTCCCATGCATAAGGCGGGTGAGAGCAACGAGGAGAGAGGACTACCTTTTTCTGTCTCCGCGCTCTCCCCCACAACAATTAAAACGTTTGAAGCTGGCTCGAAGACGGATTGTCAAGCGAAGAAAAATTTTTCTTGCGAGAGATGCACGGGACAGGCCTTAGGGCCAAGTTCGAGAGGAAAGAGGCTCGCGCAGCTTCTTCCTCTAATATAGGAAATTAATTGATTTTTTTTTCTTTATTCTTTCTCTTCTTTTCTTTACTTTGTTCACTATTAAATTCTTCTCTCTTATCATTCAATTTCCTCTCATGATCTTCAATCATGAGAGAAAATTCAATTAGTGTTAGTGTTTTATTAATAGAGTTAAAGCATAAACCGTCCGAGAATGAAGTGAATTAAATAATAAAAACCGAGAAGCAGCTGGTGCAGGCGAGCGAGGCAGCAGCACCCAGGAAAGCCGGCAATGCCGCCAAGCCGGCCAACATTTGTTTCACCTGATTAAAAAAGATGAGTATTAAATTTATATCTTGCCGTTTTTTAATTTAAAACTGTAAGTTATAAATTTTATAAGAAATGATAACTGAAATGATTTCTGATAAATCTGCGTAAGCATAAAATTAGAAATGAAAAAAGGATGATAGAAGTTTATTGAATTTGGTCTACTATCAGTAAAACGAACTATGGCTAATTATTATAGTATGAATAAAATTGCTAAGTTTAACATTAGTATTAATTAAATCAAATAATGATTCAGTAAAATGATAAAATTTTTTTTAGCTTAAAAAGTGGTTGTTGAATCACTAATAAGTGAAAATAAAATTTGTAAATGTTTGTTAAAGTGCAAATTAAAACTTGTATTCTATATGTATAATCATACTTAAAATAGTTTTAAAAATAAACCTCAATCCCTCTAATCCAACGGCTTATAAGATGCCAATAATAACAGATATTTTCAACCAGAAGAAATAAAATATTCTTAAATTAGTAAACTATTTTTTTCTTTATGTATTTAAAACTTAAATCGTAACTTAAAATAAAATATATAATGTAAATATATATTTCTAGATCTGATGAAAAATAATAAATTTAATTTTTACTTATTTGTGAATTTCGTAGATAAAATTAAAGTATTAGTGCGATTTTTCAAACAACACAGAAAAATAAAAGAATTATTTAAATGGCTTTGAAGGCTGATAAAAAGGCCCATAAAAAAATTGAAAAAGAATATATCATTTTTTTTTCTTCTCTTCTCAGTTTCATTTAACGTCGTTGTATTTATGCTATCATTGCAATGCTAATTAACGACGGAGATCTCCAGCGAGGGAACTGAAAATAAGTTTTAAATTATTATTAATGTTTACTTCGCTGTTTATTTCTATGGACTTATGAGTAATCCAGTGTTAACGTAATATAATTATAAATAAGTAAGAAACGTTTTTCACTTTTTTTTTTTCAATTCGTATTTTATAAATGTGTTAATTATTAGATATTAAGTAAATTGGGGTCGTCCCTTTTAAAGGGGGTAAGGCCTCTTTAAAAGGATCCGCCCTAACACATGGCGCTCGACAACGTGGGACCAATCGGTAAAAAGAATGTTGAAGGATTAACATCCTTCAATAGTCCTGCGTACTACAGTACGCTGGCGCGTATGCATTTAGCGACGGTACCGGACCGACGGCCTAGGGACTCTAACTAGTTAATTAAAACAATTTTATCTAACAGCCTATCTTTTTATTAATATTGTTTGCAATAATTGTTAAAGTACTTATATCAAATTGTGAATTTTTTTCAAGGTAGAACTTTTGCGAATTTTTTTTAAGGGAAAAACAGGAGACAATAAAACTAATATTCTTGAGAATAGTAATTCTAAAGGTTTTATGTTTTTTATTTTTTGCTGATATGTTATTTGTCTCGACTTTTTTTTTTTTTTAATTTAATTTTATTCCTTTTACACTGAGGGGAAGGTTTGGTTGAGTCAATGAAATAAATTTAGTTATTGAATATTTTGCTGATAAAAATTGATTTTGATTGGAGTAATATGCGGGGTTGTTGAATCACTAAAATGCTTGGTTGGAAAAAAGATTGATGCCTGAATTGAAAAAGAAAAATGAATAGTTTTTTTTAAAATAAAGAAAAATTTATTGTTTCATTTGAATTATTTGATTGATTTAATCAAATCAATTTCATTAAGGCAGCTTATAAAATTTTATAAAGTATTTATTTGTAGCAATGAAATGTTTGTGAATTATCTATGTGTTATGTTACAGTAATTAGATATTTATTTTAGTAAATCGTTTGTTAAATTTACAAAATCTTCAATAACAATAAAAAAAAAAAATAAATATTGGTCGATCATCAGTATAATATTTGCTCGAATTAACGGTTAAGTTAAAGAAGTTTATATTGTAAATAAATGTTTCACTAAGTTAATAACATTGTCATTTAGTTAATAATATATGTGATTGTATAAAGATAATATTTTGTTGTAGATAACACGTAAAATTTGATCAGCATTTCAGTAGAATTGCAGTTAATTTAAAGGAATAGGTTCCTTAAAATAAAAAAAAAATCCGATTTCAATGAATTCACAAAAACAAAACCAATAAATTTTTTTTATAAAGTTAAGAAAGGTGCAACGTTAAATCAGATATTAAATTAAAAAGAAATATTTATTAAACCGAATATATTTATTCCATTAATTCTATCAAGTTTTGATGGACATAAGAATATGTTTCACTATTTCAATTAAATGTTGTAATACTTTTACTGGATTACTTTGATGTTCAATAATGTGTTTGATTGTAGTAGTGAAATATTTAATAATGTCAAAATTATTGTTTTATTCTTTCAATGAATTTTGAGTAATAACAGGGAGATGTTTCATTGTTTCAAGTAAAAATTGTGCGACTTATATTGAATTGTTTCACTGGTCGATGAGATATCTGATCATTTAAATTAAATATTTAGTTGCTTTGATGAATGCGTTTTTCTCTTATGAAATATCTCATTGTCTTTTGCTCAATGGGGGTTCGGTACTATATTATGGTTAATTGTATGCATTAGATTAATTATATTTTTAATTGATTTAAATATCTGATCTATTTTGTTCTATAAAATTATTTTGTTACTTTTATTATCTAATTATATTGCGTCTATGAAATCAGTGATTAATTGAATTAATTATTATTTTTAACAATTAAATGTTTTGTTGCATTGATTAATTTCTTTGTCAGATCGATTGAATAGTTGTTTGGTTGTCTTAATGAAATATTTATTGAAACAGGCAGTTATTATTTAATAACATATTTACTAAATCAGAGGAAATATAATGTTAAAATTAATATGTAGTATTTTGAAAAATGTTTTCTTTTTTTTGTGTGTGAGTTATCATCCTTTACCCTCAACCAAAATTATGCTTTTGGTGCGTGTCTTGCTAAGTGAATAATTTAGAAGGATATGTACTCGGGTGAATAAAAATTACCGAGAAATCTAATTAAATACCCATTAAAATCAGGTTAATTCACTGTGTGATTCATCTACATGATTTATTTCATTCGGATAACATATATTTGAACTAAACGAAACATTTAGTGTTTTAACGGAATCATTTAATTGATAAATTTTTTGTAGAGACAATGGATTAATTTTGTTAAATCTTAAAATTTCACCAAATTTAAAATATTTAATAAATTAAACTTTTATTTGAACATATAAAATATTGAATTGATTGAGTTTCAATGTAGCGTTGATATGATGAAATAATTAATTAGAAAACCAAATGTACATTTTAATTGATAATTTTTTTTTATGGAAGCAATGCATTGATTTTATTTGATCAATCTTCGCGACATTTAGTAAGTCAAGTATTTATTTGAAAATGCGAAATATTGTTTTTTTTTTTTACCAACATTTGTAATGTTTGGTAGAATCAAATGTTTGTTTGAGGAAATGAGATATTTTGACTAAATTCAAGTATTTGTATTGATGTAACAGAATATTTTATGTGCCGCCCACACCTGGGGGATTTCATTGATTCAATTGAGCTTTGCTTAATCCAGCTAGATTTTCCTCAGTGTATTGATCAATTTCAAACCTATCTCATTAATAATTGACTTCTGATAATAAAATGTTTTTTTTTGTTGGGAAAAAGTATGTAATATACAACCTATTTTGTTTGCCAAATATTAATTTTCACATTAGTAGTATATAGACAGGTATAGCGAGACGTAAACAATGACGTCATCCGCTATACCTGTCTATGTTTACATAAGATGTTTACATAAATAACCCATTAAGATACGATAATGACTTATTTATTTAAACAATCAATTAAGATACGATAATGACTTATTTATTTAAACAAACAATTAAGATACGACAATGACTTATTTATTTAAACAAACAATTATTATTCACATAAATAAATAAACATTCAATTTATCGGATTGATAATATAAACAAAGCATATATGTATATATATACACTCAATTATTATTATTATATTGCTTTGTTTATATTAGCAATCCGATAAATTGAATGTTTATTTATTTATGTGAATAATAAATGTTTGTTTAAATAAATAAGTCATTGTCGTATCTTAATTGTTTGTTTGAATAAATAAGTCTCGTATCTAAATTGTTTAAATAAATAAGTCTCGTATCTAAATTGTTTATAAGTCACTTTCGTATCTTAATATTAGATATATATATATATATATATATATATATATATATATATATATATATATATGAGTTTAGAAAAATACAAAAAAAATGTCACTAACCTTTTTTATTTCCTGTGGTGAATAGCTGGCGATGTTCCTTATTAAAATACGTTGAATACAGTAAAAAAAAATACACTTATACACTAACACTATTTTATACTAACACTATTTTATACTAAAAGTATTTTTATCACTTTTTTAGTTCACTACGTCTATGAGTGGAGAGGCAGGAGATTCCATACGCTCGATGCATGGACATGAAGAATGTCTGCATGCAACGCAGCGGAATCTCTGACAATGTACACACATTAGCCATTTATTGCGTCTAGTCGCCACGAAAAACTGATTGCTGCAGATGACACACTCTTCACCTCTACGTAAAAGAGGTGAAACATCTTCAGCGATTAAGTTGTTACCTTCAATTATACTGTTTTCTATTTTATTTATTTTATTTTTTAGTTTATGTTGATTTTTACAAGCTTTTTATACTTTTTTATTTTTTTTTAAAATATTTATTTGTTTCAAACACTTCTCAGCGTTAGCCTGCTCGCGTATTAGCAGATCCTTGTATTTTAGTCTTAGAGCCATCTTACTCGATGGCCCTCCGGCTAACAACTGTCTAAATTGAGCATCGGTGATTGTTCTCAAAAATCTTTTTGTTATAAACAGGATGGTATAAATTCAACATCATGTTTTAATACTCTTATCTATTGTAAGTAGATCCTTTTTTCTTTGAGTGACATACGTTGGAGAGAGCGAAAAGATATTTTTCATCAACAGATTAGTTAAAAAATATCTTATATTTCTCCAACGAAATTTCATCTTCTAAGAATTAATGGTTTAATATAGGTGGTGAATAAAAATATTCTTTATTTAATAAAGTATATTTTTTTCATGTCTTGAACCCGAGAAAGAAGATATCCTTTCCGGCAACCAAAACTTTGAATTGAAACACCGACAGGCTGTTTATAAAAATATTCTTCATATGATAAAAATTATTTTTTCAAAAATAATTAGATTTCTTAGAAGAAATATAAATTTTAACGAAGAAGAAGATTGATAACAATTAATGTACCCTCCAATATTATTTTTTGATAAAGATATTTTTGATCCTATGAAAGAAGATATTTTTTCAACGAGTAAAATTCACAATACAAACTCCGACAGGATATTTATAAAAAAGATATCTTAAAAATTATTAATATTTCTTAGAAAAAAATTTAAATTTTTACATAGTACTAAAATTAATAATATCACTATAAAGTTTATTATTAATAATTTATTCCCCACCACAATTCATTTAAAAAAGAGGGTATAAAACAGAAACCCTTCAATAATTTATCATCAGTCGTCATCATGCGAATAATGATGTTGAATCAAGAAGAGAAGGATTTACGTGATATAGTTTTTCGCTTATCGCGTCAACTGAAATACCGGTATCATTCTATATCAAAGCGATGTGATCTTCGTTGGCGACAACGCATTAAAAGATTATCGTGCTTTGAACTAAAAAGAGAAATACGGTTTCTTTTGAGTTTTTATGGACCGCGGAAAATAGCAAAATTATATCGGAGTTTATTCCGTAGTTGTTATGCAGCTCATCAAGCAGCTGTTGAATTTATAAAACGACGAGGATGGGAGCAATTACCTGTATTATATGAAATTATAATTTCCTTCGAAGAAAGACAAGGTAAGTCTTTATTTTTATTAATTATTAATTTCTAATAACTAATTTTTTAAAAATTAATTTTAATAAATAATTTTTCTGAAAAAAATTAATTTAAAAATTATGAAAATTCATTTTTATATATTAATATTTATTAATATTTGATATTTTAATAAACAAAAAAAAGGTGTTTATTTTAAATTCCTTTCTGTACATATTTTTATAAATTAACTTTTAATATATTTAAAAATTATTTCAAATTTTTATTCAATACTCATAACATTTTGTTACGAATAGTGAATAAAAACAGAAATCAGAATTAAAATAATCTATATGATTCTCAGAACCATACAGTATGATAAAAAGCCACTCTCTTACACTCTTACGTTTTTTTGCTTATGTAAACGCCAAAACTTCTTTACGATTTTGATCACTTATTATTATTTCATGATATAGACCAAATTTAAAAATGCTTCTTTACGATTTTGACCACTTATTATTATTTCATGATATAGACCAAATTTAAGAATTAAAACATTTTCAAATAAAATTTTTTTCGAAATGTCAAATATTTATTATTATAATAAATAAATAAATTGAAGTTTATACATTTAGTTTGTAAAAATTTATTTTATAATAAAATTGGTTTATAAAAATAATTTAATGTTACTGTACGCCTGTAGGTATTATTAAGAGAATAGAGCATACAGAGTTACTTATCTTATCTAATGAGTCATACACAAATTACAATTTTTTAAAAATCGCAAATTTTGATAAAATATGAAATTTCACGATTTCATTCGAATCCTTACTATTCAAATAATATTGGTAGCAAAAATCACCCTGATATTATTCTTGGATCGATAGTTAATCGATTATGTATCGATTCTTGTTATATTGATCGTGGTTAGGTGATTTTTGGAACATATACTTATTGAAATATCAAAATCCGAATGGCAGTAATATAAAATTAATTTTTATTGATAATTGATAGATTTTAAAAATTGTAATTTCGGAATGAGTCATCGTACGCAACACATGGAGCATATATCTCTGCTTATTTTATCTAATGAGTCATACATAAATTACAAATTTTAAAAATCGTGAATTTTAGAAAAACAAGAAATTTTACAACACCATTCGATACCCTGCTGAAAAAATAATATATGTATAAAAAATCATCTCTCTAGGATCAATAGATTAAAATCGATACATGATCGATTATCTATCGATCTAATAAAGATATTGTGGATAATTTTGGTACATATATTAATTGGTTAGCAAGGATTAGAACGGTATTGTAAAATTTCTTGTTTTTCCAAAATTGACGATTTTTAAAAACTGTAATTTATGTATGACTCATTAAAAATAAACACAGTTGTCTGTACTATGTGTTGTGTATGATGACTAATCTCAAAATTACATTTTTTAAAATCTATCAATTATCAATATAAATTAATTTTTATAATACTATCGGATTTTTAATGATGCATTGAATATATGTTTCAAAAATCACATCGGTAGGATTAGTGGAACGATAAATCAATGCATAAACGAATATCTAATATAATAATAAAGACATCATAGTGAATTTTTGTACATATATTATTTGAGTACCAGTGAAACGAATATCAATGTAAAATTTATTGTTTTTACTAAATTCATGATTTTTAAAAATTGTAGTTTATGTATGTCTCATAAGATAAACATGATTATATGACGAGTATTTTAATTATAATTTTTGTTTTTAGTCGATATTGCTAATAATATAGTATTCGATATGAATATTGAATAAGACTTGCAATAAATGATTTCTGTAATATATTAAAAATTATTTTTTATAACAAATTTGTACAAGAATAAATTTTATTTTTTCTGAATAGGGTAATACAGAATGATATTTAAATGGATGATAATACATAATCAAAAAATATAACACATTTTGAATTATTAATATATTAATAAATATTAGTACATATTATATTTGTTAATATTCGCTATCTACTTCAATAAGAATTTTTTGAATATGATAGTCGAAATTTTGTACTAATTTAATTATGATTTTATATAGCTTTGGCGCTTCTTTTACGCGATACGGACAGCGAATCGGATGTTTCACCAGTACGAACATCGCCAGATCTTTCAGAGGCTGGGAGCTCTTCTTCTGGAGCGTATTATGTTACACCATCAAACGTAACATCACCCTATGTGTCGGATATATCTGACGATGAGGATGATCAAACCGATACAATCCAAAATAATGAAGCAAATGATGGTGGAAATATTGCACCTCAAGAAAACGAGGAACAATTCGTTCAAGAAAATAATGATGAGGATTCAAATGATATCCCACAAGAAATTCTTGATGCCATAAGAGAAGAAGGCGCTGATGCTATTAACGAAGTAGCATCAGCTGATAATCAGTTGCGCGATGCTATCAACGCTAGAAATGTTGAGGCACAAGAAGAAGAAGAAGAAGAAGAAGAAAATGATGATATTGAAGAAGTAGTCAGAGAAGAACAAGATGCCCATCGTAGAAGAGAGCGTGAATACGATGAATATTTGCGAAATTTCGTTATAACTAGAAATTCTATGTGGTGGCGTATCGAAGATACAATTTCCACTCATGCTCGAAATAGTGAGAATCCTAATGACATTGAATACTGGCAAATAAGAAGAGATATATTGTACGATGCATTTTGGAGAGGACAACCACGTAATGAGCAGTTTTACCACCAAGTAGATCGTACACGAATGACGTGGCATCAGTTCAATCAAAATGATCACCGGGATCAACAAATTAATGAGCGTAAGTATATCATATTTTTTTTATAATTATATATAATAAAATAGTTTAAAAATTTATATATTTATTATTTCAAAAGTTATCCGGAGGAGCAGCGAACTCTTTGATAGGCTTCCGAGTTTCTTAAACGTAGAAGTACAGCGAATCATGTACGTTAAACGAGCTCAAGAATTAAGATGGCTATATGATTTAGCTTTAGATCCTAATTCTGTGCTTTATACAGAAAATGATTTGTGTGACTTATTAACACGAATATCAGAAAGCTTTTCTGGTCATCCGGAAGAATAAATATTATAAATTTTGTAAATATTATATTTTTGTATATATTAAATAAAAATAAAAATTTTTGAAATCTTTTACAGCTAATGAGTATTCTTATGATTCTTCAACCTCTGTATATCCTGATTCCTCATCATCATCGTCCATGTATACAAGCGATGCTGAAACCTTAGGATATGATGGTGATTTATCATCACAAGAGTCTCAAATGGTACCAGTAGATGATGGGTCTAGCATCAACGATGCTGAAAACAATGGGGAATCGAATGATCCTGAAAGCATGGACTATGATGCTGATTTATCATCATATTTACAAGAATCTCAACCTATACAAGTAGGTGGTGGGGGCGATGGTGATAGAGGTAATGAAAATGAGGGTAACGAAAATAATGGAGAAATTCTGCCAGCCATGAATGTAGAAGAAGAAGACGAAGAAGAAGAAGCGGAACGAGAAGTTGAAGAAGCAAATGATGATGATATTTATACTATAAGACCCCTGGAGAAAGATTCACTATATTTGAAGATTTTGAACGCCACGTTGTTAGATATCAAATAAATGGTAGGCAATTAAACTTAAAAATAAATGCACCCCCAGAAAACATAAATCCTATCGTTTGGTTAGAAATGGCGATCCGTGATATTTATGAATATATTATTTCATTAGCACGCGTAAACGATAGGATAGGAGTAAGTATACGAAGTACAAATTTCGCACATGGGCCTGGTGGTCTATCATTTCGGCCCCTTAATAACTTCAACTATAATGATTTATGGGGATTAATTAGCGGGTTGACCCAAAGTAACGAAGATTTTCATATAGATGAAAGTTTTATTGTATCTATCTTGTTTGTAAATGTACCAGCTGGTGAAGGTTATCGTGGAAGACAAAAGATGACTGTTAATATATTAAATCAAAAATCTATTGTTTCAATTCAAAACGACGATAATATGTGTCTTCCAAGAGCTTTAGTTGTTGGTGAGGCTTTTATTGAATTAAAAAATCTGTAAGCGGCGAAACACGTGAAATTTGGAATCATATTCGCGATCATAGACGGGCTTTACAGCGAGACCGCGCGCGTGATCTTATAAATAAAACTAATATAATAATTCCAGCTACAGGATGCGGGGTACCGGAAATTCAAATATTTCAAAATTATTATGCGGAACGCGGTATAGCAATTGTAGTATACGATACTTCGTCTTTTGGAAATGGAGATCCTACGTTTTTTAACGGTCGTAGACAGCTAGATACGCAGTTATCGGGTGTAATAAATCTTTTATATGATAATGTAACATGTCATTATAATACTATTTTAAATTTGATAGGTGCTTCGCGTAATAGATTTTTTTGCGACAATTGTAATAAATCTTATCGATATATCAACGAGCATAATTGTTCTGCGCGTTGTTCAGCGTGTTTTGTAAAACCACCATGCGTGTCTGAGAATGTAAATGTGATATTATGTAATCAATGCAATCGAAAATTTTATGGTCAAAATTGCTATGATAATCATAAAAAGAATGGCACATACAAGAAAAATAACAAAAATATTTGTGAGGTTTTGAAAATTTGTAATAAGTGTAAGAAACGTTATAATGTATATGGACCTAAGCACAAATGTGGAACAAATTGGTGCAATGCATGTCATAAAAATCATAATATTAACGAATTATGCTACATTCAACCTATACGACCGAAGCGAAGCTCTTCATCTAATGCCAGTGCAACAGTAAAAAAAAAGAATTTATTCATTTTTTATGACTTTGAAACGCGTCAAGATTCCCCGTATCTCGATCATCCTACTATTAAAGTACACATACCAAATCTCTGTGTCGTACAACAAGCTTGCGACGATTGTATAGTATTACAGAGTATCGATAACCTTTGTACGACATGTGGTATTCGTGAATACGTATTCCGTGATAATCCAGTCAAAGCTTTACTGGATTTGACGATACGTGAAAAATCTCAATTTGAACAAATCATTTGTATAGCACATAATTCAAAGGGGTTTGATGGTCAATTTATTCTCAAAGAAATTGTGGAGAAAACAAGACAAATTCCTACAATAATATTAAACGGACAAAATATCATAATGTTACAGTGCGGACGTACAAAATTTATTGACAGCTTGAATTATTTCCAAATAAAATTAAGCGCTCTTCCAGAAACTTTTGCACTACCACCTTGTAGTAAAAAGGTTATTTTCCACACTTGTTCAATACTTTAGACAATCAAAATTATATTGGTCCCTTACCGGAAGCAGGGTATTACTCACCGGATTCCATGTCAACTAACGAGCGAGAAAGTTTTATTAAATGGTACAACGAAAATCGAGATACATATGAATTTGATTTTCAACGTGAAATAGTAGAATATTGCAGAATGGATGTTGAAATTTTAAGGCTCGCTTGTACAGCATTTCGTAAAATATTTATCGAATGTGGCGATACGTGCCCGTTTACAGAAGCCACTACTATAGCTTCAGCATGTTCTGTGGTTTTTAGGAAAAAGTTTTTACGTGAAAATACAATAGGTATAATTCCTACAGCTGGATATCGTTTGGCAGATACACATTCGCAAAAAGCCTTACAATGGTTGGTTCAATGCGAACGAGATCTTGGAAAATCCATCATTCATGCAGGAAGGGCCCGAGAATTTGTGCTACCTGAAAGATTCATCGTAGATGGTTTCTTACCACCATGTGAGCCTTCAACATCAGAAACAAAAGGTGTTGTATTTGAATTCCAAGGTTGTTATACGCATGGTTGCCCTAAATGCTTTACTAAAAATCGTGACAAATTAATGGCTTATGGACGATCTTTCAACGAGGTTTACGATGCTACCCGTCAAAAAATTGAAAAAATGAAGTCTCACGGATACGATGTACGTGAAATGTGGGAATGCGATTTCGAAAAAATCAAGGCTGAAAATTTTGAAATAAAGCAATATGTAACCAATCATCCATTAATTAATCAAATTAGTTTAAGCCCTCGTGATGCTTTTTTCGGTGGTAGGACAGAAAATATAGTTACACAATATAATATTACCAACGGTGAGAAGATTAAGTATACAGATATATGTTCCCTTTATCCTTATGTTTGTAAGAGAGGTCAATTTCCTATTGGCCACCCTCGCATCTTGGTTGGTCGAGAATGCGACGAACTCACAAATGGTGATAATAATAATTTATTAGGTGTTGAAGGTTTGGTCAAATGTAAGGTTCTGCCTCCCGAGATTTGTACTTACCTTTATTACCGGTGAAAATGCATGGTCGTTTGCTTTTTGCACTTTGTCGTTCTTGTTGCGAAGAAAAACGCCAACACGATTGCAAGCACGAAAATATAAAAGACAGAGAATTCAGTGGAACATGGGTAGTCGATGAATTACGAAAAGCTGTTCAACTTGGGTACAAAATCACGGAAATTTTTACAATTGGGCAGTACAAAATGACACGTTACGATCAAAGTTCGGGTACTGGAGGACTTTTTGCAGAATACGTCAATACATTTTTAAAAATCAAACAAGAAGCGAGTGGGTGGCCAGGGTGGTGTAAGGATGTAGAGACAAAAAATGCGTATATAAATCAATATGAAATAGATGAGGGTATACGGCTAAATGAAGAGAAAATTGAAAAAAATGCTGGACTACGCGCAGTAGCTAAATTATGTTTGAATTCATTTTGGGGTAAGTTTGGTCAAAGAAGTAATTTGAAACAAACAGAGATCATAAAGTCACGCGAGGAGCTCTTAAAACTATTAACATGTCCGGAAAAAGAGGTCTTTGAGATTTTACCCGTAAATAATGAAATTTTATACGTTAACTGGCAGTACATAGAAGAAGCTGTAGTACCAACAGGTCATACAAGTGTTGTTATCGCGGCTTATACAACGGCTCAAGCTCGATTAAAGCTGTATGAGCATTTAGAAAAATTAGGTACACGAGTACTTTATTACGATACCGATTCTTGTATATTTACATCTCGTGAAGCAGATACAAACGAATATAATCCATTTATAGGTACAAAACTCGGTGATATGACGGATGAGCTTAGATGTTACGGTGATAACTCTTATATTGAAAGTTTCATATCAGGAGGCCCGAAATTTTATGCTTACCGTGTCATTTTACCCAATGGTGAAAGAGTTGAATGTTGTAAAGTCAAAGGAATCGCGTTAAATTTCTCAAACGGGCGTAAAATTAATTTCACAAGTATACAAAATTTAATTGACGATGCGTTTAAATTGAATGATAACTTAAATAATGATGATGTTGATGATGAGAGTGACGATGATGAGTATTTTCGTATGAATCAACCTTGTAAAAAAATTAAACTTCGATTTAGCGCAATTAGGCGAACTAAAACGCATGAAGTTGTAACAAAAAAAGAAACAAAAACTTGCTGTGTTGTATTAAAAAAGCGTCGTTATATATCTGAAAAATTTTCGTTACCTTTTGGTTATAAAAAAATTCAATAAAATAAATTAAATTGAAAAATGGTTTTATCTTGATTTTATCCCCGTATTCCTAGACCTACAGCTATTGCTTAAAAACGTAACATTAAACTCTTATACATAAAAGTACAAATTGATCGAATACGTCTTATTTATGATTGGTACGTGAAATTAACTTATAATATAGCTCTTGTATTGGTACATGTTGATAAGCTAATTACGAGACACGTGCGAAAAAATAGCTAATATTCGCGCGTGTCTCGACCGCCGTAATAAGCTAATTACGAGACGCGCGCGCGCTAAATTAGCTAATATTCGCGCGTGTCTCGACCGCGCCGCGCCGCCGCCGCCGCCGACCGCCCGCGTTAAATATATCAACCTTAGGTGTGAAGCAGACAGTATTAACGGAACTTGCAAGATGGATACACGGTTCAAACATCCATTCACATGTATCGTCAGTGGACCTACGGGTTGTGGTAAAACAGTATTCGTTAAACGATTTCTCGCGAACCTATCTAATGTTTGCGATGTAGCATTTGATAGGATTTTATTTTATTACGCAGAGTGGCAAGAAACATATCAAAACGAATTAAAAACACCATCTCACCAACCTATAGAATTTCGCGAAGGATTACCCCAACCCTCGGACTATTCTAACGACAATGAAAAGAAAAAATTAATAATAATAGATGACTTGATGCGCGAATCTTCCAACAATATTATTCTGGATTTGTTTACAAAAGGTAGTCATCATAAAAATATTAGCGTTATTTTCATCACTCAAAATCTTTTTCACAAAGGTACTGGTCAAAGAGATATTTCATTAAATGCTAATTATATCGTTATTTTTAAAAATCCACGAGATCGAGCTCAAATTCAATATCTTGCACGACAAGTTTACCCTGAGGATCCGAAATTTTTGCAAGAAGCCTATTTAGATAGCACACATGTGCCACACGGGTATCTTTTCTTGGACTTGAAACAGAGTACAAAGGAAGAATACCGATTTCGCACATGCATATTTCCGGACGATAAAACACAATACGCATACTTACCAAAGTATCATTCGAAATTTCGCTAAGAATATAAAAAATATAAAAAAGAAACTCTGAAAGAATCACCATCAGTACTGATATAGCTATGGCTGCGGTAACATCGAAGAAACGTGGAAAGAAGAAAGTTAATCAGATCGGAGGTCAATGTAGTTGTTTACCGCTAAACTTCAGTAAAAAGTGTATCGCAATTTTAAATGCACTTTGTCATTCTGACAGTCATCAACGAGTGGCCTTACTTCGAACGTCTGATAAAAATTTAATCAAGTGTATATGTGAATGTGCCCTGAACGTGTTACACGGTACCGTAAAATTAAAAAATTCACAAAAAGAACGACTAAAAAAATACAAACACGTGTTGCGAAAACTAGTAACGAAAAAAGCTAGGAAGAGCACAAATTGTAAGACTAGTACTAATTGGCATAAAAAAAACGTGTCATCATTCAAAACGGAGGAAGTTTTTTACCGTTGCTATTGGCACCAATCGTAGGGGCTTTGGTATCAAAAATATTTGGTTAAATTAACTTCTAAACGTGATGGAGCGCACGCGCAAAATGGTCATAATACCTGAAGATGAATACGAAAGAGGTTTACGTTCAACGAAACAAAAGCACGAGAATTCTGAAATAGAGCACACTGTCCAAACCAAGGGTGACAACTTGTCACGTTTAGATGCCGAGTTGCACGATATCCTTTTTTCCAAAAGTATTACAGATGAACGCGAAAAATATCAAAAATACATGCAAATCCTCCAAAAATATCTTCATTTCAAAAATGTAGAACGACACGAAAACGTAAATGATACGGAACATGAAGTCGAAGAGACGGATGCAATGCTAGCAACACCACTCACGGATGAAATTATTATCGAAAATGTTCCAAAGATTTATAAGAGGGGCGCACGTTTGTTACTTAACCATTGGAAAAAAACGCTGCGGGAAACCTCATGAAATGGGATAATACAGGTCAAGTTACAGTAGAGGGCAGTGTTATTCCAAATTCGAATATTATAGAATTAGTTAACGACATTGTACGAAGAAAAAAGACAGATTCCGTTCCTGCTCCTCCTGGTAGAACACAAATTACAAGATTTTTATCCTTATCAGAAACACCAACAAAGCTCATTGGTAATACAGATATATTGCATTCCTATAAACTATTACAACCTAATAAACCATATAATAGAAATCGCAAGCGGAAAAATTCAACTACCTTAGAAGATTTGGAAAAAGATTTACAGTCTCAATACGAATACAATACTACTACTAGAAATAAAAAAAGGTTCAACTAAGGAAAAGTGGAAAAGTTTTAGCTTCTAAAAAATGTCTTTAAAAAACATATATTATGATACTTCACACGAGGCCGGGTATGCTGGTGCGCGTAATTTAATTCGCGTAAATGTTGCGCGAAACAAGCGTGAAAAGACTAAAATTTATGAATGGCTGAGTAATCAAGACGTTTATACGTTGCACAAACCGGTTCGTCGAAAATTCCCAAGATTAAGATATAATGTAACAAATATTGATGATTGTTGGGAAATAGACTTATGCGATATGCAATCTTTCAAAGAATATAACGACGGATATTGTTACTTACTTGTTGTTATAGATGTGCTTAGCAAGTATGCTTGGGTAGAAATTCTTCGCGATAAAAGTGCATCCAGTGTTGCCGATGCATTTGACAAAATTCTCAAGAGATCAAACACTCGAGTTCCTATCTCCGTTCAATCGGACAAGGGAAAAGAATTCACAGGAGCAAATTTTCAAGATTATTTGAAAAAACGAGATATAAAATTTCGTACAGTACGAAACCCCGATGTCAAGGCAGCTGTAGTAGAGCGTTTAAATCGTACACTCAAAGAACGTATGTTTCGATATTTTACGCATAAGAATACTCATAGATACATAGATGTCATACAAAACATAGTGAAAGCATACAATCATACTT
This sequence comes from Anastatus disparis, assembly GCA_017163975.1. Classification (NCBI taxonomy): domain Eukaryota; kingdom Metazoa; phylum Arthropoda; class Insecta; order Hymenoptera; family Eupelmidae; genus Anastatus; species Anastatus disparis. Next base: position 1,318,400 of record JAFFSR010000072.1, read on the forward strand.
TACACAGTGGAATTAGAATGATACCAGCAGAAGTGACAATTTATAACGCTTCTAAAGCAAGAATGAATTTAGAGAAAAGAGCTCTTAGTCAAAGAAAACCATCTCACGCGCCTATATACTCGGTGGGTTCTTATGTTCGCATCAGTCGTACAAAAGGCACCTTCGAGAAAGGATATGAGAAAAATTACAGTGAAGAAATTTTTAAAATTTCTCGTATATCCAGACGGCAACAGCTTTACACGTACGAGTTGTCAGATTTGAATGGGGAAAAAATTGATGGATTTTTCTATCCCGAAGAGTTGGTTAAAGTTGGAAAAAAACGTTTAGATGAAACAGAAAAGTTTAAGATTGAGCGTGTAATACGTAGCCAAGGCCGTGGTCGAAATAAACAAGTACTCGTTAAATGGTATGGGTATCCTGGAAAATTCAATTCTTGGATAAACGCGAGTGAATTAACTAACCTTTAAAAATGGATGAGGATGCTTTTACTTGATTCTTCCCAGTAACAGTAGTATGAAATACTTTCCAGATAACACAACATCTTGCTTTACTACACACTTATCGCATGAGATACGATTACATGGTGATTGGAGTGTTGGATTGACTGAAATTCATATACCCAGTACTATTTTACACATTCAAGAATCTGAAGCAAAGTTTGTCTTCTATATAGATAGTGAAGAACTTCCTCAAAATATTATGAATGTGGGAAACATAAAACAATTTGAATGTTCATTTCCCTCTGGAGTATATGAAAGTATTGGTGAATTGGCCTGAGCAATCAATAACCATGCTGGTGATATTAATAAGCATATAGTATTTGATGTCTCGAAGAAAAGAAAAGGATTTTACGTGATACAGCGAGTATGTGAGTGTAAAGAAACACATTATATCGAAATGAATGAAAAGCTTAGAAATGTTTTCGGATTCGAAAAAGAATTTTATGGTAAGAACGCTATCATTACTTTGAAAGCAGCGAAAAATAAGGACAGCAGAAAGGGAGTAGCGGTTATCGGTGATAGGCCGGTATGTTTAGCAAGAGCAATACCCGATCAATTCTACATTTACACAGATATATGCGTGCCTTACACAGTGGGAGATACTCAAGCTTCACTGTTACGTATAGTTACATTTAATAATACAAAGTATACATTTGGATCTAACATAGTGAAACAGTTTTCACCTATAAATTACATACCTTTACTTAATAACACTTTCCAGAATATCATTTTAGATATAAGGGATCAACACGGTCATCGTATACCATTTGAGTACGGGACGTTGACGGTTACGCTTCACTTTAAACGTAATCTCTAATTTAAAATATGTCTCATTACACAGCTTATTATTCCGAGCAGATTGGGGGAGGCGGAATCCATCGAGTATTCAACGGTTCACATTACCAACGTGGACATGGTATAGGAAGTTTTCTAGGAGGTCTTTTTCGAAGAGTTTTACCTTATCTTACCACTGGAGCAAAAGCAGTCGGTAAAGAAGCTGTTCGCGCAGGTATGCATGTACTAGACGATGTTACCAACAACGGTACAAATTTCAAACAGTCAGTAAATACGCGAATGCATGAATCGGGTCGAAATCTCAAGAGGAAAGCAGTTAATAAAATCTCTGAAATGATGAAGGGTTCTGGATATAAACGTCGTGTTACCAAGCGGAAGCGTCAGTCTCCCAAAAGACGCTCAACAGCTCGTACTAAAGTCAAAAGAAAACAAAGTGTTATAAAAAAGAAAAAAGGTGGTGTTCGAAAACGTAAAAGAGTTAGCAAAAAGAAAATACAAGCTTTACGCAGTGTGACAGATATTTTTGGACCTAACTAGAAAAACAAGATGGCGTTCTTACATGCAAACTCATGCGAATGCATGAAATCAGAATTAGACTTATTTACGCTTCCACCAACTCAAACATCTTTAGAATCTTCACAATTTATTCAGTATAAACCAGTTTCATCGCTTACCGATGATGGACCAATTGAATTTGTAATACCTGGAGGTGAAGATTACATCGATCTAGCACACACAATGCTAAATGTGCGTGTATAAATTATACCGGATATTCCCGCTGAGAATAGTAAAGTAGGCCCTGTTAATAATTTTCTTCATTCACTGTTTAATCAAATTGATATATTCTTTAATCAAAAACTCGTCTCACCACCAAACAATGCTTACCCATACAGAGCCTATATCGAAACATTATTAAATTACTCAAGCTCTGCAATGAATTCACATCTAACAACATCTCTGTGGTATCTCGATACTGTTGGAAAAATGGAAGCTTTACCAAACGTGGGCCGCGCTGCTGCTGAAGCTAATCATGGACTATTAAACCGATCTTATTATACGGAAAATTCAAAAACAATAGATTTAATAGGTCATTTACATTGTGACGTTTTCAATCAAAATAAATTTTTATTGAATGATGTTGAACTAAGAGTACGACTTGTTCGAAGTAAAGATGCATTTTGTCTTATGGATGCTTCTGAAAATGATACTTTTAGTGTTAGTATAAAAGAAGCCTCTTTGATGATACGTCGTAAAAATTAGCCCAGGAATATTACTCGCCCATGCCAATGCTTTAACAAAAGCAACCGCAAAATATCCTATTACTCGAGTTGAAGTAAAATCATTTACCATGCACAGAGGTATACATGGTGATACTTTGATAACATAATTTTAGGCCAGCTACCAAAAAGAATTATAATAGGATTCGTCGATAACAGAGCATTTAATGGAAATAGACAATTCAATCCATTCAACTTTCAACATTTTTCCATTAATTACCTTTCGCTCTACATTGACGGAGTACAAGTACCGAGTAAGCCGTTACAGCCAAAATTTACAGGTGATAATCCACAATTTGTTGAAGCTTATCACACTTTATTTTCAGGGACTGGTATACATTTTTCTAATGAGTCCCTTTGTCTCAGCCGAATAGATTATTCTAGAGGTTTTTGTTTGTTTGCATTTGATCTGACACCCGATCTTTCTGCAAATTCTGCTTTACACTGGAATCTTATCAAACGTGGTAGTGTAAGAGTAGAAGTGAAATTTGATCAGGCCTTGGAACAAACAATAAATTGCATCATTTACGCAGAATACGATAACGTTCTGGAAATAGATTCAAGTCGTAATATTATAACGGATTTTAATGCTTAAGCTAAAGGAGTGGGAGTAGAATCACAGATGGGGGTGATTAGTATAAAAGATCATTGATGAACTGCGTTGATCATCAGTCTCTTTCCGGAGTCTCATTCTGTACAGTGAAAGTGGTCAAAAGTAAAGTCATGGATTTCGTCATTGATATTCAAGGTCTAAAAGACCGGAACAATAAATTTTTTCCAAAGGAAGTGGCAGTACTTAGTTTAAAAACTAGAGTTTTTTCCCATTGGATAGTAAAATCACCACATGATTTCTCTGAATTACCATCAGGAGTAAAACGGAGCAACGAATTTGTGATAAATCATCATCATGGTATTCAATGGATAGAAGGGACGTTTCCATCGGTCAACTGTTACTCAATTTATACAACATTGCAAAAGTAGCTGCAAAAATCTATACTAGAGGTTACGAAAAGGCAAGGTATCTAGAAGCATCCATGTCGCGAGAAATCATCAATCTAGAAATATACTCACCAACATTCAATGAACTCTTTACAAGATATCATAAGGAAGGATTTTCATGTGTCACTCACAGTACAAAAGATAAGTATAAAAGAGCTGTATGTGCCCTCAATCAGGCATATATTCTGAGGAAGTGGTTGCATACGAAACTATCATTGTGTATGACATCCGACAACCTCAACAACAGTCCATTGAAGTTAAGCGACGCACTTCTTGAGCGTGTAAGAGCACGCAGGTTAGCTCGAGCAGTTGCCGATGGAGGTGTGGATGAAGTTGATTGTCCAGCATCACCAACAGACTCCGTCAAGGCATCGAAAGATAGCAATTCAGAAGCAGATGAAGATGATGATGATGATGATGATGACGATGAACAATGAATACTCGTCAAATAATCAAAGCACTTGCTGCAGTCAACGCTAGAACTGTAGGAGTATATGCAGCAGATCGGATTCCGAATATTCTCGAACTTCCAGCAGCTATAGTTGCAAACGTTGATGACCATACAAAAGGTGGATCTCATTGGATTGCTATATACATAAATAAAAATGGCTACGGAACCTACTTTGACAGCTACGGATTGCCACCGTTCTCATCACATCATCTTGATAGACTCAAAAGAAATTGTGCGCGATACGAATGGAACAAACAACGAATGCAAAGCTACGATTCGCAAGTTTGCGGTCAATATTGTATTATGTTTTTATACCATATGTCTTATTTTCATAATTTACGTACGTTTTGCAGTAAGTTTTCAAGAGATTCCAAAAGAACGATGATTTAGTTATAAAATTTTATAATAAACTAATAAAGAATAAAATTAAGCGTAAAAAATCTGTAAAAGCTTTTAGTAACGAACGTTCATTAGGTTTTGGCTTTTGTAATCAAACATGTACTTCGAGAATATAATATTAAATCTATTATTGTAACATGAAATTTATATTCAATAAATGTTAATCAAATTTACATTCTTTCTTCGTAATATTTATTCACCTACACCTTATCCCTTCCACATTAGTATTATTATTTTAAATTATTTAACTTATCATTTAACAGATAAAATATATATTTATTCTATGAAATTCCGTTATACTATCTTTTTATAATATAATTTTATTTGAACTGATTTAATGCAGAAATTTAATATTTTAATAACAAAAGGAAATAATAAAATATATCTGATGTACGGTACATATTCTTGAAATATATCACATATTACGCAATCAAAGTTGAGAATGGAATCTTTTATTTATCAGTTTATGATGAAATATAAATCTCTATTGAACCGACAAAGGGTACCAATATTTTTGTCAAGTTATGATAAAATACGACTTTACAGGGAATGATATAATGTGATCGTTATATTTTGTTTATCAACGAAGTATAATATTACATACTACGGAATAAGATGTGACATTTGAATCTTTTATTCTTGACAGGATGTTGCGAAATAACAATATAACTGAACTAAATATCACAACAAAAGATGTAGACGACACATACGGTATATCAAGGGAATATAATATTACGCGATATCAGAATATTTTATTTTGGACAGGATGTGATTAAATACGTATCTCAACAGGAAATGATGAAATATAACCGCTATAACTTGATTTTCAAGGAACCATAATATTTTATTCTAAGAAAACAGTACCCAACTGTTGAACCTTTTATATATTATCTTTTAACATAAACATGATATTCTTGGAAAAAGCATGTCAAACGATACATACTTTCCCCTACATGCTTTTGAACTTGGTAGGGATTAGGGATATAAAGCACAAGTGAGACCTCAAGTCAGATCAGTTCCAGTTCAGACACAGTTCAAGTAAGACTCGGTTATACGTAAGTCGACAGTTTTATTTCTCTCTCAAGTTATCCATAATAATAATAATCAAATATGGCACAATCAACGAGTGAAAACTGCCGTGACAATAGCCGTTTTAAAGAGTACGGTATGCTTCTTCTAGATAGCATGCTCTTGTCGACAACGTATTCTCTCAACAAGTCGCAGACCAAACGTGTAGCTGTTGGTTTACAATACGACGGTGGTTATTACAAACCTTGTGTAAAAATATCGACAAATTCTTCATCCAAATGGGTTAATTTTGATATCAATGCATGGAGGCTATTGAAAAATCATTTTGACTTGATCAACGCTTATTTTCAAGAAAACTACATATTCAAAACTGAGTACGGAAATCCATCAAAACTTTATTTAGAGAACCACGATCTTTTATTTACGACATCATACCATACAAAAACCATAGTGCTCGAGGAGAGAGCAGTATTCCAACCACCAGTACATGTTCAACCAGTAGATGAGGAAGAGCAAAGTGAATCACCTAACAAAAAAAGGAAATCTATGTACCAAACACCTTCAACCTGTTTGCAAAAGTGTCATTTGATGGTCTTAAGCTCGCAGTACCTTGTATAGATGAGCATCTGGTGCAATTGGAACGTCGTGCTGGAAAAGTCAATAGGATTATCGACTACATCCAAGAATACCTTAAGGACCAGTTCAAGAAAGATGGTGAGGAAGATATAAAGTCATTTACATTGAAAACATTTGCTAGTTTTAATCGATATTATAATGTAAAAATTCACGAGGTAACAACATTTGTTTTAACAAAAATGCTTGACGATAAAGATTTAGATAAATCTACGTTGGATATTGTAATTTTAGAAATTAATGCGTATACTTTACCACACATCTACAACGACTTGTATGCTTTAATGTATGAACCTTAATGTAAATTGTGAGGTAAATATAATAAAAAATGAAGCGTGTACATTTTAAGGAAGGTAAACCAGCTATTAAAGTTATGTATGTATGGACTTATGCAAGTCAAAGTGCACGTCGTGGTGAGTGGGAACAGATAGGTCGTGACAGAGAGAGATTTGGAATGAGAATTGAAAGAATGAAATCCGTTATCGAACCTGTATTATTAAAAAAATATAATGAATACTTAAACAATGAATAATTAAAATATTCGATTATTATTATTTAATCATATTTGTATTACAAGAAATTATACATTAATAAAATTACAAAATACTTAACAAAAATTTTTTATTTTATCCCCTCCACTTTTTCCATTTTCAATCATAACATATTTAGTATAAATACACTTACACTGTGTAAAGACTTTTATTTCCATTTCATTATTCATAGAGTACGCCAGAGATGAACAATGGGTCAGGTAAAAGGAACACTAAAACAACCATCTTACTTGGATTCAGATGGAACCAAGGAGGAGAGAAAACCTCTGCTCAAAGATGAAAAATCTAAAAAAATACAATTTCACACTAAATATTCAATGAATACATATTCATTCCCAAAAACTCAGGGATATAAAAAAATATAAACAATATACTTACCATAATCGGTCCTTTTCAGGACCAGCAATAAAAAAAACGTAGAAACCTCTATTTTTTTTTACCTTGAATGTATCCATTGTGTGTGCGTGTGTGTGTGTGTGTGTGTGCGCGTGTGTGTGCGCATGTATACGTGTGTGTAAATACAAAGTTACCTAAAATGGTTGTTTAAATAAGTCATTATCTTATCTTAATTGTTTGTTTAAATAAATAAGTCATTATCATATCTTAATTATTTATTTGAATAAATAAGACATTATCTTAATTTATTGTTTATGTAATCAAAGTGTTATCTTATCTTAATTGAAATGTTTATGTAATCAAAGTGTTATCTTATTTATTATATAAACATTGATATCTTAATGGTTGTTTATGTAAACTTCGTTATCTTAATGGGTTGTTTATGTAAACATCGTTATCTTAATGGGTTGTTTATGTACACATAGATAGGTATAGCGAGTGACGTCATTGTTTACGTCTCGCTATACCTGTCTATATACTACTCACATTGACTTACTGGGTTGTTTTCTAAAAAGTTTTGGCTGAAAATAGGTTCCTTTTACCTTGTTTCACAATCTAATAATTAACTATTATTAATTAACTATTGATTATTTATTATCAACCCCTGACTCCTCGACCAATTCATCCATAAATATGGGGGATTATAGTAATTTATAACCAGCGTTTCGAAGCGTAATAGGTAGCGTCAATGCATCGCATCTCGTAGATCGTAAGTTCGCGCCCGAATCAGCTCGAAAAATTTTGTTAAACGTTTTAATAGGTAATATAATTTTAATAGGTTAATTTTTAAATTAATTTCACGTTAAAATTCAGAAACCAAACAAGTAAGAAGGAAAAGTTATTTTTCTTTAGCACCCAATTTTAAATTTGCATTTTTTATCATGAGTTGCAAATTCATGGGTACAAACTGTTAAATTTTACTTTCGTTTGTTATTATGAGTACTCTTGATTGCTGTCTCAATTTTCTTTTCTTCTAGTACGGTCGGGACTCGAACCCACGAGCCCGATGTATTAGTCCAAATATTAAAATAATGAATTTCAATATACATATATATAATTATATAATATACATATATATATACATTTATATTTAATTAATATGTATTTTCTATTTCTTTTTATCCACTTTCTAGCCATATCGGCTATTGCGGAAGGGTACGAACAGTGATGAGTAGGCCCATCACTTAGTAGTTGCCGGAAACAATAGTTCGATCAAGATTAGGCCGCGACAAAACAAAGGGGAGTGAACGAATTGGGATCTCCCCTCGTTCTAAAAAAAAAAAATTTTTTTCAGGTGGACCAGGAGTGTAAAAGTAAATACCGCGACGAAAACTGTTTATTTTCTTTAAAACAAATAATAAAATTCAAACTATTTGCCATCCGCCCGTTAACCTGCGCTAAATTACGCGATCTGACCCACAGAAAAAAATAGAAAAAAAAAAATATAAATAAATCAAAAAAAAGTAACTAGCAACGAAATTCTATCAAACGAATTTTTATCCGACCCAACCGCGTTCGCGAGGAAATCATCATGTTTGATTCCAAAAAAATCCTTTAATTATGAACTACTTGATTTTCTCTAAAGTAGAAAATTGAGGCAGAAATCAAGAGAGTGTTTCCGCAAGGGAACAAGGATTTAAAAAAAAAATGTACCGAAAAAAAAAAAAAATATGATTTAAATAATATGTTTTTTAGCGATTTCAGCAAAAATTTAACTATTTTGAGTATTCGATTTTTCCGTGCGGGGAAAACTAAGTAAAATTTAGAGATGTTAACGTAGAACAGATTGTGTTCTAAACGAGAAAAAAATGATAAAATCGAAAGTTCGTGTCAATAACATATTATATAGATGCGAAGCGTTATATATATAATAAATAATAACCTTTACTAATAAACTTTTATTGGCTTAACAATAATAGAAATAGTACTTAGGAAGATTCGGTTTACCTGCTTTTGATGCGAGGGTTCAGGGAAAACACTAAATTTATACAATTGAAGAATTCTCTTTCCTAAAGGAAAAAGGGATTTTCGTCTTAGAGCGGTTTAAGACGGCTAAATAAAACGAAAAACATAACTACATCTCATAAGACTTTTCCTCTGGAGGTAGAAAGTTTTTGAAGAAAGTAACCAATTGTAATGAAATTTACAACATTCTAAATAATAATAAAAATCGCCAAATTGTTCAATCTTAACAGAAGTTTTAATAATAAATTCTCTGCGCCGTTTCACTCACCTTAAATGAATAAAAATAAATCGTGACTGATATTTAAGCTCTTGCCACAAAATTATAAGCAATATTACATAAAACTGTTAAGGATTAAACATTTAAAAATTTTCTTTTCTTTTCTCAAAACCGAAATTATAAATTCTGAGAATTAAGTAAATCACACTAAAAATTTTTTTTTTTTCGAATTAATTAAAATCAATTCAGGGCGGTACATGCTCAAATGAAAATCAATAAATTTCTAATTTTATCTTTAACATAAAAACAGAAAAATCCGACAGTATAGTAACTCTTAGGTAATTTAAATAAAAATGTGATAATTTTAAAATAATAAATAATTCATCATTTAGGATTATTACCCAATTTTTAATAAAAGTAAAATCTTAATTCATTAGGATCGAATTTTCTTATTAAAATAAAAATTTACTCAAAATAAATAAATTGAAATAAATTCAAATTATAAAACGTTCTTTTCAGTTAACCGGGTGAACATTAAACCAAAGTTTTTTTATCGTGAATGTCATTGCGTCATGCAGTGCAAACCATAACGTATTTTCACATAGCTTCGTATAGACTAATATACAGTTGCATCCGGTCGAGTGAAAAATAAAAATATCAAGTTCTAGTTTGAAGTTTAAAAAAAAAATATCTTATTACGTAAATATTCTGGCTACTCAGAACTAATCTTTGTTGGTCTCACACGAGTCAGCAAGTAATAAAGAGTGTAACTTAAGAAATTAACTTCGAGATAAATGCAATGAGTTCCGAACACACGCAAACGCAAGCGTGTCTTAAAGCTTATTAAATAATGTGCCTTAAAAATCTTAAAACTTTTACACACAATACTTTTCGACTAAATATCTCTTTCATTTTTATTCTACAATTTTTCAAATAATCTGTAAAACTTTGTTTAGCAATTTTAATAAATTTAACCAATACACGGAGACACATTCTCAGTAATTAAAACCTTGATGTTAAACAATAATAGTGCAATCAAATAATTATAAATTATTGCAGTTGTTATATTTCCTTTTAATAATTAAATTTTCTTTTATTATTTAAACAATAACACAATTATGAAAAAAAATTCTAAGAGATAAATTAATAAAACTAACTTTAACGATTAAAATACATTTGTTAAACAGAAACAGTAAAATTTTATCATAGTTGTTTGGAAATTGATTTTCTCTTTTATTCCAGAGGGAAAGAACTGGAAACCAATTATTTTATTTTATTTTTTTTTACAAATTGCATTAACATAAAATTAAATATCTTAAGTATCTAAAATAATAAAGTAATTCCGACATTTTTGAGTGCTAATAAGGGTAATAACCCTTATAGATGTTAACCTTGAGCCTCCGCATTATAAAATACAGGTAGTAGGTAGGCAGGTATAGGATGCGTAACTATCATAAATGTATAGGTTTAAAATGAAGCATAAAAAGTCTGTGTAAAAGCATATAGTTTCGCAAACTTTCAATAAATGCCGTTTGAAATATTATTAAAATACCTACATATAATGTAACCGTAAGAAAAAAATTTTTTCTCGAATTTCTAGCATTTGTATACAAAAGTGGCACTAGTATTGAAGGAGATGGGTCCTTTCGCTTCTGGTGAGGAAGGTCCTGTGAAAGTCATAAATTTAAATTTACAAATTATTAAATTAGATTTCATAAGACTTACACTTTTATAAAAACAAACATGACTACAATAGCTGCTAAAATAGTTAAAATTTATTTTTAAAAAAAATTTAATAAGGAAGAATACCAACAATTTAACCACGTATTATTAAAACAAAAGTGATTTAAATAAGGACATTTAAAGTAATAAAACCCGAATTTCCTACCGGCAATAATTAGTAAAATAGCAACAAAAAAAAAAAAATTTTTTTTTCATGCATAAAACTTCGAAAATCTAGTATTCATGAAACCTAAGAATTTACAATTTTAATAAAAATTCTAACAGCTTATAAATAATATTAATAAAGTAATACTAAAATAAAATATTAAAAATTTTTTTTTTGTTAAAAATCAACGTGAACAATGAAACATCGCAATGGGTTTCAAACTGGTTAAGCTTACGCTAGAGAGAAAATAGAAGTTCGAAGTCATAAAAGTATAATGTTACTCGCCTAAACGAAAATCGAATCCTAAGGCAACGGTTCGAGTTGAAACTACAAAAATATCAGCTTGTTCATTAACGTACTATTCGGAATAAATGTCAACTTAAACCCAGCAGTTAAACTGAAATAAAATCTTTAAGTATAACTACCACATGTGGAAAAATTTTTGTTAATAGAAACTAAATAAAGTACTTAATATTTTTATGATTTAATTATTGGTAATAAAAATAAAATTTTTTGCCGTCAAATATTTCTTAAATAAGTTGTTTAAAATAATTTTAAATAAAAGAAACAAAGAAAAGAAAACAATGTTCCAATTTTAAATTTTCAAAACATTCCTTATATGTATATTTCCCAAAATCCGTGGAAAATGTTTTAACATTAACTAATCATATCTATTAAACTATATTTCAAAAATTAAAAAAAAAATATTTAACAAAAAAAATTACTGATCACAGTTTGATTAAAGAATAACTGTTACAACGCAATAATGTTAACATAGTAATTAATATAATTAAATCTATCATTTACACTTTTAAAATTTCTTTAATAAATTATAGTCAAAACATAATTGGAAACCCAAAGAAATAAATTCAACTCAAAAATAATTCTAGTAAAATGTAACAACAATAATTTTAAAATGCTAATAAAAGTTAAAATTATTTTTAAATTCGAAAATATGTAAAAAACTACAAATTTGGTAAAAATTTTACATCAAAAATAATAAATATGAATTATATAAATATTTAACTCGAATAAAGAGACATCGGCAAATTAATAAAAATCATTAATGTTTAAAATTCAAAATAATATCTATGAATAAAACCAAGCGAGCGTAAAACGTACTTGCTATCAAACAGTGAGACTGTGTTTCTTTGCGCGCGGTAACGCACATTTCAATCTATTCGTTGAAATATGCTTTGTATGTGCTAGCGTGCTCTGTAAGGCAACTCGAGTCTGAAGCAAAGTGACGTCATGCTGGCTTGTGTGTATAGTGCGCCCTAAGCTTGAAAGCATTTCTGCTTCATAAAATAAAAATGAATGATGTTTGAAATCTTTTGCTTTGAAAGTAAAACTGCTTTCTATTACAAACATCTTAATTTTAATGACATATTTATTGTAGCCATAATTTTGTTAATGAATTTTTCGGGATTAGATAAGCTATTTCACAATATCGTTACAACTAAAAATATAACTTCAATTTAAAAATAACCGAAAATTATATGATTCATTGTTCACATAATATATTAAATTATCCTAAACTCAATTAAGTCAATTCTTTTAATAAATTCAAAGCTTTAGTTTATAAACTCAATAATTATTAATAAAACGGAAATGAAAACTATAACAAAAAAAAATTCAACTTAATTAATTACGATGAAAATAAACTTGTTAAAATTAAGTATAAAAATTGCAACCATCACTCTATTTTGATTTAAATAATTACATGTCAAGGGAAAAATAATTATTAACTATTATTTAAATTTATCTCTATAAAAATTCCCTAATTTCTTGTACGGCGTCCTCATTATCCGATAAATGATTTTGAAATAAGAACGTAGAAATCCTTTCACAAAATGTGTTATCGCCGATTATTCTAATAAAACCAAACACAATAAATTTTAAATAAGAATTTTTAAGAAACAACGTCAAAATTGGAAAATAAAATTGTGTACTAAACATATTTCCAAAAATTTAATCACTTTTACAAATAGTAAATGATGTATATATTATAAAGACTGTTTTGTTACAATAATCATATTATTTAAAAGTTTAAAAGAACCTGAAACGTCCCAAAATTAAAAGATTCTTCTTTCCTTACCTACTTAGTCAAATAAATTTACATAGACAAAAACATTATCGATAATAATAAAAACGTAAAATTTTCTTTTTACATTTCATCGTAAATAATTTATTTTATCGAAATACTTGCACAAAACCAAGAAACTTATCATAAAAGAGGATGTTGAGGATACAAGAATCCGTAATTACAAACTTTGAAAAACTTAAGGACGGGAGCTGACTTGATCAACATACAGTGGAACGCGATGGAAATTTTCGATGTACTGTGGTATCTAACGTCACCGTATGGGGCGGAAGCCAGGTACACAGTGCAATATTTCCAATAATAAGGGGGATACACATACGGTTTTTACGCGGGAAAGGTTTACTGACGCAATCATCAAATAACTTTGAGGAATTTAACATCCTGTTTTAAGGGTGGAAGCCAAATTTGCATTGTTGTTGATAATTGCCTAAAGTATCCATTTCAGGTTTACGAATATGAAAATAAAATTTTTTAACTTATAGGGGGGACCGTGGTGTAATTTTACAATTAAGATATAATGAAATGAACGGATAGACTATTTTAAAATGAAAATGAATATTAAAAATAAGGCAAAAAAATAGTAAAGAAAAAATAAAAGAAAAAGTTTATTGAATCAAAAGAACTACACAAATCTATATACATTAGGTTAAGAGTAATAAATCTTGTACTAAAAGTTTAAGATAATAATATATAATTACTTACAAAAACTAAGTTTAGAAATTAATAAAGCAGCACTGTCAATTACTAGGTAAAAGGAATAAAGTAAATTTCTTTTGTTGAAAACTAATGTAAGCTCTTTCTCAAGATAAGTTAAGATAGTAAAATATCGTTTTGCTCAAAAGTTTAGGTTTCATACTTTTTATCTAAATATGTGACTCCGACACCAAAAACTGCAAGCGCGGAATCTACTGTTTCCAGTAAAAACGTTTAGGTAAAACAAAATTTGATGCGTTCCCATAGAATAGTGTAACTGCAGGGAGGGGATTCAAAATAAATATAAGGTTAAAAATTAGTTATAAAGATGGCACACCTCAAAAGAGAGGGTACCTCTCCTACTAAATCATAAGTATATAAGCTACCTGAACAAGACAACGCGCATCAGTCTTGTTCCAGCAGCAATACAGTAACTTTTACCGAGTTTTAATAATTATCATAAACTGAAAATCGTTAGTTAGTGAATAAGATTACAGTGTTCAAATTAGCAGTTATATAGAGTGTTAGTGTAACACCGTCTAGTGAATTCAAGTTTGACAAAAACTAGGATAAACCTAGGTAAAATCATTTTTTTTATTTTTATACTCTGGATATGCTACCATCGTATGTCCTACAATAATAATTTTATTAATATTTAATCTATTTATTAATATAATACTACTCTTTTATATTTTAACTTAACTATTAATGCTCATATTAATTTTTTTTTTATTTTATTCAATTAAATTTCAACAATTGCGTGGTTAACACATTAATTCCCGATGATGATACGCGTTCATCCAAGCGGCGCAAAACTAACCCGAAAACTAACCCGGATCTGTAAAAGCTTTAATACGAAACTCGTTACGGCCTTCGCCTCCGGCTCGGGCTGTAAACTTCTCGTTTCGTAAATAAAACCCTTGCACACCCGTTTAATAATGTACTATTATTATTTCGAACATATAAAATCTTTTACTTTGATGAGTGCAATCATTTTTAGTGAGTCTACTGGTATACGTCGAGGGTTCCGTCATACCAGACGTCGGGCTACAGAACTTCTCTTAGAAGTTCTGTAGCCCGACGAAGAGAAGTTCTGTTGAAAAATTTTATAATAATTGATTTTTACTTTGTAGCATAGTAAAGTACTATAGTTGATCAGCTGTGCAAGCTTAGCTATACTATAGGTTATAGTCGATTTTGAATTTAACGGTAAGTTCACGTGTACTTAGAGAACTACACGAGAGACCCACAAATACATTTAATTTTATTTATCAAAATATATTCCCCGTTACATGTCTCGGAATTTTTTTAGACATTTAGGTTGTTCCGCGATTGTAGTAATCATCATCACAATTTTCATGAAAAAATTCTCAATGTGAAGTGTTTTTAAACGTACGTACCCATAGAATTCCGCTATTCAACAAAACCCTAACCAAAACACAAAAGTATCAAAGGGCACTCTTCGACTTATGAATTTTTTTATTTTTATTTAAAGTTTAATTTTTGCGCAAATTGAAACTTTAAAAGTGTAATATAAAAAAAAATTAAAAAAACGTTCAAAAGCATCGTAGTCTCCTATACAGGATTTGAATAAAAAATAAATAAAATTTTGATCTATTATAAATATGAAAGATAATCCGATAATAAAATTAGCACAGTTGAGATTAAATCAAATAAAGAAAAAAAAGAATCAAAAGAAATAGATGAAAAAGAAACTTTATTTATTACAGGATTTAAGAGCATGACGAAGCTGCCCGCCTTCTAATAATATTACCAATCCTAACTTATTAATCGAGTTTTTTTGCTACAAAGTAGAAATTTGTAAGATTAAACTCTAGTGCGAACAACTCAAGAAATCCACCAAAATACTATACATATAAAGTTATAATAAAAACTTTTGATGTATCTTATTTTAAGGTTAGGCTTGTCGAGTTTGATATCTGATTTCCAATCCAAGCTCATAAAAAAATAACTAGTCTAAATGATTTTTCATATTAACAAAAATTATTGTATTAATATAGCTTTGGAGTGGACAAGTCATTATATTTGTTTAATTTATGAATTTAAAAAGATATTGATAAAATAAAAAACGCAAAACTCGATTGCTGCAGCTCTGACATCCCGTTAATAGGAAAATGGTAACACAACAATCACATTAATATAAAAAAAATTCAGAAAAAGACATTATTATGAAGATGCAAGAAAAAAAAAGTAATGATAAATTAGAACTAAGACGTATTCAAAATTTTATGTTAGAAAAAAGCGCATATGAAAATGAAAAAAGGACAATCAAATAAATATAAACAGAACTGAGAAAATACTAAGATAACAAAATGGCAATTCAAGGAAACAATGAGTACTGATAAATTGGAACAAATACGTCCGAATGAGGCTTTACGCAAGAAAGAAGTTTATATAAAAATTAAAGAAGAATAACCAAAAAAATATGGAGAAAAATTAGAAAATACTAAGATGACAAGATTAAAATTCAAGGAAAAAATAAGTATTGATAAATTGGAACAAATCAGTGAGAATGAGGCTTTACGTAAGAAAGAAGCTTATATAAAAATCAAAGAAAAAATTCTAAATAAATATGAAAAGAAATAAGAAAATACTAAGATAACCAAATTGAAATTCAAGGAAAAAATCAGTACTGATAAATAGGAACAAATACGTTTGAATAAGGCTTTACGTAAGAAAGAAGCTTACATAAAAATTAAAGAAAAAAAACTAAAATAATATGAAGGAAAATTAGAAAATACTAAGATAACAAAATGAAAATTCAAGGAATAAATGGGTATTGATTAATTGGTACAAATACGTACAAATGAAGCTACACGTAAGAAAAAAGCTTACATAAAAATGAAAGAAGAATAACCAAATAAATATAAAGAAATTGAAAATATTAAGATATAAAAAATAAAATCTATTAAAAATAGAGATACTAATAAATTGGAAAAATTGCATGAAAAAAGAACAGTGTCGTCTAGGGACGCCCGAAAGAAGCGAAGCTTTGTATAAAGCGCAGGAACTAAGCGTTTAAAAAATAATAAAAAAAATACGTGAGGGAAAAAAATTAAGACTTGAGAAAAGAAGAAAGAAAAGCCTTGAGGGATAAAAAAAATAAAGACTTGAGAAAAAGTAAAAAAAATAAATATTTTGGAAAATAAAAAAAAATACATTTAAAATAAAATACACATCCAAAAACGCAAGGCTACAGCGGAGCTCTCTTTTTTTCTTCTTCTAATCGTGAAGAGAGCCCCGCTGTAGCCTTGCGTTTTTGGGTATGTATTTTATTTTAAATGTATTTTTTTTTATTTCCCAAAATATTTATTTTTTTTATTTTTCCTCAAGTCTTTATTTTTTCTTCATCCCATAAGGCTTTTTTTTCTTCTTTTCTCAAGTCTTAATTTTTCCCTCACGTATTTTTTTCATTATTTTTTTAACGCTTAGTTTCTGCGCTTTATACAAAGCTTTGCTTCATTCGGGTGTCCCTAGACGGTACTGTTCTTTTTTTATGTCCTTCGAGTAGTAAAAATGTTAAAATAATTTGAATACTGTAATTTTTGCATGATAAGATTTATTAATTAGTTTTATGTACAAAGTTTTAACATACAATAATAGAATCATTCATAAATTTGTATGTTCATCAGATGTACATTCAGTAATTTTTACACCACTATTCTCATTTTTATATTGTACCAAAGTAACTATTGGTTGATGGTAACTACATTATGTTACAAATGTTTTCAATTCTATTATTATTGAATTACAATTAACACGGTTTATTAACAATCGACAGAAAGCGGGATAAACGAAACAGCACATCATAACGGATATTCAAGAGAAAGAGATAGAAAGCGATGACTGATATAAGTGATAGATAGATAGATAGACAAACAACCAAATTTATTGTATGTACATTATGTTGTACAATTAATTACAGTAATACATTAGAATTGATAAAATTAATATAAAGCACAATAATAATAATAAACAGTAAAAAAGAAAACAGAAATCAAGCAAATATATTAGTGAAATAAACTTTATAGCAATAAAATCAATACAATATAAAACAGTTTTATGAATTAGCATGAAGCAGAGGTCCACTCTCCAAGGCAAGGTAGTGTCCAAATGAGGATGTCTTGAATATCATGAGCGAGGATGAGTTGCGTAAAGTCGCAGGAAGATCATTCCATAGCCGCGAGGAAGTGACCAGGAACGATCGTAGGCGATACTCAGTGAATGAAAAAGGAACGGTCAAAGGTTTCACATCACCCTTCAAGGACCTCATTAGCCGGCTCTACTGATACATAGAATGCAAATAAGATGGAGTACAAAATAAGAACATCTTATACAGAAACGTAGAAGAAAAATAGTTTCTTCTACCCACAGTGGATAACCAGCCTAATAAGAACCTATAAGCAGATATGTGCTCACGCCTACCTACACCGAAGATGTAACGTATACCAGAGTTGATGATCCTCTGAAGTCTAAGGTCAAGCTCAGCCGAGAGGTCACAGTAAACCCAACAGCAGCAGTTATCCAGAAGTGGAAACAGCAAGGTTTTTATAAGATGTATACGAAGAGCAAACGTAGTGCTCTTTCTAAAGAAGTTAAGTTTGTAAAGCAGAGAAAATGACCTATTACACACTTGTGTAACGTGCTCTCTCCTGTTAAGCTTACTGTCCAACCAAACACCCAGACTACGAACAGAGGACTCAAATCTAATATTAGCACCGTTCAACGGAATTCCAGTTACAGATGATGAGGACAGCATATTTATATAAAAATAGGAGCCAATAATTATTTACTTCGTTTTGTCAACATTCAATTTCAGATGGTTATCAGAGGCCCAATTTGAAATGAGAACAGCATGATCACTCATAAGATTAGTATAAGCGCTAAGTTCAGAAATCGGAAAATGCACATAGACTTGCAAGTCGTCGGCATATATCAAATGCTGTACACCAGAGTGAAAGTTGGCAGCAACGTCATTAATGTAAATAGAGAATAAGAGTGGTCCAAGCTCAGAACCCTGGGATACTCCTGTATTTAGAGTAACAAAGTCAGATGCATTACCATCAGAGTCAACAACAGACTGCCGTCTATCAGATAAGTAAGAGGCAAACCACCTGACAACAGTGTGCGAGACATCGAGAGAAGTTAGTTTCCGAAGCAGAGTGACATGGCACACAGTGTCAAATGCCTTGCTAAAATCAAATAATAGAAGCATAGTTACATAACGTGTGTCCATGTTGAGTCTAATATCCTCTGTTAGTTTGAGCGAAGCTGTTTGGGTACTATGTCCAGTTCTAAACCCAGTCTGATGAGAATCCAACAGATGTCTGGTGGACAAGTGATATTAAAGTTTTTGATGGACGAGACGCTCAAGAACCTTGGACATGAATGACAAGGAAATAGGTCGTATATCACTCATAGTGCGTGGAGGAGAGACCTTGTTGATTGTGGTAATCAACGAGATCTTCCAACATGAGGAAAACACACTCACGAAACGAATCATTAAGAATACGACAAAGCAAAGGCCCAATAGCTGGAAAAGTAGAATCACATATTGCTATCCTGACCTCCTCCAAAGTAACCTCATTAAACCTGAATAAAGGCTTGTAAGGCTCATCTACATTAATAGTATTCACATACTCAGAAGCAGAAGGGGCAAGTGGATCAAACGCAATGTCACGAAAGTATCGATTAAGCTCATTTATAGGGAATGAGTGTCGCGAGTTATTATCAGTAGAACACATACCAAGCTTCCTGAGTTCTCTCCAGATCTGTCGCGAGTCCGTAATACTCGATAGTCTGTCATAATAATATAACAGTTTAGCTGACTCAATGCACTCATGTGCCTTGTCCCGAGCAGTCCTATAGCATAGTAAGTCAGTATACAATCGAGTACGTTTGTAGTGTCCATAAAGTCGATTTCTCTCATTGATCAAGTGACGATGTTCAGAGGTGATCCACAGACGATGAGCCCTACCCTGCCTGACCTTCCTGACAGGCACGAATTGTGCAATTGCCTCATTGAGTTAGTTGTAAAGACATTCAAGGCGAGCAGAAAGAGAGGAATCAACATCACATGTAGCATACCTTAAAGAGCGAGAATACTGAAGGGGTGCAACATCATCAACAGACTTATAATCCAGAAAGGTAAAGTCTTTGAGCATTGGTTTAGAGAGAGAGGACTTAACAGTCGCAACTATGAAATCGTGGCCGTCAATGAATGGTATATCAGTCTTCCAAAAGTCGAGTACAATGTCTTTGGCATCGACAAGACACAAATCAAGCGAGGCGTCAGAAGAATAAGTATGATGAGTTGTGCCATAAGGAACCAAGAAAAGTGCATTCTCAGTAATCACACCTTTAAGAAACTTAGAGTCATCAGAATCAACGCACAAGTTAGTATTAAAATCACCGAGGATGATCTTCGAACTATAATTATGCATACGATGTTAAATCAGGTATGAAATCTGTGTTAGCCAAGAAGGGAGCATGTGGTGGTCTGTAGACTACACCAACAAAAATAGGTAAAGCCAAGTCCAGAGAATTAACCTCACAAAACAAATATTCTGGAAGACCAGGCTTACCACTCCATTTACCAGAAGAAGAACAAAGGCGCCGCGAAGTAATAGAGTTGTGAATATATAAAGCAACACCACCACCTCTAGTGTTACGATCCTGCCTGTGAAGCACGTAGTCATCAAGCTCTATCAGAGAGTCACCAACAATCTGGCCCAGCTTGGTCTCAGTTACAGCTATAACATGGAAGTAGGGGTGAGAAGCCAGAAAGAGTCTTATCATCTCAATGTGTGCTCTAATAGAGTAAGCGTTGAAATGACAAACTCTGAGACCATCCTTTGCAGTGAAATGATTATTAATGAGTGATGAAACAGGACTATTAGTAGAGATAAGTGTATTAGAGAGGAGTGAAGGAGAGAGTGGACATACCCCAGTACTAGAAGCTGCGGTGCTGGACTGACGCAGACCAGCTTCGTCTTGGCTAAAAAAGTATCCAAGTTCTCGACAGAAGCAACTTGGTTAGAAGCATCCTCATTCTTTATTCTCACGAAAATTCTTTCATTTGTTACGAATGAAAGAAAATTTAGTTTCTTGTCTTCCGATTTTGTAAGCTTTTTCATCTTCAGCTGATGCAGTGAGGGAGGAAGAAATTCGTTGATGTTAATTAATGAAGGCGAAAGAACAGTGACGCATTTAGCTCCAGAAAGAAGATTCTCACCAATCTGAGAAGTATGAAGTCTCCTAGTCTTAATCTTAGCAGCTATGATCCCACGTGCAAGTGCAGGACTCTTCATTGTTACAAGCAGTGGCACAATTGAGAAGCGGCGATCACGCTGCCGTGTAGATAGGGATATCACTTCAGATGATGTACCAGCATGAATAACAGCAGTAGTAGAAGAAGTTGAGGTGAAAGAGTCAGAAATCGAACGTCTTAGTGGCCGAACAGATTCTATATCCTCAATTGAGAGACTAGCATCCAAAGTAGAAAAGACAGCAGATACACCTGCCTTAAGATTAGAAAATTCCGATGGCACAAGACCACCCAGTACCAAGTCGGAAGCCCTTTTAATACGAAGCTGCTGTGCTTTCAAAGCATCACATCGCTGTGATAGAGTTCTAAGATGATCCATATTAATAGCAGAGTCTGTTCCAGATACTGTTGTATTGGTAGTAGTAGCAAGCACACTCTCAACTCTTACCTTTAGCTCTTCTTGTTCGCGACAGATCTGGTCAAGTCTGGCTTCATTCTCAGTAATTCGCTTGTCAAACGCAGTAGAAAGTGCACTAACTCTCGACTCAAGAACAGAAAATTTACTAGCTAGCACAGTAAGCAGACTGCTCACCTTGGAAACAGAGGATTCCATTGAGTCCAATTTATCCAGCTTACTCATCTTCTCAAGCATCGTAGCAAGAATATCATTGAATTGCTGCATATCTATTTAAATAAATAGAATGAATTATCAAAATTCAAGAAATCCAGTAAAACAAAATTGTAGCGCTCAAAGAAACAGTAGTGGTGTAGTATTAAATATGCTAGTGGAGTAGCATAACATGTATGCTATGAAGTTGTTGGTCCGTCAATAACTTAGTGAATAATTTCCAGAAGGTGAAGAAACAGCATAATAATACAGATCTGAATTACACGTAGTAAATAACTAATAATAATCACAAGTGGAAAGGCACCTTAAATATGAGACTCCACAGTCATTTACCAATCAAGTTACAAATTTAGTACTCAAGGCAACCAAGAGATGGAGCCACTGATATCAAAATTGTGCATGTATTGAACGAAGCAAGCCGGCACAAAGTAATTTGTAGGTTAGGATGCAATAAACACAAACAATTGCATTTAATGCAATTGAAAAACTATGCCCACACAGAGACACTAACCACACTCCACAGATCACCAAGCCAAGCTGCAAATCCCAATAAAAAAGATTGAACAGCAACAGCAGCAAATAGCAAATAGTAGTGTGTCTATCTATGCTTCAGAATCAGAAAATGGCCCAGAGTCCAAGAAATGCAGTTGCAATTTGCGAGAAAAATATAGCCAAGGCTTCAGAACTCCCAGGGGTCGACTTTCTGAAAAAAATTTTCACTCAGCAGAGTGATAAAAAGTTATTGAGAGAAAAAAAAGCAAGAGCAGAAAAAAGCGTGTGTGTCGCTACTTACGCAGAGAAAGAGAGAGTGAGAGAGAGAGACAGAAGGCCACACACACTAAGTTAGGGAGAGGTGGGGATGGAAGGCAGTAAGCACGTACTGGCACGATATGTATACACGCGCGCCGCAACTGCCACTCTGTATACCTATATATATCGTGTAACGCTTTTAAAATCTGACGCTTAGCACGTATAGAGTGGCCACGCGGCGAGCGCCCAGAACGTCCGTATAAAAGCTTTGATTCAAAAAGAAAGATTACGCAAAAAAAAAATTCATAGAAAAGTTATTAGTAAACAATATAATGAATATAAGAGAATGGTACAAATTAAAAATCAAAAATTGAAAAATGCCGATATTATTAAGAAAACACAAGTAGAAAATGATTGTTACCAATTAAAAGAATCACGCACAAGGTGTAAGCAAATAGAAACTGATGACAATAAACATGTTGATAATGATACTACAATAGATAAACCAATAGATGAAAAAAAGCGAAAACATAAATATGATTTTTATCAATTAAAGATATTATTTATTAATTGTAAACGATTAAAAATTGAAGACAATAATTATATTGAAAATTACAATAATAATAACTATAATAACAATCATACCATTGTATTGAACAAAGTTATTCATAAAACAATGAAGGGCAAAGTAGAAAAAAAATTAAAGAAATTAAATGAAAAAATATTAACTGAAAGAATTAATTCGAAACTGATTGGTTGTATAGCAAATATATATTTCGATGAAAATCTCATATCTGAAAATAATATTGGTTCCATGACAAATACATGTGTTTATTGTGATGCGAAACATTTTGCTTTGGAATATATTAAAAGTAACAATTTCTCCAATTGTTTTCATAAAGATGAAGTAGAATTGTTAGAAAATCCTCCTTACCCATAACAATTAAAGTTTTTAGAGAATGAATTAACGGAAGAAATTATTGATTTTTGACGAAATGTTAGGTTGTACAAAGATGCTTCAGCATCCGATGATTTTGGTGCCAATTTTGATACATTCCCGGGTAAAGGACCACAAGTCATTAGAATATGTGGACAAATTTACCATAATGTATATGCGTTGCATCCTAATAAAGATGAAGCATATAAATATGGACAATTATATATTTTAGATAATAAAATGGCAACGACTGAACGGCATAAGTTTAATATAAATTTAACATTATTAAAACATTTAGATATCTTGATAAGAGACATTAACCCTTATGCTAAAGCCTGTAAAATGATGCATGAAGTAGAAGAAGAAGAACTACAACGATGTGCGAAAATCTATTGTCCTCCAAGAACTGTTACTATGTCTATTGTCCGCAATAATAATTTGGATAGAAATAGATATAATGTACCTACCTGTAATAAAGTTGCAATAGTATATGTTGGAGAAGTCGATCTTTCTCCTATTGAACGTGATATTGTCATTTACTCTAAGTATGATAAATTAATTAGTATACCGACAATTAGCAAACATACAGATCCTATGACATATCCGCTTATTCATCCTAATGGTGGTTTTGGATGGATGCCAAATATGAAAAGTAAATTTGAAAAAACTAATATTTCAAATTTGAAATTTTATAATTATAAATTTAGTGTTAGAAATGAATTTAATTCATTCCTTAATTTGGGAAAATTATCTCAACAGTTCATTGTTGATACGTTTGAAAAAGTTGAAACCTCCAGATTATATTTCATACGAAAAAACCAAAACGTATTGACAGGGGGCCAAACTATCTGTCTTTGTCTAATAGCGTTTTTCATCATTTATATAAAGACCATTCGTTGTAGCAAGGAAAAAATAGTAGCCCCCGCTAGATATTAATATAATAAGTAAATTTTGTTATTGCAATCAAATTATTTTATCGCGTAGTTTTGAATAATATGAGACCTACCAAAAAAGATAGGTTATATTCTTGTTTGTTAGTAGGTCTCGTATTATTCAAAAACTACGCGATAAAATCATTTTTTCGTTATTACAAAATTAACTTATTAAACTAATATTGAGCGAGGGCTACTATTTTTTTCTTACTACAACGGATGGTTTTTACATAAATGATGAAAAACTCTATTAGACAAAGACAGATAGTTCGGCCTCCTCTTAAGAAGTGATTGTTACAAAGGTGTCATGGACTATTTACATAACCAAAAAAAATTGGATTCTTCAAAAATGGGAAAAATGGTAATATTACCGTCAAACTTTACAGAAAGTCCACGATTTTTAGAACAAAATTACATTGATTTAATGACAATTGTAAATTATTATGGTAAACCTGACTTTTTTGTAACTATGACCTTTAACCTACATTGGAAAGAAATAACTGAAAACTTGGAAATTTATGAAAATGCAATAGATAGACCAGATATTATAACATAAGTTTTTTATCGAAAACTAGAAGAATTAAAAAATTTAGTAATAAAAAAGGGAATATTAGGAAAATGTATTGCATATAGTTATATGTAATTAAAGTTCAAAAACGAGGATTACCGCACATGCATATGTTAGTAAGAACTTACTCTTGGATAAAAATGATAAATTTAATATTCCTCAAAAAGTTGATAGAATAATAAGTGCAGATAGAGATATTCATCCAAAATTATATAGTATTGTTAAACAATTTATGATACGCGGTCCCTGTGGTATGTAAAATGAATTGTCCGTGTATGGATAGAAATAAGAAACAATGTGCTGAAAATTTCCCAAGAAAATTTGATAATACAATAACATTTAAATCCAATGGATATCTACTATACAAACGTAAAAATGATGGCGTCAAAATAATTCTCAAAAATAAATTTACAGAAAGAATTGCAAATAACGGATTTGTTGTTCCTTATAATCCTTACTTATTATTGAAATTTAATGCACACATAAACGTAGAAGTTTGTTCCACTGTACATTGCATTAAATATTTATTCAAATACTGTTATGAAAGTCATACATACATTAAAATACATCAAGTGAGTGTGGATTTTCAATCAGAAAATAAAGACACTTTTCAAAATGACAATCGTGAAAATGTTGAATATGAATATGACGAAACCCAACAATACATAAATACATGATATTTATGTTTATCTCAAGCAATGCACAGATTGTGAGAATATCCTTTACATGTTATTTTACATACTATAAAACGTCTAAGCGTTCATGAAGAAAATCAACAAAACGTATTTTTTAAAAAAGGAAAAGAAGAATTGATCATACAAAAAAATGTAGGATCAACATTAACAGCATATTTTTAATTGAATAAGGAAGATTTTGAAGCACGAAATTACTTGTATTGAGAAATACCAAATTTTTATACATTTGATGAAAAACTGAAAAAGTGGAATAAAAGAAGAAAAAAAAACTAATACTTACTAGGAGAGTGTCACACCTCCGGATCACGGATTTTGCTCAAACTTCGGGATAAGTTTTTAGATGATAAAATATGGAAAAAGCTAAAGTTATAATCATAAATACTCAATATTTCCCTAGTTACAGGCAATTAAAGAAAATCACTAGAAAAGTTACTGGATTTTCAAACGCATATAATTCTTTAGCATTGATAGCTAAAAGCTTGAAACTGTTTTTAAATGAAAGCTGAGCTCAAATCCTTTCGAATTAGTAGTTACAGCATGTCAAAATATTATTTTTTCCCAAAGTTAGAGCATGATAAACATTGGACCTGATTTTTCTTTTAAAAACATTAATTAATAATAAAAGCTGAAAATAGGTCCAATCCTTATTACGCTCTAACTTTGGGGAAAAATAATATTTTGATATGCTGCAACTACTGTTTCGAAAGGATTTGAGCTCAGTTTTCATTTAAAAACAGTCTCAAGCTTGTAGCTATCAATGCTAAAGAACTATTATATGCGTTTAAAAATCTAGTGATTTTTTAATGATTTTCTTTAATTGCCTGTAACTAGGGAAATATTGAGTATATATGATTATAACTTTAGCTTTTTCCATATTTTATCATCTAAAAACTTATCCCGAAGTTTAAGCAAAATCCGTGATCCGGAGGTGTGACACTCTCCTAGTTAGTAGAATGTACTTAGTAAATCCAAAAGATAGAAAACGTTATTTCATTAGGTTATTACTATTACATGTTAAAGAAGCCTCATCTTTTGAAGCTTTGCGTACTGTTGATGATGTGATGTTCAATTCGTTTTATGAGGCAGCAAAGGCAAAACAATTAATTGATGAAGATGAAGAATGAGATAGATGTTTGAAGAAGCATCTTCAACAGAATTCCTTTATATTTTTTCTGAATTATTTGCTTTCGTTTGCGTTTTTCATAATCCTATAAATGCACGAGATTTATATAAAAAATATGAAGATAAGTTATACCATCCTAAATACGAAAAAAATATAGGTGAAAATCTTGCATTGAATGTTATTAAAAATAATTTATAAGTCAATGGATTTTCTTTGAACGATATTAATTTACCTAATATAAGCAAATTTATGGAAGAAGATAATAATCAAACAATTATAAATCATAATAATAATATTCTTAATGAATTAGAAATGGAAATGAATTCTTTAAATGATAAGCGAAGGCAATTATTCAACTCCACTATAAAAAGTTTAAGCAACCAAAGTAAAGGAAAATATATTTCTATAGATGGACCAGGTAGAAATGGAAAAAATTATTTACTTGACGTTTTAATAGTCCATTTTAAATATCATACTATACATTATTTATGTGTAGCTTGGACAGCTATAGCAGCGAATGCATTAGTCGATGGAAAAACCGCGCATACAGCATTTAAACTACCGTTATGAGGACGCTGGGTCTCTATATCCTTTTCTAATTGAAAAATGTAGGTTTTTGAAAAATTAACGATCATTGATAAAGATTAAAAGCTATCTGCAACTTGTACAGAAAAAAGCAATATTTTTTCTGATAAGGACAAATTAAATTTGATGCTTTGTTTTCAAAAAAAGTTTGACATACTTACAAAATTATAAGTGAGGCTAGAAAATTAATTTGTTCTCATTAGAAAAAATATTGTTTCTTACTGTACAAGTTGCGAACAACTATTGATTTCTAGTAATAACTACTAGTTTTTCCAAAAACCTATATTTTTCGATTAGAAAAGGATAGAGAGATACAACGTCTTCTTAAATATAACAAATTGTTTAAATTGTTATGTTAAGCCTAATTCTGCAGAAAGCAAACAAAGGAAACACACATAATTATTTGGGATAAAATATCCATGACTTTAAAATCTGCTTTTCAAGCAGTTGATCGTCTTTTTCAAGATTTATGCGATGTGAATCAACCCTTCGTTGGTAAAACTGTAATTGTATCAGGAGATTTTAGGCAAACATAACCAATTGTACGACATGGAATCTGTATGGAAAATTTAGTTAAATTTAGTTTATCATGGCAGAATTTAGAGCCCAAAATATAGAGCCAAAGTAAATATAGAAATCAAAAAAATATTGGGCTTAAAAAAATATAGAGACCAAGAAAATATAATGATAAAAAAAATATTAGGACCAAAAAATATGTTTTAAAAAAATATTGGGCTCAAAAAAATATAGAGCCAAGAATACATAAGAATCAAAAAAATATAGAGCTCAAGTAAAATAAGAATCAAAAAAATATTAGAATCAAAAATGTAAAAGAATCAGACAAAGATTGGGCTTAAAAATTATAGAGACCAAGAAAATATAATAATAAAAAAAATATTGCGCCCAAAAAAATATAAGATGAAAAAAATTATAAACCCAACAAAATAGTTAAAAGAAAAATAAGAGGTCCACAAAAGTGAGGCTCAAAGAAAATAGGAATCGTAAAAAAGTAGGTCCAAAAAAAAGGCCTAGAGAAATATAGGACTAAATAGATATGGAAGCCAAGAAATAAGAGATGAGGCCCAAAGAAAATAAGACTCAAAAAAATGTAGAGCCTAAAAAATATAAGGCCCAGAAAAAAATAAAGCTAAATAAAATATAGGATCCAAAAAAATTATAGAACCCATGAAAATATAAATCTCAAAAAAATATTGGGCTAAAAAAAATATAGAGCCAGAGAATATATAAGAATCGAAAAAATGTTTGGCCGAAAAAAATTAGAACCCAAGACAATATAAGGCCCAATGAAAATAGCACACAAAAGAAAGTAGGGCCCGAAAAGTATAAGGTCCAGAAAATATAGAGCTAAATAAAATATAGGACCTAAAAAAATCATAGAACTCAAGAAAATACAAATCAAAAAAAAATATTGGGCTTAAAAATATAGAGCACAGGAATATATAAGAATTGAATAAATATTAGGCTCAAAAAAAGGGCCCAAAAAAATATAGAGCCCAAGAAAATATAAGTCCCAAAAAAATATGAGGCTCAAAGAAAATAGGACTCGAAAAAATGTAGGGCCTGATAAATATAAGACCCAGAAAAATAGAGCTAAACATAATATAGTACCCAAAAAAATTATAAAACCCAAGAAAATATTATTTTCGAAAAAATATTGGGCCCAGAAAAATGTTAGGCCTAAAAAAATATAGAGCCCAATAATATATAAGAATCGAAAAAATATTGGGCCCAAAAGATAGAGCCCAAGAAAAAATTAAGTAAAAAAAATATAGGGCCCAAAAAAATATAAGGCCCAAAAAATATAGAGCTAAAAAAATATAGAGACGAAAAAAATATAGAACCCAAGAAAATATAAATTAAAAAAAAAATATAGGGCGCAAGAAAATATAAGGCCCAAAAAATATAAGACCCAAAAAATATGGCCCAAAAAGATGCTTATGACTAATGAGGACTAATTATATAGGGCCCAATAAAAAATTGCTACTCTTATTACCAAAAGATTAGACACATTTAACAAATGCAGAGAACCGGAGAAACAGAAAAAAAAGTGGTTTCACTTTAATATAATATATAGGATTATTTAGTATTTTAAGTAAAAGTTATTTGAAAAATTGCAAATTTGTGAATATTTTTTTTAAGTTATAAAAGCAAGATAGGGGTTGGCGCGCTTGCGCGCAGGGGGCTTGCCCCCTAGTTCATTTAAAAACGATGATTTCAGTATCTTTGAATTCTACCATGAAAGCATATAATACATTGAAAGTAGTGATATATTAAAACATATTAAGTTTCTAATAAGTATTTAAAATGACTATTTAACCAATAAATTAAATAATAAATTAATGTATAGAGATATTTTAAAAAATTTCGAATCAAAAATTTTAAGAATTATAATGATATTTTACATTTCTTTCTTGAAAAAAGGTTTCTTCTTTTTATTCGTATACGCGCATTTTTTAATGCTTTCTAATATTACTAGGATACTTTTAATACAATACCTTCATTTTTAGAAGGTATAAATAAACACATTTTACATAATAGCTGCATTAAAAAATTACTTAATAAAATCACGTCTTATTTTAACAAATACTTCAATAAGAATTCATATACTCATATTTTTCCACAACTTATGTATTTATATATATATATATATATACTCGTGAGTTAAAGGTATTGGCAATCATTTTTCGAAATACTTTATAAGAGAATGAGTATATATATTCATATATTTATATGATTTTAATATAAACGAATTTATAAATTGGGGGTTAACGAGCGGAGTGAGCAGAGAGGAACCCCTAGTATATTTATATATATATATATATATATATATATATATATATATATATATATATATATTTATGTTATAGTATGTCGTATTCGGTAGAATACCCGTGGAGCTAGATAAATGGGTATTGGGGTGTCATACCGCCCTGCTCGTAGCTAAAGTATATTCAGTTAGCAATACACTATACAATGGAGTATACGACTTTAAAATACTTTATAGTACGGGATATTATTGCATACGCTACATTATATTGAAGTGTATTGGCAAATATTCTACAGTTTGGTTGAATAACGTTTGGAGCAAGACACTAAAATATGTTTTTAGAAGGGTAGTAGAATCAGCGTGTTACTACAAGTAGGCAAACCTTCTTAGCTCTGCTATAGTAAAACAAAGACAGATAAAGAAGAGCGTAGTTAAAAGTAAACAAACAAGTTAACCTCTAAAGAGCGCGATAGTTCTCCGGCGGCGTCGTTCGTTCGTTTCCGTAATTCTTCGTTGTCTCTCTCTGTCGCATCCACAGATAGAAGTATATCTGCGTCGCTCAGTTCTTTACTCATGAGAATTCATCAGATAAATAGTCTAAAAATGTATATTTTAACATAATGTTTTTTATTTGTATTTAATCTTTTTATAGTCCCTCATACGACCTACGATAACATAAAATCATCTACCCAACTTGGGCTAACGAAGGATACGTATGACCTCGACTAATGTTTTATAGCTTGAACAACAGTCAGTCTCGGGCTAAAGCCTTCGACCTACTACTGCTCAAGCCAAAAACATTGGTCTCGCTCATATAAATCCTTCGTACGCCCAAATTGGGTATATAACTAATATATATATCTATATATAGTCGTAAGACAAGATTCAACCGACCCCCCCCTCAGCCCCCCCTCAAATTTTTGTCGGTACAGCCTCTCTCAAATTACGTCGTAATTCCTCTTATAAATAGCCATTTCAAAATTAACGTGATTGAGACCCCCCCTCAGCCCCCCTCGCCCCCCTCAATTCTTATAGCCCCCCTCAGCCCCCCTCAATATGCCCCTCCTCACTCTTTATAGTCCCCCCTCATTATGCCCTTCCCCTCACGATGATATTATGTTTTAGTAATTTGTAATAAAAAAATATTTTTATTATTAATAATATTCTATTATTAAAATAACAATTATAAGTAATTGAATATTATTATAGTTAGTAATATTTTATTATTATGATTGTAACTGTGACTAATTAATAATATAAAGTTTTTTCACCGCATTTCATTTATATTCTAATATTGAATTTCAATAATGAAAAAAAAAATTATTATTATTAATATTTCATTAATATAATTGCAAACATAACTAATTGATAATACAAAGCTTCCTCTCTGCATTTCCTTTACTCAGATAAATATATAATATTTTTATTCCTATATATTGTATTTTTATTTTTATTATTAAAAATATTTACTAATTACAAAAGTAAATTATAAATTACAAAATGAATTTAGCTTAATATCCATAGGTACTTTTATTAACACTTGTGTTTAAATAAAACATGTTTTTTTTTAAACTAGAAATAAGATATTTACATATTTATCTTTTTAAAAGATTTCTGGGCTTGAGGCTAGATTAAAAATATATGGTTGCATTAAAAGCTTTAAAAGCTTACACATTTATTTCTTACTGTCGCTGAAGCGTTCAGATCTATTATTTGTTATCGCTAAAAAAAGCTTATTGAAGCGTACAGATTTATTATTTGTTGTCGCTAAAAAAGCTTATTAAAAGCATACAGATTTATTGTTTGTTGTCGCTAAAAAAACTTCATATAAGCATACAAATATATTGTTTGTTGTTGCTAAAAAAAGCTTACAAATTTATTTTTCATAATCGCTATAAGAAACTTACAAATTTATATCTTATTGTCGCTGAAAGAAGCGTACAAATTTATTGTTTATTGTCGCTTAAAAAGCTTACAAATTCATTTATTATCGTCGCTGAAGTGTACAGATCTATATTATATGCTTTATTACATTAAAAACTACATCAAATCTTATATATTTCCATTTTCTTTTTAAATATAAGCAGTTAATTAGTTTAAATTGTTTAATATTTTAATTGCTTTTATTTTTTTTAATGTGATTTAAATGTAACTATTCTTACCTAATGCATCGAAGGCTGTCTTAAGATCTAAGGAAACTATATGAATTTCATTTTCAAATAATTATATTTCTTAAAAATTTAAAATATATTTTTATGCATCTTACATCTGTAATTTGATTTCAATCTCTTGATAATTCTACTTTACATCTTTTTAAAATATTTATCATTCTTTTGAAATATATATTTTCTTTGATCTCATCTAACAATATCAATACTTTATACTTGATTTTTAATTCTTAAAAAAACACTATCATTCAATTATTAGTAATTAATTATAAAACTTTTATATCATGTCATATTGCCTGTTGACATATATTTTTATAAAAACAGAAAACCTCCTATCCAATTACGTTTTTAAAGTATTTTTATCGATGAAATTAATTAAAAATTATATATTTAAAATTCCTACTTCTGTTAAAACTTGATCAATACAAATTATTACAGGCTATATTCTAGGAAGACATTTTATTCAATCATCTTAACTTTTACAAATAAAAAAGAAATATGAAAAACCAAGTAAAAAAACAAGTATTTTTATAGAAATCAACTTTCAAATTTACATTGTTACCATCATTTTTATGCAATTCATTTTTCGTAAACTGACAATGTTTTAACAGAATTGGATACAAGAAACTTATTTAATTCTACTTTTTTCGGTATTTAAACACAATATCATTATTTTAATTTTTGTGCAGTCTTTAAATACTCCTACAATTTTATAAAAGAAATTAATAAACTTAGCTTAAACTTCTTAAATCATCTTCTAATATTGAATAATTTTTTTGCAAAAATTATATTACTATGTAAGGTATTTACATTGACAAGTAATTCTCAAAAACTTTACTAAAAGATATATTAAAATTGTTAAATATTTTATTTGTTTCCTAATGACAATAATGATTTACAATTTTAAAATTATAAAATTAAATAAATAAATCTTAAAATGTATAAAATTTATATGTAATATAATTTAGGTAAAGTATGAAATTTGAGAAAGATGGATGCTTACTGTTGTAATTAAACATAAAATTCAATACATGTCATCATTTATACGATTTACCCTAAAGAAAAGAAATATGTAAGGGTGCAGTCAGATGAGTAGAAAAGGGACTGCCGAATAGAAGATGCGTAATAGGAACAACTAATCAGCGCTATTCGGCAAGTTTCATGCAAAAAATAGAATTCTATTCTCTATTCCACTGTAGAATGGAAAAGCGAGTCGCGACACGAAGTAAATGAACAAAAATAATTAAATTATAAATACAAATATACTTCATTTATTTTAAAAAAAATTGTAGAGAATCGCTCTGTTTGAGCTACAATTTTAAAGAGGTTATGTTTATGTTTACGCGACCTGATACGCAAGCATCTTCTTCCCATTCCATGAATTTTTTCCCCCTATGGTCACATGGAGAGAAAAAACAGTAGAATAGGCGCTAGAATAGAAAAATAAATATTTAGCTAAATGTTTGTTTTAATCAATTCATTTTGTTGTTTTTTCAAGTTTTTTAAAAAAATTGTAAATGTACTTTTTTCAAATATATAATTTCCTGAGATCTTAAGTCAGTCTTTGATACAGTCTGTAACAATATTTACATTAAAATCACATTGTAAAAAACATATACTTTTTTCAAATATATAATTTCCTTTTTGAATGTAACCTCATTAAGAGCTCACATTGGACAGGTGCGCGAACTCTTATGCGATGGTCCCTCTTATGATCTGTTTGGAGTTGCTGAAACCTGGCTGGGACCGACTGTCTCGGATGACGTCATTTGGATTAAGGATTATAAGTTGTTGAGGCAGGACAGAAACCTCCATGGAGGAGGGGTTGCCCTCTACGTTAAAAATAATTTAAAATGTGAAGTACTAGCTCTTTCTAGTACCATAACCATAACTAGCAGCGGTAAACCTGAAGTGCTAGAATAGATTTTTGGTTCGATTAAGGATGGCGACTCTGAACCTGTGCTGGTTTCTGTCATTTATCGCCCTCCTGCCATTTTATTTACAAAAAATTCTGATTCTTTAAATTTTTTGAGAGATTTATCTCATGATTTTTCACATAAAATTTTAGTGGGGGATCTGAATGCCGATCTTCTGCGAGAAAGCAGTGATGCGAGATTTCTTAGTAAACTAACAGCGGAGCTTTTGCTTCAGTTGGTCCAGCATGGTGCCACGACTATAACTCCATCTTCTCACACATGAATTGACCTGATTCTTGTGGATGACAATGACAATGTACATGACGCACGTAACTTACCTGCGAATTTTCATAGTCGGCACAACTTAATTGATGTTTCTATTGCTTATAATACGTTCAGTATAGATCACAAGTCGATTAGATACAGAAAATATAAAAGCATTTGTCAAAATGAATTACTAGAGAAACTAGCCGGCTATGATTGGCCACCATTAACAGCTGGTACTGTCGACCCAGAGTCTGCACTTGGCTGCATTTGTGACAATTTTACTTCTGTCATAGAGAGTTTAGCACCAGTGAAAATACTCAAGCATACGAAGAATAGCCCACCATGGTTAGAAAAAGAATTGTCGCAGATGCGGCGCAAGCGAGATGCTACTTACAGAAGATATAAACGGACGAACGAAACGCAATACCAGACTGAGTTTTTGCATTTACGTAAAACGGTTGACGAACAGACTGAACTTGAAAAGACCACATTCTATCATAATAGACTGTTCGAAGCACTTGCAAATGGTAATGCCTGGAAGGTGCTGAGAGACCTGGGACTCTTAACCGGACCACAAGGGACTTGAATGGATTCACTCCTGATGAGCTTAATGCGCACTTTGCTGGGGTGTCGGTCTCGCCACATGATGATAATGAGCTTCGCGAGAGAATTCTTACTGAATGTAGTAAAGATGGTTTTGCTTTTAAACCAATTAATATCAATGATGTTGTTCTTGCGGTTTCCCATTTTTCATCGCAGGCTCGTGGCGAGGATGGCATTTCTCGAAGCATGATACTTAAAGCCTTACCATTTATTGGTGAACATCTTGTGACTCCGTTAAACTCTTCTTTTGCGCGGAGGGTCTTCCCTGGTCTTTGGAAGCAGGCACGTATTGTGCCATTAAAAAAGTGTTCTACCATTAGCCTCGTCACCTAAGTCGCCTAAAGATTTTAGGCCAGTTGCGATTTTGTGTTTTTTTTCGAAGGTACTGGAGAAGATCGCCCACGACCAATTGCAGGAATATATCACTACAAATAAGATATTTGATCCCATGCAGACTGGTTACAGAAAAAATCACTCTACGCAGACAGCTTTGCTTAAATTAACAGACGATATAAGGTCAGGTCTTGACAAAAAACTCGTCACGTTACTTTTAATTTTTAACTTTAGTAAGGCATTTGACACGATCTCTCCCTCTAAATTACTTGCAAGGCTTAGATCGATGGGGCTTTCCAGGTCCGCTTTCTCGTGAATTAACTCTTATATTTCAGGAAGGAAACAAATGGTTTCAACACACTTACAAGAAGAATCTGGTTGGCTAACAACCAACCTAGGAGTTCCACAGGGATCGGTACTGAGGTCTTTGTTGTTTTGCCTTTACATTAATAACGTACGTAACGCTCTTGGCTCTGGTGTTGAGCACCTACTGTATTTAGATGACCTGCAGATTCATACGCACATTCCTCGTGAGAATGTGGATGCAGGTATTCTAATCTTACAGAGGGCGGCCAATGCGGTGTCGGAGTGGGCGGCTGGTGCCTCACTCACTTTAAATGCTAGCAAGACTAAGGCAATCGTCTTTGGCAGTAATCGTTTTATTAATTCATTTTATGCTGGGGCGCCACGGACGATTGACTTTGAGGGAGGTGTCAGCATTCCTTGCTCTGACATTGTAACGAGCCTTGGTGTTGTGCTTGACTCTAAGCTTTTTTGGGAGCCTCACATTAATATGGTTACAAAAAAATTCAATTAAGTGTTGTACGCTTTGCGGTTTTTTCGTCGGTACACCACGGAGGCTCTGCGTAAACAACTTGCAACCGCCCTGCTGTATCCGCATCTCGATTACTGTTTGGTGGTTCTGCTCGATGCTTCTCAGGGCTTGAAGAGAAGAATACAAAGACTGCAGAATTCGTGTGTGAGATATATATTAGGTATAAGAATGGGAGCTCATATTTCTCCTTATAGAACCGCGTTGGGTTGACTGCGTACTAATTCGAGGAGACAGTATTTTCTGGCTGTATTTATGTACAAGATCGTGCGCGTGAATATTCCGGAGCATCTAATGGGTCTCTTCAATAGATATGTACCCAGGGTGGCTACTAGGGGAGAAATTAGGGATCTTATGGTGCCCTTTATGCGTACTGAGGTTGGCAGGAATTCCTTCCAAGTTCAAGGTGCGCATTTTAGGAACTCCCTGCTTGCTGAGATTACACATCTTCCATTTCTCAGCAGGTTTAAAGCAGCGATGAGAGGGTACTTGCTCGACCTAGATTAATATTTTTCACTATTAATTTATGTTAATTTATTTAATTTATTTTTGTAACGTCCTGTATATAGGCTTAAGGTGTGAGTGTATTTATTGTATGAGTGTTGGCTGAATGGTTGGGGAGTGAGAGTTTTTATTTGATTTTATTTTTGATTGCGTTTCATGCTATTGCGTATGTTTTTTATTTTATTTTATTATGTATTAAATTTAATTCTTTTAAATTTTAATATTGTGACTGATAGATATTGTATGACTGATTTTTATTTATATGATTATTTTCATTTTTATAACGTGTATTGTATGATTACTCTGTGATATCACTTTTATTTATTTTTGTTTATGACTTACTTATTTAATATTATTAGATTTAGTGACTGACTGTGATATTAATTGTGCAATATTTACATTTATAGATATATTTATATTTTTTTATAACATTTTGTGCAATATTTATTGTTTTTATATTCACAAATTGTATTACACGTTTTAGTACTGTTTTACAAAATAAAATAATATCTATCCATCTATATCTATCTATTTCAGAAAAAGAAAAAAAATACCGTTTTCGTCAACGGAATTTTTAAAAACTAAAATTGTAATAGGAGATCAATCAACGTATGTATTAAAAAAATCAAAAATATAATATATGTTATAAATATTTTTGATTACATATAATAAATCTCCGGTTGCATATATTGAAGAAATTTCCGAAGAACAAACTTTTGTTAACAAACAAAAACAAACTGATTTCAGAATTTCGAAATTCATAATAAATGATTCTTAAATAATTATTAAATAATTTAATATTTTTATTTCATTACATTCATAAATACAATATTCTCAATATAAAATGATTATTTTTCAAGGTTACAGAAGAACAAATTGATGATATTTAAAATACAAAATATAAAATAATATTGATTTACTACAAAAAAAATTAATGTATAAGTTTTTTTTAACAACAATAAAAAATAAATATGTGAGCTTGTAATAAAACATAAATTTGTTAGCTCCTTTTAGCGATAATGAAATTTAACGACATATTAAATAAATATTTAGAATTATTTAAACTTTTTTCTAGTAAAAATATCAAGCAACTGTACAAGCTTCTTTAGCGACAATGAAGAATAAATATGTAAGCTTTTAATAACTACAATGAAATTTAAATTTGTAAGCTTCTATTAGCGACAATAAAAAATAAGTCTATAAAATTATTTCAGTCATAATAACAAATTAATGTGTAAGCTCCTTTTAGCGATAACAAACAATTAATTTGTATGCTTATATGAGATTTTTATAGCGACAACAAACAATAGATCTGTATGCTTCAGCGACAATCATAAATAAATTTGTAAGCTTTTTTCGCGACAGTGAAAAAAAAGTGTACACTTCTTTAGCGACAGTAAAAATTAAAAATGTAAGCTTCTTTTAGCTACAACAAAAAAAAATTCTTAATGCAGCCATATATTTTTATATGTTGGTCTCAAGCCCGAAAATAAAAAATGCAGAGAGGGAGCGTTTTTTTTGTATCTCTTCAATATATATAAAATTTAGGACATGAGAAGATAAAAATATTTATTTATACTCATAATTTTCTATTATTCTATTATTCTATTTTTTATCATTCGAAATTATTATTAAATATTATTATATACTATCATAACTTGAAATTTTAATGTTATTTACCATTCTATTTTTAATTTATTTCAAAAATATATAAGTTTGATTCTTTGTGAATTTTTGAATGTCGCGTTAAACCATCTTTTTTTTATTAATTCTAATTCTATAACTTCATATCTTATATTTTTATGTATCAATGTTTTCTATTGAACTTTTTTCATATTCGCAAATATAAAATTTAGCTTCATATAGTCCTACTCTTCAATTTACTTTGAAATGTGTGTATTCGGGGAGTCGGCGAGCGGAGCGAGCAGGGGGGAACCCCCCCTAGTATATATATATATATATATATAGTTGTAAGAAAAAATTAGGATAGATTTCCCCCTCCCCACCCTCACCACCCTATTCCCGGTCCACACCGTCCCTTACTGTCCCTCAACCCACTTCCTCCTCTCAGTCACTCCTAAATCCCTCCTCAAATAACGTTCTTATTTCTTGAAAAATGAACTATTTTTATAAATAGATAATCCATCCTCACCTTTCCGCGCCCCCCCCCTCGCCGTTTCACTCCCGCCTCATGAATAACTGTTTATCAAAAAATTATTATGAATGATATCCATAATTATTGATTCTTAAAATAATTTTGATTTCCTCGTGTACAATGTGACAAAAGTTACAAACATAAATACATTTACTTAGATATTCGAAAATGTATAAATAATTTTGTTTATATATTTGTTTATACGATTTGTTACGCGATGTAAAACGAAAATATTTTATAATACAATTGCTATAAGAAGCAGACATATTTTTTAATAGTCGCTGCTAGCAAGCTAATGTTTCACTATCGCTGTAAAAAGCAGATGTGTGATTTGGCTGTCACCAAAACGAAAAAACCAATTTCTAAAACTGTCACTAAAAATAGCGGACGTATTTTCTAACTATCACTGCTAGCAGACTGATTTTTTCAACTGTCCACTTAAAAAACAGACGAATAATTTTAAGTTTCGTAGAATAAGCAGACGTATTTTTTATTTGTCGCCACCAATAAACTAATTTTTCTTTATATCTTAGCCAAAAATTCGTGGTTCTGCTGGGTCAACATGTAAAGAAACTCAGAATTTCTGCTGAGTGAGACGACATCTGTCGTAACTAACGCAGCACTGACGACTCAATGCAGAAAACTTTCAATGGCCGCTAGACGCTGGCGCTGTCTAGGTTAATAGCAACAGCTGTTGCTGTTACTATAACCTTACTCGAAGTTCTTAAAAATGAATTCTAAAATGTAAATACATGCAATGTATTTATATATGCACATGAATCTTTTTAATACTTTTCTTGTCGGTTTTTTATTTTGATACTGTGTTGTATGTGTTTGTGTGTGTGTATGTGTTAATTTTTATACGTAATACATCGTTATGAAATACATTACGTATAAAATATTGACAACGATGTTTAAATAGTGTTTACTTTTCGATTTATTATTTACATTTTTTAATAAATTTTTATATGCAGTATTTTTATTTTTTTTAGATTTATCATTTCTATTTGTTTTTTGATTCATAATTCGTATTTGTTTTTCGATTCATAATTCGTATTTTTTTAGATTTATCATTTGCAATCGTTTTTAATTGCATTTAATAATTTATGTTTATAATTCATATTTTTGATGAATATTTAGATTTATCATTATTTTTTTAATAGTGTTTCATAGGTTACATTTTTTGCGTATTTATTTTTAGGTTCATAATTCGTATTATTTTTTAGATATATAATTTGTATTTTTTTTAGATTTATCATTAATATTTCTTTAGATTTATCATTTGTATTTACTTTTAAATTTATCATTAATATACATTTAGATTTTTTATTATTATTTTTTGTATTTTCGGTAAACCCTTAGATTTATCATTCGTGATTTTTAAAGTGTATTTGAATCGAGGCGCGACGCGCGCCTGTGAATTTTCTTCAGAGCTGGCCCGCAGATGGCGCGTGAGCAAATCAGAAAGAAAATTCATGGCGGCGCGCTGTCGTCAGCTGGTATATCCAGACGAATGACATTTTTAGATTTATTATTAATTAGCGTGGTGAATTTTCGGCTAGCTATGAAGAAAAGTAGTATTATCCACTCAGACATAAATTAGATCAACCTGCCGTGCGTTTGTCTCTCTCGGCTTCGCCTGGAGAGACAATTCTACGCACGGCAGAAAGATCTAATTTCTGCCCTCGTAGATAAATATACTATTTTAAATATCGCTAAAAAAGCAGATGTATTTTTTATTTGTGACTGCTAACATACTGATTGTTTATTGTCGCTGAAAGCTGACGTATTTTCAACTGTCTCTGCAAGCAGACTCATCTTTTTACTGTCGTTAAAACAAGCAGACAGATTTTGTTAACTATCATTCGGAAGAGCCAACAAATATTCTTAAGTGTCGCTAAAAAAAAGACGTATTTTTTCATAGTCGCTGCTAGCAGCTGAAAAAAGCAGACAAATGATTTATCTGTCATTAAAAAGCGTAAAGAAATACCTATAATTGTGGCTAAAAGGAGCAGACTAATAATTCTGACTATCGCTAAAAAGCAAACGTATTTTTTAAGTGTTGATGATAAAAGCAGAATAATTTGTATACCTGACGCTAAAAATAGCAGACATATTTTTTCAATTGTAGCTGCTAGCAGACTAATTTTTTAATTGTCGCGGAAAAAAGCAGACGTATTTCTCATATGTTGTTAAGAAGAGCGAAAAATTAGTATAACTGTCGCTTAAAATAGCAGATGTATTTTTTATAATCGCTGCTAGTAGACTAATTTTTCAATTCTCGTTAAAACAAGCAGGCGTATTTTCTGAGTGTCGTTAAAAAGAGCAGAAAATTTTGTATAACTTTCGCTAAAAATATCAGACGTATTTCTTAACTATCACTGATATTTGATTAATTTTTTTACTGTCGCTAAAACGAGCAGATAAATTTTTTGAGTGTCTTTAAGAAGAGCAGAATATTTTGTATAACTGTCGCTTAAAATAGCAGACGTATTTTTTAATCATCGCTGCTAGCAGACTAATTTTTTAATTCTTGCTAAAAAAGCAGGCAGATTCTTCCAACTGTCGCCTAAAATAGCAGATAAATAATTTCAAGTTTCGCTTAAAAATGCAGACGTTTCTTTCACTGTCGCTGCTAGCAGATTAATTTTTTAACTGTCGGCAAAAAAAGCAGACGTAATTTTAATCTGTCGCTAAAAAGAAGAGATGGATTTTTTAAGTGTCACTGCTAGCAGACAGATTTTTTTTATTGTTGCTTCAAAAAGTAGATAAATAATTTTATGTGTTGCTTAACCCTTCTGCGACTGGCACCTAATCAAAAAGCATGTCTTTAAATGGAGAACTGGACGTGTTATTTTGTCATTCGGCGCAAAGGGGTTAAAAAGCAGCCATATTTTTTAATTGTCACTGCTATCAGACTGATTTTTCAGTTGCCGCTGAAAAAAGCAGCCGTATTTGTAACTGACACTAAAAAGAGCAATTCAATTTCAAATAGTTACTCATTAAAAGTGTTGTATTATTTGCAATGAACAAACGTATTTAACTAATATTTAAAAAAAAAATAAGACAACAAGTTTTAGCAAATGTAGCGAAAGAATTTAGTACTGCGTATTTTTAATTTTAGTAGATATAATATTACATTTAATAGAAAATATGCCTTGAATAATTGAAAATTATATACATTTAGAAACAAAAACTTTGAGGCTTATTCATATGTAACGTTTGGCTTTTTTGCCTCGATTAGATCTTGATATCGTAGGCGTCAGACTTTTAGAGTGCGCTGCAGGTGTCGATTCTCGGCGGCCAAAGTTCAAACTTACATACTAAACTAACCTAACCTTATTAAATTAATAAAATTATTAATAAGAAAGATAAAGAAATAAATTAAAATCCATTTAAATATTTGAAAAGAAAAATATAAATGATTAAGAAAAAAAATAATATTAATTAAAAGAATTAATAATTAAATGAATGATACAAAGCTAACCTATCCTTACGTA
The DNA here is from genome assembly GCA_017163975.1 of Anastatus disparis. Lineage (NCBI taxonomy): Eukaryota > Metazoa > Arthropoda > Insecta > Hymenoptera > Eupelmidae > Anastatus > Anastatus disparis. Next base: position 1,360,869 of record JAFFSR010000072.1, read on the forward strand.
CTAAGTGATAATGTGCGTGAGAGGAAGTAGGATGGGTACTGCGGACTGGTGATTAAGTTTAGACACGATAATTTTGGGTTTAAACTTAAACTATCTTTTCTTTTATATTAATTGATAAAATAAAAAGAATAACAAAATAATTACAACGCCGATTAAATAATAATACTGAATAACAAAAGAAAAATTATGATTGTATGTAATAACGTTTCGTACGTTGAAAAAAAGAAAAAAAAATCTTTAGTTGTCTTCTTGACCGCTAGGTGGCGCTATTCGTATTTATCGGCTGTAACAAATAAAACAAAGAAAAAAAATACAACGGTTAATTATATAATAATATAGACTCGGCGGATAAATTCGTGACCTACTTTATCGACGGAGTTCGGCACGGTCGGTAACGGAGCCAGGTAGGGTAATATAGGAGAGCTAGGATGGTAACCCTCTAAACCATAGCTGGAGAAGAGGGGGGAGACTTTTGGTCGAAGACCAACGGAGGAGTCTACCCCGACCAGCGATGGTGGAGGTAGTAACTAGGAGTCAGTGTCGGGCAACCCCACCCTTACACTGACGGATAGATAGGAGACTATGCCGGGCAATCCCACCCTTACATAGCTTGAGACAGGAGTATAGGTAAGGATAGCTCCCACTGTGCCCAGCAACCCCACTCTGACACAATGGAAGGGGAGAGAGTCCGATGCTGGCTCGGCGGCTTGCTTATATATGCTATGGAGCTCGCTATTCCCGTTGCGGAAGTAGCGCCTCGTAGCGGCTGAGCGCAGGTACTGCGTCTAGCGCGATTTTTGAATCGTCGCACACCCCCCTCGCTTGGGAGAGTGAAGCTTGCGTACGAATCTAAACTAAACTAACAGGTTAAGTAACCTTAATCATAATTGGTATCATAAATTAAGTACTATTTATATAAAAAAAGAAATTTAAATTAATGAGAACAACAAGTAAAAAAATGCAAATTTTTATGCTTAAGCTTACTTTTACAAAAGAAAAAGAATACTGACTAAACTAAAAATACTATTTTATTTTCGTGCGAAAAGGGAAAAAATATATTTACAAGAATAATATAATACAAAGTGTAGACTCACCAACTGGCTGTTTTTTTTTAGCACTTTCTCTACCTTACCAGTAGCCTTATCCAATAACAGGCTGTATCTGTATCCTCCAGCGATGTCTTTTATCTTTCTGACCCCCGTCGGCACGAATAGTACTGTGCCATCTGGTAGGGTGTTGGTGGTGAAGGACCTTGCCTTCTTATCCGATGATGGGGGTGTGTTTGACTTCGTGGCCCTTGAAGTGAAGGTGGCCGCACAACAAGTTTCAGGCTCTCGAGGGGCGAGCGTAGATGGTGTTGGCGCAGACCTCATGGTAGCCACCTGTTGGTCGCGTCGGCGTCGGGCCTCCTCGATTACCTGTCTTAACTTGTCTAGTGGTGCGGTGATGCTGGTAATATAAGGTTTGTTGCGCGGCTTGCTCGGATCAAGAGGCCTCGGAGTCATGACTTGCGTCGAGCGATGAAATAGTTCACATCGTATGACGGTTCCATTATGGAGAGGCAAGAATGATCAGCGAGTTCGTCGGAGCTGATATTTATACCCCACTCCGGTATTGGTGGGGGGAGGTTCGGTTTAATGCGCAGGTTTAAAATCTTTTACGTGCACATGACGGGTGATCGAGCCGTCTTGTGCTTTTAGATCAAAAATTACAGGTGAAATGATTTTTTTCACGGTGTACGGTCCGGTGTATTTCTCGGAAAGCTTAGCAGCTTTATCGGCGGCTTCATTAGAGAGCGTATGATGCCTCTTAAACACGGATTCGTTCAATTTGGGAGACCAGCTCCTCCTACGCAAGTTGTAGTAGAGACTTTGTTTACTAAAACTGTGCGCGAGATTATTTTTCGCGAGTATTAATGCGTCGCGGTGGATGAGTTCGGACGAACGGGTTTTGGTTGCGAGTCTATGATTTGATTTTTCACCTCTTCTATCTCCTCGACACGTTGTATTAATTGTTCGACCGTGGTGAAATCTGATCGGCGAATATGCAGGCGTAGAACCGGTTTCATATTATTAAAGATGTTTTCAATCTGATGTTCCAGTGTTAAATTACCGCGTCGCCGCATTAAGGTAGCTAACGAAGTGACATACTTCCGGATGTCTTCTTTTTCTCCTTGCTTGCGATCTATTATTAATCGGTCAAAATGGCGTAGTTCGCTGGGAGATAAATAATAATCACGTAAACGCGTGATCAATTGTTGTAAAGATGTTATTTCGGGAGCGCAATTCCTATACCATAACTGTGCATCTTCGCGTAGTAATTCGGGAAACCCTTAAAGGAATTTCGCGTCCGGAATTTCGTATGCGATCTTTAGATCCTGCACTTTTTCTAAAAACGTGTAAACGTCCTTACCGTCAAAGTGTACGTTCCATTTTCTCATTTGATCAATGGTGCGTGCGGTGTCGTTAGGGAGTTGAACGATGATCGGGGTACTACTAGTTGAACTTCCGGCGTTTGATAAAGACGACGGCGCGTTTACAATTATCGAGTTGGTGTTGGTTTGTCTACTCGCACTAATCGTACCTAATAATTCAACGTTTAACAAAAGATCGGCGTTTTTATCGGTTTCTTCGTTATAATCGATGGGGTCATCGGGTGCGTTTGTGTATAAGTTTAGGTGACGCGATACATAACTTAACAATAGAGCGCGTTGCTCTATGAGAGTTCCGAATGTCGATATACGAGCGTCGGTGTTCTGCGAGTTCGGCGGGGGTCAATTTATAAACCCAGTGTTTCTTCATTTTGGTGTTTTAGTATATATAACGGAGCGGAGAGAGAAAAAAAATTATACCCTACTATTTAAGTCGGTCAAGAAGAGTATGACTTAATCACCAGTTTACATATAAGATTTTTCCCATCTAGGAATCGCTAACGCTGGGAGAGAATGAATGAAATGCAAAGAAAAAGGACAGACCGTTGTCTGTTAACAATTATGCGGATTTTGTGGATGATTTTATTTTATAATTGCGGCAAAAATAGAATTATACTTTTGCTAAGGTAATCAAGAAAACGAAGAGCCGAAAGACGCAATCGCGGAGGGGTAAAGAGTTCTATAACCGATTCAAAAATGGTAAAACTAGGTTTTTATCGGAAACGTGGGTGAGGTTTTCGGGCGCCATGCAACTTAAGTTGCAGAATCGGAATTAGAGTTTTAATTTTACTTGCACGGAAAAGAATCACGAAAAAAAATTTTTCGGTTGCGCCATGTAGTGGCTGAGCGCAGATACTGCGTCTAGCGCGATTTTTGAATCGTCGCACATATTAAATAAATATGTTTTTACATCAAGTTTCGACAAACGACAATCCAACATCAAGGATGTGACTTTTAGTCGTGGTGGTTGGTGAAAGAAGCGAGCAGGGGGATGCCCCCCCCCTAATATATATATATAAACATTTTTTTGTGTTGTTGTTGCAGATAAAAATTGCGTTTTTATATATTTAGTGTATATCTTTTGTGTGTATAGCTTGAGCGAGAGAACAAATCGTACTTGTCACCATTAGACAAAGCTAAAAAACATTAGTAAATTTTGTTTCTCTGACTTTAATATATTAATTTTAGTTTAAATATTATATGGCTTTATATGGCTTTAACTTTGTCATACGTATACTAGTATGTCAGCACATTTAGTTATATCTGTATCGTCTCACAATACGCAGTCGTGCCGCAGAGCCGGAGAACAAATCGTTTCTTTGACTGTGCTAATTTTTTGTATAGCGGTCAAATTTAATCTGCTGATTTTTGAAAATTATTCCTTTTAGCAATAAAAATCATAGTTAATTTTTTTATTGTTATTGAGCCTAAACTTATTTGCAAAACTAAGTAGTTTTTGAAAGTTTAGAGCAATGATCCCACCACTACGTAGTGTGATATTATATCATATTCAAGTATATTCATCTGTATTAGTCCATTTTTATAAATACCCTTGCAGCTCATAACCTTCTAGCACCTTACCAATTCAGCACTGAGTCGGCCGTATAGCTTTGTTCTTGTCTAATCTGAATTTTCGTTATGATTAATAAATTAAATGTGTACATACAAATGTAGGGGCTAAGTGCTATAGAGCAAAAAACAAGCAAAGGATTTTATTATGAAAAAATATGAAAATTTTATTATTTTCCGAGTATAGTCCGAAACGGAAAAAAAAATTGAACTTGACTTCATTATTTCCATTCCAGACTAAACTCGGAAAAATATGAAAATTTAATATTTCTCCATTGAATAGAATCCTTTGCACGTTTTTTGCTCCACAGCGCTCAGCCCCTACATTTGTATAAAAACATTTAATTCATTAATTATAGCAAAGATTTATATTAGACGAGGACAGAGGTATACGGCCGACTCTCAAGCGACTCCATCTTAAGCAATCTGGTTTGTTGGTATTTTATTAAAATTTGCTAATAACTTTTACCATTCGCTGTGCGCTCTCTCATACCCACAGCAACGTGGTGACATTACCGGCGGGAAGTAACCGTCGGCGTATATATTTGTGTGTAGCAAGAATTTTTTTTGACTAGATTCTTTAACGTTTTTTTTCATACGAATGAAAATCTTTTTTTTGGGTGTACTTGGTTTATACAACTATTTTTTTTTATTGCTTATAGATAATTTTATTAGCTGCTTTAAGATAAAATTTTTTTTTTCGTTATCCAAAAATTTTTTCAACACTCAATTAAATTTTTTGGGAAATTTTCTTAACTTTAAAGAATTTTTTTTCCCTTCAACTTTAATTTTTTTTTCGCTATTCTGACCGTAAAATTGCAGCTTTTTTGCTCTTTTTTGGCTCTCATGGTGAAAAATACATTACGCAACTAGTATAGAAAGGCTTTGTTACGAAACTCGTTACAACCCTCACCTTTGGCTCAGGTTGTAAACTTCTCGTTTCGTAAATAAAGCCTTTCCATATTCGTTACGTAATGTACTATTTCTCTTCAACTTTAATTTTTTTTTAATATCCATAGAATCTGTTACTTAAATTTACTCAACGTCCTATGTATATATAGTTTTTTTTGCTATTGCCGTGCGTTACGCTTATACCGCCTGATTACAAAATAATCATTGCGAGTAGAGCTTCCTGCTGCATTGACGTTGTTTGCTTTTAGGTTTTTCATTTGTATTAAATGGAAATTTTCCTCGTATGCTGGCTATGAATCAAAAAGTTTTTTTGCTTTTGGTGTGAAATAGTATAATAATTATATTACTTTGGTACTACTCTAAGACAGCTTAAATTTTTGTTGTGATTTGAATTTTTTTTAGTAAAAATAATTTCTCTGTGTGGTACATAAAATTTTTTTTTATTATTTTTTACTTTTGTTTGTAAATTTTTTTTATTAAGAATTTTTTCTGATAGTAAACATAAAATCTGCTCGTATAGCCTGTTTTAAAATCTAAACGTATAAACATTTCTTTTAACTTAACTAATATGAAATAATTTCCTTTATCTGTTTTCGGGCCAGAGCTAAAATAAAATTGCAGAGAGTTATATAACCTTCTGAAATATAATCCCACGTTAGTATAGGTTTAGTATTATGGCCAGTCGACATTTAAACATGGGGCCCCTCTTACTCCCTGATGAAGTCTGTTGGAATAGCCCGTTCGGGTGGAGAGCGAGTTAGCTATGATCGAGGGAAGAATGTAAATAGATCACCTTTTTTATTATGGTGATGAGCTATTAGTCGAAAAGGGACTCTGAATGAGTATAAAAACCGTGTCTTCCGATATGAGATAAAGCGTGATTTAAGAGTTAGGGTAGCCACTTGGCTGCCAGAAGATGAAGACCTGGTAGAAGATACGTGATTAGGATGCAACACACTGCTTGCGAGTAACTCTACGCTAAAGACGGGCAGAATCATGGACAGGCTTCAATCGAAGCCCAGGATGATAATAGGCCATTTCCTCGACGAGTCTATCGAGATCCAATGACGATGATTTCGCAGGATCAATAAAAACAATAAAAACCAAGCCAACCCTCAACCTCTACCGGCAACAGAAAATGTTTAAAGGAGACTAAAGAGCTCTTGCTTCAGATGCGGAGTACGAGGACATTGGGCGAGTGAATGTCCTCAGCAGATAAAGGGCTATGGTTGAGGTCAACCCAACGTGCACATAAAAAATTGTTTAGGATGTGCTTAACCGAAAAACAATCTACGGACGAATCATTAGGAGTCGGTGTTTCCTCCCACGAAGCAAGTCAGACCCGCTGCTGACGAAATCAACAGCCAGGTCGGTGAGTTTGAGTAATTCCGAAAGGATAGGAAAAGAATTATCTCGAACACCAAAGGAGGCGCAGAAAAGATACAGTAGCAGCGAACGTAGGAAGAACAAGCGAGTGGCTTAAAATAGTAATATAGAAATAAATGAAAAAGGAGAGCAAATAATAGAAGGTAACCATATATTGAATAGAACTTGCAGCATAGACAACAGTAACAGAAGCTAATAGTATCGATCAGCCTCATCCTCTGTTAAATGATAACAATTCTAACTCAGCTCTACAAGCAATCAACAAACTGATATCGTTAATATAACAAAATATAGATGTCATCGGAGAGAACCGACCGTTTTTAGTATTAACATTAAATGGTAGAACAGTCAAGGTTATGCTTGATAGTGGATCAATACATTTTCATCTAGGCATAAATTTAGCAGCTAAATGGAAGAATAAAAGTTTATTGCAGGCTACACAAGTAGGTGTTGCTGACGGTAGTTCAGTCAATATTGAGGGATTTGTAAATATTACAGTAACAACAGATCAAAACTCGCGAACCTTACCTTTCCGTATGTCTGAAGGCATCTTATACAAATGCATATTAGGAATAGATTTCATGCATGAAAATTACTATTGATAATGAGAACGACACCTGGTGGACCCCAAGAAAAATTCAGCATCAATTTTATCCTTATGATACAGACCCATTCAGTTATACTGCTTTAGCTACTCTTGGAGGTTTAATACGTGCCGCTGAAGTTGAGCAAAATCAACTAACCCAATTATTGAATGACAAGATATCCAGAATCATGAGCTTATTCGACAGAAAATGCGAAGATATTCCCCTCAAATGTTGAAGGTAGCCCAAGAAGAGGTCGATCGCATGCTTCAGGGAGGTATTATAGAACCTTCTAATAGCTCCTGGAATAGTTTCCCCGTTTTAGTCCCCAAACCCAATGCAAATTACAGGTTCTGTATCGATTATAGACAAGTCAACGACATCCCTAAGAAGTTTGCCTATCCTATCAAAAATACGGATGATATTTTTAATAAATTAAGATGTGCTAGGTATATTTCGTATTTGGATTTAAGTCAAGCATACCACCAAATACCGATGGATCCTAATAGTAAAGAAATAACTGCCTCTGCAGTCCCAGGTAGGGACCTTTTTTAATTTAATCGTATGCCTGGCTAACGCTCCCAGTTCTTTCCAAAAGGTCATAGATAACTTAATTAAACCTGATTGGGAGCCTAATGTTTTTTCATGTCAAGAAGATGTTATTATTAGCACAACTACCTTCAAGGAACATATGCACTGGTAACATTAAGTTTTAATGGCTCTCAAAGCAACAAACTTACAGATCGACCGAGAAAAATTTAAGTTCTGCTACTCTGAAGTAAGATACCTTGGATACATAGTTAACGAGAATGGTTTAAAAACCAACAGAGAGAAAATCTGCCTCATCCTAGAGTATCCAGCACCGACAAAACTCAGACAGTTACGGCGGTTTTTAGGGATTACAGGCTGGTACGCACGTTTCGTTCGCAATTTAGCATAATTAAAAATTCCCTTGAACAGTCTTACTGTAAAAGAAACTCGTTCGCATTAGCATGAAGAACAAGAACAAGCTTTTTAGCAACCTAAGCAAGCCCTCACTGAAGCCCCTGTTTTAGTACGTCCCGAATTCAACTACCCGTTAATTGTGCAAACTAATGCAAGTAACTTCGCCATAGCAGGCGTGCTAATCCTAGACATTGACGGAGAAGAACACCTAATCTATTATATTAGCCGCACTCTTAGTCGCACCGAACGTAATTACACGGTGTCAGAGAAAGAATGTTCAACAGTTATTTGGGCAGGTGAGCGACTGAGAGCTTATCACCAAGGAACTCCATTAACTGTGATAACTAACTAACTAACTGGTTGACTGGCATTCGATATAAAGCTAATGCATCATCGAAGTAGTCAATTGAAAGTACCTGATACTCTTTTAAGAGCACAAGGAATCGCATTTGATATAGCTGCTTTAGCCCCCATTGATACAAATAATAACTGGTATCATCGAAGAAAGGAAATAGTTTCAGCAATGGTTTCCTACAAAATACTCTGATTCGAGAATAGAGAATGACCTACTTGGAAATTAGTACTTCCTTTAGCATACCGAGAAAAAGTCCCCTATGAAGAACACAATGCTCCTCAAGCTGGCTATATAGAAATGAAAAGACCTTTTCTCATTTAGCTGCTCATTACTACTGGCTAGGGTATTATCACGACACTTGCCAATATATAAGAGCATGTCAAGAGTGTCAGGTTCACAATCTCAACAGGCTCCAGCTGATCTGATAGGAGAAAAATATATTCAAGGCCCATGGGCGGTTGTCCCTGCAGACATAAATAGTCCAAAACCTCCATTGAGAGCAGGTTATAAATATATTATAGTATTTGAGGACCTGGTTACCCATTATGTAGAAATGAAATCTCTTCGTGAAGTAGATGATAAGAACGTCAATCAAGCTTTTAAAGAATTAATTACTAACCGTTGGGGCTGCTCTCAATATCTATTGACCATCAATTGGTTGGAGTTTAAAAACCAAGTCGTAGATGACCGATTAGAAAGATATGGTATAAAATACTCCACGACCCCTTCTTATCATGCACAGTCAAACCCCGTAGAGAGAGTAAACCGTAATCTAAAACCCATTATTAACAGTTTCATTGAACAACACCATCGCGAATCGGACAAATATTTAAGACAATTTAGCTTCGCTCTTATTACTATGGTGCATTCGTTCATTAAATTTACTCCAGCTTTCTTAAATATGGATCACAATCCTATTCCTACAATCTTTTTCCGCAAATCCATAGACAATCCAAAACCAATTTAGCAAGACGAATTTTGCATTTATTATTTCTAATTTTAGAGCACTTTGAAAAAAATTTTCAAAAAGCCCTAAAATTAGAAGCGTGCTAAGGAAATAACTTTTTAAAAGTTTCTCTTCTTTTGGCAGTCTCGAATAATTTCCATGCAAATTTTATAGTAAATTCATCAACTACTTTACGTAAAATACGAAAAAATTAAAAATCTAAATCAAATAATTATTTTTAATGGCTTTAAAATTAAAACTACGCTAAGAAAACAAATTTTCAATAGCTTATTTAACAGTTAGAAAAAAAATTAATTGTGTGTAAATTTTAAAGCAAATCCATTGGGTAATTTTCAAGATGTAATTGGTTAAATAAATACAAAAATAATTTTTAAAAATTCCAAAATGCTCTAAAATTAAAAATACTTTAATAAAAAAATGAATTTTCAGAATTTTTTACTTTATTTTGGCAATTGCAAATATTTTCCGTGCAAATTTTTAAGCAATCTCATCGAGTGGTTTACATAAAATAACAAAAAAATTAATGACTGAAATTTTTTTTAATGACAAATTAAAACTACGCTAAGAAAACCAATAATTAATAGTTTTAGGTTAGAAAAAAAAATTGATTCTATGCAAAATTTGAAACAAATCCATCGAGTAGTTTTCGAGAAACAATTGACTAAGGGTGAAATCAGATGGAGCTGAAAAACGTCACCGTAAATATTGCTGAAATCTTTCATAAATCTTTCATGAAAGATTTATTTGATTGTTTAAATATTGCTTCAAAATATTGCATAAATATTTCTTAAATATTTATTTGAAATATTTTAGAAAATTTTGTTGGAATCTTTTAGAAAACTTTCATTGAAATATTTATTTGCAGTCACTCAGGCGGACATAGCGGGCTTTTAACAATCTTTCATCGAAAGATGTTTGAAATCTTTCATTCTTTCCTTGCAAATATTTTTGAAAGCTTTCATAAATATTTCATGCTATATGGGTATAAATAATGAATTTTTAATAAACTCGTATAATAAACGTGTTACATTTTACACTACTATTTTGTAACATCCCAACAAATGATGCATTCTTTAACTAATTTTTTTTCATATTTTTCTTGTTAATAATTTCGTCATAGTACTACCTTATTTTTTTTTATCAAGCGATGGCTTCTTTAGTTTCGGCATTCTATTGTAAATATATCGATCCGAAATCTGATAAGGATTTGTTCGGTTCGGTTAATGTCTTTTTATGACCTATCATAAAAATACACAGAGACCGAAACCGAACTGTTAATCCCTAGAAGATATCGAATTGGTATATAAATGACCATAGGTCCCCGAAAATTCCTCTTGTTGTTGTACTTGCTCTCAGTCTCTTGATTTTTCTTCTTAGTCTTATTGCTACGGCTATTCCGTCTCACGTCATTACCTTATATTCAGTATATATAAATATATTTCTTTTTTACAAAGAGTGCAAACCTCAGTCATAAGTCTATTTGCAAAATCTTATTTCAATAAAGTATACTAAAATTATATACAGTGTTACTTTCAATTAATGATTTGCATAAAATTTAATAAATCCGATATAATAAGAAGCCACTACTGCAACGAAAAAGGGGATTGGTAACCCTTGAACTCAAATAAAGGAAGCATATTAAGGAATAAATAAATCAACAATAAAAGGTAAGATTTTCAATTAATAATTAATTATATATATATATATATATATATATATATATATATATATATATATATATATTTAATTCCCCATCCTCAACCTTAACTCGCCGGTATAATAGAAAAGGTCTCGGGACCTAGCAAATAACGCGTCTACCCCTCACAAAGCCACGCGCATTAAATAAATTGCACTAACCACTCGGTGCAATAAATAAAAATATTTTAACTATCGTTCCGGTAAATTAATACGTAATTTCTCAGAACGTTACAGCTTAAAATAAAACTGGCGACAGCGCGGTGAGATTTATTTGCACAAAAAAACCCGCGAATAACAAACAAAAAAAGAAAAATAATTAATAATAAATTACACAATAATAATTAACAATAATCAATTTATCTAATAAAAACAATTACTATAGAATTCTATTTATCATATATACAACATTTGTTTATTATAAATAAATCTTTCCTTCTTCAAAAACATAGTTTTTTTTCTTTTTACTAAACACCCGAGTTTAAACAAATAAGAAATTCATACTTGGAAAATTACGATATATTCTGTGTTGCAATAAAACTTCGGGAAATCCCTCAGACGTTTAAGGCGCCAACGTTGACCCACCCCGTAAAGTAAAAACCTTTGCATAATAGTATAATTACACAACTTCTTTTGTCTCTTACCAATACTAATTACTATATGATAAAATAAAAATCCCTTTTTCTCAAATATATATAAATATAATACGATAAAATATCTATTTCTCATAAAATTCAATATTATATTACGATATATTATAAAAACTTAAAAATATTTAATAACAAAATATATACATTTATCTCTCTTATTAAACATTTCTTTTAAATATTAAATCCACCATTATAACGCAAAAACGTAAAATCATTAAAAAAAACGGAAATTCTAATCAATAAATTGAATTATAAAGTATACAGAAATTTAATTATTATTAGTTAAAGAAATAGTTCTTTTTTTTTTCTTTCTTCTCACGAGGAAAACCTCAAGATCTATATCTTATCGAGGTAGTACAAGTAAGATAAGACGCGTTCAACTATGTTCTCTTTTTCTTTCCAATAATCGAAAAGAAAAGATAAAAATATTTTATTCGTAATTTTCTAATACTTACGAAATATATTTCTTAAAATATAAAATTCTATTTATTATATAACTGGCTCTCCTATCCATTTCCTTCCACGCCCTAAATATAATATAAAATATAAAAGATCTAAAATATTTGCATGAAAACATATACATATATATAACCATATACATATATAACCATATACATATATATATACAAAAAAAAAACTTATACATAAGCACCTTGCTTCACCGTTCTCTCCCTTTTAAATAAAAAAATTGACAACGTTAATCATCCACACACGCTTAATTGTTGGACGACAAAGTATAAAATCTTTTTTTTAATATATATATATATACTCTTACAGGCCCCTTATATCATTAATATTTAATAATCAAACTGTCTACAATAATTACAAACATTTTCACTATAAACCCTTTTTCTTTAGATATATTAATGAAACGCTTGTAAAACTACTGAACCCCTTCTTTTTCTTTTTTTTATTAACGATTAAATTACTTAATAAAAACAACAATATAATTACTAAATAGAACCATAAGACATAACTTACGTAAGAAATCTTTAAGAAAGATAAGACTCCCTTTTCTCCAACGATCAGTATACGTACAAGATACATATATACGCACACATATATACATACATACATTTACGTATATATATACCTGCATTATTTTTCCCTGCAAAGCGTACTAAACTTATAAGTTGTGATTATTAGGTGTACCCTCCCCCACCTGTCCAGACGACATTCTTTTTTTTCTATTTTTAATCAAATAGACAACATTTTTTTTTTCTTTGCGTTAATCGTCAGAATTTTTGTTTTACGTCGAATATTCCCCCTTACTTGAAAAGAGGAAAAGTTATACCTTTTACTACGACTCAAACACCAAAACAATACATTTTACGCTTATTTGGAAGAAGAAAAACACAAAAAGAGGAAAAAGAGTTGCAATATAATCAACTATTTCAATTAATTATTGAATAATCCACATACCGAAGAATTGAATCAGATAGCACCGAAAGAAACTTAGAGAGTACTTCGAATATATTACAAAAAATTTTTTTTTGAACTATTCCCTACCAACCAATATAATTTTAATATTTTTATTCCCACATATATTAAAGGTTCCCAGATTTTAAATAAATAACATCATATTTCTCTTTTAGGGAATGATATATGTATATTAATTAATTACATAATATCAGTTTTTTTTACGTATACACAATTATTTCAATGTGTTGTTATACCGTCCTCGCAATTATTTTTATTACAACAACTTTCATTATCTTTTTCCATTACGCTGTAAAATTTTCCCTTTTATTAGCATAAAAACAAATTGTAGTTGCCAAAAATTTTTCTGTTCAACCTAAGAAGAAAAAGGAGAGGAAAGGAAAACTTCTTTTCTTTAACCATAAGTACCCCGTTAACAAACAAGAAAAATTTTTTTTGTATGAACATAAATTGTTTTACATAAATTGTTATAAACAAAAATAACGACAATAATTAATTAACCTACTACTGGTACAAATAAACTACCAATAGTAAAAATATTTGAAAGATATTGCTGGAGAGAATTATATAACATACATTCCTACACACTTATACACGCATATACACACATATATATATATATATATATATATATATATATATATATATATATATATATACGCATCATTACGGAACTCTTGTACGAAGTTCGCACACCTGAATACGCACTCAAGCTGCACGTATAGCAAGCCCCTCCACTTAGCTTCAGTACGAACGCACTAAGAACGGCACGACACAAGCACATTACATAGATCGGATGCCCTGCCTCAACGAACTTATGTAGTGGGGCATGAACTACTTAATGGTGACTAAGATGAGCAACCACGTGTAAAAATTTTAGCTGGAAATTCTTTTTCTCCTATTACTTAACTTTACTCTTAAACACTTAGAATTATTATAATTATAACGAGAAATCATTAAACTGTTAAATTGTTAATTAATAAATAACCATTAATAATAAATTTAAATATAAAATAACTTAAGAATTTATTTTTCCACTAATACGCTCGAAATAATTTTCTTATATACATAATATTTTAAATAGTAATTAATTATAGAGACCCCCGTGTGCAGCCGTTTACAAATTGTTTTTTTTCTTTTATCTTTTCATTTGGAATTTAAGTTCTTTTCCTATTTGTCACCTTTTCTTCTAATGACATATAACAAGCTGTACGAGGAATAAAGAATATAATATAAGGAGTATAATAGAGAACATAATTTAATTATTTGCATACTTGTAAAACGCAGAACAATCAACTATAAAATTTTCTTTATATAAATAATTTTTGTCAATAACTGTTTTCTTTCGAAATAAATGTATTATTCTAAAAAGATTGAATTTTCGTTCAAATCACTTTATCTTGGTAACGAATTATCATCTTAAAAATTTACCAACAACTAACAATTAATTCACGAAATTTTTTTTTATTCGTACAACAAGGTTTTCCTTCATTATATGTAAATTATAGTCAATTTAATACTTTAATAATTAATTAACTAAGGGATTAAAAAGATCCTTTTTTTTATTTTCCTCATTATCCTACACCCACCTCACCACTAATCCTTTTTTTTGCGTAAAACAAATATAATTGTAAACTTCTGTTTTTTTGTTTTACTCTTAATTATATTGATTAAGAAATCTCTAGCGGACTCGCGGGTATAGAGCCGGTCCCTTAAAGGTCGATCCTCTAACCCAACCTTTTTTTTTTTATTTTTTTTTGCTTGCTAACTCCAACTGTAAGTTTGGCGCACACACACTCTAACCTCTGTGTCTTGTTTTTCTTTCTGCACATACGTTCGGGTATTGTGACATTGTATTCCGCCGTACCGACCTTGGATTAGCCTATTAAAGCCCCTTCGAGATTTCTACGTTACATTGTTTTTTTTTATATATTAGTTATTTCTTCATTTAAGACAAATTAAAATTTTTTTTATTCATCGCAAAATCCTTTCTTACTTCCTACCGGGATTTAAGTTTTTCTTTCTCTCTTTTACCTATAGGGCTCACCAACCGACGATCCGCTTTACTTCTCTGTTGTCACGATTAGTGGAAAAACTGTCCTAAGTTCATGAAAAACTTTTTTTGTGTGTACGACTTAGTTGCTACAGTTCATTGACGTGTTAGCAAACAACTATCTCTAAACTTTCTGTCCCTCCGGTTGAGGACCCCTATACTAAGAGGGGAACTGCTTTTCTCTCTTCTAGGAAGTCTCCTCCTTTCCTATGCCCCGATCCCTTAATCCTCACGAGTATCGCGAAATAAGAAAAGCACTGAGTAGTTTAGGCATACCCCGCCGAGAACACAAAAGGTTTATAAAAATCATAATAACCATAGATATTTTCGAAATTCTTTTAAGAACAAATTAATTAAGAAAACTTCTAGATTCATTACTTAATCTTTCTTTTTCTTTTAAGAATTTTGTTCTATGACTTATACTGCTATCTTTATTAGCTATTGTATTATTCACAATTTGTGCGACCAAGTACACAGAGTTGGTAAGGATTCCGAAATAAATTTAATAAAAATATATATATATATTAATATATATATATATATATATATATATATATATATATATATATATATATATATATATATATATATATATATATATATATATATATATATATATAGGTGTCTCTATTATTATTTTCCCAAACTCAAAAGTTCATCTCTCAGAAGTTTAGATGAGTTATTTGTCATAAAAAAACAAGATCCCAATCGCTAATTACCATCAGGAAAGGGTCCTAACCCTGCCTGTAATCAAAAATGGCTTTTTTTGCCATTTTTAGGAGATATTTTCTTCAAAAGTTATTTTAGGCCATTAGAATTTATTTTCCCGCATCAGATTCAGATAAAATTTCAATATTTATATATAAAAAGCTAAAAAAAATTTCTAGGTCAATAAAATAAGCTAATAAAAAAAATCATGAACCCAAAACCGAAGAAAATTCTCCGAAAAATTACATTTTTTTTTACATAAATTCATTTATCAGTATTTAATTCTATCGACGGACCTTTTATCAACATTTTATCTAAAAGTTGACCTCATAACCTTTATTTTCTTTTTTTATACGTCCATTTTCGTCCACCGGGAGCTGAGATATAATACTTTTAAAATCGATCAAAAAAGCTAATTTTCAAATCCGTCAACAAGGATTCACGAATTTCAAGATATTGAGGTATAAACTTGCATCAGTTAACTTCTCTGCAACATTCATTCAGTAGCAGAGATCAACACCTTCATTTGCTATTTTCAAACGTCTTCCCAAACCTTTTTGGATCCGAGATACAGATGTTATTAATTAATGTGAAAAATGAGGTATCAAATTTGTGAACTGGGGTCATTCCTTAATGGTTTCACTCTTCTAAATTCCAACTTCAAAAACAGCCTTGATTTTAAAGCTACTAATATGAAAAACTTTGATTCATGCAGTCAATGAATTATGTAAACTGTGAATCTTATGTATGCCGCTATCGAATTTTGCCGAAAACAATTAAGATATGCTAATTGGAAGACCTAAACAGAAAATGCTGTATCTCGACTTTAGTACCCTAAGAATTTAATTAGTAACATTCACAGGGGTTTCTCTAGAATATAAGTTATAATGATTTATAATAATTTGTACACAAGTGGGGCATCGAGCACTGCTTTGATGAATCGTGAACAAACAATGCTTTAATTCTATTTCGTAGACTCATGTGTGACACCTGAAATAAGGCACATTCTCTTTAATATGGACCTTAAATGACACCAACGCATATTTTACCATAGATTTGAGACAACTATGAATCATTCAGCAACTTTTACATCTCCCTTACTTGATTATTTAGTAGCAAAAATTAATGAGCACACAATATTTCATTATTTTTTATTATTCATATCATAAATTTAAAAACGTATTTCCAATATTATGATCATAATTATATAGCATAGGATACTATTTACTTTAATGTTATTAACTTAATTTATATTGAACAATCTGAATGCGAAATTCGATTCATAATTTTAATTTTATTTTATTCCTATGGTAAAATATGCATCTTTATCATTCGAGGTACATATGAAGCGACGCTAGGAAGAAGGGCACTTCTCGAGATGTGCCCTTTTTCCATATCATGGCTTTTTGAAATGTGCTCATTTGCTACTATATTCTTATATAATATTATGAAGATATCAGTTGAATTGACAAAGATATAAAGACATGTTTATTTATCGACAGGTTTAAATTTATAAGTGATTCAAAACTTCAAATTCAATTTTCTCAAAACACACTTTTTGAAGATGTGCCCTTCTTCCTAGCGACGCTTTATATTTAGAAAAATATTCTATTGGCTAAAAGTGTCACATTACCGCCTAGCACTGATTCAAAAATGTCGTATTTTTATCAAAGTTGTGAAAAATAGTATACTGACCTCAAGAAGAAATTCGATTAGTCCTAAGTACGCATTACCAGGATCTTTAATTCGGATGTTAATATTCGCGTACTATGGACTTATCAAGTTTTTATCGAGCTTACATCGTAATATACTTTCTTAATTGTTAATTGTACTTTGAAAATCTGCAATAATGACCTTAAGAGTAGGCCGGAGCAGTTTTGATTACCGACTGAGAAATGAAAATGTTATTTTATTATAAATAAAATAATTATACTGTTTTCAAAAGAAATTGTCATTTAGCGCAATTTTTTATACATACATGATTGTATAATAAATGTTTTTTTAAATAAAATTCATCATATTTTAAACAAAAAGTAAGTAACCAAATTTAGAGTTTAATAAACAACTGTAGTAAAAAATTTTTAATTTATTTCAATTTTCTTTAATTATTCTTGACAAGCGCAATAGAGAAATAAATTTCATGAATGTATTTAAAATTCTAATGCATTCCATTATGTATAGTGAGAGAAAATTAAACAACAGATTTTCGATTCTCGGTCGGTATCGAATCTGCTCCGGCCTGTTCTTAACAGGATTATTTCAAATAAATACATTTACTCTCGATACATTAAAACACAACTTTTTTATTCAAAATATAGTGGTAGTTAAATTTATTATTTAATGTTTTCTTTGTACATATAATTTATGAAAAATGATATAAATATAATTAAAATTCATGATTTTTTTAATTTCTTCACCAAAGTCTTTTTATTCATAGTAGTCATTTCTTTATTGAATTCATCGACGCATGTAATCAAATATTGTTTCTGTTCCTCATCTTTCGTTAACACATTGATGTACTCTTGACAGAGATGCACAGCTCTTTCAGAGCAATCATTAACAACCCTTAATGTTTTTATTTTTTCTCTACTCTCAATATATGATTTCATTTTACTCCATTGACTGCAATCTTGTCTTAAAAATTCTGTATCTAATTTAAATCTCTCAAAGAAATGATGAGTTTGTCGATTGATAAAGTAATCAAGATCAAGTTGCATGAATACTTCCATACTGACGTCAAATTCATATTTTTTGGGAATGTAGTCATCTTCATACGTAGTTTCTTTCGTTAGTGCTGCAACCATATTTCTTTTACTTGTCCAAGATACTTTATCGTCAAAAAAAGATAAGGCACATAGCTCTGGTGACAAGTACCACAAGTGATTTTTCATTTTTTTTATCGTTGTTCTTGAAATTTGAGCATCAATACTTGAATAATTTTTTAGTGCTTTGACAAGCTTCAAGTCATTCTTTGGAGCAGCAATAGGTATCGGCGCTTCATACCACGCTTCTATGTAAACAAACACAATAAATTTAGATACGCTGTAAAATTTATCTATTTGCTGAAGGTTCAATTTAAATGGTTTCCTCATTAAGTAAATTTTCAAAGTATAAATTGCTTTAGCCATCCATCGTGCATGATGACAGGCACCAGGCCTATTAGGTATAAATGCATCCTTAACTCCTAAAAATTGTAGACATAATTCTAATAATTCTTTGTAATCCTCTCGAGGATGCTGTATTTCTAAATAGCCATTTATAAATTTTACGATTCGGGGAATTTGTAATTTTAATTGTGGTTCTAACTTTTCTAAGCCATTTTCTGGTTTTATATCTTTCATATTATCCCATTCTGCACGGAACCTTAAAAAATGGGATTATTTGGTCCAATAGTACCAGGAAATTTTTCCGAAAAAGCCGCTCCTAATATAAGCTCAAGAATATGGTGCCTGCATGCTATGTGTAATAGGTCTTTGTCGATCATTTGTTCGAGTATGGTAGCTGCTCCACCTTTTCGCCCTAAATTTGCGTTGGTTGTATCGACACAAATTCCTTCGACTAAATCGATTAATCCCCAATCATCCAAAGCGTGGTAAACTGAATTCGCCATAGCTAATCCTGTTTGACTCTCTAGACCTGGTACATCAATTATTTTCACGGTACTTTCCACACTTACTAGAATAACTAGACGATCGATCTTTTTACAGGAAAACCTATCTGGTATTATTTTTCCATCCCAGTGCACTATTAAATATGGTAAATCTTGATCTTGAAATATTAATTTCAATTTTTCGGCTTTCATCTGTCTAACTTTCGCTCGTGCTCTATTGAAAGACGATTTATTCAATATTAATGATTCGATATCAAAACCTAAGGCATGTGAAACTGTTCCAATTAAATGTACTGTATTTCTGTAAGATATTCTGCATTTATCAAATGCATCAACAACTTCCGGAGTCATAATATCTACAGATCCTCTGACATTTTTAATAAAATAATTCCGTCCTATCGGAGAATAAACCGATCCAGTGCTACTCTGTGAAGGCAGAGGTTCATCACTCGAAACATTTTCAGATTCTGGTCTTGGTAAAATCAATTCCAATTTTTTTTCTGAAAAATATATTTCCTGTTTTAATTTAATATATTTCTATAAAAAATGTTATCAATCATTGAAAATTATATTATTTAAAATTCGATTCATAATTAACTGGTAGAAATTTTAATGAAAGAATACGAAAAATATAGTTCTCATCAAAATATTAGAAATAATTACACAATTACTTTTAAGTTTAAAATTAAAAAAATTGATAAGATCAGAGCATTCGCGGCAAGTTTTCATATTGGTGGTAAGGAACTATAGTCGAAAATATTATTGGAAATAATTGTAAATAAGTGTTAATAACTGTAAATAAATGTAAATAACTGTAAAAAATGTTAATAATTATAAATAATTGTAAATAATTATTAGTAATATTAAATTATTCACTAATTAAAAAATTTTTGGAAATGTTAATAAGTGTTAATAACTGTAAATAATAGTAATTAATAGTAAATAACTGTAAATAACTATTATTTATGTCTCGATTTCAACATTTTTTAACAGTTCTTTACAATTATTTACTATTATTTGCAGTTATTCACAGAAATTGTTTCCATATGGAAAAATGTAATGAAAATTATGAACATATTGATTGATTTCAAACATTTGTTATAAAAGTTATTAAAAAGAAAATATAAAATATCTTATTTTTCTGTGAGGTTACTGCTTGGCACGACATCAACCGATGATGCTGTCTCAATATTCATTTCATGCTAAGATAGTCATATTAAAATTATAGATTATTCTTTAATAACATATAATTCACAAGAGTTTAAAGGATTGTTACTCAAGTGAAATTCAATTATAAAATAGTAACATTGTTATGAATATTCTCTTGTTTCATAAGTAAAAATACCAATTGATTCCAAATTTTGAAAGTAGGTAAACAGAGTTAGTAAAAAATTATTAATTGGAGTCATTAAAATTAAACATAAATAACAATATCTTATCCAAAGTTTTTAAAGACTATAATTTAAAAATTATTTTCCCATTTTTTAATATTTTATTTCAATTTCAAAATAAACTAATGTGTATTTCTTTTTTCATATTAGTAAAACATTACTAACAATTGAACCAAATTTAATGAAAGAAGACTTACATTACTTATAAGAGAAAAAAGAGAAAAAGTTAATACTCGAGTATGATCATGATCATATTATCAATAATGTTTCTTAAAATTGTATAACTTGAAATATGATAAAATATTAAGTCTTGGAAAATTTAAAGAATAAGATTTCATGTTAGATTTTGAAGATTACTATATAAAGTTTTCATATATTTAGAATAATATATTTTATGAATTGGATTACATCAATCATGTTTATATATCTCAAATAGTTCAATAAAAATTATTTTATATGAATTTAATTATAACTTGATCAATATTACTAACAAATTTGATAACGAGTATGTAAATAAAAAATTTCTAATTCATAAAATATATCGGTGAAAGATACATCTGATAGCAAAAATTTTTACATTATTCTATTTTTATGAATTAAAATAAACTTTTTCATAATGTATCTAAAATCTGTATATAATTTTAAAATTAATAACATTAAATACGTACTTGTAGTTATTTCTATTATATCTTCTACGGTTGATGATCCAGCTTGAGAAATATTTTTTTCCAAATCATGCGTAGCAAGAGATGGATCTTGGTTAGGCACCTCATATTCTAATTTTTTATTTCTTTGGTCACCCTCATCGATAACAAATGAGTCCTCCGATTTATCTAGAATGGCAATAATCATACAGTTAAAACTAAAGTCATTGTAAGACATATGACATTACTGTTAATAAAAGGTTATTTTTATAAAACCTTTGGTTCTTAATATTTTCATTTCTTTTATTATTTCATCAATGGACTGAGAAAATAAAATCTTCTTTTCATCATCAGTCATTAATAAAAAAACACTTTCTTGTGAGATGTCAAAAACATCAGATAGATTTTTTAAAAATTTGGCTTTCTTTTCATTCATTGATGAATACTTTTGAAATTTGCGAAAGTCAAGATATAATTTTTTCAATGTTTCACAACAATAGTCATTTCTAGATATTTTAATTGAAGATTTATTCCATAAAATTATTACTTCATTAATGACTGATTTTATAGCATCCGCAACTGTTTTTTTTTCCTCTTTGGTCTTATGAAACATAAGTCTACATAGGACTTCTGAAATTTTTGGTAAGTGATGAACATTTAATTCACTGACAGTATTACAGCATATAAAAGTAAGAGTTTCATGCATTGGTAGAGAACTCATTGTAAGATATAAGTGAAGTTGTTGAACGTCGTCCTAAACAAAATTAAGTTTCAGATAAATTATATTTGCATATCTATTATTTTAGAAATCATTTAATTTATTACAAAACTTTGAGTAACAAAAAAATAAGATCGAAGCACTAATAAAAAGAAGTATAATATCATATTTAAAATACAAACAAGAAAACTATGCATGCCAAAAAATGTATTTAAGAGGAACACAGTAAATTAATCATAGTGAAACCTGTTTCTCTTTTTAATCCAATAGCTATTGTCTATATATTCTCTCCTTATAAGAAAATTATAGGCAAATTGTACTTTAAAGGAAACTAAATTGTCAATCGACTATGAATAATTTGCTATTTTCATGAAAATACAAATAATATATAATCAATATTTTTCATAAAATGAGAAGGAGATAATTATGATAATGTTAGTGGAAGGCTTTTATTATTAAAAACAATCTCCATGTAATACTTGCTTGTATGGCCCACACTATATATTCCAACAATGTACTAATCTATAACATCATTAGTTTAAGATATTTTATCACAATTCCATTATGTACGAAATCAATATTTCAAATATAAAAATATTCACAATCCTTAATATATAACAGTGTACCCTTGAGATAAATATTATAAATTTTTTTTTAAGATTTGAGAAGGGAAATAGTTCTAAGCATCCAAAATTTTAGACTTATAAAGCTTTCTTAAGTTAGCATCCAAAATTATCATTTATAATAAAAATTGATATAAATCAATTGTTCATAAGGAATAAAAACATTTTATTATTACAACTGGTCTGAATCAACAATTAAAAGTTATTTAGGCTTCAATGAATAGACCAAACTCAAATGAAGATTATTACACAAACCTCATTCTGTCTTTGTCTCTCTCGTGATAAGAATAAAGGCAGATGATACCACCTTAACTTGAGCTGGGGGGTTGCTCCGGAGTGATAAACTTAGGGTGAAATCAGATGGTACGGAAATAAGGATACGGAACGTCACAAAACATCAATTCCGTATCCTTTAATTCCGTCAAAACTGAAACGGAGTAAAGGCGACGTCAAATAAGCAACGTCATATTGATTGTATTGTTATTTACTTTATAAGCTAGGTTATGTATACTGATAGTTAATAATAAAAAATAAAAAATTATTGAAAGGAAGTTAAATAAGTATAGTAAAAACAGTTTTGAAGTAAATATGTCAATGAGTGAAGATGGAGAGTATTCTGGAGTAAGTATTAACAAAAAAACTTTCGTTTTAATTTTAAAAAGTTTATGACGCTTCTGTTATTCCGTCAAATTTTTCTCCCTATAGTCACATGGTGCGGAATATAAGTTCTGTGACGTCGATTAGCAATATCATAATTAAAAAATTATGATGTTAATTAAAATATTTGGTTGTTATAACAAAATATATTGTATTTTTACAAGAAAATAATCTCATTACAATAACATTTTTTTATTATTTCTAACTTTTTTAACATTTTTGTTGTTAATTTGAAATTCGCGGGCACATTTTTAGGTTACTTTTAACAGTTTTTCAGCTAAATTCCGCACCATGTGACTATAGGGAAAAATTTGACGGAATTAAAGGATACGGAATTGATGTTTTGTGACGTTCCGTATCCTTATTTCCGTACCATCTGATTTCACCCTTAGTGTATCGATATATTCTATCTTTGTTTAGCACATTGATTTCATATCTTCTGTCTCTGTGTTACAGAGTTGTGCAATTTTCTAGAGCAGCCCCTCTGGGTCTATGAATTCAAGCTTTAATAAAACATTATGGGAACTAAACGTATAGTTTTTATTTTTCTACTTATTCTATAAAAAAATAAGTTATTTTTAAAATTGTGCTAATGCCATTTATCGGTGCTTTATGTGCGCGTATCGCCTTCATTTTCCGAACTAATCATTAATTATCTATTTATTGTTTTTTATAAAAAAAAATTTTTTCTAACGAACAAAATTATCTATTTGTTAAGAAATAGCCGTGGCAAATAGACCGTGTCGTTTCGTGCACTGAAAAGACATCGGCGCTGTTACAGGCACCTGTCTGTAGTTACGCCAAAATTTAGGCTCGAATTCATAGTCGTAACTTGAGTATTGAGTATCACTTGTAACTTAAGTATCGTTACTTGAGTATTAGCTGTTACTTCAATTGAGTATTGCATCTTTACCGACATTGAGGTAACAGCTGATACTCAAGTAACGATACTTAAGTTCCAAGTGACACTCAATACTCAAGTCACGATTATGAATTCGAGCCTTACAGTCCGTACAATTCGTAGAATCGGTGTCGTGCGAGTTTGAGCCTGTACCATGAAAGTGCTGCAACGTCCTCTTGCGATGTAGGTTAGCACAGTACGTACAGTGCGTAAAATTGGCGCCACTCAAGCGCCGGTCGGCACCATATAGGCTGACAGTACGAGCGTCGCCACAGCCATACCTACGTGGCGAGTAACGTCCGGATGTCTATTTAGTGTGTGTAATGTCGTATCGTCATCTTTTAAAAATGAGTTAGACATCTTTTAAATTCAGACTCTATGCTCTCTTTGCAACGGTCACTTTCATAAAGTCTGAATATAAAAGATGTTAAACTCATTTCTAAAAGATGACGACACACACGAAGCAACACGGCCTATTTGTGGCTACTCCCTTTAAAGGGATGTCGGAGCTGCTGCAAGTAATTTTTGGTTTATTTTGTTTATTAATATATTTTCAATTTAATTATTTGAACAAATATAATGACTTATCTGCACTAGAGCTAGGTTAGGAGAATCATTTTAGTATATTACAGAATCGATTAAGTTTATTATTTATTTATAAGATTAAAATGAAAATTATACATGAAACTCGATAAACCTATTCAAATAACTTTTTATCAATGATCTGATTCATCAATGCAGTGCTCGATGCCCCACTTGTGTACAAATTATTATAAATCATTATAACTTATATTCTAGAGAAAATCCCTGTGAATGTTACTAATTAAATTCTTAGGGTACTAAAGTCGAGATACAGCATTTTCTGTTTAGGTCTTCCAATTAGCATATCTTAATTGTTTTCGGCAAAATTCGATAGCGGCATACATAAGATTCACAGTTTACATAATTCATTGAGTGCATGAATCAAAGTTTTTCATATTAGTAGCTTTAAAATCAAGGCTGTTTTTGAAGTTGGAATTTAGAAGAGTGAAACCATTAAGGAATGACCCCAGTTCACAAATTTGATACCTCATTTTTCACATTAATTAATAACATCTGTATCTCGGATCCAAAAAGGTTTGGGAAGACGTTTGAAAATAGCAAATGAAGGTGTTGATCTCTGCTACTGAATGAATGTTGCAGAGAAGTTAACTGATGCAAGTTTATACCTCAATATCTTGAAATTCGTGAATCCTTGTTGACGGATTTGAAAATTAGCTTTTTTGATCGATTTTAAAAGTGTTATATCTCAGCTCCCGGTGGACGAAAATGGACGTATAAAAAAAGAAAATAAAGGTTATGAGGTCAACTTTTAGATAAAATGTTGATAAAAGGTCCGTCGATAGAATTAAATACTGATAAATGAATTTATGTAAAGAAAAATGTAATTTTTCGGAGAATTTTCTTCGGTTTTGGGTTCATGATTTTTTTTATTAGCTTATTTTATTGACCTAGAAATTTTTTTTAGCTTTTTATATATAAATATTGAAATTTTATCTGAATCTGATGCGGGAAAATAAGTTCTAATGGCCTAAAATAACTTTTAAAGAAAATATCTCCTAAAAATGGCAAAAAAAGCCATTTTTGATTACAGGCAGGGTTAGGACCCTTTCCTGAGGGTAATTAGCGATTGGGATCTTGTTTTTTTTATGACAAATAACTCACCTAAACTTCTGGAGAATGATCTTTTTGAGTTTGGGAAATAAGGGACACCCTAATATACATATACAACACTCACTCTTACAGTTATACACTAAGAACCCCCCCCCCTCTTTGACAACAACTTATTTGCGAACAATCTATGATTCCCCTACCATATGGCCCTCTAACAAGTAATCATATTGGATTAATAATCAACAACTTCGAGGAACGAATAATTTCCTACGAAGCTTTTATAGAAGAAACTGAGAGTACCGTATATACCCAGTCTCAAATAATACAGAAATTACAAAAGCATATCCACGTTTTGGAAGAAAAATATAAGGAACTAGCGCTCAATACCGAAAGGATTCGCTGTTGGGCCATCAAAAGAACTGGTAAGTTAGGAACTTGTATAAACACAAATAAAAACGCAATAGATGAACTTGCGAGAGGAATCGAAGAATTGAAAATTTAAAAAAAATAAGCCTCCCCCCTTTTTTTTCTTTTTCTTTTATAACCTATATGTCCGGTTTCTTAAAAAAAATTAACGAGAGACTTTACCGCTGCGAGCAGTGGGGGAAAAGATACGACGAAATTTACGAAACGCAAGAAGAAACTCTGATAGCCCTAGAG
This sequence comes from Anastatus disparis, assembly GCA_017163975.1. Classification (NCBI taxonomy): domain Eukaryota; kingdom Metazoa; phylum Arthropoda; class Insecta; order Hymenoptera; family Eupelmidae; genus Anastatus; species Anastatus disparis. Next base: position 1,387,421 of record JAFFSR010000072.1, read on the forward strand.
TACAGGTTAGACGTATTAAGGGCTTGCCACTACACTTGTCTCAATAGACATAAAATATTGCATCGTTGGCTAAAAACTAAACTTACCAATCTGGACACACACCAAATAATAGAGGACGCACGAATACAAAAACTTACAGAAAAACTCTCGCAGTTAAGACTCAAATAAAAATAAAATTTTTTTAGGCCCCCCTCCCCCTTTGTTTAAAATACGAGAGATTAAGGACTCTAGCTTAATAGAAAAGTTACAACGACTACTAACACCGTTGGAAATCCACTCTATAACCATACACGGTACCTACCCGAACACCCCAGCAAATTGTGCTGAATTAATAAATATTGTCCGAGGAACTAATAACGTGTCTGTCCTGCAACCATACGACGAAAACGAAGTTGATCAGAGATTCTTGGACTTTATTTTAAACGACAGCGAAAATCCTCAGGGAGAAGACACCGAAGAAACCTTAATAAAGTTATTGAAACCAGGAAAACCTACAGTAACCCGTGTCATCTATGCTCTAAAAGAAAATACTATATATGAGCAGAGCCCGCGACAATTGGAAAAGGATCCTAAGGAGAAGAAAACCAATTAAAAGGGCAATCAAGAGAAAACTAGACATAATCGGCCCTATAGTAGCTGAAGGAGCAGAACCTATTGGCACAACCGTTTTCAAGAACGTCGAAGGATCTCACAAAGCTTACAACACTCGCGAGGAATTAACAGAAACCCTAATTGTAGAATACACACCTACAACCACGATCATCAATCTATCACCTACAGTCGAGTTATTAGGCCAAGCAAAGTATACCACCGAACACACGACTTGTGAGCGCAAGAGTGTAATTCCCTCGAAACGCCCCGATCCGCTACTAAGCAGTAGTGCAACGTTTGGTTCTTCAAGGACACGAGTATATCAAGAAGGAGATCAAGATTACCTAGAATACCTACGAAAAGAAGCTAAGGGAAAAACCAAGACCATACTAGAAAAACTTGAAGATTTAGTTTATTCTCTATAAAGACATGGTAATCAACGACCCAAAAATGGCTCAAGGAATCGCTTATTTGACGCACCATCAAAATATTACAGATGCATTACTCAATATTATGGGAAAATGCATGGCAGTGCAACAAGCACTGTTACACATTCCCTTATATGATGGTAAGAACATGCCTCTTAAGACTTTTCTGCATGACGTAGAAAACGGACTGAACATTTGCCCGGAAGGGATACACAACGCCTTCTTTAAAGGAGTCGTGGCCAAGCTTCGCGACACAGCAAGAGACGCAGTCAGTGGAATACGCATTAATACACTAGAAAACTTAAAAGACGCACTAAAAGAATATTTTTCCCCTAAGAAAACATATTCACATTACTGCGCTGAAATACAAGAGATAAGGATGAGAAGAAATGAAACTGTGATTGAATATAACAGTAGAATCAAGCGTCTCATAGAGGGTGCTGTAGCTTCACTAAAGGAAAAATTAGAAGCCGCTCAAGTCCCTCATATGACTACCATGCTAGAAGGCATAGCCCTAGAATCCTTTAAAAGAGGACTCTCAGACGATCTACTGTACGCCGTCAGTGTACAGGAACCACCAACACTAAACGCAGCATTGAAAATTACCCAAAGAATAGAAAAAGACATGCTCTCATCTAACGAAAGGAAAGGATCACTCCACTTAGTGGAAGCAATGGATAAGCCAAAGGAAACGGAAAGACAAGTACGATTTCAGGACGATCGCCAACCTTGGAGAACGCAGCCACATGCGAGAACAAGGTTATAGATCTTACAACCGATCTGACTCACCAGGACGAGAAGAAAGAGGAAGGTTTGAAAACGAACCTTATAGAAGGAGTATGTCACCTGCTGCCAATGAACGAAATTTCAGACCATATAACCGTACGGATTCACCCGGACGCGACAACAGAGGGAGAATCGGATATAATGCCTATGGGAGAAACAATTCTAGATCACAAAGCCCTTCTGATTATTCCGCTAGGGGAAATCCTTACTATGAAAGGAACAATTCATACACTTCTAGAAGTCAAAACGAATATAGACGAGAGCCCAGAAATTATAATGCAAGGACACCCATAGGATATCCTGAGCCTAGAATGGCTCCGCCTGTTTCCACCCAATATATACCTCAAGGCCCTTATCAATACATGCCAATGCACCCTATACCTCCGATGCCATATCCTTATCCATACCCATACATCTCGCCATATCAGCCCCAGTATCCACCGATGAATTATCGCCCTGTAAAACAACAAGAAGCTTTAAACTCCTCGCCTGCTCGTCAGATGGACGCCCCGACGAGCAAGACCAACATAGAGCGCCCATTAGCAGTAAAATTTATAACTGCAACCAACCTACAGGAGGAACCTGCAGCAAGGGAACAGGTCTTGTAATAATACTAGAAGCACCAGAACTAAAAGGAAGAACAGAATTTTTAATATATACAGGAGCAGAAATAAATTTAATCCACGTAAGAGCCTTACACCCCAGAACTGTCATTGCCGCTCATGAGGCTATGACCATTACAGGTATTACCACCGACTCTTTTAACACAGCTGGATCCACAGAGATCACGCTGTTCGACAAACCAATTAGATTCCAAGTCGTAACTGGGAGTCTACCCATGCCAGCACCAGGAATCCTAGGAGTCGACTTTTTAAGAAACGAATCAGCCGAAATCTCCTTCCATCATAATGCGCTCATAACCTCATCTCAACCGATACACCCGGTGAGATTTGTAAATTATGAATATAGGGCACCCAAACCGACAAGATATATTCTACAAGCTCGGTCAAATACGCCAATCACCATAAACCTGGAACCATCTATCCTAAAAACAGGATACATACCGCGTTTAAATACTCCCGAAAATATTTTTATCGGAGAAGCTATAGTAACCAACGACCAACATAAGTGTGTTGTGATGGCGATCAACTCATACGAAGAGGATGCCGAAATAGAAATACAACCACAAGAATTACAGGCATATGAAGTATTCGAAGAATCAGAAGATTTCTTCGACAGTGAAGATTCAGAATTAGACCTTTCTGGAGACGAAAGACTTCAAAGGATCTTGGATAGCTTACGCTTAGAGCATTTAAACGAAGAGGAAAAGCAACATTTCCTGCGAATAGTCACCGACTACCCTCAGTTATTTCATCTGCCTGGAGACAAACTACCAGCCACAGACGTTTTAAAACACTGTATCCCTACAAAGGATGATGCACCTGTATTTGTTAAACAGTACAGATACCCTACTGAGCACAAAGAGGAAATACAACGCCAAGTGACAAAATTGTTAAATGATGAAATAATTGAAAACTCGAAATCTCCATATAACTCGCCACTATGGATAGTACCAAAGAAGAATGATTCTAAGGGAAACAAGAGATGGCGAATGGTGATAGATTACAGAGCCCTTAACGAAAAGATAATAGGCGACGCACATCCCCTTCCAAACATTACAGAAATCTTAGATCGTCTCGGGGGAGCAAAATATTTTTCTATCTTCGATCTGGCTTCAGGATTTCATCAAATCGAAGTTAACGAAGCAGACAGGCATAAGACTGCTTTCAGCTCAGCTACTGGACATTATCTTTACATAAGAATGCCGTTTGGCTTTCGCTCGGCACCCGCAACCTTCCAGAGGCTCATGAACCTAGTTTTATTAGGTCTGCAAGACTCAGAATTACTAGTTTACTTAGATGACGTCATTATCTTTGCCTCAGATCTAGTAGAACACGAGAAAAAGGTGCGACGACTCTTCAATCGACTTCTCGATGCTAAACTCTCTTTGCAACCAGATAAGTGCGAATTTTTGCGCACAGAGGTAGAATACTTAGGTCATATTATCTCAGAGAAAGGAGTTGAACCAGATCTTAAAAAGACAATGGCTGTCAGGAACTTTCCGAAGCCTAAAACACAAACTAATATAAGACAATTTTTGGGACTAGCTGGTTACTACCGAAGATTCATAGAAGGATTTTCAGCAAGGGCAAGACGTCTCTCTGACCTTCTAAAGAAGACAGTTCCTTTTGAATGGACAGAAAAACACGAAGAAAGCTTCGAAGATTTGGAAAACGCCTCATGCAGCGCACCGGTCCTACAACACCCTAATTTCGAAAAACCGTTTATACTTACCACTGACGCATCTGACTACGCTGTAGGTGCTGTACTTAGTCAAGGAAAAATAGGTCAAGATCAACCTATAGCGTATATGTCGCTAATGATGAAGCCAGCAGAAAGAAACTATACAACAACAGAAAAGGAATGTTTAGCTATAATATACGCTGTCTTACATTTTCGCCCGTACCTATACGGACGAGAATTCACACTTGTAAGCGATCACGAACCACTCAAATGGATCGATTCAGTGAAACCACCAATCCAAAGGTTAATAAGATGGCGAACTCGGCTAAGGGAGTATCAATATAAATTTCTTCATAAACCTGGTCGACTCAATGTCAATGCCGATGCTTTATCCAGGAACCCAATACCAGAAGAGGCAGTAGCACTACTCACAGTAGCCCCGAAACCTCGAGGACGACCTCCAGGTGCGTAAACTAAGCCTCTACCAGTATTATCAACCTCAACGACTTCGGGTACAACTATAGCCGACAGAGTAAGGACTAGACATGCCAGTAAGGAGCGAGCACCCCCTCCACCTAGCACAAAGGAAAATGTAGCAGATCAGAGCCACCACCTTCACGTAGGCCAGCCTTAAAACCTACGCTAACTAAAGGAAAAGAACCAAGCGTTTCAGGACAAAAGGATACAAACACCCGATCAATTCGAGATACAGAAGGTAACTCTGTACCATCGACTTCTTCAACTAACGATCCAAAACCCATCCGCCCAGTCAAGTTCTCAAAAAGAGTAACATTTGAACCAATTGAGGACTCAGATTCACAAATCGAACCCCCTATACCTCGAAAAAGAAACAGTGGGTTCCCAAGTCTGGTGAAACAAACACCACCTTTAACGAAACAAATCTCATCACAGGATGAAACGACTAACAGCGAAGAGGAATCACCAATTAAAAGCACCGTAATAGAATCAGCCCGAAGGAGCTTAAACTCCGACGATACATCGCTCGACGAATATTGGTGGGACGAATCATTTAATAAAAATAGACCTGTAGCTCGTTCTACTCCGGTGGAGAACGAATCGAGCGGACATAACGCCCCACCATATCTCCGTGATAGACTAGGAGCTATCCCGGAAGATAACAGTACGGACGAATCTTCAACAGAGGGTGACAACAATGACGTCCGATATCCCCCACCCAAGGTATCAGACACCATACCCCCGGAATTATTTTATCCTGAATTCATGAAAACACCGAATAGCGTGTTACAAATAAAATTAATAAACGAAGGATTAACACACAAACGGGATAACCTACTTCACTTCATATCAGCAGACTGTGAATTCACTACTCCAGTCGCTAAATTATTAATAGATCCAAACTAACTAGACAAACATGAGATAAAGAGATTAAAGCCCAAACAGGGACAAGTAATAGTAACACCAAGAACTAAGACATTCTTATTAAATGCAGTACTTACCAAAAGGCACTTCGAAACATTCTCAGAACAAGAACTTAGAGGAACCCTGATGAATCTAGCAAAATGCATAAATGAATACGAAATCAAAACCCTTCGCATCTCTAAGCAAAACAACCTCATCGATAAAATATCATTCTCGACATTTTTACAAATATTAAAGGAAACATTAAATCACTGCGACTGTCAAGTCTTCATATGCTATGGCTCAACAACTATACCTCCGGATGATATGAAAAACCGAATTATAGAAGAATACCACACCAGCATAGTGGGAGGACATAAGGGAGTCACTAAAACTTACCAAAGAATTCGAGAAAAATTCTATTGGAATGGGCTGAAGGAAGACGTCACAGAATATATACGACACTGCCAGCAATGTCAAGAATTAAAACTTGTACGAGTGAAAAACAGGGAACCCATGATAATAACGGACACCCCCATAGAACCCTTCGACAAAATTTCAATAGACACAGTAGGGCCACTACCTAATACATCCGAAGGAAATAGACATATATTGACAATACAAGATAATTTAACAAAATATTGCATAGCGATGCCAATCAAAAATACCAAGGCCGAAACTATAGCAGATGCGTTAGCTAGGCACGTAATAACCTTATACGGAGCCCCGCGCATCATATTATCCGATAAAGCCCCCGCACTAATAGGAAACATAATGCATGAACTGGCAAAATTATTTAAGATCAAACAGGTAACCACTTCAGGATATCACCCGCAATCCAATGGCTCACTTGAAAGAAGTCATATAGTCCTGACAGAATATATACGCCACTATATAGAAAATTATGAGGATTGGGACAAGGTCGTGCCCTTTGCCATATTCTCCCATAACACAAGTATACATGAATCAACTGGTTTCACGCCCTTTGAACTAATATTCGGTAGACCTGCAAGAACACCTAGCTCCTTGCCCGTAGATAAGTTGGACACATTCTCATCCTACATAGCTGAATTAATAAGTAAACTACACGACACTCGAGAGATGGCAGCGAAATCGCTACTAACCTCAAAACAAAGGAATAAACAATATTATGACCGTAAGGTTAAAACACACCCATATACAATTGGTGACTTAGTATACGTATTAAAAGAACCCAGGAAAAACAAACTCGACAAAACATACAAAGGTCCTTATAAAGTAGTAGAAATTTTAGAAAAACACAACGTCGTTCTAGAAAATGACAAGGGGGCACGAATACTAAAACATATTGACAAAATCAAACTAGCTCACCAACAATAGAACGTTTTCTTTCAGATGAAGGTTGTTTGGGCATTAATGATTCTGATAACCGCAACAACGTCGAAGTCCAGCAACAATTATGTTCTACAACCTCTCATCCATAACCCAGGGATATATTATGAAAGATTACAAGATATACGATATTCAGAAACCGACTGGAAAGTACTAGTGTTCATCGACATGCAACCATTGGCCTATAACGCCACTTTCATACGAAGAACGTTTCAAGGACTAAGAGATAAATGTGTACACGCCCAAGACTACCCAGAATTATGTGACACGCTGGTAAAAAGAATATATTTCCTCGAAGAAGAAAATAAACTCGTAAACCAATTACACAACGACTTACTCGATTCAATAAGCGAAGTAGAGTCCCTGGAGCCTACTACCTCGAACGTCCCAGCAATAAAGAAAAGAAGCGTACCTTTCGGATTTATAGGAAGCATCAGTAGGTCATTGTTCGGAACACTTTCGCAAGAAGATGGAGAAATATATGAACAACACATCAAGGAACTATACGATAAACAGAACGAACTGGCTCGAATTAGAAAAGAGGAAGCCCATATAGTTCAACACAAGATGGCATCCATAAGCAAACAAGTAAATGAAAATAAGGAAGACATACAAAAAACTTATGAACTCTATCTAAAGGTTATAAAAGAGTTGGACGACATAAGTAACTTATGGGATTACTTAGGTGTAATGAAACACTTCTCAGGAACTATAAATTACATAGCGACAATGTTAACACTTTGTAAGGAAACATTCAGAACCTTGCAAGAAGCAGTAAACGCCGCCAGAACAGGCCATATGCACCCCTCATTACTAACTACGGCAAACTTACAGAAAATAATACAACAAATCATAGACCTACACCCTGAATATGAATTTCCTATCCCGATAGCTCATGCTCGAATGGATAAGCTGACGGAGATAGTAACGGTACGTCTAGGATACAAAAACAAAAGGTTTTTAATAGAAATGAGGATACCCATGTTAAGTAAATTTCCGACAGAATTATACAAAATACATCCTGTGCCTATACCCCAACAACAAGACGACCACCTAATTAGTGCATTCATAATTCCGCAAACTTCACACATCGCACTCAGCCACGACAAAAGGACATACAGCCTTCTGTCGGATTCAAACCTACAAACCTGCAAACACACCTTGCACAACAAGATATGCACACGAGTCGCACCTATATATGAAACCAGTGCAGGCATAGCATGCGAGTATTTACTACTGAATCAACCGAGTGATAATAATATAAATAAATGTCCCATAAGTATATCACATAGTTATAGACCTTATTGGGTACACCTTAAATCCATGGATGGATGGTTGTACTCAACACATGAAGAAAGCATACTACAAATATTATGTCCAGGACAACAACATGAACTTGTTAAAATATCAGGAGTAGGAATACTCCAATTAAAATCCAAATGCTCAGCCAGACACGATCAAACTACACTCACAGGACTCAAAACCTTAGGAAGCTCCGAAGAATTCATATACATACCCAAGATACACTTGAATATCACACGTCTAGATGAGAACTTCTTCGAAAAGATATTGACTTTGAATGAAACCCTACCCATGCTACGATTAGGAAACAATATCGGAAAACTAGAACCAGACATGAATCTTGATGAAGTTCGATCACAATATGACAAAATAATGACGGACACGAAAGATAAGAATTTTACACACCTAGTTTCTTATGGTACAATAAGTTTTAACGCTATAATAATAATCATTATAACTATAGCAATAATAATAGTCTGCCTAAAATACAATAAAATATATCCCTAAGGAAATAAAAATAAAACAAATACTGAACTCGACGAACATACATATAATATTTTACGACCCATCAACGTCATAGAAAATCCGCCAGAATCATACCACATTTCATCTAGATCAATTAATAGCCCACAAGTCACGCCTAGATCAAGACGTAACTCCTTCAATCCTATAGAACCCGAACTTGAAAACACCGAAGACTCAGATGCTAACTAGAAGATAACATCGATTATTCTTTTCTTTTCTAGATGAATGCATTCCGGACCATCACCTTACTAACGACACTGGTTATAGTTAACACTTTCTCAACGCAATCTCCGTCAATAATATCTTTGAAGAATAACCCTGGGATATACTTTCATAAACTCGGGTCCGTAATGTATAAAACTAACGAATGGATAGGAGTAACATATATAAATCTCAGAGAAATTACAGATAATACTACTCAATTAATGCAAAATATTAAAAACATAACTTACACATGTCAAGACGACCAAATAATTTGCCAATTAGTCAAGACAAAAATTAAATTGATATATAAGTACATTTCACTAGCCGATACCGAACTCCGAACAATAACGGATTTGGAAACATTCACGGATACCGAATCATACACATCAATAGATAACGAAATTAATAGAGACGCAAGAAAATTGAGACAACTGATTGAAGAATTAGAAGTAATGAAAAACATTTCAATTTTCTCCACAGACAAAACCCTTAGAGTCCCACTAATGAAAGATATAGCTTTAACCCAACCCATATTACTAAAACTTGAAAATATATTAATCAATTATATTTACTTATATAAAAAAATAAAAACAATAATCTTAAATACACAAATAGGAATAATCGGCGAATCACTATTGAACTCCAAGGGTGTTAACAACCTCTATCGATATCTAAATCTAGAAACAACCATCATTTTTCCCTCTCTCCGCGCATTTTTAAAAGAATTCAATAAATTAATAAAAATAAAAATCGGTAAAACAAAACACGAAACCGTTATTAAAATTACATTTGCGCTGTTCGACCCAACCAGCCTCAATCTTTACCAAGCATACCCAATACCTATAAAAATAATTTTTAATAACAGCGTTATGATAATACCACACGAAGAATTCATAGCCATAAAAGTTAAGAGTAGTATCCATACATACTATACGAAACAAAAATTAACAAACTGTCCCCAAATATCATCCACATTATATTGCACTCAACCGGACTTATTCTTCGTAAAAGAAGATTGTGAAACTCAGTTATTATTAGACAAACCCGCCAAAGATTGCAAATTCACGGAAACATACACCAACAAGACTACGTGGGTACGAATAGAAAAAACGAACACTCGGATATTCACTACAACAAAATTAGAAAAAATAAAAATAAAATGCGATGATTCAGAATTAAATAAAATGATCGAAGGAGTCGGTATTATACAACTACAACCGCGTTGTAACGGCTTCGCAACAACTGTCCATTTAAACCCTATTGTGGACAGTTACAACTTTAATTATTACTTTAATTATAGCGTATTAATAAAACTAACACAGCTACAAGAATATAAACACTCCGACACCTTACACGTAATCATATCATGTTTACTAAGCTTAACAGCAATCACCATAATAATAACAATGATAATATTCATGAAAAACAGGAAAATATACAAATACATGATCGCAGCACCCAGACAACAAAGCAAAACGGAGTCCCCCACGCAAAACCGTGAATCCCACATATACGATTTCGTACCCCCAATCACACCTGTTACCCAATGAACGTTCTAGATAGAATAAAAGCCTTACAAAAAAAAGGGAGAGAGAGATATAATATATAATATGCTTTAGATGAACATATAAACATGTAAAACATTTTACCAACACACACTAACACCACAAACACCCTTGTTACTAATCAATTCTGTAGTTGTAGATGCATGCATACCACTAACCTTCCTTCCAAGTAGATATAGTAAACAACAATAATGGATATGGGAACAACCAAGAACCGGCACCAAATACAAAGGAAAACAGTACATATGACTGACAGACAAAAAAAAAAAAAAAGAATACACAGGACATTTTATGCATGTACTAACTAATACGCATGTGTTTGGACTAATCCTCACAGTTAATCTCCTTATACTAAATAAAAATCTTTTCTTCTTCTCCTTTTTCTAGATGTATCCCTACACTATCATAACCTTTATCCTTTCACTCCTTATCGATACAACAGCCCAGAACTTACCATTCTATTCGATCACGCAACTAGACAATCTACCAGGGGTATACTTTGAATACGTCTCTGAAGTAAAATATAAGGCCAAGGATTGGAAAATCACGACTACGTTTAATACTAAGAATATCTTACCAGATGACTTAAACACAAACCACAATATCGACCAAGTATTGAAAGAATGTCCGATAGACCTCACGGAATGTGTCATCCTACACATTAGAGGAAGACACTTGAAAAGGAAGATAACCTCAATAAACAATGAGATAACGAATATCTTGACAACAATAACCGAAGACTTTAGTAAACCAGAAATACCACCAGCCAAACTAAGAAAAACAGCTATTACCCAACAAGAGGATGAGATAAAAAAGGCAACGCATCCAATCATGCCACTATTTTCCAGTATAACGCAAAGCATCCGTGATCCAACGCAAACATTTGACCAAAAATTCCAACACAAATTAGAGGAATGGACCATCGCACTCGGAGACGCAATAGAAATTTCTTCAACCACGATCCATCAAATTAAGGAAATCCTTCGGGAAGCAATAAAAGGAAACGTACACCCGGCACTCCTCACTCAAGAACAAGCAAAGGGAGCAATCGAATACGGCACGATGAGAAATCCAGAATACATACTACCTCCATTAAAAACACTCTCCAACTCTCCACCAGGACTACTCAAGACCTTAGTTTACCGAAGAGGAAGCGAATTCACCATAGAAATTAGCATCCCCATTTATCACAGGGATATTCTCCAATTATACAGGAACTACGCAGTACCAATACATCAAGGAAATAACACCGCACTCCAAGTGAAACCAAAGAACAAACTTATAATAATCAAACTAGAGAACCACGACCACGCCTTCTACAGCAGCAGCGACCTAGAAAATCGTACCATGTTACAAAGCACAATATACTGTGACACACCCAACATGGTCTTAAGGGCAACATGCGAATCCCAACTATTACTCGACTTCACCGTTTTAGAGGATACTTGCGACATTCAAAATGTCCAGCTACCAGGCACAAAATGGATACAATTAATTGAAAGCAAGGACTGGATTTTTACCACTTTCGATACAGATAAACTAACTATCATGTGCCCAGGAAAGAAAAACGAAATAATCGACATACAAGGAGTTGGATTATTCTAGTTAAGTCCAAACTGCAATGCCAGCACAACAGACACCACCCTTCACTCCTCTAACGTAGAAGCCAAAGGAACCACAATCTACACTTATACCAATAAAATAAACTTCGCACCATATTTAATTAATATGCCTCAGCCGCCCTATAAAAACAATGATAGCATATCGCTACAACAGTATATAATCACAATTGTATACGCAACAATCACCATCATTCTCATTTGCATAATAGTAGCCGTTATTCTTTGCATCCGAAGGAGAATTTTATCAATAGATAGGAAACAAAAAGAACCCAGGATCATTCATATGAGACATGGAATAACTCAAACACAACGCGAGATTTCGTTCAACCTAAGTCCAGAAAATATACGGCGTAAGAACAAGAAGAAACCAAGCACAGGGTTAGATGTTAACCTCTCGCGGACCGAACGTTGCCAAGCATCGGTAACATATAAGAATACAACGACCAAAGAAGACAGCATATACATAGACATGCAACTCGCCCACTCTAGCAAAACCAAACCCACAGAAGAAGAAAACTACGCCAACATACCTCAAGAAGTTACGAAGTCACCAGCAGAACACTTATCACCAATAACTAATAACGACCAAATATAACATACTTAAGGACACATCCATCCATATCATCTAGCTTAAGAAAAATATATATCTTTCTTGTTTTCCTTCTCTTCTCCATTTTTGTCTTCTTTTACAATCACACACACGCGCCCACTCATCCTCGCCATTTCAATCCTCACGAAATTAAGCCCTACTTCTTCCATACAGGTAATAAAATGCAGGAATCGCAACAAAAACTTTCCACCACCAATCAATCAAGATTCGGAGTTAACGCAAAAGACTATCCTCCATCCTACGAAATTATGCAAACAGCAACATGTCTGATGAAACATCCGCACTACCACGGATCAATAAATTTTAACGAAATAAGTCAAAGGTTGTCCTGTGATCACTGTCTCGCTATTCCAACCGAATACAAGAACAATTACAAGATCCACCAGAATTTCTATAGAATCTCTCACAGAGAAGGAATACACCTCCATTACTATCAATGCGACACTAAACTGTTGTTCTACCGACCAGCCCGAGAATGCGGACTTGTATAAGGACAATACAAAGGGAATATCTAAAAATCAAGGATGTTGGAGGAGCCTTCGTAACGGAACCTTGGTACACAGCCAAGATAGCCACTCTATTAAATCTCAGAAGAACAACGCCCGTACAAGATCATCACGGAAAAGGGCACAAATGCAAGGTGATAAGCAACAGCACCTGCGTCAAGAGTCAAGTACCGATCTTCTACAACGCACTCAACAAGAGAGTTGTCTGTTGCATCTGCTACACCATCACGCTCCAACATAAATTGTCATACCAATTATTCTCACACTTCCATCGAATAGCCTACACCAAGACAGAGCATGATCACTACACCTACTGCAAGGTACGACTCCTCTACTTACGACCAGCCAGGGAATGCGATGAATGTACAAAAACAGCGTTTAACCGAAAAGAAGAAATTCTGGAAAACGGTGGAACGTTCACCTAAACTACAACCTTACCTTCTCCCCCCCCTTTCCCCTTTTTTTCTATTTTTCCAATATTTACCTACCATTACACCTTTCTACATACAAAAAAAAAGAGAAGGATGATGAAGATGAAGAGGAGAGGAGAAACCAAAAAGATCATAACACCTCATACCTTTGTAATAACATTAGCTCACTCCCATAATAGATAGTATAATAATAGTTAGTCTCACACCTTTATAACTCCATTAACATTGCACGCTATGACTACTTAAATAAATAGTAAATAATAATTTCAATTCTTCCTCAAGGACCAATCAACATGGATTTTGCTGCCAAGTTTGCATTATTAAGATCATTCGGATTCAATCCGGATGGTTTTCCATGCCACTCAACAAGGCTTAGAAGATTCCAGCCGTATATTTGCAACATCTGTCAGCGATCATCTCACTCAAGGCCAGTAATCCAATATTTATACCATACTGGAATAGACGATGTAGTGTTAACCAACCGTCAAGTCGAAGTTTTGAGACGTCACTTTGATGAAGATGAGATGATCGAGCTCTCATTGAATTACGACGAACTTAGTGAAACATCGGATGACGGATATACCAGCGATGAAGACACATTGGGCCTACCCGGTTTCGAGTCTACGGATGAAGATGAGGAGGAGAATGAAGTAGACTTTCCGGCAAAACCTCAACAAGAAGAATCAGATGGATGGCTTACGACAGACGACGAAGACGTCGAACGCTTAGCTGACATCCCCGCAGACCAAAACCCGCGACAAATGATCGAAGACTCCGACAGACAGCTGATAGAAACCAATGAACATGAGAACAACTTAAATGAAAACAAACTCGCCGGAGCACCAGAAAACCCAGCTCGACCCTTATCTATTCACCAACCAAGCCGACGAACGAATATGGAAATATTTCTACGACTCCGCGCATTAGCTAACCCAACTCCGAACAACCGCGTGTAAACCATCCATACTCATTCCATTACCACCCAACTCACACCTTTATAACACCATTTTATTCATATCTCTTTTACATAACATTGCATGCCTGTTTACTCTCTTTCTCTCTTGTAGTTCACTAACCTTTACATTTATATTTAGAATCAGATCCTACGATATAATTTTTGTAGATGTACAACTTTGTCCAGAAGATGAATTTACTCTTTTTAATGGGATTCAAGCCCGATTCTTCCACCTGCCACCCTTACCAAGAATTTAAAGATCATATTCATTGTATCCACTGTACGTTACCATACAGTGAAAGGCCCATGATGCGCCTCCTTTATCACACCGGAGACATGGAAGTGGAAATAACACGCCGACAAGAAAGAAAGCTCCGAAAAAACTTTACCGAAAGCGAAACGTACAAAATAGAAAATTACTATTCTCTTCCCCGACGCCGATACTACCAGCTCGATGAAGGCTACAAAACCGATAGTGACACCGAGAACTAACCCAGCGC